>OY756211.1:2526130-3207080 GCA_963576795.1 Metopia argyrocephala | reverse complement strand
CTGTAATCCGTTTTCGGATATATTGTCCAGTTTCGGAAATAAATAGACAAAAACGGATTGGAGATTTTTAAAATTTTGGTTTAAAAAAAACTTAACTCAAGATATATCAAATGGCGGATAGAGCACATAAACTCCCGCACGACGAAATGTCAAACTAAGTTATACATTTGGATCAAATGAAAAGAAGTTGTTTATATTTTTGTTATGTTTATGACTATCCCTTCTCTTTACGTGATAATAAGAAGCTATTATTTTTATATGGGCATTTCCTCAAAATGGTAAACCAGGATCGAAAAAAAATATGTTGATAATCATAGCATTTTATTGCTTATAATTATAAAAAAGAGTCTATATTTTTATAATATATTGGATTCTTATCATATCTCAGGTGTTTTACTTGAGAAAGTTGGGCTAGAAACAGGAATATTTCAAATTTAATTTTTAAGCTACTTCTAAAGACATTTTTATATTTAATTTTTTTTCATGCAAAAACTGTATTATGTTTGCACTCTTTCTTCAAAATCTTTCTTTTACAAACAATTAAGAAGGGAAATGTGTAGGGAGAAAAAAAAAGTTCGATTAACGGTAAATTTTTGCTTTGTTTCTTGCCTAGGTTTTAATCGTACGTTCGCGACCGAAAACATCATTTTATTGTTATTGCTTTGCATAAAACGTCAATAGGTGCAAAGTCACACCACATTTTAATTAATTTCGGTGTCACCTATTTGTATATAAATAAAAAAACTTCTGGGTTACCATTAAATAGACTTTTTTTGTTTGCAAAGTTTCGTACGTTCGCGACCGTAAGTAAATTTTTTCTATAAGCAGCGAGTTTATAATTGATAAGATGTCTCTAATTTTACTTTAAAAGTGAAATGATATACCGAATATTCCAGTATTAGAATGATGCACTGGATTTTCTGTGATGAGGACCTAAAATAAGCACAATTTTAACGGCCTGTTGAGTAAAAACAATAATATCACAAATATTGTTAAAATTTCATTATTTTATTTTGAAAATTGTTATTAATAAAACAAATATTAAAAAACACTGTAAGTGCTTTACTGAAATCTATTTATCAGAAGGATTACGTTCTCGCGAAGTTTTCTTATTCTTTTGTCAGTATCTGTAAACGAATAGTGGCATGCTCTAACTTAATTATATTACAAAAATATTATATGTATGTGTCACCTCTTAATAAAAGGAAAAGATATTCTTTGTAAGTGAATTTTTGCACAAATTTTTAATTGAGCTTGTTGATCATTAACTGTAATAACGTAATAATGTATTTTTAGACGGAGTTTTGTTTTGCTGGTTAAAATTTTAATTTTCCACACAACTTTAATGTAAAAGTACAAGTATCCAAAAATTAGTAAAAATACTCGATACGTGGTACTCATTACTCAATACTTTGCCAGTACTAGTTACCACACACTATAAATAGAGAATTACGTTTTTCGTAAAGGAAATTTAACGATATTTATGGGATTAAGCATGGTGATAATACAAAAAAAAACCTATGGAAATATCGTACGTTCGCGACCCGTACGTTCGCGACCGATACTTAAGTCAATTAAACGAAAACCAATAGAGATATTTTATTGTGTAAATACTGGATAGAGACCTACATTAGTATGCTTTAAAAATTATTTTATCGCTTTGGAATATTCCGTTGCATTTCGCAGAATTTTACATTTCACTACTGTCAGCTAAAGTTGACTTCTATTTTGCGTACGTTCGTGACCACGTCTTTTTAACTATTATTATGAAAACTTCAACTCGATGAAATCCATCTTTTGCACTACATATAGAGCTATTAAAATGCTATCAAATCGCAAAAAAAAATACTAGAAAAAGTTTTTTTTCTACCTTCTTTGTACATTAAAAGCGTACGAACGTACGTTCGTTACCCCAGGAAATGCCCATATATTATAAATTTATTAAAAAGAATATTTTTATATGTATTCAGTATATAAGTAAAACTTTTATGTCATGAAAAAAATTGTCTTTTATGTATAAATTAAGTAAAATTTAAAATTTTATATATGAATTTCTTAATTTTTTTATGTATTTTTTGGTAAATTTATAATTTCAGGTTTTTGTACATGCCAAGGTATTCTTCAGCATTGGTGGCCGTCACTTTTCTGGAGAACCCGTCCATTTTTCTTATATGCCCGATACTATAATGGATCATGCTAGAGATGTGACTATAAAACTACATCATCGTGTTGGCAAATATTTAAAAATAAATTTATATTTTGCTGTCAAATGGATAATGCTGTCAGAAATATCATTTGTATCAGGTAAGGGCAAAAGGGAAATTCAAAAAAAAAAATAAAAAAAACACACTGGAGGGTAGAAAATTTAATTTTTTCTTTTAAAACTGAACTTAAAAAAATGAAATCATTTTCAGCTTCATTTCACTTTCAAGTGTCAAATACTTGAAAATGCATTTTGCATACAATTCTATACATTTTTTTCAATTCAATTTTTTATTATTATTTTGATATCATTGTACTTGAATGCATTCATGATGCTGTTGCTGAACGTTGCATGGTTTTAGTTTTTTTTTTCATTTCTTTTTTATTATTATTTTTTTTTTTCATTATCTACAATGGTCAAAATGACATTTAAAATGCATTCATATCCAGAGAAAAAGATATCAAATGCTTTAAGTGGCAGTAAACAGGGGATGGCCAACAAACACACACTGGGGCATGAAGTCAATAAAAAAAGTTTATACAATGAACTATTATTATGAGTTTTAATATTATTTTTCGTTCTATGAATTTTTATAATAAAAAGCAGCTCCTTCATGCTTTTTTCATTTTTTTTTCTTTTTTTTTCAATCAATACAATAAAAACTAACCCCTGTTATTGAATGTCTGTCTGTCAGGCTATGTACTCGTAACAATACTCGTAAATATAAAAATGAAAAGAAGCAAAAGCAGAAGAAAAAAAGGACATTTTTATTTATTATTATGTCAGAGTATTTGTATGGAAAAGCTGAACGAATGAATGACTATTTGAATTGAAGTTAAAGCAAAGCATACCTTTATGAATCAATGAATATATACGATTTCCAGGGATGGGTAACAAACAATAGAAACGTTTAGTTTTATTATTGTACGACAACATAAATATATTGATTCTGATCCCTATAACAATAATCAAAAGAAAAATATCTATACATTCATATGTACGAGTGTATGTGTATAAAAAAATAAGATTCAAACCAAAGTAGTATGATGTTATCTTAGGCTTAAATTCCTTAAAAAGAATCTTAAAATTTTAAGGTTTTCTTTAAATTTCTTAAATTCTATAGCTTAACCCCGATTTTATTACTAAAATTTTCTTCTTTGATGTTTTTATTGTTTATTTATCTATTAGCGTTACAAACAGTTTTTTTAAGCTTCTTATACTGCGTAATTTAACCATTTTTTGTTTTTTTTTTTCATTGAACCCTTTTACGGTAAGTGCTTCACACTATAGTTGTTTAACAAAAGAGAAGCGTTAAAATATTAACCCCTTTTTGGTTTGTTTTACAAGTATTTTAGTATGTCCTGACAAAGCAACAGCCTATTGTTATTGGCAAATGCTTTTTATAAAATTAAAGCATATCCTTATTAAGTTGAATAAATAAAGGATTTCAAAAATATTAAAGTGACATAAAGGATAACTTAATCAGTAGAATTGTATAAGTAGTAATACAAAAAATATATACTTTAAAGTATTCTCAAATAAATCCTTTCAAATTAATGAAAAAAAAAATTTAAGTTGTACTACCATATGACATAATAAGACTTTAAATAATTTTTTATATGATATTAGTAATAGAACCATAGGCTCTATAGTACTTAAACAAAAGTAGAACATTGAGTTTATAAAAGTTTTATAAAGATTATAAAAATTCAAGTTTCCATAATGTTGTGTTACTGGTATATATAAGACATGCGGCTTGAAAATTCTGCACAGATTTCAGCAGCAAAAGAAGGGTACTTGCAATGACACCTACAAAAGCGATGACTGTTTTTGTGTAATATATGAATGATGAGAATAACATTCAAATATAAATCCTGTATTCTATTTTCAATAGAGTGTGATTTAAGTAGTAATATAAAAATATAAATAAGTACTTATATAACACAAAGAACTTTGATGAGACCTTCGTGGCAGGGCTCAAAAACCAGTCCAGATTCCCTAGTTTTAGACATATACCTTACTGGATGTTAATTCTCATAAGAATAAGGGGATTGGGACCTTAGGGCTTTTAAAATTGTACCATGACATATAAAAAGTAGGCTAAAATTCAGTTTTTCTCTTTTTATTTTGAGACCAATACTCAGGGGTAAACCTCTACAAAATGCATTGCATTGTATTGGAATTTTTGTTTTTTTTTTCTTATATTACTATTAAGCGCCTTAGGAAATTGCTGTGAATTGATCATTCAAAGGCCAGTGTTATACCTTCACCCTTGAATGATTAACAGCAATTGCCTCATGGTTGTATGTTGATTGTGTGGTGATGAGTGTTTTCGCTAAGTAGGTTTTTAGCTGTTATCTGCTACTTCCCAATAGGTGGAGCTTTTCTCCTGATCATTCGCTTTTTGTTGACATTAGTTAAGGTGAAATAGAGTGGAATGTCGGGGACAGTTTCTTTGTAGATGGTCTTCTTTGAGGGGGGCGACCTCTTATTTTTAAATTATAATTTTGAAAAAACCGTAAACTAACTTTTTAATTTTTCACCTTTGCTGGGATTTGAACCTGGGTCGTTGGAGTTTTTTTGCAAGCGCTCTAAACACTATACCACGCATCCCCCTGTTATAAATTATACTATGGTTTCATAACGGTTTTTCAACATTAACAAATCTCTTGCTCAATTTAGTACCTTAGACAACAAAACTACTATAAATAAAAAACTAAGCGATTACACCAACTTTAGTAAATCGTTTGACAAGGAGAATCAGAAACTATGAATACTTCTGAGGAAAGTGAATCATAATTGGTTTACATAATATTTAAATTGGAACCAATTTATATTAAGACTTGAGAGAGTATTCAGTACTTAATATCGACTGTTTGTTTAGGGTACGCAATACTTTCAGAGTTGTATTTTTCAGCAAAATATAGAATATTTGATATTATTATTTAACCTTAACCAATCAAAGGCTGTCAGATTCTCAGAAATCCAAATTATCTGAAATCCAAATTTATATAAAAAATGTTTTATTTTGATGTGTTTTTATGATACAAAAGGAAAAAAATGGTATGAATTTATAATTTTAATGTGACTGAATTTGTACAAATATATTGAGCTAAAATCCTGGTTCTCCATTATCCAGCTCTCAGAATACATTGACCGTTTTAGGTGTTACATTTTCTAAGAGGCTTTTATTAAAATTATAGACTTAAGTTAGGCCTTTTTCCATAGTTTGTCATTTGGTATACCAGGTAATATATTGATTTTATTTTTCTTATATCGCTTTTGTTTTTTTGGTTTCTTAGTAAAGCTTTCCTTTTCGACTGAGTGTCATAATCTTTACAAATCAGTTTCAGGAAAAAAGAGAACAAAAAGAAATTAAGTTCCTTTGTTTTCTAAAACCCTCGTTTTTCTGCTGTCAATTAAAACACTTTTTATTGTTTTATTAAAAAATAAATTTCTTTTTTAAAAAAAAGAGGAGGTTTAAATTTCAAGGTTTATTTCAATCATTTTCGTTCTTTACGCACAATGATCATTCATTCATTTAGGCATAAATAAAATTTGTGTATTTGAATTCCCAGAATTTTATTAAACAAGACTTTTGCAAGCAAAAGAAATTTTTTGTTTAAATACAACTGTTCGTAATTTCCAATAATTAAAGGTCCTTTTTTATCTTTTTGGTAAACACCACAGTTTTTCTGTTTAATAAAATTTAATTTAAATTTTGTTACAAAAATTTAGTTTTTCTTATAGGTTCCAAACCATTGGCCTTTAACATTTTACAATTTATGTTAATTTTTTTTTTTCATAGAAATTATGTTGTTTGTTTTTGTGTTAAATTTATACATATTTTTATTTTTAAATCTCATATTGTTATAAAATTTTATTTACATTTCTTAATGTTGTTGCTATTTTAGTGCCAGCCGTGGGAAATTTTACAGACGAACAGGAACAACGTGGCGCCTTATTGCCACAGGATACCCGTGAATATCCTTTACAGAGTAATGAATACCATCATAATAATAAAAATGGTGGTAAAATGCCAACAACAAATCTTAATGGTGAACGAGACTACAATAATGGACCACAATGTGAGTTTTCCGGCAGTTTTCCACATATATTTTAATTTTTCGCTTTTCTATTTTTTATGTTTTGTTTGAAAATTAAAACAAAAAATTAATAAAATTTTTTATAAATTTTTTACACTTTTTTTCTTTCCTAGTAATAGCTCCCAAACCCATCGATCAAGAACCCTCCGAAGAGAATTTCATTGGTGTGGTTATTGTTGTGTTAACCACAATCATTATACTGTTGGTTGCCATCATTTTATTCATTGTATCGAGAACAAAACGTGCCCGTGGCAGCAATGTTTTGGATGCATTCCAATATAGTTTTAATCCCAATACATTGGGTGGTAATGTTGATAAACATCGACCAAATGGCACAGGAATTAAAGTAAGTATACAATTACAAAAGCAACAACAATAGTCATAAAAATAATGATAAAAGTAATAAAAAACAGATTCTAGCTTTTGAATGAAAGAGTGAGATTTCATAGATATTTTTTTTTTCTTTGCTTTTTGTTTACTTTAAAGGAAAAACAAATAATAACTGTTTGTAAACAAAATCATAAAAAAGGAACTTTTGCTAAATACATACAAGAGTCATAAACTTCAGGATAATAATAAAGTATCCTTAAGGCTTGATACTGAATTTTCTAGCTGTCTGTTATGTTTTGCTAGTGGTATAGGGATCCTTTATATTGTTTTGCGAATTTAATAAAAGTTTTTCATTTTAAGTATTTCTAATGATTTTATTTAACAGTGGCAACATATGTGGTATTATTGTTTATATACCACAATTTATGGCATTATATAATGTATATGGAAAATTTTGTTATATAAAGAAATTATATGATGGTTTAGTACGTTCTTTTAGTTTGAATTTAAAATTATTGAAATCGTGTTTTACTGCAAATTAGAGAAAAAAAATTAATATTAGTTCTACTCTGCCATAATATTGTACTCAAAATATGTTTATACTCTAAGAAATTACAATATGTTTACGGAAGCAAAACTAAGCTCTGTTTAGAACCTGACAAAATATTGGTAAGCGATATATGTATATAGAATTTAATTCTATATTTAAAAAGAAAAATCGTTCTCTAATAGATGTCAAAATTTCTCTTTCATAGCAGACCTGAGCTTAATAGTTCATTTAAACGAGCGCTCACTTTAGTTCAAAGAGGAAAAATGAACTAGTTCGATTTTTTAGTTCATCGACTAATCTAATAATATTTGAGTTAAATTTTTCAATATAGTACTTTATTTGAAGTTTTATTGTTTTTATTTACTGATTAAAAATTAATTTTAGTTCAAGAAATATACGCAAGTTTTACAAATATTCAAACAAAACCGTTCTTTTTCCATTCTTTAATGAACACAGGCCACAAAGCTCATAATATGAATGGAAAGATAAAATCCTAAGCTATAAACCATGAATTGGAATTTTTCTACAATTCAAAAGTGTAAGGCAGTTTGTAAAATTGCCGTAAAAACTCCGAATTTTTTAAATTTTTTTAAATATAACCAAGCACCATAGTACCAATGGAAAGCCGACAAAATAACCTAACTAGTTATGTACAACAGGCGATTATAATCCAAGTATTCTATTATTGTCCATAATGTTATAATCGCATAACCTTTCTCGTTTAGTAATTTTTTTTTCACAAATATCGAATACAAAAAGTAGTGACAGCATTTTTTGTGTTTAGTATATGTCATAAACCCCCACCAAAGTATGTATGTATGTATTCGACAAGTAAACGAGCAACAAATATGTTGAAAGAGATTCATGAGTGAAATATAGCCAAAAGACATATGGACTAGAATGAAACAAAATCTAAAACGCCATACTAAACTAAGAGAGCTCATTGAAAAGAGCGATTCACTTAGATCAATTAAAAGAGTAGTACAATTGAAGTAGGTCGTTCAGGTACTACACAAGTAGAATTCTTCGAGCTGCAAATGCCAATTTTAGTAAAAATTATGCTAAAAAATTATGCTTAAAGGCTACAGAATCGATCTATCTATCATTTTATGTTTTCTAAATGCATAAATATTTTTAAAAGAAAATTTCTCTGCTTTAATTAAAATAAAATTATTCAGTAAAATATTATCGATCAAAGCACATATCAATATGATGTTCTGTTTTGTGTGGATAGTTTTTGTAAAGCAGTAGAAATGGACATATTTTATAAGTTTTAGCTTTTTTTTATCATATTTTATCTCACAATTAAGTGTAAACTTTTTTGATGAAAGTAACGATATGTGAATACATTAAATAGATACCTAAAAAAGTTAGCACTTAGTAATCATTTATGAATATGCTCTATTATAGCTGGGCTATTCACCCTTAGTGAAATTTCCTCTTACTACTTTATTTTTGCCAGTGTCATAAGGTCTTTAGATTTTAGTTTTAAACGTAACCTTATCAGAAAATAATATTTTTAACGATAATTACTTATTTTTAACAAAAGAACTGCTTTTGTTAATGATATTTTCGTGCTTATGTGCTTATTTGACAAATAAATTTATTGAAGCCATTGTCCTCTCCAGTTGCCATTAGTTTTTTTTATTTAAAAAAATATTTTCTGTGTTAAAATAGAAGTATAATTAATTATTTTTTTTATTTAAAATCTTTCTTTGTTGTCGTTTTATTTTACAGGCCAGTGTTGATGATAGTGATTCAATTGGCAAAAATAGTCTCTATCATGAACCCTTTAATGTCAACATGTATACGAGCGGTGTGAATGGTTATGCGGCCGTTAATGATTTACAATGCAATATGACACCAGACTATACAGGTAAGTTTTCTTTTTATATTATGTTTTAATTTAAATAAAATATGAATGCAATATGAGTCTAAAAATTAAAGCAAAAACATAATATCTATAGTGAATACCCACAAACAATGAAAGCAAACTTAGAAAATTTAAAACCATAAATTAGTTTTTTTTTTTGGCTCTTATTTCTTGTTTTTTTTATATAAAATACAAAGAGAAGCCACAGGAAAAAAATATATAATTCATATACATACAATACAGTATATATATAAGAATATATCGCTCATTTGCGAGAAGAGTGGCATAACTCAAAAAACATATTTTTTGATTTAATAATACAGACATATGAGGCGAACTGTAATGCAACACATATCTAAAAATTTTATTTTATCTCAATTTTTTGGCACTGAGTGGCGACCAAAAGTGTCTTGTACTTTTCATATCTGTTTGGCTAAACAAAAATTTTAAATGCATTTATCTCAGAATTGCTGTTTTTGAGTTATGCCACTCTTCTTGCAAATGGGCGATATATTTAATATTGGTTTTAATACTGCATGAAGAATATTAAACATAACTGATGACTAAACATTAATATTATAAATCAATAAAAAGATTAACACTTTGAGGGCTAAAGAGCCAGTTGTGTTTTTATGGGTTTTGATACGACGGAATATTGGAATATTGCCATAAAGGAACATAATTAATCGAATATTTTACCTTAAGCAATAAGTTTGACCCTAACAAATACAAGAAAATTTTTTGTGACTGTTAATTTCCGGACTTGATTTAGATGTGGGAGATAAACTGTTAACTGTACTTTAAATATTAATTCCTTCCATTTAGGTTCTCGTAGTTAAAACCTTATTCATTGATTGCATTTTTCTGAACCAAAACCGAACTTATATTTTCAGCATTTTAGCAGCATTTTGAATGTGCAAAATAATTCTTTCAACTTTCCTCGGTTTTAATCCAATCTTGCAATCATTATGGAGGTACGTCATTTCGTTTTTAACTACAGTACTCAAAATATTTTGAGTAAAACTTTAGTTTCACAGTGTAACAGGAACAAAAAATAACTGTACGGACACCACTACATGAGAAAATACAAAAAAAAAAAAAATAATAAAATCAACACCCGTATCTATCAGTTTGATCCAAAGTCTTTTTAATTTTTTTTTTCGTGGGCCCTCAAAAATTTGGAGCTTCGGTGTCATTTTTGAAAGAACTAACAATTTTCTCAGTTTCATTTATTGTAAACCGTTCAGAATTTGATTTACTTTCTGAAACAAGGCTATAGCTCTTGTTAAGAAGAACAAAAATTGTGAAGATATAAAATAAAAAAGACTTCACCTTCAAGACCAAAATCACAAAAAAAACTTAAAAATATTAGACCTTTTTATCTTTTTTCCCTCTATTTAGGTCCATAGGTAGCAAACCGTTTAAAATTGAAGAAAGTAATGAACTAAAAAATGTTTCATAAGATCTCAAGAAACAACTTTCTAAAAAATGTGACCTTCCTAGGAATGTAGTTCATTGTATTTCCATTTATATTTGTTCTGCCTGCCTTATCTTTCATTTGGTTTTATTCATATTTTACGATATCGTCGTGCGGGAGTTTATGTGCTCTATCCGCCTTTTCATATTTTTTATATATCTCGAGTTATTGATGTCACTTTAGGTTTTCGACACCAAATTTTTTAAGTCTGCAATCCGTTTTCGGATATCTTGTCCAGTTTCGGAGTTAAATAGCCGAAAACGGATTGAAGATTTTAAAAATTTTGGTGTCAAAAGCTTAAAGTGGCATCGTTAGCTCGAGATATATAAAATGGCGGATGGAGCACATAAACTCCCGTACGATGATATGTCTAATTTATGTGCAGTTTTATTTTATATTGTAGTTATTGTTATTGTAGCCGCCGTGATCTAGTGTGTTGGCTTACTAACACGATAACGCCGAGTTCAAATCTCAGCTCTGACACCTTGAAAAAAAGAAATATAAAAAAAATTGTTTCTTTCGGCGACTATCTCTCAGCAGTCTACAGGCAAAAGCTCAGGGAGTAATTGCTTACCATGAAAAAGCTTCTCAAATCTGCCGTACGGAGTCGACTTTAAACTGTAGGTCTCGGTACTCATGGGTAAAAATTAACACACAAAACATGAGTCCTGTGCAAATTGCGCTATAAGAGCAATGCATAGGTTTGACTTCAGCATATTTTACATTGTGCTAACATGTTTTTGTCGAACATGATTGAACGGCATAACATGGCATTGCAAATTGCATTTGCAGGGCTCTCCAACACTATTTACATAAAAATCAGCTCTTAAATCATTAATATTAATCTAAAACCACTAGCATATTTCTAATAAAGGTTTTGTTAAATATTAAAACTGTTTTTCAACAAGTTAGCTTGGTAACTATAAACTTGCAATATTGCCACAACCTTCAAAGTGTTAATTTCAACCACATATTTTTTTGTTTTTTGCTCTATAACCCAAACCATATATTTTTATTATTTATTAATTTAATATTAATTTTTGTTTTTGGTTTTCATCTTTCATTTTGTTTTGTTCTTATTTTTTGCAGATGTCCCTGAAGGAGGTTACGCAGTGCCACATATGCAGGATTATATGCCGACAAAAATGTCTAACTCAACACCGGGCGGTTATGTAAATGTACGACGTACACCACCACCACCCTTAAGCAGTATATTTCCAAGGCCGCCACAAGTGCCACCACCACCAATGGAAAAATATTATGCCACAACAGCGATATTTAAGCCCATCAAGGGACACAGTGGCAGTAATACAATGAGTAGTAAGGCCAGTAGTAATCTAAGTAATGAGCATAATTATGATGATAATATGGGTACAATGAATTCACAATCGACGGCACCCATGATAAATCCCTATAATACCTCAACAATGGGGGGCAGTGGTAGTAGTAGTGGCGGAGGTGGTGGTGTTGCTGGTAGTGGTGGTAGTGTTATAAATACATCAACAAATAATAGTGATAATATGCAATTTCAAAGGGCCAGAACCTATAATTTCCGTAGTTATCCAGATAATCTTTAGTTTGAAGCACAACTACAACAAAAGCAGCAAACAGCAACAACTACAATAAATAAATTATATATGCAAGGAAAATGTAAAGAGCAAACAAAACAAGAACAACAACAACAACAAACCCACTTTAACAATCATTTTAGCCATAATTTAACAACAACACAAACAACAGCAGCAACAATAAAATCTAAAACAATTAGCAGTAATAATGGTATCTTAAACGCACCATTTTACAACAATAACAAAAATTTTAAACCTAAAAGACTTAGTGTTTTAAGTACGACAATGCCTAAACAACAACAACAACAACAACATTACTACGAAGAAAACAAACAACCCCAATATTATTTACAACCATTAACACCACAACAGTGTCAACAATATCTTAAAACACCAACATCAACAGCATTAAGAAAGTCAACTAAATCCCCCAATTATAGTTTAACACTGAACTCACAATATGCTACAATGGCAACAACTGCAACAGCAGCAGCGACAACAACACCACGCAATAGTTTATCCACTAAAGATTTAAATATTTACGAATTATCCCCATTAAAGAAAAACTGTGATCTTGATCAGAATGATGACTATTATATGCCCTCAACTATGGAAATATTGGGTATACAAAAATCATTACAACACTATAATAATGGTGATGACGATGATGCTGGTGATGATGATAATAATGTTGAAAATATTAAAGATTTTCGAAATAATCACAAACGTGATCTTAAAGATAATCAAGATAATGATGATGATGATGATGAAGACGAAGATGATGATGATGATATTAATCAAGTTGTACTAAGAAGATGTTCTAGTGTTAATGCTGTCAATAATACGAGTAGTTGTGTAAACAAAGCAAATGCTGGCAATGAAATTGTGGTTAATGATGTAAAAAATATTACAACAGATAATAAAAGTATTAACAGATTTAGTGCTAATTTGAAAGATTTAGAAATAAGAAAAAATGCTACAAATAATTTCCTAAAACAACAACATGACGAACAACAAAAAACAAAAAGGCTGTGGTATCATTGATGAAACCAATGGATTTGAGGTGAGTGCAAAAAAAAAAAAAAATTAAAATAAATTTTAGGAATTGGAATTAGAATGTGTAACAAAGTAGGAACTTTAAACGTTTACGTTAAATTTAAGATTTGCAAAGAGAAAAAAAAAATTTTTATGTGCCTGGTTAACAGCGCACTTTGTGAATATAAGGTATCTGCCTGAGTCTAAGACGCAGTAAGAAATAATCGCGTTGCTCTTAGAGTCTACATAGCATGGATGCTGTACTCATTGCAAAAGAAATACATTTTTAATCCGATGTCAAAGTCAGTTTTCTTTTTAATAAGTAATACCAGACTGACAGATAAACATTATCCTCAAGAACGTGGTCTTAAGCTACATATATCACGAATAGCCTGAATGAGCTCTCGGACGACCAAAACACATTAGAATTTTGTGGACAATTTGTCTTTATTCCGCTCTGTTTTACCTTTCCATAGTTCTTTATTTACTTAGTAGGGACATACATAACTACTGTTTCTAATATGTTGCGTAGTCGTTGTAGTCTAGTGGTTAGTGTGTTGGCTTACTAAGACAAGAGCCCTAAGTTCGACTCCAGGCTCTGACATCTTCAAAAAAAAAGAAATATGAAAAATATATTTCTTTCGGCGACTACCTCTCAGCAGTCTTCTGGCAAAAGCTCTGAGAGTAACTAATTGCCATGAACAAGCTTCTCAAGCCTGTCGTTCGGAGTCGACATTAAACTGTAGGTCCCGGTATTCATGGATAAAAACTGACACATACAAAATGAGTGCTGCGAGAAGCTAGGCCGTAATCCTGACACAGGGTTGTAAAGACCAGTTATGTATGTATGTAATATGTTGCATTATAAAACTAAAAACTATAGTTAATAGGAAATTTTATATATATATATGTATATATTGATATGTATTGTATTAATTTTTTTTTATTGAGAATAAAACTCAGGGTTAAAACCCCTACTAAAGCTGTGCATTGCATTGGAATGTTTTGAAAAGAACAGTGCGATTATTACAGAACATATATTTTGTTTTCTTATATTACTAAGCGCCTTATGAATGAGACAAATTCCTGTGAATTGATTATTCAAAGGCCAGTGTTATACTTTCACCCTTAAATAATAAACAGCAATTAACTCATCGTTTCATGTTAATTGTGTGGTGAGGTCCTTCGCTAAGTAGGTTTAGCTGTTATCTGCTACTTCCCAGTAGGTGGCGCTTTTCTCCTGATCATTGGGTTTTTGTGCGAGCAGTCTAATCATTATACAAAAATTTTAGTTTTATACAAAATGTCCGCCCTTGACCTTCACAAGAGCTATCTTAAGAGAATCAATTTTATGGTTTCTTTTGTAGGAGACCATATCCTTTAAAACCGTGTTCAATTTGTAATTCAAAGGATTCAAATCAGGGCTGACAGATGGCCAATCTTTAGAGCATATTAAGGCTAGAAAATTGCTTCCAAGCCGGTTCTGTGTCGTTTTAGTCTTATGAGCTGGTGCAGGTAGTCTAAGGCTGGTTTTGGAAGACGGAATTGTTAATCGGCTTCACAGTTGTTTCCAAAACAGTTTCTTATTAAACTTTGGATGATGTTTTGCCCCATGTTCACAGAAATGCAAGTCAGTCACCCTATCGTCAGATGTACGCAGTTTGAAGGCTTCAAGACAATGCACCATTGTTTGATTTTCATCACAAAAGCCATGGTTTTCTGTTTTCGGGGAGGATTTCATTTAATTCTCGCTTTGACGGCTTTGATTACTTGCTGCACTCAAATTACCAAATGGTAAGTGGGCGACCCAGCCGGGGGCGGTTTTTTATATCACCGGCTCCCTCGAACAATTGTATGCACCTGTAGATGATCATGCGACTAATGTCGAGAGGGGGAGCGTTTTAAAAATATAATTTTTTTTTGTGTGCTGGAGGCCCGAAGTTCGAGCCCCAGGAAGAGTGGTCAATTGTTTTTATTAATTTTTATTTCATCAAAGTTAACTGCAATGAATATTTTTGGCAATCAAAGGAAAAATGATGTGCGTGAAGAAATAGTACACTAACCAAATTGAACAATTCGTCGTGGGGGCCTTTATGTGCTCTATCCGCCATTTCATATTTTTTATATATCCCGAGTTAATGATGCCACTTTAGCTTTTCGACTCCAAGTTTTTCAAGTCTGCAATCCGTTTTCGGAAATCTCGCCCAGTTTTGGAGATAAATAGCCGAAAACGGATTGCAGATCTTAAAAATTTTGGTGTCAAAAACCATAATTAACATCTTTAACTCGAGATCTATTAAATGGCGGATAGAGCACATAAACTCCCGCACGACGAAATGTTTTCGACTTCAGCTACGGTTGTCTCATTAGAATTTTTTGTGACCTGTGCAAATTCAAGACTAAACATCACCTATTTAACTCAAACTTTTCAAGAAATCACATTTTGAAATTATTTTCTTCCATATGTGTATGAGTTAGTTAAGTAAAGTCACACAACAGTTTCTATCATATTCTCTTTTTCTCACCATCATTGCAGTTTTTGTAATTGTTATCTTCAATCAATTTTATTATTCTAATCGATATGTTCAAAATAGTAACACAATACTATATGTCCCTACTAAGTATATAATTTTTATAATGATGCTTGTTGAACACAAAAATAAAGGACAAATAAACTAATAAAAGCTTTTCCAAATGGTGTAAGGAACATCTTCATTTATGTGCGTCCATATATACTTTCGGTATAGAAAGTAATCAGACAAGGCGCAACACACACTGGCTGAAAATGGCTCTAAATACACAACGGTGAGCTGTAGAAATCATTAATTTTAACGCGGTATTAATACTACAGCAGATAAATAAGCTCATGATTTTATGAATTTTCCATCAATTAAGTGTAAGAATAACACTACTACTGTCAACCTAAATCTGTCAGAACAACAGTCATTACAACCATAACTCCATAAACTCTCTGGTAATTTGTTAATCGCGCTTCATCCAGTAGAGTTCCATTCGTGATATGCATTGACAGTCAGGCCAATCTTTATTATATACAAGTGGGATCAATTCTCTATCATTTAAATACTACGCTTACTTGCATTTAGTCGAAATTATTTTATAATATATAATGTGCTGACCGTTTATTACTTATTACATTTTATTTTTTTTTTTTTTTTCAGTGTTTTCTTATTTAAAAGAAGTTTTTCTTTTTTTTTCTTTTCATTGCAGCGCTTAAAACTCTGCTAAAAAAGGAAAAATTATTAACGGAATAAATAAGGTATTCGTATCTACCAGGACAGGAGAAACTTTTGTTTTTGTTTAAAAACAAACCTGAAAAGAAAAATCGATAACTTTACAAAGCAAAAAAGAAAAAAGTGCTTTTACATTTCGTTTAAATAAAGGCACTTACTTTAAAGGCAAGGAATGTTAAAAGAAAAGAAATATTACTTCAATACAAAAAAAACCTGGAGAATTGAAAAACAAAAACTAATGGTAAATCATTAAAAAAAACCATATATACTAGAATATATAGGAAAAAAACACTTTAAATATAAATAGAAAATATTAAAGAAAACAAATCGACAAAAAACTAGAACACCGTATGCTTTACCTTAAAACAAAAAAGAGAATAGAGAAAAATAAAAAAAAACTATAAGAAAAATAAAAAAAAAACTTATAATATAGGCTTCTTATGCTTGTTTATACACCTCCTGAGTCCCTCTTACCCAACAACAAAAAACTTTACACACACTTGGAAAAAAATTAAATTGTTGTATAAAAATTAACATTTTTTGTTTAAAGTAAAGTAGAGAAATAAACAAGAATATGGTAAAACGACAACAAGCAAATAAGCACCTATAAATTTTTTACAAAAGAAAGAAAAACAAAAAAAAGGAACAAAAAAACTTAAAGAACACATTAAACAAAAGTACTAAACAAACAACAAAGAAAAATTAAAGTAAATTTGCCAACGAAAGAAAATTACAAAAACAAAATATTAAGTTTTAAACTAAACAAAAATTAAGCACATTTTAGAAATACGAGTATTCTGTTTTATTTTCTTTAATTTTATTTTTGTAAATACTATTAAAAATAATTTAAGGAAAACTGGTAGTAAGACTATTATTAGAAAACAAAAAGTAAGTGAAAATAGTATAGTCGGTAATAACCGACAATATGGTGCTCTACACCACAATATATTTTCATATCGTCATATGATTTCTTAAAAGCATTCAGTTAAATTGAACAAATTTTATAGAAGAAGCAATGCTTTGTACAGAAAATCAATCCAAATTATTGTCATAAAGTCGTTATTTTTGATTGTATATCATACTCAATCAAAAAATAGATTTTAAATTGAAATTTATGTTTCGGGATTTGGCAGCCCTAGTGTTGCAATCTGAAAATTGACAGCTATATGGTAAGGTTAGACATTTATGAGGTTATACGTACTCAGAACGTTTTGACATACGAGCGCTATTTGTGTTGTTTACAGTAATTTAAATGATTCATATAGGATCAAAAATGCAGTTAATTCGTGAACATTTTCGTGGAGCAACATTGCATGGATGAACTTTTTTGGAGATGAAGCTTCACCAAGGACAAATATTTATCGATGATATGGTGAGTTCAATCGTGGTCGTAGTTCACTCCAAGACGAATTTTGTCAAGGTCGATCAAAAATCAGTTGTTGTTCCAGAAACCTTAGATGCTGTGCGCGAACTGATATTGAACGATAGTCATGCGACCTATTGTGAGATTCAGACAACCTTAGGCATTAGTGGGAACAGCATACATTCAATATTGCATGAATTTTTGACTGTCAAAAAATTCTACACAATTTGCTAATAGCTCACAAAAATGGCTTGCTTCGATTGGTCAAAAGAAATGTTCAAAATTTACGATCGCGGTGCTATGAAAGATGTCTATGACATCGTGGATTTATGCGTATGTGTCCGAAAGTAAACAACAGTCGACTCTATGGGTGTTTCAAGATGAGTAAAATCCAATAAAAGTTGTTCGAGCACGAAGCACTTCCAAGCAAATGGTCGCCGGTTTTTTCGGAAAAACTGTACATATCGCAACCGTACCACTAGAACAACTCTGAGCGGTACACAATCATTTGTTTGCCAGTTGTCCTCCAAGAAAACAAGAAAACTAACAGCCGAAGACGAATCATATCGACCTATATAACTGCATTTTTGAGCACCCACAAAATAGAATTGATGAGTCGTATATTCCTGAGTTGGGACCGAATGATTACTTTTTATTCTCGTACGTAAAAAACAAATTGAAAGGGCAACCCTTTTGGCAACTCTAATGGCGATTTCTTTTCTGTAAAAAATGTAAAATTATTTTTACCTAAAAAGAGGGGTTGCGTGTTCTTTTTTAAAAAAATTGCCATTATTAAATGCAAAAATTCAACTTTTCTTGCACTCAAAAAAATCACAATCAAAACTGTCTAAATCAGAAACTACTTAAATCTTTGATTTATTTAAAAAAAATTAAATTCTTTCTGAATTTTTAGTTTTTGTTAAGCGTTTTCTCTTTTAAGAAATGTTTTAAACGTTTGAAAAATTTATTGATGCCATTGTGTATGTAACACACCATTGTTGAAATATCTCCACAGTTCCTTCGGATAGGGCACATCTGCAGTGCCTAATTTCCTTGTCTCTCGCATATAAATAAAACTGATTTTGGCTCTGTGGACTGTTGTGGCTTTTGACAATACCTGCGACTTAATAAAATTTCACAAGAAAAGTCGAACAGAGTTCAAATAATTGCATGATCTCAGTGGACAACTAACATCACCTCCACGTGAGATGACTATGCCGCATGTAAGGCATAGTTATTTAGTTTAGTTTAGGTAAAAATGTTGGTAATCATTGACAGAACTCACTGTTGACAGTGAAAGTCTGGCCAACATCGTACTAAACGGAATACGGATCGATGACGCCACTTAATACTAGAAAAGCTCGAGTTGAAAGGAACTAAAAATTTTACTTGCTAAGAAAGTTTTTAAGATAAATATTAACTTTGTGCTCTGTTTTTAATCAGTTCAAAAGAAACCTATCGTATATCGAAATATGTAAAAATTATTTAAAATTTGTGGTCGTCGTAGTCTAGTACGTAGTATATTGGTTTACTAGACGAGAGATATGTTTTCAAATAATATTTTGAATGAGAGAAATATGAAAAACATATTTGGTTTGGTCATCACCTCTTAGCAGCTTTCTGGCAAAAGCTCTTATAGTAACTGATTGCCATGAACTGCCTTCTCGATTAGGATTCGACATTAAACTATAGGCCTCGGTAATCATGGATTAAAAGTGACGTGCAAAATATGGGTGCGGAGAAAAGCCGCAGTCTAGTGGTTAGTGTTTTGGCTTACTATGACGATAGCGCGGGCTCTGACATCTTAAAAAAAAAAGAAGTAAGAAAAAATTATTTCTTTCGGCGACTACCTCTTAGTAGTCTTCGGGCAAAAGCTCTGGGAGTAGTTGATTGCCATGAAAAAGCTTCTCAAATTTGTCGTTCGGGTTCGACTGTAAACTGTAGGTCCCGGTACTCATTAATAAAAATTAACACACACAACATGAGTGCTGCGAAAAGCTAGGCCGTAACCCTGACACAGGGTTGTAATGGCCAATTATGTATGTATGTATGTGAGAAGCTCCGCCGTAACACTGAAAAAGGGTAATTTCCAGTTTTATTTGATATGATTATATACTCAACTGGGTGATCCATTCGTCTATAAACATTTAGTAACTGATTTTAAACATCTTTTTTCTGCATTTTATTTTATGGAATTTTTATAAAAAATTATAGAAATATATAGGCTGTCTTTTTTTTTCATTACAAATCTAATTTTTTATAATTTTAAAAATAAAATCTAGAATCATAATAATAAAAAAATAATAAAAAAACGTATATAGCATACAATATAAACGAATTTAAATAATAAATAGTGTATAAATTATAAATAATAATGTAAAAGAAACATTAAAATATTTTTAAATATTTACATTCCTATGTGATAAATTACTGGTGTATTAATTACTTTTGTATTGTTCAGTTATGAGTTAGTTTGCGAAGCCTACCTACAAAGTCTTTACTACCCCTTTTTCTTAAAACTAAATACTACACAACTAACACTGTGCTTTTTGTAAATTTCTTTGTAAAATCCTGTAATATATTGACTAACGAATAACAAAAAAAATACTTTTTTAAGTTTATGTATATTTTTCCTGTAAAAAACCAAGTTAAAAACCAAACTTTCAATTAAACTTTGAAAAAAAAGTATAAAAAAGGAGTTTCAACAGCAACTTTTAAGAAAAAGGAAAACAGAAATAATTACAAGTGAAACCAAAAAGTACTGCATTTGAAGGTAATTTTGGCTAACATTAACACTTTAAATCCTGTGTTATTTTGTAAGCTGCTGTTTAAAAAACAAACTCCTTTATCTTACAACCATGTAACACTAATGGACCAAAAAAAAAAAACAAAAAAAAACAAAAAAAAAAAGAGCCCCTTTAATAAAACAGAGTCGCCTGAATCTGTGGAAACATCATAAATGAAAATGTTTATGAAAAAATCAACTTTTTGAATAGAAAAAAGAAAAAAAAATCGTGTTTCAATAAATGATTTGTGATTTAAATTTTATTTCTAACTTATTTATGTTTTTATTACCATTTTCTTTTTATTTTGCACATAAATATAATAATAAAAATAGCAAAATAAATTTTTTTAAATATAATGTTCCTTTTTTACGTTGAACAAAAAAATAAATAAAATAAATGCATAAAAAAATTAATTGGGGGATTCACAAGCTGTGCCGTTATGTCATATTGTTAGAAATTTTTTGTTTAATTTTAAGACAATAAGACAGAACACCTTGTGAGTGCCCGAAGTATAAACAATTTTTAATTGAAATTAATTAAAAACAAAATATATCTCCATAAACATACGAGAGTACATACATATGTATTTGCAAATAGAAGCAAAAGAAATGATTTTAAAACACTCATTGTTTTGTAATTAATTAGAGGTAAATTAAAAATTAACATTTTTAATTTAATTTATTAGCAGCACCAACATTTTGTTAACCGGTAGGTAGTTTCAATTAAAAATTCTACACTCCGTATAACTCTGTTAAATGTATTCATGCTTTAGTGCGTTCCATTTATTGGTAAAAATTACAGAGCGTTTGTACTAAAGTAAGTACGAGTTTTCTGCTATTCAATTTATAACACAGTGCGACAATGAAAAAGTACACGAACTTCACAGTATATATAGGTTCCATTGTACTACCAAAAGTTAGTAAAACCCTCTACTGACTACAATTGACTACCAATTTAATTTTTTTATAAACCTCAAAAGCAGAGTGGGCAAACAAACAAAACATTTTGCAAACGTTACCACAAAGCAGTGATTACCATTTCATAGCTCAATTGTGCAGAAAGCATTCACACGTATTGTTAACGCTCTTTTATTTTTTTCAGGTTTTCTAAAAAAAACTGAATTACATCCTAAATTGAAAATGGCGATTTCAAGCTTTCAAATCTCAGCTCTGACATCTTGAAAAAAAGAAATATGAAAAAATAATTTCTTTCGGCGGCAACCTTTCAGCAGTCTTCTGTCAAAAACTCTGGGAGTAATTGATTGCCTTGAAAAAGCTTCTCAAATCTGTCGTTCAGAGTCAACTTTAAACTGTAGGTCGCGGTACTCATTGAAAAAAATTAACACACACAACATGAATGCTGCGAGAAGCTAGGCCGTAACCGTAAAGGCCAATTATGTATGTCTGTATGTATGTATGATTTCAAGTTTAATAAGCTTAAAAATTGTTAGAAGGGGTAGACCATTTAGTAATGGTGAAAAAAATTTGGAAAAGCCCTAATTATAATACATATATTTTCCGATTTAAAATTTATTCCTTGAAAGCAACGCAACAAATTATGTTCATCCTATATAAAAAACATTTTACAAATACGAAGCGGTCATAAGAATATAAATATAGAAGATTTTATCTTAAAGGATTTTTTGTTTCCCAGCAAATATCTAAAAAACATGCCCTAAAAGTAAAATATAGTCAAACATTTATAACTATATGTATGTATGGTGATGAAATGAATGTCAGAATAGCGTAAATTACTAAAATTTTTCTATGACTGTAAATAAAAAAATTCTTCCAACTTCTTTTTTTTTCTCTTACTCACTAATACAGAACCAAAAAATTTTTGGTAAACCTGGCTACAATTTTTTTTTATCGTATTGTACATGAGCAAAACCAAAACAAATACTTTCTAAATGAGAAAGAGCGCAAACGATAAAAATTTGCTTTTTGCTCTTGTGCTTGCTTTGTTATTCTGTTAAATTCGTATAATTTGCTCTTTTTCTCATCTTCTTTCCTTTTTCTTCTCATTAACTTTTTGTTGTACCTACGCACATTTGAGTTAGTGTATTTGTAGTGCTCAAAACAAAAACAATATACAAAGCTAAATGGAACAATCGCTCTCACTGTTTTTGTTTTGTTTTTGTTTTACTCATTGCAAGGAACATAACAAAATGAGATCAAACGTGTCGTTTTGTTTATTTTCCTACTCTGCTCAAAAGATTTTGAAAATCACTGCATCACTCTAAAAAAGGTGTCGTCAGTTTTTGGCCAAAAGCTAAGTCAAACTCAAAGATACTGCTTAACAATGTTTAGCAGTAATGTAGTGAAGACTCTATTGAACAAATTTGAAAATATTTTTTGTGCAAAAAATTATTTTTTTGAATTTTTTTTTGCAAAAATAAAGGAAAAAAATTTTTTTTTTTTGCTTTTTTCAGATTAATTTACAAGAACTCGTAATTTTTCATTAATGACATATGACAAAACCGTAGCCATTGAAAAAAATTAAAACTTAACTTAATAATGCATTATATTGAAATGATTAACAGCAATTGCCTCATCTGTTGATATGAAGTCTTTATCTGTTGTAAAGTGGTAAGGATCTTTGCTAAGTTGGATGGTAGGTTTTAACTCTTGCCAAATGCTTTCTATAACTTATAGTGCAATTTAATAATATTTTGACGCTTCTGAATTTTAGAACAGTAACTTTTAATACAAAACAAAAAAAAAACAGTTTTAAAAAAGAAATAATTTCTACATCTACGTCAAGAATACACAAACCAGCTTATATATTATATGAAAATTTCAATAAAAAAATGGAAAAAAACATCTGCCTGTAAGCACAATTTACGAATATCCACATACATCTGCAAGCTCCATACTTTGTAAATGCTAGCTCATACCACAATAATCTCTTTCAAACAAATAAATGTCGCTGAATTTTTGTTGCTATTTTCAAACAAATTTTTTTTATTGTTGGGATGTTTTGAATTTATTTTCTCAATTAAATAAAAACAAACGAGTATTACAAAAATAAAACACTATATCGTCTAAAATGCATTTATTAGCTTAAAATTAAACAATAAAATATATAAAAAGCATTGTAAAAAGATATTATAAATATATATGCAAAACAAAATTAAACTCTTTTGCTCTTTGCGTTTCATCTGCTGATAAACACTTAAACTCTTATTAAAAAAAAACTTGCTACCTCTGCTTATAATCTTTATTTCCTTTGAAGCTTTTTTCTCTCTTATTCTTGTTTGGAATCTGTTAACCTAGAGCATTTTGTTTTCTGTTTTATTTATTTCAAATAATTTTGTTAATAACTCCTAAACAAAACTGCGTGATCCTAAATGTAATTAAAACTAAGCAAATTAGAAATAAACTGCAAGTCATTAAATATTTTGATTTAAAATATTTAAAGGCTTTTAGTTTTATGTTTATAAAAAAACCCCCCTACTCACAAGACTTGTAAATAAACATTAAATAATTTAATAATTATTAGAAAAAAAAAGAACAACTTTAGAATTTAGCAAAAAAAAATAAATAATAAGTTTAATGAGAGTAGTTGTAAGACGAAAAAATAAAATAAATTGTAAAAAGTTAAACTAAAACGAAACATTAAAACAAACGAAATTAATAAGTATATTTAAGCTTAAGTCAAGACAACAACCACCCTGTGTACACTGTAAAAAATAATTTTATAAAAAAAACATAGAAAGAAAACACCTAAAAATAGTTATTAACGATTCTAAATTGTACTATAATTTCTTAAATATTATTTTCAATACTTAAAACCTAATTTTTGTATAAACATTATTGATTTTAAATAAAATTAAAGCAAGAAAATTAAAGAAAAAGAAAATTGTTTTTTAGATTGAATTAATTTTTAAACAAAATTTACTTAAAGGTGAAAGGTTTTTAAAGAGAAGTTTTGAACATAATACCCACAATAGGCCCTAAAAAATCGTTTAGCAGGCATTACATCTATACATAGATTCATTAATTTTTTTTCCCCAAATACATAAAACTACAGTTTCATATTAAACAATAAAAATTAAAAACAAAAAACAACAATTGAAATAAAAAAAAACAAATTAATATTTAAAGTAAAATTTACAATTGCAAACAATCGTTTTAGCGCAAGTATATTACATTAACGATAATTATTTATATAAAAACTAAATATAAAAAAACAACAGTATATTAAATAAAATATATTTAAGCAAAAATAAAAAAAAACCATAAAATAAAAAACAAAATATTGCATTTTATGTAAAAAAAAATACAACAAAAGAAAAATGCATGTAAAACACTAAAAAATGGATTTAAAAATAAAATAAAGAAAATAAAACAAAACATTAAATAAATTGTGAAAAAAATAAATAAAAAATTATTAAAATTAACAAAAAGTATATATTTTCGTTTACCTCTTGATACGGTATCGTATGGTAAGTACACTGATTCACAAGTATTATGGAAGCGTTAAACCAGAGATGGAAAAATTCATATACGCCGAGAATGTTAATCAAAGCTGTCATCCCCAAAGCCAAAATGTTTTCTTTCCATATTTCCAAATTCTCTATCTGATAAATCTATTTAAAATGGTAACTCCCACTCATCTCAACAACTGAAAATTTTGGGAAAATAAAAAATGAAAAATAGACTTACCATTATTAGGCCGTTTTCTAAATAAAATTTTATTTTATTATTATCCTAAACCCGGCGTGCTTAGCTGCACCTACCACTAGCATTTGTTCACAATTTTCGGCTGATGGTTTTTAATGACTATGAAGCCATTCAGGTCAAATTCAGACACTTTAGCTTTAACCGTTTTTAAGATATACAAAAATCAGATGGGCAGTGCCACACCCACCTGTACAATTTCGCTCATTTTCTGGCTTATGTTTTGCCTTGATGGTGAAGTCATTCAGACACAATTTCGAAATTTTAATTTTAACTTTTCTCAAGTATACAAAAATCAGTACTTAGTTTTTATGGGCGGTAACACGCCCAGGTCCAATTTTAAAAAAGCTAAACATATCCCATTGAAATTCCGATATTTGAGTCTATCTATTCATTAGTGTAGGAGTGAGTGACCGACAAGCAAACAGACTTACAAACAGATTTATATAAGTAATGCGTGTATATGTACATATGTACTTATTCGAAAATAATTAACCCTTTGATGGTAAAGAAATTGGCGATATAAAATTTAGATAATTTATTACAGATTCTTACTCGGAAACGTATCTTTTAAAGCTCAAATCGATGACAATTATTAAATATTCTTATTCCTTCTACGTTCAACATTATGAGATATACGAATATGTGTCTCATTTAGTGCTGCCAAGTAATTGATTTTCCCGCAAAAAAATTGTAATGTTTTATTTAGATGAAAGTTAAATTATATTAAGAATTTAGGAATTGTAAACTAGACAAACTGAAAATGTTTTCGACTCCAGCTCATGACAAACATCAACATCATTAAGTTACACTTTTGTAGAAATCATATATTAGAATTATATTTTTCTTTTTCCATATGTACATACACTTATAATGAGTTAGTCGCAGTTTAGTCAAATATTGTACAAAACATTCTATCATACTCTCCTTTTCTCACCAACATTGCATGTTTTGAAATTGTCATCTTATTTGAATGAATAAGAATTACACCTTTATTTTGCCTTTTTTATATAATTTTATCAACATTAGTCGACATCGACGATATGTACGAATAAAGCCGTAGGGGCTAGAGAGCATCGCCAAAGCAAGCGTAAAACTTTTTTGTTAATTGGTTTGACAATCCGACTTTGAATCCCAGTCAGAGTGATCAGTTTTTAAATTAATTTTGTTTATATCAAAGTTAAATTCAACTAAAAATTTAGGTGATATGAAATGATTTCATTCCAAAATAGAAGACGCTAAACTCACTTGTTGTCTCAAAAATAAGCCGTACAAATACTAATAACAAAAGAATTAATCGAAACCTAAAAATATCAGTTCAACGTCCTGGACAGGAATTGAAATTTTCAAAAAGCTCTCGGCAGTGTATATCACAAAAGATATGTTTCTGCATGCTTACAAAATTCAATTGGTACAACAATTAGAGTAAATTGATCTTGAACAAGAAAAAAAAGATCAGTCAATGAATTATTAATTTTTCGAGTAAAATAATTTTGTTAAGTGAAGTGATGAAGCTTGAAGAAATAAAGGAATCCACATCGTGTTTGATGCGGATTTTGGGCATGTGGCATCATTGGATCATTGGATCATTGGATCATTTTTGTAATTGAGGTTGAGCAACCAGCAATTGTTACTGGTGCTCGCCATTACCATAAGATAACACAGTTCGCCAACATGTGATTACAACAAGGCACACAGCAAATGGAACAATTAAATTACTGCACGAGACATTTATTTCCTAGTTATATACGAGTACTCTCTCGCTTCAGTGATCAGAGCAGGCAATAATTTAATGAAATATAAAACAGATTTTTTAATATTTTGACATTACTTTAATTCTCTAATTGAATCATATATGTACTACATATGGAACAACACTTTGTGCAAATGGCCTTCATCGTCTTGCAGATACAAACTCATACTTTCGTCGAAATTTCTTATGACGCTTGTGCCTTAATTTCGTTAATTCATTGTATAATTTCCTCTCGTTATGCACCTGTGTTTGTGGGCCTTTTAAGGCAGATTTTAAATATCCCCATTAGAAAATTTCTAGAGGACCAATTCTGATCATCGAAACGAGAGGTATAATATGAAAATAGTGTTTCTAAACTTAATTTGTAGAGAAATAAAATTTAAAAAAATCCCAGCTCGAAAAAGGATAATTTTTTGTTTAGATGGCTGATGGCTGTATTTATAGTCACCATAGTCTAGTGTGTTGGCTTACTAGTCAAGAACTTCGGTTTCACACTTCAGCTCTGGCATAGTAAAAAAAAAAAATAAAGAAATGTGAAACAAGTATTTCTTTCGGCGACTACCTCTTAGCTTTAGGATTAACTGATTGCCATGAACAAGCTTTTCAAGTTTGTCGTTCGGAGTCAACATTCAACTGTAGGTCCCGGTACTCACGGATGAAAATTGATACACACAACATGGGTGCTGTCAGAAGCTAGGCCATAACCCTGAAACAGGTTTGTAATGGCTGCATTTAATACGATTAGCAGTTGTTTGTAATTACTTAACGAAGATGAAATGAATGACTATTAGGCTGCACTACTTTCATATCCATCTATTCTATTAACCGATAAATCTAAATAAAGAACGAATAAAGCACAAGAGATATTTGGAATACTATTATGTTTACTTTAAATAAAAGAATTCTATCTCTTTGTTAGATTTTAATAATATCCAGAGGAATAAAAATAAAAACTGTTGCATTTTATCTTTGGCCAGCACTCATCTAAAACTGTTTAAATAGATAATATATAACAGTGTTAAAGGCACGAAAATCATGTACGAATTGAAATTTGGAAAAAAGATAAGCGGACATAAATTTTGAACAAATTCAAAATATCCATTCTACTCCCTATACAACTTTGAAAAGTAAATAAAAGTTAAACTCAAAATTAAAAGTAAAAATATGCAAAAACGGCATGAAAAAAAGAACAAAACACAACAAAATGTTAAAAAGAACTCAAATAAAAAAGTTTGCTGTTAACAATTGTGCATATTTTAAATAAATACTCGTAAAAAAAATAAATTTAAACAAATGAGTTTGTAAAACACATGTGTAAACGTTGCATGTGGGCGGGCGATCACACAGTCAAGAGCAATTTAAAAATGAATGATTAAATGTTTCGAATGCTTAATATGGGACTCTGTAGTGACACACTGAATGAATGAATGTATGGACAACAACAGAAAGATTATACTCGTATGACTAAACGGGTGTATGGATGATGATCAAATAAATGAATGGATGGATGTGTGGTGAATTCAATGGACATCTTCTGCAACGTTTTGGTTTTTATAAAACAATTTAACGATGAGTGAGTGGAGTGATTGATGTTTATACTTTCGATTTTTATACAATATTTTCTCTTAAATTTTTTGTTTTTATTCTATATAAAACAACAGCACTTAAATGCAATTTACAGAAAGTAAAATAAAGAAAAACAAAAATATAATATGTCCCCCTGTTAAAGAAATAACAAATAACCCAGCAAATGTTTCAGATTCTATTTGAAAAACAATTTTGTTACGATAGATGTAAAAACTATACATCCAGTCTCCGCGAATTTCAGAAAATTATTTGGTATATTGCCGGGAAAGTTATTATCACAAATTGAGCGAAATTGAATAAGTCGACGTGGTACATATCATACAATCAAAATATTATTGAAATCAGCAACTTACTACCAAAAACATCATCCTGAAGTACATTTGAATTGAAGGATTTGTTCGGAGTCGAAATTAAATTTAATTTGTTTAGCTCAGATGATAAACAATTTGAGTGGCGTAATTTAAATTCTTAATTTAATTATCAAAATGGAAAAGTGGTTTGAGGCTGTGTGTTTAGTATAGGAGAGAGTAATTGAAAACAAACTCTAGAACAAAATTTGGAGAAATAGGGCAATGCTAATAACTTTGTAGATTGATCAAGAGAACGATTTTAAGCAGTCATCAGGAATGGCAAAACTTTGGATAATTCATAACTGTCTTAAGCTAAACGATACACTGTCACAAAGCAAAGACCTCAATGTATTTGAAAATCTTTGGGAGATATTAAGCCAAGTCTAGGTAAAGAAGGAGAGTTTGGTAAACACAATTTCCAAACAAAGATTGTTTGTGTTAACAAAGAATACCAAACAAGATACAATATTACTCGATATTTCGTCGTGCGGGAGTTTATGTGCTCTATCCGTCATTTCATATATCCCGAGTTAATGATGCCACTTTAGATGTTTGACACCAAAATTTTTAAAATCTGCAATTCGTTTTCGGCTATTTATCGCCAAAACTGGACGACATATCTGAAAACGGATTGCAGACTTGAAAAATTTGGGGTCGAAAACCTAAAGTGGCATCATTAACTCGAGATATATAAAAAATATTAAATGGCGGATAGAGCACATAAATTCCCGCACGACGCACACAGGGTTAGAATAGCATGTTTTCTTGGATTAATTAAAAAAAAAAATTTAAGTATCGTGAAAATTTTTTGTACCCGGTTAGAGTATATAAAATTCTACATCACTTGTCGTTAAAATAAATATCAAAAGTGCTCTGGTGTTTTTGTAGTGAAACTTCAAAGTCAAACTTTATAAAAATTTTTGTGCAAAAAAGTGAAAACTTTTCCGTTGAAAATTTTATTTATTTTTAAAAATATTGTAAAAATTAACAATTTTTCGATGGAACCATCAAGTTCACGTTATTTTGCAAATACTTCGTTAGCACTTGTGTATCAAATTGTGTGTGGAAGTGTTTCGGATTTAGCTATTTATATTGGAAATGCCAAAAAAATTAGCATTTTTATATTTTAAATGGATATATAGTTATTATACGTCCGCATTCGTGTCATAATTTTTAGTTTACATTATAGAGGGCATAAATCTCTATTATATTGCAAAATTTTACGCTGCCTTTTTGTGCCTTTTAGAAGATATGCATTGTTTAATGCAAGTATTGCAGGAGTCATATAGCTAAAAATCACATAGATCTCGCGACTGCTGCTGTTGTTGTGTTTTGTTGTTTTTCATGTTACTTTTTTCTTACTGATCGAAAAACCTGTACATGTAGACAATTTAAGATTTGGCCTATCCATTCTTCATGGACTTCATGCTGGACTCTATTTTTTGAATGTCTTTTGCACGTCTTATTCACACAATACAGGACGACTTTTTGTTGAAACGTATTCTTGGTACAATATGCCTCCCACTTTGCACAAGTATTTTATTCACGACCTAAAATTGTGTCAAATGCCATTTTACCTATTGGACAGTTATCAAAAGAAGCGCAAAGCTCGAAATAAAGATTTTAAAAAATATAGGGAGTTTCATTCACGAAAGTGCAGTCGCGAAAAATCAAACTAAGACATTTTTAATATGTTTTTGATAACCTCTGATCAAATTACTTCAAGCGTGCAAAAACTGCCCACAAAGAAGGTTCAAAGCTTGCCAGAAGAGGCAATTCATTTAATTGTACCTGCAGCTCCGAACAAGAACTATTTCAGTGATGTTGAAGTTGCTGATGCTGCTGATGATAATGCTGCTGCTGATGATGATGATGATGATGATAACGATGATGATTATTATGATGATGGTGATAATGATAATCATGATGATAGTGATGATTAACTTTAAGATGTATAAAATGTAATGTTTAACATCTCATAGTGTAGTCCTTGCACTATATACCTACACTTTTATTTGGCATAATTTAATAAAATTATACTCAAATATACTAAGAAAACATTTTGTTTTACTTATTTAAATGGTATTGACTGAAAAATAAAGAAAAGTTATCCGAACATAGCTTCCCTGATTTGATCCAAGAAAACATGCTATTCTAACCCACTGTGCGACGATTTGAATTTGCAATATTTCTACTGTAGTCGCCGTGGTCTAGTGGTTAGTGTATTGGATTACTAAGATGGTAGCTAAGTGTTCGTACCTAAGCTCTGGCATCTTGAAAAAAAGAAATATAGAAAAAAATATTTCTCTCGGCGACTTCCTCATAGCAGTCTTCTGACAAAAGCTCTGAGAAATGAAAAATCTTTCCAAGTTTGTCGTTCGGAATGGATGTATATATGTATGTATAAATTAAAAAAAAATTTCATTGGGGTATATTAATGTACATACACCCACACACATATGTCTCTTAAATGAACAACAGCAATAGTTGGTATTCGTATTAAAAAAAAATATGCTGCTTCGTGTAAAACGTATTTTTGCGTAAATGCCAGGATCAAAAAAAAAAAAAAAAGACAAAAACAGCAACAGTGGCAAGTTGTGCATAAACAACCACTATTAAAATAAATAAATAGAATTCAATCGAGAGTAGCACTCAATTATAAATATACACATGAACTTGTGCATTGTGCATGCATATAACAACGTACATACATATGTTCAGATATGCCTTTTAAATGTATGCACCTGAGCTACAAAAACACTTAAATAATAAGTGTACAAAAGCACACAACAATACTCTTCTCTCACAAACGATTATATATACTCATAAAAAAGTACGTATGTATATATTTATATATGTATGTATGTATGTATGTATTTATAGATATAAATAAACCACATATGCATATGTACCTTGTCAGTGCGCTTAAATAGAAAAATAATATCGGTAAAAGCAGGAACTGAAAAAAACACACAAAAACTAATTGAAAAAGTTACCATTTAGCAGTAGAGGATAACAGCATCAATAATACATCATTTTAATGTCACACAAATAGACGTTTTTACACCCTCGCAAACAATAATAAAAATAAACAGTGGGCTGGAAGTAATAGAAATACAAAGAAAATGGACAATTCTTTTATTACCAGTTTGTTAAATGTCACAGTTGGAATCACTTCGAAATCACTTTCTTCATTTTTCGAGGAATAAAAATAGGCTATTGAAATAGAATGAGGGGGTCAAAGCTCGCGCTCTGGATGAAGCTATTAAAAAAGGCATCAAATTTTAAATGTTCGATTGCCAAAACTGCGCAATCATAAAGTAAACGACCAATTCTCTCAATTTCAGAAGTATTTTCGTAACTTTTGCAGTTAAAGTTAAATGGCGGACATAACTTTTCAGTATGGTAACCGATTATCCAATAACCTTTATATATAGTACAACGGTAAGCCTAGACAACGTATATTGATTTTACATGCGCACCTGTCCGTAGACTTAATCACATGCCGCCCGTTGCCGGGAACGGTAGTCGAATACAATGCGTCCGACCACCGCCACCCGACACCGGTACCCTCTAATCTCACCATACCCGAATGCACAGCGCTCAAAAGAGGGCCCATAACACCGAGTTGGCAATATGATACCACCACTGTCTGGGTGGTGATACCCCCCTTGCAGAGGGGTATCTACCTAGGTACTTCTAAAACCACTACGTGTACCTCCCGAATGACTGAGAGTTATCTGTACCGGGGGCTCCTGATGCCCATAGTACCAGATTAAGGCATCTCTGGTCAGTCCGTGAGAACACCAGAAACTGTGGCGTAAACTACACAACACGTTATAATTAAAATAGTCAGGGTTTTTAGATAAACATACATATAGTCATGCGGGACTTAATGTGCTCTGTACGCCATTTTATATTTTCTATATATCTCGAGTTAATGATGCCACTTTAGGTTTTTGACCCCAAATTTTTCAAGTCTGCAATTCGTTTTCGGATATCTCGTCCAGTTTAATAGATAAATAGCCTACAATGGATTGCAAATTTTAAAAATTTTGGTGCCAAAAACCTCATTTGGCATCATTAACCCTAGAATACTAACCTACGTAAATTTTACGTGCACTTTTTTTTTAATTTGTCAAAATTGTATGGAAAACGATAACTGAATAATGTAAATATAGTAAAAATTGTTTTATTATTAAATTTATTTTATAAAAATAAATAAATTAATTTAATTAAAGTAAATAAATTGAAAATTTTCTAACTTGAAAAATTGCGTAAAAATTAGCGTTAGTATTCTAGGGTTAAATCGAGATATATGAAATGACGGATAGAGCACATAAACTCTCGCACGACGATATGTCGTTTGGATAATACTGTTTTTAATATTTTGACAAAGCATTGCCGCTTTTATTGTATTAGAGATGGCTTTAAGAAAGAGGTTCTTTACTTTAAGCTCTTAGAAATACTTGGCCCTTTTTTTCTATTGAGACCAATACTTAGGGGTATATGCATAGGGGATGCTGGGTACTCTATTGGAAAGTGAAGATAGATAGATGTATATTGGATATTAAGGGCCTTTTGGGGATGAGACGAGTTGCTATCAATTTGATCACTCTTCGAGTGATCAACAACAATTGCCCCATCTGTTGTCGGATGTTGGTTATAAGTGGTGAGCTTTTTCACTGAGTAGGTTAGCTGCTATTTTCCCAGAAGATGACAACTTTATCTTTTTTTTCTTGTTATTTTCTTTTTTTTTTTCTATTTTTCTTGTTACTGGGCCCTTAATCAGTATAATACTTTTTGTTTATAAAATTTGTATAAACATTTACGTGAAAATTTCTGCCACAAATCTATGAATCAGAATTATTTGAATTTGACAAATATTCTTTAAAGCCCACTGTGCTATTCAAATAGAAAAAGTTATATTTCCACCTACTAATTTTTACAATAACGATAAAACTTATAATTATAGCAATATCAAATATGAAATAATAAATGGAATTACAACAACTATAACAACACCTGATTACCTTCACACACACGCTCTTTCAATACAATGACAAAAAAAAAACAAAACATTAAACATTAAAAGCGTTATTGCAACATCCAATTAAACAGAGAATTTTACTCACTTTGATCAAATATTGCATTTCCTCTAAGAGCAATACAAAATAATTTTATAATAGTGAGTGAGTGTTTTAACAAATTGCTTTTTTGTTATTTCTATAAATGCCTTACAGTTTATGGCAGCAAAGGCTGATTGTCTTTTAAAGATCATTGACCCATTCTAGTATGACATCTGTTTTAATTCACGCAAATTTTTATTGCAATTGAACAAATATTTCATTGTTTTTTTTTTCTTTTATAGGTTTTTGTTTTCTTTATTCATTGCATTTATCTTATGGTGGATGGACAGATGAAAGTTGTATATTTCTATATATCTATATTTACACACGCATAATAAATTTTTATTGACGTTAATGCATATTCAAGTACTTGTAATTTATAGTTAAGTAGTGTTTATAAAATACTTTTGGCATAACAAATGTGTAATACTTATAAGATATGTGAATGAAATATAACAGAAAGAATTCATAAAAAAATAAATTCTTTTAAGAAAATAAAATAAATTATTATTATTGTTCAAGCCGAATAATATAAAGAAATAGCCAATTACTATTATGTTGTGTTTGGTGAAAAATTTAATTTACCTTTAACCCATAAATCATTATTTTAACATTTCTTATGAAAACAAAAATCATTTAGATGACTGCAAAAGGTTTTGTGAAAATTGTGGCCGCTCGTACTGTATGTACCACTCTAGTATGTATGTTTTTGCAATCATCGTTAATTTTCATTATATTTTTTCAGATAAACCTACATTCAGATATTTTAATGAAGATTTTTCTAAGTTTTCTAAGTTTTTTTTTTTTTTTTTTTAAGTCCAATACTCGGGAGTAAACCTCTACTCATACAGTGCATTGTATTGGAATATTGAAGATAGAAGATAGATACATAGATATTTATTAGTTGCTGTCAATTTGATTACTCTAAGGCCAGTGTTATACCTTCACCCTTGAATGATTAACAGCAATTGCCCCAATTGTCGGTGGATGTTGATAGTGAGTGGTGACCGTCTTCACTAATTAGGTCAGACTTTTTCTTCCCAGAAGGTGGTGCTGTACTCCCGATCATTCGTTTCTGATAGAATAGACTGGAAATGCCATGGAGCGGTTTCTTCAAGAAGAACTTCTTGGTGGGAGGGGGGGGGGGGGCGGAACCTCTTATTGTTTTATATTATAATTTAGAAAAACCGCTAGTTTTTGCTTTATAATTTTTGTCCTTCGCTGGGATTGAACATCTGTCCTTTAGGTTATGTGCGAGCACTCTAACCACTATACCACGACCCCCACAATTGAATTATATCGTCCATCACTAAAACAAAACTAACTTAGAAAACAAGACATGGATTAGTATTAGATGAGATCTTTTAGAAGAGAGATTATAAGCCTACTAGATGACCTTCTTGGGAAGGCAGTTTAGAATGAGAATTAAATACCAAAGGAGTGGGTAGGACGCCTTCAATATATACCTATAAGTAAGATTTGAAATTTTTAAAGATAATAAATTCCCAAAAATAAAAAAAATTGTTTGTTTCTATCAAAAATATAAGAAAAATTAATTATAATTTTAAAGTGATTTTTTTCTTTAATTACTCTTTTTGTAATTTATAATCAGCATATTTGCTATATCATATATTTTAGTCTTTTTTTCCAGGAATAATATCATTTCACTTAATAAAACATATCAATCTATCATTATCAATATAAACATCGGCTTTCGTAACTAAAGGGGAGATGAATGAGGAAATAGAAAAAAGCCAATAACGTGAAATTAAAATAAAATTGTAATTTAATTACTACAGAGAAATATATACCGTACATACAGTTATACATACTCGTTATACTGTTATACATACAAATTTGTAACAATTTTTTAAATATTACAACAAAAAAAAAAAGGTTTTATGCAACATACGCTACTCGCTATACCAAGGCAGTCCACATTTTGCACAGATTTTATTTTATTTTATTTTTTTACAAACGTTACGAGTAAAATTAAAAGAAATACGATTATTGATCCATCTACGAATATGTTAAAGTTGTCAATGCACTGTCATCTGTTTGAAGAAGACAAAAATAAATAAAGAAAAAAAGTGAAACAAAAAACAAGTCATCAATCCTGACGATTACTACTGTTACGTTACACTCGAAGTACTAGTACGCGCGTAATAAATTTAACACCCTCTTGCATGAGACGATATGTGTCTGAGCAGCAGTAAATTGACTTTTTTCACATTCTTTCGCAGAATCATGTGTGCTTGTTGTTGTTTGACCCAATTTTATTGAAAATAGGAAAAATAAATTATTTTTATTTTTTTGAAAAACACTGTTTCCAAAGAAAAGACATTTTTGTGAGAAACCAATTCTAAATTGAGTCTTTGGCTTTTTGTAAAGCATAGATAGACTCTCTTTTACCTGCCAGAAAGCCAAGCTGTCAGTTTATATAAGATTAAAATAATTTTTTGATTAAATTTCGAAATTTTATTCTACAGTTTAAAGTCGACTCCGAACAACAGACTTTAGAATCTTGTTCATGACAATCAGTTACTCTTAGAACTTTTGTCAGAAGATTGCTTAGAGGTAGTCGTCGAAAGAAAGTTACTTAATGTGTTCTTGAAAAAAAAATCAAAATATTTTACTACTTTTTAAGAAGAAATTTAAGGCATCTTAATATGTATGGGCATATAATGATGATTTATAATGAAAAAGAAAGAAAGAAAATATGTATTATTAATTACAAATATAAAAAAACTTGAATTTTTTCGCATTTTTAATGTATATTTTGTATTTCATGTATTGTGTTTTTAAACTCCTTATTCACGCATCTTATTGTATTGGCAGCACTAAAATGTTTATTGTCGCCAAGAAAAATAGAAATTAGGCTAGGTTGGCTACAGGCTACAAAAGTACTCGTGTGGTCGGTTGTCGAGTTGTCACTAAAATAATTATTCTCATATTCACCCATGTATTCTATTTTTGACAGCTTGTAGTCAATGGTCGGTAGCCTTTAATGTGTTTAGAGAATTACTCTATTTTAATTTGATTGTCCTATATAAAACTAAAATTGCTAATAAATAAATCATTAAATGTGTCGACTCTGAAGAAATTTATTGGAATTATTTATTTTTTTCTATTAAACTCCTTATGAATCAGACAAATTGCTGTTAAATGATTTGATAACTCAATGGCTAGTGTGTAGACCTTCTCCCTTAAATGATCAATAGCAATTGCCTCATCTATCGTTGGATGTGAGGGTCTCCGCTCTCTAGGTTGCTGTTATTTACTACGACCACAACTTCAAGAAAAAACAACTCTCTGAGAAAACATGCCCATAATTAAAACGACGGCTGCAACTTCACGAACTGTCATTTAATGTTTTTATATTTCAGGTATGTAAAGCTTTTAAAAAATTAAGTTTACTGAATTTACATTTATTAATTTAATTATGTTTACGCACTTTTTAATTATTTTTTCTATAATATCACTCATTTTATTTTACAAGTCCCAAGCTTTATTAATTTATTTAAACTTTAAAATGTTTTTTTTTTCGATTTTCTTTTGTTCTTATTCTTCTTTGCGCCAACAACAAAAAACAAATAGGTTTTTTTACAAAATGTATGAAATTTAATAAAAATGTGGTAACATTGTTGAAAGAATTTGTGTCTAAAAATGAGAGCATAAGTAAAAACGCTGTCAAAATAAAATAGATTCTATTTCACGAATGCATTCTCCAGCGTTTTTATGTGTCAATTTGTATGGAAAAAACGTCATGCCCCAGTTAGGTTAAATCGTTTAGTTTAAGAATTTAACTGTGAAAATTCCAGCTTAGGTGTTCTACTTTAGCCCATGTTCCACTACAATTAAATTTAAAATTTAGCAGAAACTAAGCAAATTATCTTATTACTATCAACGAATCCGCTATGTCTGTACTGATTCTAATGAAAATCTGTTTTTAAAGCGTTATGTTACATGTTGCAGATATGAGTGCCACGTTCACATTCTTAACATATTTCAAGCGTTTTTATAAAATGTACACAAGTGTGAATAAACTGTGGGACATAGTACCACACCTTATAGATACCCCATATAATTTTTGTAGTTCAATTAAGCAGTTTGCTGTAATGTTGTGACATTTTAAAGACATTTGTTGTCTAACATTTAATAATTGTTGCACAATTATTGTTATTATAAAATAAATAATGAAGTTTGAAAATAAAAATTAAAAGAGAAACGGTGTATGAATACTGCTGTTTTGCGTTTTGCCATTTTTTTTTAATTGACACTTTACAACTGTCATTTAGACAAATAATTTGTTCATATTGAAGTGCATTAAATAAATTGTTTTATTTGTTTTTTAACACATTTTATTGATTACTTTTTTTGAATTTTTTTTTACTATCTCGAGTTTGTGTTTTTTTTTATTGATTGTTTGCTTTTTTGTTTAAATTTTTTTTTTCTTTTGCGTTAATTTTTGCCAAATTTTCATGTCAAAGTATTGAAAATTGTTTAATTCACGTTGAAATATCGATTTGCTTTTTGTTTCCACAATTTTATTTATTGATATTTTATTCAGTTGAAATTAAAACATTTGCTTTTGCTATTTGACAAAACATTTGTTACGCCTTTTGTCACTTGTTTGTTGTGTTTCTATATTTGGCGGGCAATCAATTTGTTTAATTTGTTACACTACATGGGCAATAGTTTCCAAAGCATTTTTGTAACGTTTCAAGCTTAAAAGGTTTAAAAATTGTTTCTTTGCTGTCGGTTTGGTTTAATGTTTACGTGAATAGTTAAGAAAGGCAAAAAGGTTTGGTTTTCAGTTTGCATTGCCATGTTATTTTGTGCCTTGAGATATCTCAATAAAATAAATTGATTTGAATTTTTTATTTCATTTTTATTTTATTTACTACTCTGAACACTTTGTATATTGTTAAAATATTCAATTAAATAATTTCTTTGTAACATCATAAAAATAATCACCGTTTTTTCAAAAGTAAATTTAATTAAAATATGTATCTACCCAGCAGGAGTAAGGGAGAAATAGTGAACAATAAATGATTTTTATAGGAAATGAGCTGCTAAAAAGCAATAAATTTTGCAACTAGTAAGCAAATAATATTAAAAATCAAATATAATACCTTATCGTGTAGCATTTTGGAAAGGTTTGAAGTATAAAAAACGATATAATGCCTTATTACTTCCAAATTATAAAAAAAAAAAATTCTGCTGGGTATGATTTCGATGAAACTTTTATTTCATTATAATGTTTGGACTTTGCCATGTACGATGTTATTTAAATGATAACATTTGGATTTTTGGGCGATCACATATTCATTATAAAATGTTACACATATTTCAATTGGAGACGATAGATCTTATTTCTTCAGTTTCTTTCAATGGTACCCGGTCAAAATTTAATAAATTCATGTATATTCAATACAATATTAATATTATATTTTCATTATTACAAGTTGAGTGCTTTAGAACTTTGTTAGATATATTATCACAGACCAGAGACTCTTGTAGACTATTGATGCATTCAAATTGATTAATAGCAAAATATTGTTAAGAATAGTCGTTTGTAATTGTTTTATATATAAGAGATACCTTTCAATTTAAAGCCGTATTTACAATCAATAACATGAATGTTGTAATGTTTTGTTATAGAAGAAGACCATCTACAAAGGAATCGCTCTTCGAAATTCCAATCTATTCCACCTTATCCAATACCAACAAAAACGACTGATCAATAGAAAACCGCCACTTATTGGGAAGTAGCAGATAACAGCTAAACCTACTTAGCGAGGGCACTCACCACACAATCAACATGCAGCGATGAGGCAATTGCTGTTGATCATTCAAGGCTGAAGGTACAACACTGGCCTTTGAATGATCAACTGATAGCAATTTGTCTCATTCCTAAGGCTCTTAACAATATAAGAAAACGAAATATAGGGGTTTAACCCTGAGTATTGGTCTCAAATAAAAAAACATCTACTTCATAGGTATGTAATGATGATTTTGTTTTATAAAATTATTTCTTCGTAACAATATTGTAGTTCATATCTACATACATATGCATATACAAACTTACATAAGTACACTAGTTAAACCGGCAAATGTTTTTTGTTATATAAATTTGCTCTAGGAAACATTTTTTTAGTTCAAATATATTTGATACTCCTCACCGAACTGCAAAAGCCAACTTTGATATGAGCAATCAATGTCTGCATTACTAATAATTTTAATAAATGATTATCAGCCATTTTCGGTACTTAATTTGATAGTTGGGGATTGGGAGAAATATTCCCTGTGTCGCCCACTCTAAGTACTTCTTAAGAAGAAAAAACTTAAACCATATATGTTCTACGGTACGCACATCTATCTACTTAGTTTAAAATTTCATCGAAGTCGGTATGTTATTTATGTGAGTCATAAATTTTCCCTTGGGGCGGGTCACCTTAGCATCTAGGGGTATGATAAAAGATGTTGACCGATATGCACACAAAATTTCATAAAAATCGGGCAAACCATTTCGAAAGGGGTTTGGCAACAAACACCGCGACGCGAAAATTGTATATATTAGATATACTACTTATATAAGTATCTCTTTAATACTTAATATAATTAATTTATTATTAACTACCTATATATCTGTGGCAATTTGGAAGAGTAGCTTAAGTCGACATAAGAGAGAATTGAGTTAAGGCGTTTGGGGCATTACAGAAGCAAAGGCGCTTAAATGTGTTTAGTCCGTTTTGAAAAATTCAATTTTTTATCAATGTTATGTATGTTTACTTTTTAGCCTAAGTTTTTTAAATCAATAATGCATTTAACAAAACAACTTATGTACACATAGATTTGTTTACATATTCAGATTTTCGATTTATCATATAACTTATATTTACATTAGTTTTTTTAATAAAATCTGATTCTTGTATGCAGTTATCTTAAGTGAATGTAAGTTCTTGAATAAATCCTCTTATGTTTACTTAAAGCTACACAATACGTACTTTTTATTTCAACAGAAGCGCTTAAGTTACTTAAGGACCTGTCCAACGCAGATATTAGTTTCGAAAAATCGCTTAAGTAGAAAAGGCGTAAAATCTTCTAAAATAAACCATATTTTTTTTAAATATTCATGCTTCTTCTCTAATGAACATGTAACCAATATATTAACTCATAAATTATTCGCAAAAAACATACAGAATAAAAATTACACAAAATTGATGATATCTCAAAACTTCAATTTTCGACTTAAGCTACTCTTCCATATTGCCACAGATATATAGATGCATGTAAGTATGTATGTTTGCACTTTAAATGTTTATTTTCTATCAAAACTTTTTCTAATATACATGTGGGGAAGAATTTTTAAGCATAGAGAACAAGAAACACTTTGTCGGTCAAACACTTTGCCAAACGTGTTAACAAATATTTTAATCATTATATCATTTTGTTTTTCCTTCAAAATAATTTTATAAATATTCATAATAATAAAAAATAAGTTTAGTTTTAGAGAAACCTTTGAAATAGAACATTGAGCTAAAAGTTGTTTTATTCAAAATCCCACAAAATTGGAGGCTCAACCAAAATAAATTAAAAGACGCAAAAAACGAAGAAAAAGCTAAAGATGTAAATTCATACGAAAACATACAAAATGAAGCGTTTGGGAGATTTTGAAACCGTGCGTAGCAAATTGGCAACCAGCGGTCGTGCAGAGGTTTTGGCTTTGCATAAGTTTGTGTATGAAAGTGTTGGCGACCGTGGGAACAGGCAACGACTGAGAATTTTTGAAGGTTTTTCTGAAGATGACGAAAATTTGAAGAACAATAAGCGGCAGTATGTGGAGGAGAATTTGAGTATGGCGGATTTGGTAAGTGTGTGCAACATGCTCAATCTGAACCAGAACGGAGAAAACTTATCTGAACACATCTATACAAATTTGTGTAAAAATCATCTGTTGTGTTCAAAGAGTGCAGATGATGCAAACGACGACGACGACGACGTTAACGACGATGATGATCAATACGACGACGTTTATGATGCAGACAACACAATTGTGCAATATGAGCACGAAAAAACGATGGCAGCAGATAATATAGTGAAGATGTGTGAAACCACAAGCAATTGCAATTTAAATTTAAATATGCAAAAACACAACGAAGGTGGTAAACAGTATCAAACTTTACGACGCAATAATAAGAACGAACAACACAACGACGAATGTAGACAACAATCTTCATTTTTAAATCATAATTTAAATGATTGCAAAGACCGTACGCAGGAAACTCCACGACGTGATTTCTATACTAGTGCAACAAAATTCTCCATGAGCTTTAGAGACATAGAAGATTCTATACGTAGCTTCGACGGAACTAACAGCTTTCCAATCAATGTTTGGCTGGAAGAATTTGAGGAAACAGCAGCTGTTATGGGATGGGATGAGTTTCAAAAATTTGTTTTTGCAAAGAAATCATTAAAGGGTGTTGCAAAACTTTTTATTTCAAGCGAAAGAGGTGTAAGAAGATACCACCAACTTAAAGATAGACTTCTTGGTGAATTCGAAACTCGAACAAGCGGCATCCAACTTTACAGAATGCTAGGCGAGCGTGAGATGAAAAAAGAAGAAAGTGTACATCAGTATTATCTCATAATGAAAGAGTTGGCGGCCAGAGGCAACGTAGACTAAGGTTCGTTAATGCAATACCTTATCGATGGCATTATTGACAGTGACGTAAATAAAATGATTTTGTATGGCGCTAACAACCCAAAAGAATTCAAAGATAAATTAAGATGTTACGAAGCCATGATTAAGTCGTGTAACAAGAGACAAGTTAATTCCAAGAAAATTGAGAAAGATTGTTATAAAGGTAAAAGTGTTGAACTTATATGCTTCAATTGCTGTAAAAAGGGCCATAAGTCAACAGATTGTGAAAATAAGTCCAAAGGCACCAAATGTTTCAATTGTGAACAATTTGGACACATTTCAAAAGATTGCCCTCAAAAGAAATACGGGTCTAATGTCCGTTTATTAGATGCTCATGATGATATAAAGATGAAACAAGTTCAAATCGGCGAAATGAAAACAAATGCTTTATTTGACACTGGAAGTAAATTTAATATAATGAAGAAATCCACTTTCAATATATTAACTAAATCTTTACCTGATTATGTCTTGAAAGAATCAAATTTTTACTTAAGCGGCTTTGGTCGAAACAGAGGTAACAATATGATAATACCTATTGGAAACATAAACCTTGTAGTATCCATTGATGATGATAATTTTGAATTGATTTTTCATATTGTACCAGATGATTGTATGGACGTTAACGTAGTTCTAGGTAAACCTCTTTGTCTACAAGCTGACGTACGAATTACACCCGAGTGTGTAAACATTTCAAAATGCAGCAAAGTAGATGACGCGCATATGATGATGAAAATAGACCTGATTAATGAAAACTCTTTAGATATTGGTGAAACGGCTAGTGATAATGCGAAGAAAATAGTTACTGAGTTAGTAAACAATTATAGACCGGCAAAGATTAAAACAACGAATATTGAAATGCGTATTGTACTTAAAGACGAAACTCCAATACATTGCAATCCCCGTCGTTTACCCGTAAAAGAAAGAGAAATTGTTGATAACCAAATCGAGCAATGGCTAAATGAAGGATTAATTGAATCGTCTGAATCTGAATTTTGTAGTCCAATTGTACTAGCAAAAAAACGCGACTCAACAACCAGGCTTTGTGTGGATTGAATGAAGAAAGTTATCGTGAGGGATCGTTTTCCACTTCCACTAAATGAAGACCAGTTAGATCGTTTGCAGAATGCGAACACTTTTAGTACCATAGATTTGCGTAATGGTCTCTTCCACGTTCCAGTTCATACGCGTAACGGTCAGTACCAATTCAAGGAAGTTCCTTTTGGTCTCTCCAACTCTCCAAGTGTATTTCAACGTCATGTAAGTGCTATTTTTCTTGACTTAACAAGAGAGGGTATAGCCTTGTCTTATATTGATGATGTTATCATACATATGAAGATGATGCCATAAACAATCTATGATATTACCATCACCAGAAAAGACGACAGCTATGATTAAGTATCCTGTACCACGAAATCTAAAGCAATTAGAAAGTTTCCTTGGTCTTGCTGGATACTTTATAAAGTTTATCCCAAACTTTTCATTAATTGCAAAACCCCTAACAGATTTGAAGAAAAAGAATACGAAATTTAAATTTGAAAATGAACAAATGAATTCATTCAACGCATTGAAGACGTTATTAAGTAATGCTCCAGTTTTGAAAATATACAATCCAAATTATGAGGCGGAAGTGCACACAGATACTCAATGGACGGATATGGTGCAGCTTTATTACAGCAAATTTCTGAAGATGGCTTATTACACCCAGTTTATTTTATGAGTAAGAAAACAACCGAACCAGATCGTAAGTACACCAGTTATGAGCTCGAAGTCTTAGCCATCATAGAAGCACTCAAGAAGTTCCGTGTTTATCTGATTGGTATCAAATTTAAGTTGGTTATCGATTGTAATGCTTTTACAAAAACGTTGGACAAAAAAGATCTTTCCACAAGAGTTGCAAGATGGATATTATTCCTGCAAGAGTATGATTACGTCGTCAAGCACCGTCCTGGAACACAAATGAGACATGTAGATACTCTGAGCCGAAATCATCCAGTAATCATGATTGTGCAAGAAAGTTTGATATGTAAGGTAAAACGACTTCAGTTACAAGATGACGATTTGAGCACAATTAGAAACATCCTGAAGGAAAAGTTGACATATAAAGACTATATTTTAAAGTCTGATGTGTTATATAAGATCGTAGATAATGACGAATTGTTGGTTGTACCTAAGGAAAGGCAGCATGAAATAGTTAGAAGCGCACACGAAAAAGGTAATTTTTCTACAAAGAAAACAAAGGAACCAATTTCTAAAGAATATTTTATACCAAAGTTGGATGATAAAATCCAGAAGTACATTGCCAACTGCATCCCGTGTGTCATAGCCAACCGAAAGCGAGGTAAGCAAGAAGGAGAACTTCACCCAATACCAAAGGAAATTGCTCCTTTGCATACATACCATGTAGATTATCTAGGTCCTCTTGACTCGACAAACAAAATGTACAATCATATATTCGTGGTAATAGATTCGTTCACAAAATTTTGTTGGCCAAGACAACATCATCAAAAGATGCTATTTCCCGCCCGCAAATGCAAAGTACTAATTTTGGGAATCCGTTTCAAATCATCTCTGATCGTGGATCGGCATTTACCAGTGAAGATTTTAAGGCCTATTGTGAAGATGAAAAGATTAATCACATCTTAATTACAACTGGTTTGCCACGAAGTAATGGACAGGTCGAGAGACTTAACAGTACCAGAATTTCTGTTCTATCTAAATTGAGTGTTGATGATCCTAGCAAATGGTATAAATTTGTCAGTAGAGTACAGCAGATAATTAACTCTACGTACCATCGTAGTATTGACACAACGCCTTTTCAGCTATTAGTTGGTTTAAAGATGCGAACCAAAGATGATATCCGTTTAAAAGAGTTAATTGAGAGAGAATTTATAGCCAATTTCGATGACCAACGGAACGAGCTGCGCGACGCAGCTAAACAACGAATCTTAGAAATTCAAACCGAGAATCGTACAAAGTCAACGATCTTGTGGCAATTAAGCGAACTCAACTTGGAGGAGGTCTGAAGTTGCGACCTAAATATTTAGGCCCCTATAGAGTTGTCAAAGTAAAACTAAATGACACTTACGAAGTAATGAAATACACAGACTCTGAAGGCCCTAGACGCACTACCACCTGTGCCGAATATATGAAGCCTTGGCCTGATGAAGGTAATGAAAATTCCTTACTAGACGACTCGCAGGATGGCCGAGATGTGGGGAAGAATTTTTAAGCATAGAGAACAAGAAACACTTTGTCGGTCAAACACTTTACAAAAAGTGTTAACAAATATTTTAATCATTATAGCACTTTGTTTTTCCTTCAAAATAATTTTATAAATATTCATAATAATAAAAAATAAGTTTAGTTTTAGAAAAACCTTTGAAATGGAACATTGAGTTAAAAGTTGTTTTATTCAAAATCCCACATACATATATAGCATTTACATACATACATACATATTTGTGAATTTAAGTCTAACAAATTTTTAAACTTATTTGTGTAAAAATACTCGAAATATACTCTAAATTTTGGTACCATTTTGTTTTCGTTTTTTTTTTTTTTTTTTTGTTTTAAAATGTTATCACTGTATTTCTTTCTTATAATCAATATGTAAAATTATGTACATATCGCTAATTTTCTGCAACTGCGTCATAAAACAATCATTACGATTTTTAAGGTAGGGATACAGGATTATCCCTTACATAATGTTTTATTTTGTATAATCAAATAATATTAATATCATGTATACCCGCCGCTTGAGAAGAGAATATGACGTTGATGTGAATAGACGGCTGTGTTTGCGTGTATCTGGTAACAACGTCTTTCCTCAGTTGTGCGTCAATTTTTTTCTGGTAACTTCGTTAGAAAAGTGACATATTTTGTGTATTGGCAATATTTATAAAAGAGAAGATCTATTTTTAACTCAATATAAAAACTAAAAATCTGTCTCCTGAAAATTCAATTTTTTTTTAGTTATGATGACGCATTGTGCATATATATGTACATACATACATACACTTAATACATTTATATGCAAAAAATATAAGGTGCGAAACTAGAACCCTAAAAGTTGGTACGAAGTATAATATTGACTAAATTAGGAAAATAGAAAAGTTTAATGAAAATCAACCACGCCCACCGCTCATAAAATCAAAATAGGTATTTTCGCGTAAAACATTTCATGCAAAAGCAAAAGTCTTAAATTTAAGTACATGTACTTCTTAGAAAAATTAAAATATACACCTGAAGTTTCATTAAAATGGTCCACTCCCAATGTAGGCGATATTTTGGTAACAAAAATTCGATATTCAAAAATTATTTGCAAATTTTAAACCTTTTAGAGCAATTTTAATTTGCTAATTTTTATTATACTACAAAAGCAATCTAACTAACTTTTTCTTCAAATTATAAAGGAAGTGCTGTATTTCAATAAAAACGGTATTGAAAAGTTATCAATTAAAATATCTGATTAATATACAAGCTACTGAACCGCGTAAAAATTTTTGTTTTAAACATTTGTTTTAAAACATTTAATGTGACTTCAATAGTCTTTTTCCAGGACAAAATATCCCTTTTTAATCAAACCAATTATGCATTTCTTTAGTAAAACTCTTTTCTATATAAAATTATTTTTTGCCAAAAAAAAAAAAAAAATACCACTGTGCGCTGCACTAAATGAGTGTTATGTATGTCAAAAACATGTGATATGTTTTTCTTAATTTTCTCTAATTTTCTCAGAAAAGTACCAGAAGTACGAAGTTCTATATTCAATCCATATCACTATCTTTTTTATAACAAGGCTTTAATATGAGTTATTATTTTTTTTTTGTATTTTTTTTACTAGTGGATAATTAATATTTAATTTAGGCATATTATTTTCAGTAGTCTATAGTTCTTTAAACAAATTTCTTTGTTTTCTGTACAAAAAATTCGGCCATTTAAAATAAAAAAAATAATTATAAAATTTTTTTTCCCGCATAATTTTGAAATGTCTAGAATAATATAACGACGGTTCAACCAATTAATAGATTATGCTTTGTCCTAATCCTATCGTCATCTGCAAATATAATACTTTAAGAGATGATTATTTTAATTTATAAACAGGACATGTATTTAAACAGGTTTAATCTCTAAATTTTCATTAGACAATAATAAGACCAAAAAGGGAAAGGAAAAGAAAAGAAAACACAATGTAATTACAATCATTTAATGCCTACAATCAGGCAGAAAATGAAACCCATTTAAGCGATATAATGAGAATTCTAATGAACAAACAAGGCGTATAGGCAAAATAAACAAAACAGAAGACAATGACTCACAAACATACATTTATTTATTCGTTCATTCATACTCTTTCTAATTCATATGAATGAATCAATGGCGGAATGAATGAATAGTTGAAAGTATTGTATAAAAAACATAAGGACGAGATGTTTAGATATATTTGTACATGAACAAATACATAAATTTAGTTATAAAACTAATTATATTTACACATAAATGGGCATAAAAGATGTACCGAAAAATAAAACAACTAAATTATCTATAGATATAATAATAAAGAAAAATGTATATACATTTGTATGTTATACATAAAAATAACAACAATAGCATTTGCGCTATCAAAAACAGAGCTCATTAGATTACAACAAAATCTGCAAAAGAAAATAAAAACAGGAAATACAAAAAACGAAAAAAAGAGAAATACTTTACAAATATGATATTTCTTATAACTACAAAGGATAACCAAGCAAACTAAAAAAGGATAATAAAAATAACAATAATATATAATAATATCATGGTAAATAACAAAAATAAAAACAGCATCAGTTATAAAGGAAGTTGAAAATTGTTAAAGAAAAACTGTATCAAATATAAAGATTAAGAAAAATATAAAAAATACAGAAAACAAAAACAAATTTGTAACTAAAAATAAAAGGAATTAAATCTGAAAATATGTTATATTTGAATTTCAGAACACGAAACTAAGGTTAATCAAATGCGAATAAGACGCAGCGCTACAATTTACAACATTACATTACATTACAGATGTTCGGAGAAGTTGTATGTTAAGAGTGCATTAAAAAAGAGTTTTAAATATATCGTCGATGGGATTAAAGAACGCTGTAACTGACAAAACCTTAAATGTTCACCAGAGCCAAAAAACCTGTATGAAAGTAGAACAAAGACACTGATATTTTTCAAAACGCAGACGGCGTAAGTGAATTTATTTTCATCGTAGAAATCTAGGACCGAGACCAATCGAAGCGTATTTTTTTTTCTGATAAAAACGATGCAAAAAACGTATTTTCGATTTTTTGTCAGTTGCAGCGTTCTTTAATTCTTGCGACTATATAATTAATTAAAAGGGTGCTCCAGTGGTATACTGGGTAGTGTTATAGATTGCTTGTGCGAGGGTTGTGTATTATACTCCCACCCAAGACACTGATCTGATACACTACACTCATTTCGCTAATTATTAGAATATACTATTAACCCTGCTGTTAGGTTTGGACCATTGTGGTCAATTTTTGTTTTGTTTTTGCCTTGACTAGAAAATTGTGCAACATATCAACTTAAAACGTTCGCTAGTGGGGTATTTTTATATTTTATAACTCTTGGAACACTTTCAACCAAAAATAATAAAATGGAAGTTAGAAAAATAAAAAATTACGAATCATGAATTTAGGACCACTTTGGTCCATTATTGTTTTTTTTTTTTTTTTTTTTTTTATTAAATCTTCTCACTACTTGATGAGCAAATGATCTTTCGTTGCAATTTACATATAATTTTCTTGCATTTTGCAGCAGCTAAAAATTCTACGTTTTCTAGTTGCTGCTACTTGTCGAATGATATGTAAACGTACAAAGGGGAATCCCAGAAATAAGGGTAACTTATTACAACCCTTGAAAGACAAACTGGGTGCAACTTATATATAGTTCGACATTATTACAAAAAAAAAATAATAATAATTATATGGATCAAAAGGGTCTTACACCTTAGATTCTTAAGTTATTTTTGGCTTAACAGCAGGGTTAATATTGTATTGTAATTCAAAAAACACAATTTCCAATTCCAATACAATGCACTGCATGACTAGGGGTATACCCCTGAGTGCAACCCCCGGTTTGCGACGCTAAAATATTTTTTGCCAAATACTCAAATATAGTCAATGCAATAACCATGTCTCTCTGCTTAAGAAACTCGTCGGGAGACTTTTTCTCAAAGATGGTAATCAAAACTATAAACTCTTATATTAAAAAATTATAAACTAAATAAGAATATAAAAAACAAACAAAAGCATTTAAAAAGCAATACGTTTCTGTTCTCCGTGTAAAATCTGCAATCCGTTTAAGGCTATTTATCTCCAAAACTGGAAAAGATATTCGTAAACGGATTGCAGACTTGAAAAATTTTGAGTCGAAAAGCTAAAGTGGCATCATTAACTCGATATACATACATATATAAAAAATATGAAATGGCGGATAGAGCACATAAACTATCGCATGTCTTAGTGTTATGGTCTTAGTCGCTCAGCTCGCAATAAGTAGAATATAATACATATCTGTGGAATTTTGAAAAAACGTCTTCTCTCGAAATAAGACAATTTTCCAAGATTTTTATAGTAAATATAGAATTTCCTTGTCCTTCTTTTGTTCTAATCCCCGTATTTCTACGACCTTTGGAACGCAAGATATGCAGTTGACTAATCGACCTCTTTCAGTCTTTCCCCCAATTTTAATTTGACAAAACGACTTCTTTCAGAGAATTAAGAATAATTTGAAAAATTGAATGTCTATTGAAAATTATATTTAATTTTTGTTATTATTTTTTAATTATTTGCATATTGTAGCGAAAAATTTAAGTATTTTTTTTTAATGCAACCGAGATATATTTTCCAGATCAACTTCTTTCAACCTTTCTTTCACATTCCATTTTAACAAAACAACTTGTCTTGACTTATGCTATTAAAATAATTTCCAAATTTAATCAAAAAATTTTGACAAAACGACTTGTATGGTGGAAGCTAATTTTTTTCTTTAAAATCTATTTAACAAAAAGTCTTAAATTAATTTTTTGCCGTTTTAAAGAAAACTATTGCGTCTAGAGGGAAAAAAATGTCGCATAATGTTCGTTAAGTATTAGTGTATATTATTCAAGTTCAAAATTTCTTTAATTTTCTAAGCAATAACTTCTATTAACCTTTTTAACTGTTTTTTTGCTCTACTGAAAAGTTGTTGATTTTGAAAGAAGACGTTTTGTCAAATGTCCACAGATATGTACTTATATTATTCACATGTTCTACTACTATTTTTATATAATCATTCTGATGCTGATCAACTTAGAACGATGTATCACGATTTTCATAAATTTTATAGATATACGTACGAACGTAACTGGCAATTACAAACCCTATTTCATGGTTATGGGCTACCTTCTCGCAGCATCCTTGTTGTGGATGTTACTCAAAGAGATTTTGCCAGAAGACTGCTAAGAGGTAGTAAGATGTCAGAGATAGCGACTATTCATTGAATTCTGCCGTAATAAAAAATATGGCAATTGTGTTTCCTAATTTATAAACATGTTTAGCAATATAATCATTTCGTGTATTATACTGCATGTTTTTACTCAATGTTTTGTTTTTCTTACATTGTTTTGTATTATATTTTTGTACTTATCTTTTAAAAACATTCGCATGGTTAAAATCCATAGAATAAATTATTATCTAAAACGTAAAATATTCGTACTTCCCAAGATGAGTCTCAAACAATTTGGTGGGTGCGTGGAACGGTAGTTAGAACGTTCGCACAAAAACTCAAACGACCTAGGTTCGAATCCCATCAAAGGGGAAAAATGAAAAAGTTAGTCTACGGTTTTCCCAAATTATAATTTAAAAAAATTACAAAGTAAACCGCTCTCTGGCATTCCACTCTATTCCACCTTAACCTTAGACAACGAAAAACTAATGACCAGGAGAAAAGTGCCACCTATTGGGAAGTAGCAGAAAACAGCTAAAAACTAACTTAGCGAAGGCACTCACCGCAATCAACAAGCAACGATGGGGCAATTGCTGTTGATCATTTAAGGGTGAACGTATAACAGTGGCCTTTGAATGATCAATTCACAGCAATTTGTATCATTCCTAAGTCGTATAATAATACTAGAAAACAAAATATATGTTCTGTTTTTATAATGTACTGTACTTTCCACAAAAAATTCCAATACAATGCATAGCATTTAGTAGGGGTTTACCCCTGAATATTGGTCTAAAAAAAAATATTTTTTTTGCAAATAGTATGAGTTGCTTTTTTGAGATGGAAACAGAATTCAGTTTTTATATGCTGAAGGTAGAGTGGTTTTATTAAATTCTTTTCCAAAAACATAAAAAATATATTTGGGGGATTCACAAGGTGTACTATTGTGCTCTACTGTCATAAAATTTTTGTTTATTTATTAATAAAAAAAAATTCTTTATGGAAATAAGAAATAATAGCAAACCTTGTGAATACCCCCATTATTTTATTATCAATCTATTTTAATCCACAAACGTATACTTAAGTTCTTATTGTAAATATACGAGTATCTATACAAGTTTTTTTTTCAAACTAAGGTTTTTTTTATTTTATGTAAGAATATTTCTTAAAAAAATTCATAAGTAGAGAACGCTATTACTATAAATTCGTCTATGTAAAAAATTATTTTTTTATTATTTACTTTTCTGATTATGTCTATAGGGTTGTTATTTTTTTATTTATTTGTTCAGACGATTTTATAGCAATTGAAAACCAAATAATCAAAGACTGGTAAGTAAACGTCATAACAATAGCTCTTACCCAATATGCCGCAGCCTGTAATTCATAAACATATTTAAAATTCTGACAATCAAAAAAGTGTACATGATACAAACCGTTATGACATACTTCATATACATATTTCCTGGAATTTGTATCTGATTAAAGTAAATGTCAATAACATTAATGTTGAGCTGTTATTTCGTTAAAAAGATAAATACAAATTAGAGTATTTCTTTCTACCATTTACTCTACTGCAATAGTATTTTAATTTTCGTTTTTTTAATAAAATTTATTCTCGAAATTAGTAAATTTTTAATAGATGCTGAACTTCACAGGTTGGCATATAAATTTCTTTCGTTAATGTTGTTTAAAATGCAGAAGACTTGCACTTAAGAACTGAATTAAGAGCAAATTCAGATCCGCAAAAAAACTTTCTGATTTCTGTTTTTTTTTAAGTCTTATTATAAATTGTAAATAATATAAATACGTTTCTCAAAACTGTAACCTACATAAACCACAACTTAGAAGGTGCAAAGGTGTCTGTAGCATGAACTAATTAAAACTAAATGAGTGCATGTTAGCAAAATTTTTTACTTTAGCAATTGCCGAATTTTATAAACAAATTATAAAATTTTGCAATATAGTCATGCGTTTAACACGCGGGAAGTTGAAATTCTTTTAGTGTTACATATTTGATTTCTTAAAATATAAAATTAAAACAAAACCAGATCATGAGAAAGTCATGGTTGTGATTTGTTGTGTTTTGCAAAATTTCATGGATTCCAGTAGTACCATCAACACAGGAAACTTTGACAATTTAAACACAACATACAATGCTTTAAAACTGATATCAAAATCATATGAAATAAATAAAAATAGTTCACGTTATAGAGCTTTCTGAGTTTGTTCAGGTTATGGAGTAGGGATGCTCGATGTATATCGATGCATTGCCAATACAGATATATTTTTTCGATGCATCGAAACTTATAACTTTGAGGTTTTTTCACTCGACAACCAATTGCTTGTTCCAAAAGCCGTTACAAAAATTCAAGAGGTGATAGCAAAGGAAGTAACAGACGTGTCGTGTTCTCATAATTCAGCTAAGGTAACAGACGACACTAGTAGTTACATATATGTATATATGAACGTATGTAAAGCGTGTATTTAACATGCATATAAAGTACAGTTCTATTTTATTTTTAATACTTCTTTAATAAGTTGTAAAACAGCTTTATATATGCGTTCATATGTACATACGTACATACATAAGTTATATAAATCAAATAAACTCGGTTTATTTTATGCTCTTGTTACTGAGCAAATAAAACATGATTGAACATGCACAGTTTTGTTACTTGCTAATGTAAAAACAAGTTTTACATTAGTAAAGTGATAATTCTGCATTCCCATCATAAATATTTTTATTATTGTTACTGTACGTAAATCTTCTTTCTCCTATACAGTGTATATATATGTATGATTGTAAGATAAGTAGGTAGTAATTGCGTTTTAATTAATTTAGCTCTCTAAACTTTTCTTTTTGCTTTGCTATGTGATTGCGTTGCTATGTGATCATGATTATGCATGTCCAAACTTGTTGTTGTTATTGGACATGCATAAACACGATCATTTACAATAATAATAATTTAAGTATATAATAATGTACACTTGTGTATATGTTTAATGTAATACAATATAATATAAATAATTGTAATTTGCATTTTGAAGACAATCTTAATTCTGAGTTTGAAGGTGAAACTTCTCACGTTAAAGAAAAACTTAAAACGAAAATTTAAGTACAAACTAATTTTAATATATTAAAAATTAAAATAAATCTTGATTCTGAAAGTAAAAGTTCTCACATAAAAAGTCTTAAAGCGAAAATTTAAGCAAAGCATATTTATTTCTAATGTATTAATAATTAAAGTAAAATTTAATTAAAATAAAACTTAACTCAAAAATTAAGTAGAATATATCAAAGTGAAATTTGAATAAAATATATTTGACAAACTATTTGAATAAAATATATTTCGATAAAATATATTTGATAAAAAGAAAATAATTTGACAAACTGTTTGAATAAAATATATTTCAATAAAATATACTTGTTTACTAAATAAAAAGGAAAATAATTTGTGTTTCATTTGATAAAACAAAAAGGACAAACTATTTAAAAACAAAACTACTAGTCTTTGGAACGATCATCACAAATTAGTTCACAAAAATTTTAAAATAAATAGAAATGAAGAAAAATTATCTGATGAGTTCACTATGTAAGTATTTACGTAGTACTATGTATAAGTCAATTTAATGAAAAGCCTTTGGAAGTATGGGCCGATTATAAGGTACAATTCCTAAAATTGTACAATGTAGCCTACAAACACTTAGCAATGGTTGGCAGTTCCGTGCCATCAGAAAGGCTTTTTTAAAATGCTTCATCAGTTTTGGCACAGGAAAGTAGAGCGCAGGGTTAATAAAGTATTATTTCTAGAAACTCTAGATAAAAAATATTGGAACTTATTAAATAATTTTTTTTTTATTTTTAAGGCCAGCACTCAGCGGGCGGCCACTATTTATGCAGTACATTGTGCTGGTCTAGGAAAATATGTTGTGGAAGGGGGAAAGAGGGGGGAGTGTTTGTGAACATTTGATTTAAACCTACTGATATCATAATTGGCAGGAAAAACATTCGCCGGAAGATTGTTAAACAAACGAGCGGTGCGGCTAAAGAACGAATTCTGTCTATAATGCATTGTGCGATTCGCTGAACAATCAACCACAAATGGGTGCGCTCTGAGAGAGGTACATGTAGTCCGCAATAATATGCGGCCACCTGGAATTAATTCTCATGCCCAGAGTATCAAGAGCGTCAGCCTCCTCAATATTTACATTACCCATAGTCACAGATGGCAGGATTAAATCACCACAACGCCTAAGCGTTATAAAACAACATTGGGTCTTGAGCGCATAAAATTTGACCCTGTTCGCGAGACCCCACTCGGAGATTCTTTGCAGGTCATTTGAGAGTGTGTCATTTATATTCTGCCTTCTCACCTTGATCTCCAAAAGGTTCGGCCTACGATCAAATGAATATGAGTGACAAATGTTACTGTCATCTGTGAAGGAGTAAATGGGATTTGAGGTTAAGAGGAGAAGATCGTTAAGGAAAATTAAAAATAGGGTAGGAGATAGAACAGAACCTTGCGATACTCCCGAATTCAGCCTGAATTCGTTGGAAGAGACACCGTCTATAACCACTCTTATAGAACGGTCCCTGAGAAAGCTCGTTATGAAACGACAGAAATGGTTACCGACGCCAAAGGCAGCTGGTTTAGAGATAAGAGCATCGTGCCAGACTCTATCAAACGCCTTTGAGATATCCAGAGCAACAACTTTGCTCTCACCAAATGTAAATAGATCCTTTCCATCGCTCAGAGAGTAATGCCAGTAGATCACCAGTGGAGCGACCGCTACGAAAGCCATACTGACGGTCTCTCAGCAAGATATTGGACTCCAAATACCTCATAAGGTGATGATTTATCATACTCTCCATAACTTTGGAGAGTGTTGAACACACTGCTATTGGGCGGTAATTTTATACTAAATTTTGGTAGGATAAAATGTAAATTGATTGTTATTTGCACATTTTTTGTTTGTTTTGCTATTGTATAGAATTTTTGAAAAGACGTATCGAAAACATCGATGTTTTTATTAGATACATTGTAAAACATCGATGTAAGTTCACAATGCATCGTATCGGAAACAACAACGATATATTTTTTTGTGAGCTTCCCTTTTAAACAGTACTCAATCTAAATAAAAGCTTGTTCATGTTGAGCTATGTCCACGTAAGATACTGTATCTCTAAACCGCGAAGTGTAGCTTTCACACATACCCAAAAATTGAGAAAATCGCTCTCCTACATGCTTATCCTTATGGTTTGGAGGAAATTTAGGAAGTGTTTCTTTTATTTGTTGAAAAATGAAATAAACCCTCAATTATATTTTACATTTTAGTAAAAGAATTTTCAATGAAATAATCTAAACTTTATTTACCCCCCACTGTTCTTTTATTTATCATGCCAGTTCTGCCCATTGCACAGTTACATACTTTTGCGTATTATATTTGGTTTTAATTTATGCCATTTAGAGATAAACTGTCAAATTGCATCAATTTAATGCATTATTATTATTCATAAAATTTTGTTGTAACGCCTAAAGAGGGAAAAAAAACCAGCAAGTTTGTAGTTTTTAGGCTCGACAATGTGCAATTGATAGCATTTGGGACTCATAAATTTAACAATTTTGTATAATTCACACTTTTACATTTGGTGTCTGAAAATAAATATTAATTATCGCAACTGTGGAATTTACATGTCGAATCATTATACCTGGAATGAAAATAAACCACGAACAGAGAGAGTGAGAGACGGAGAGAGGGAGGAAAGATAATTCATTACCTGGTCATAATGCATAATCAACCCCATTAAAGATATTCGAATTTTAGTTTTAAATGAGTTTTTTTTGCTGTAGGAATACAATCCCTGGATATTACATTACTCTGTGCTGTTGCTGCTTTTGTTTACAATTTAACACAATTGTTTTTAACTTTTTTATTGTTGTTTATTTAATTCTTTTTTTTTTGTTGGTTTTTTTTTTGTTTTGTTTTGTATTTGTAGTGTTTAATTCAGGCCAAACTGCACCCCAGTTGACACTGCAAATATAAATAGTCCTTAAAATCTAAACTGCCAAGGACAATACAACCCATTCTCTTTTTGTTTTTCAAAATATTCTGTATTCCCAAAAAAAAAAATAGAAAAAAAATTTCGATGGCCTGATTTTCAGTGATCATATCAGCCAGTCCTTGTTAGTTTGGTTTTAAAGAGGGTTGTTTGTTGGTATTATTTACTTTAATTTTTTTTTTTGTTATTTCAACTGATATCTTTGGTTGTTCTTTAAAAGCAGTTAAACTTGATTTTTCAATTGATTTTTCATTTTAAGGTTTTTGTGTGTCATTTTAAATTAAAAACAGGGGTTATGCATTTAATCCTTTTTTTAAGTTCTTTCTCTCTCTCTCACTATCTATACATTCATACTTGCAGTCACTGTGAATATAAATTTCGTTTTTTAATCATTATTTATAAGGATTTACCAAACTTATCCTAAAAGGGGTTGTCAGTATGACAAATTGATTGATATTTCAGTTTGATTCCCTTACAAACAGCTTAATAATGTTGCAGGATATTTCGCTGTTTAACTAAAGATCTTTAAAAACCACTGAAGCGTTTATGATCGAAATGAATTAAGAAAAAAAAAACTAATTTTTATTATGTGATAAATTAAAACGGCAAAAAAATATTGATTAAAATAAGTGATGATTGTTTGTTTTCCTTATTGTTATATTCTCGCAGTTAAGGAGCATAAAATTTTAACCCTAATCCCTCAAAGGTTTTTATAATAAATGCTTTGTACTTAGTTTTCGTGGTATTCTGCATTAAATCTAATGTTTTCGATAACATATCCGACTCCCCACGTCCACAGCCCTTACTAAAATAGAACGCGAGCTTCACTAACCACAAAGCTACAATTAAAGTTAACTATTTTTGCTAAGATTTTTATAGAGAAAATTTAGAAAACTGCAAAGATTTAAATAGCATATGCTATTAAAACCAACATTCGGCCCGCTACGTTATAAAAAGAAATCAAGGCAGCATTTTTTAAAATTAAAATCGAGTCTAATAGTGTTTTCATACTGAGTGGTTTTAAATAAAAAGTTTGTTTTAACGCTACAACAAATTGTAAAACCTGGTTTTGCCATAAAAAATTATTGTATTAAAACCTCTCCTGAGGTTGAATTGGTTTTAAGTAGGTTTTAAAAAATACAACCCTGTTTTTGATGTACTAAAATGAGTGTTACCAGAATAAAAATTTTGAAACAGCTAATAATAATGTGTGCTGCTGAAAGAATTCCAAAAAATAAAAGGAAAAGAAACATTTGGAACGACCACAACGAAAGCATTTTTGTTGAGATATGGGAGAAGAAAATAGATGAAATAAGAGGAAGAAGAAAAAACTCCCACGTCTATAAAGAAATGGCTAAGAATTGCTAGCTAGCCATTTGCATTGCATTCTGTTTCCCAAAAAGTGCCAATTCGATTCTAAAAAATTCCTTTTTAAAAAATAGTAAAAAATCATTGAAAACGTTCAAATGTATATACTACTTAACATCTCTCGATTTTATTAGTGATTCTAAAATTGTATACTGCTGATATTAACAAAAATTTTTTCTTTGAGCATCTTTTTATGATTTTTATAAATAACTACTTAATTTCCAAGCAGTTCTTAACTTTTTATAAATAGATCCACTATTTTAAAATATTTATTAACAAAATACAAAAAAATTTCTAATTTAGAACTCACTTTTTAATTTTTCTTATTTTTTTGTAAACAAAAACAGCTGTTACCAAGCTTTTTAAATAAAACTTGTAATGTGAACGCAAAACCAGCTGATTTAGGTTTTAATGTTAAAATAATGCATATATAAATTTATGTATGAATAAAGTTTAATTTACTATAATTTCAGGATCACAGTCTATAAGATTAGAAAATTTTAAAACAAGAGACAATATAAGCAAGTCTTCTTTTGACAATACTTTCTCAGGATCAATTATTTGTAACAATTTAATATCTTCTCGATCATATCTAGTTTTGATTTGGTTTAGTAATTCAATGTAAATTTTTGAAACATCAATCAATTAGTATTTTTAAAATCAGTTTCAGTGTTTTGTATTGAATATGTTTTGATAAAATTGCTTAATATGAGCAAAAAGATTTTATGCTTGAACATAAATACGCCAATCTTTCCGACTGAAATTCTTTAGGAAGATTTTTTTAGCTTCTGCTAAAATCTACCAAAATCATATTCAGCCTACCATCCTACCAAACGAAATATATCCTACCAGTTTTGGTAGAATGCTACCAATAGTGGCAACGCTGATTGAATAACACTGCAGACACAATAGATGGGAGTTCCGAAAATTAAGAACCAAATATTAGAAGACGGTGAAATCTTCGACATAATAACGTTGTAAATCTTTTATTATTACATTTCAATACAAATTATAGATTTAATTAAAAATAAACAGAAAAAGAGCTCTCAATAATAATTACAAAAAATGCCGTGAAAATAAAATTTGTGGTTTTTCAAAAATTCTAATTTTAGAATAAAAGGTTACCGCCCCGCCTCCCGTTCCAAGAAGGCCATCTTTAAGAAACCGCTCCCCGACATTTCCATTATATTTCACCTTCTGAAAAGGGAGACGTTGATAATTCAAGGGTGAAGGTATAATATACAGAAATAATTGGCCTTTACAACCCTGTGTCAGGGTTACGGCCAAGCTTCTTACAGCACTCATGTTGTGTGTGTTAATTTTTATTCATAAGTACAGGGATCTACTGTTTAAAGTCGATCCGGAAAAACAAATTTGAGAAGCTTTTTCATAGCAATCAATTACTCAGAGTGCTTTTGCCAGAAGACTGCTGAAAGGTACTCGCCGAGAGAAGTAATTTATTCATATTTCCCTTTTTCAATAGGTCAGAGCTGAGATTTGAACCCAGCGCTATCGTCTTAGTAAGCCAACTCACTGACCACAAGATCACGGCGACCACAAGGTATAACACTGGCCTTTAAGTCTATGGTTGGTTTCCATGGTGATCCAAACCACCAAATTAGTTCTTTTTCGCCATTTTAATAACACATTTTCGCTACCAACTTGATAAAAAGAAACGATCATACAACATATTACTATATCCAATTCGCGCGATTAATAAACAATTAACCATATATTCAGCGATTAATTATTTCGTAATTGAATTCTTATACATATTTGGTATATTTTTATTATAAAAGCAATTGAAAAAAAAAATTATGTATGCCTTCTAAGAAAGAAAGTCACAAGTGTCCGAAGCCCAAAAAGGGGATAAAGGTAGATTCACACACGTGAATAAGTATTTGATTTTAAAGTTCAACTATAAAAGAGCGAGAACTTCTACTTAAAATCATAAATAATTTTCACCATGTTTCATGAATACAAGACAAAAAAATAAAACAAGAAATATTTTTAAAAGGTTTTAAGTAAATGTTCATATAAAAATTCTTGCTAGTAAAGGAAACCAGTGTAACAAAAAAAGAAACATTTGGGGCGTGATACAACTGTTCTAAAAGTTATTGCTGAGCATAATAAACGATCCGTTTTTAGAATTTGAAAAACACCTTTAAAACTTTATAATACCGGAAACTAGTCATTACATAGTCAAATGCCGACCAATTTAAAATTTATCTAAAATAGAAGGCTCTTGTCTTTCGGGTGGTATATGTCTTTATAAGGTACATACAAGAAATCTACACTCTTTTCTATCCAAGCTGTTTCTAGAAAATTTTGGCCTTGGTATAACAGGGCTATACTTTGTAAATGTTGGGTACCTCTCCTAAGTCTTTGTCCAAGTTTATTTTCCTTCTAAATGTATTTCCCTGTTAGCCATTTCTTGATGTTCCCTTTGCTCATGGCTCAACTAACCCATGTATTTAGGGAAAAGTCATATTTCACAAACTTTCTTGTTATTACAATGAAAATTATCACAAAGTGCAAGAAAACTTGTCTATGTTCCATGTATCTCAAGTTTGTTTTCAGTTTTTACAGAGTGTTATATGTCAGTGCAAGTTTTCCGATTAGTTGAATTCTTTTTCCATGGCTTAAATTTTACTAAAATATTAATTATTTTTGGCATTTTAACAGTTGCTATAGATGTAAGTTTTCAGAACTTTTAATTTTAATTAATAAATTCGAACTTAGGACTGCATTTGATCAATTAGTTAGCGGAGGCACTCACAACACAATCAACATGCAACGATGAGGCAATTGTTGTTGATCATTCAATGGTGAAGATATAACACTGGCCTTTGAATGATTAATTCACAGCAATTCGTCTCATTCGTAAGGCTTTTAATAATACTATAGGAGAAACAAACAAATATATATACTGTCCTTATCAAAAACTCCAAAACAATACACAGCATCATAGAGGTTTACCCCTTAGTATTGGTCTTAATAAAAAAAAAATCATTTCAAAGCATAAAATTGAAAATATATTTAAACCGCTTCAACTTGGTAGAATTTGTTTTTAATTTTTTGTCGCAAAAAGAAGGGTTTGGCATATCAGACATATATCAGGAATCGTAGAAATAAAATAACGGAAAACTTTCCTTAAGTACATTCCATTTTTACATACCACACAAAAAGAGGTTTGTTTGTCAAACATTTTATTAATTTAAATTTTATATATAAGTACATATTAAATATGTAACTACATGTACATATATAAAAATTCTGAAATATTTTTTATATAAAAAAATATTTCCCCTTTAAAACAAAACAACTTTATGATAGCTGACACTTAAATTTATATCTCTTAGACCAAAATCATTTAATATAGAAAGCATTGCTTATTGGCATTTCCTGCCATACACAGCTTTTTTTTTAAAACAAACTAAACAAATTAAGGATACATATACTACTCGTATATTTTATCATCCTGAGTAATTGTGCCACTTTATATACAAAACAAATTGTATTAGTTGTAGTTGTAGTTTTAGTTGTACAAGTATTTGTTTTAAAATTGTTTCATTTGTAAATAAAATATGTTTGTTTTAAATTTCTATTTACATGCAGTGAAACAAAGAAAGACATATTAGACACACATACATACATACATATGTATGTACATATGAATGTATGTATATTTACATATATTTTAATTTGAAGTAAATTAAAATACATTCTAATACAATATGGACATCAGGCAACAGCATTTTCAATTTGTATAGACATTTTGTCAATTTTATGTAAATTTTACCATATGAGTGTATTTACAACAGTTCTGGCAGTACTCGTTCTATATTGACATTTGTATAGAAACTTACATACACACAAAGAGTTTTAGGTAATCATCTTTACTTAGTACATAATAAAAGCCTTACCTGTGTAGATAAAATGAATTGTTGAATTTTGAAACATAGTTTTACAATGAAAAACCCACAATCAAGTAAACATACTCAGGCACAATCATCATCGTCATCATCAAATACAAATAATGATTGCTCTAAAGTACAAGTATTTTAAGTTTATTTATCTTTATTTATAAATAAATAAGTCGTGCACAGAGAAAATATATTCTAATCCACAATATACATATGTATGTACATATCGTCATATTAAATGCAAACGGACGTAACTCTACTTTTTGCTTTTTTACAGGAGAAGCAAAAAACCTTAAAATCAAAAATTTTGTAAATTCTGGAAATCATATAATTTTCAGGATCGAGATATAAGAATTGAATGCCAATATACATCAAATGAGTTTGTATGTAAGGCTTTCATATAAATATGTATGTGGTTACGTTTCCTTACATTTAGAAATACACGCACTCGTAGTTACATCCGTTTGAATTTCGTCAATAAAATCGCAATTTTTAATCGCAGGAATCTAAAATTTTGCACGAACAAAAAATCAAAAAAAAAAATCAATTTTGAAATTTTGTATAGTTACCTTCGTTTGCATTTAATATGACGATATGTATGTATGTAGGTAAGCATGTATGTATGTATGTTAATGAAAATCTGTAAGAGAGTTTGAGGTATTTGTATTTGTATAATAATCTTAAAGACTAATGGGTTAATTGTATGCAACAAAACATCAATACAAATACAACAAGCGGTCATCTTAACAAGAACTAATTATCCTTGATAAAGCCATGTTATTCATCAATAACATAAAACAACAAAAATAAGTAATTGTTATAAAATAACAAAAAAAAAAAAAAAAAAAATACTATAAAATCAAATAAATTTAATTGTCATTTCTTGAAATGGTCTTCAACTGTATGCTGATTGTGAACTTTGTAGTTCAGCAAAAAAAATTTTATCATTTTTAAAATCTGTTTTTTTTTTTTTTAATTAGAAACAAAATAAGCAACAAAATTTAATAGATCAAACTACAACTTATGCTACGTTACCAAAAGTGTTTTATATTTAATTCTAGCCAAATATTTCTTTTCATTATTCTTTGTTCAAGATGTCAGTGCTGAGAATTGAACCCGGCGCTATCGTTTTAGTAAGCCAACATACTAACCACTAGATCACGGCGACTGAACTAATATTATTTTAAAATAAAACATGACCCACAGAAGCGAAGTGACTTTATTTTACTATGCGTGCTATAAATTGGTAGTTTATATCTAGCATAGAATATACGTTTTTCTCATTTAGTTCTTGATTTGTTTTATCGGGATCTGATAGTTTTATAAACTACACTATGCTGCAAAAATCTTATTTGGAGATAGCTTAGTATGGTATAGGATCTATAGAACTCCGAACTACGAGCATATGGAATAAGAAGTGGATCTTGGTCTATGCTTTTAGTTACCGTCTCTTGGCCGGGAAATCCTCCTCCACTAAAGTACAGGAGTGAATTATCTTAGAAAAAAATGGGCTCACGTACAGTAATTGGCCATTGTTTTTTATTGATTTTAGGCGCCTATACGTTATAGACAGAAACTTTTGAACGTTTGTCTAGAGGTGATTTGTATAAAATTAACATCTTTGTGTAACTATCCGGGTGTTTGGAGAAAAGCCAACGGCCTTAGATATGTGTAATGGATATAGTGGTATTACAACAGGATCTTATAGAACTCAAGGGTGTTGTGCCTAAAGGCGGCTGCCAATTTTAATCTAATCTAGTGCTGTGTTGCCATTTGGTTTGCATGGTTTAGAGCAGACAGCCTTCATCATCTTGGTCTCAAGCGATAAATATATAGCAGAGTGCACATTTGTTAGCCATGTGGTTCTTTTGGTACACACATTGGAGGATAACGATAATATCTTCGATGGAATTAGAACAAATACACTGGTATTTTTCATTTCGCAGACGGCGTAAGTGAATTTATTTTCATCGTAGAAATCTGGGACCGGGACCAATAGACGCGCATTTGTTTTCTGATAAAAATGATGCAAAAAAAGCTATTTGCCATTTTTTGTCAGTTACAGCGTTCTTTAATTCCATTGACGATATGTTGACTTAGTTATTCAAAATTCTTTATTAACCTCAACCAACAACAAAACAAGATTCTCCTACATTAATATATCTATGGCCAGAGGTTGTGAAGAAACATATCGTCGGAAGAATGAAAAACGCTGTAACTGACAAACAATCGAAAAACGGTCCCAGATTTCTGTGGTGAAAAGAAATTTACTTACGTCATCTGCGTTTTGAAAAATACCTGTATCTTCTTTTTAAATTTATACAGGTTTAAAGAGCTGCTACATCACTATTAAATTTTCATCTCTATGACACTATATTAGTTTATTTCATCAGCGACATATTCCAGTTTTGGTATTTAATATCTGTTTGAGATACCATTCAGTTTCTAGTCAAGTCATTTCAGAAAGAAATTTTAGAATGGAATGCATACAAAAGATTTGTATTTTACAATTCATATATAATTTAAATAATAAAAAACAATGTTATTTTGCAAATTTAAATATTTTAATAATTTAAATAAACGAGAAACACTTACCCAGGTAACTTTATCAGAAGTCTACGTATACAAATATTATCAGTAGTTTTAGGGTTAAACTTGAAAGTTTTTTCGTAGTTAAATCAATATTTAAAGAAGAACTTTAGTTACATATAGCAGTCACTAAAAAGCAAATTCCTATAACGTGCATATCCCTAAAAAAAAAAACTCACAAATTACTTGAAACAAATGCAAAAATATTTTTTTTCTTACTCATGTAACAATACAACTGTTTGTCCATTTTAACCGAGTTCAGCAAAATATTCTAACTGGATGTGGTTTAAGTGTTTAGCGCCATTTTGAGATTACCAAGGGTTAAGTAACATTTGGTCTGTAAAACGAAGATATTGTCGTCCACCTCACCGTTTTGTACCGCCTTATCGGAGGTCCTTTATTCGTACTGCAGATTTGACCGATGGAGGGTAGTCGTTGCATTTTAAGGCGCTGCATTAAGTACATGTTGTTGTACAGATCTTATAGCGTGTTTGTTCCAAGGTATATAATATTTATCTCATCTTATCGTAGACTATCCACAATAAAATTTTCTTTTGAAAGCTTCCAATACAAACTCGACGGGGTACTGGGCTTTTGCGACATAGATAGTTGCCGAGATTATTTATTGTTTTTGATCAAAATAAAATTTCTTCAGAGCCGAACCGATACATTGCTTTTTATTATTATAAGTAAGCTTTCATAGAAATGTTAACGATAAAGTTATTGGGAAGATAGATTTTCGTTTACCTTTTACCATGAGGGTTAAACTGAAGTTAACTTATACTATTGAACACTTTATCGAAAAGTTGTGATAATGACTTAAAAATTTTTTAAATCAAATTTTTAATTATTTCAACAATTTTCTTTTGCCGGAGGAATTTAAAACAAAAATTAATTGAATCTGTTATTTCGGTAATTGAATTCGGTTTTTCAGATCTTTCTGTGTATAAATGTGACAGTATAGTTTTTAATTAATTACAGTACATACTTATAATTATAAAAGAACTTAATGACCACATTTGTGTGCAAGAGCGTGAAGAGGTTAAATATAAATCCTTTGAATTGCTTAAAAATAATAATAAGATTTCCCCTTTCATCAGCATTCTACGTATTACAGGTACTCATCATCTTCTTAAGCAAATATGGTATGCCATTAAAGAAAAATTTTAAATATTTTCCCATCCATTTCATAATATCCTTAAAAAAATAACCAGAAATAACATCAAAACTCTTTGTGCTCAACAATGCTGAACAAGTATAATGAAATCCTTTACAAAAAACAATTCAAATTATATTGCGTTGTCTAACAGCCACTTGAAAGCATTTAAATGGAACGTTTAAAAAATATTTTTTAATTAAAATTAATTGTTTGATATGATGGAATGCCATGTAAAATTTTGGGGAAATGTCTGCATACCAGAAGTGTTTCCTGTGTTCATTTGCGTTAAAAGTAAGGGATAACGTATATAGTGCCTTACCAAAAACAACAAAAAAACAAACAAAAAAGAAAGGGTTTTATGTTATATTGCACATATACAAGCACAAGCACACCTCCATACTCATGCACAATACAATACAAAGTTGTCATTTGTTGTAACATCCTGTACAAAAGTTGAAGTATTTTCCTGTTGTACGAATATAGCAATAAATGGTAGAGAGTACATTGGAATGAATGGTTTATGAAATATGTTTAATAAATAAGTAAAATAGAAAATAGAAAAAAGTGAATAAAAATAAATGAAATTTTCCAAGTATGTATTTCATAATTTAAATTAAATATTTTTATATATTTTAAGCAGTTTTTTTTCGATTTTGTTGTCTTTTAATATAAAAAGAAAACACTCACTGTGATACCCTTCTTCTTAAAATATTTTGAAAATTTTAATATAAGGCGATCAAAGTTTCATATTTTAGCCATTCTTACTTTTAAGAAAAGTATTATTTTGAATACTTTTTAGTTGGAAATATATATTTAAAATAATTAAATTGTATTATTTATGAAAATTGTTGCCATTTTTATATTTAATCTTCGTTTGAGCATATTGACATATTTGTCATATTTACAAAGTCATATATCATGGCTTGAAACTTGGCTAAAAGTTCATTGAAATATATTAAATAAATAATTGTACATGAGACATACATACATACATACTTATGTATGTATACCTGTATTTATAATTTAGAATACTAATGCAACAAAATATGTTTCTATGAATTTCTTACATTCGAAATAAAATGAGATTCTTCGAAAATGACTCGTATTTCATAAACAAATACAATAAATTTTTGAATTAAAATTTCTGTATTACTTACTTTTAAAAGTGAAATAAGAAGTGCAGCAGAATCGCAAATACTAGTAAGATAAATAAATAAGCATATGGTGAAATTAATTAAAATTTAAGGCTTCTAAATAATGTTTGATTTACATAAATTTTTTAGTTAAACAATTTTTAATTTGAATGAGAACTTTTTTTTAAGTTGAAGTGGAAGAGTTCTTATTCCTGTTGGTCTTTCAAGATATGTAATAACTAAAGTCGTATTCGCCGTGGTCTAGTGATTAGTGATTAGGCTTACTAAGACGATAGCTAAGGTACTCATAGATATAAATTAACACACACAACATGAGTGCTTCGAAAAGCTAGGCCGTAACACTGAAACAGGGAAGTAATGGCCAATTATGTATGTATGTATGTTGGTAATAACTAAAGACAATTAAGATTAAATTTTTGCATTATTGTGTTTGAATCAGTATGACTATGGCTTTACAAAAGATTTAGTACCTTTAGAAAATAACGATTTATTTTATTACAACTCGTTTTTTTTATTTCTTAATTCATCATTATTAATTTTTAATATTGACATACCCTACGGGAAATTCTGAAACAATTAGTCTAAACGTACTTGTCCCAAGACTTGTGAAAACGTAACCAGTACCAAAAGTTAATGATCGTGACCGGTGAAAAGTGGATATGTATTAAACTGGTTTCAAAAGGTTTAGAAACAACCAATTTATCACAGCATTTTTTTGTGTACATACCTACGTATATTTTATTTTCTTCAAAATTTAGAATTTATTTCATTATCCCGTTATTCCTTTCTTGTTATACATACCGTTTTAAAAAAAAATTATTTGTTCTCACCAAAAAGAGTTTTAATATTTTTGTTTTGTTATTGTAGCTATACTATTTATTAAAGTTTCTCTCTTGTTCTCTTCGTTTACATGTATAAGAAAAAAAAAACAATGCGGTGGTACACTTGTTACTTTGTTAAAGCGCGTTCATTCATTTATCGTTTTGGTGTTAAGATTTTTTGTATAAATAAAATTTTGAAGTGTAAAACACATAGGCTCATGTGTATATCGTTCGTTGTGCATATTGAATATATGTGTTTTTCAATAAATTAATACTTGCTTTATATTCTACTTGTACTTTCATATATGTTTGTAAATATTTTAATCAAAGTAGTTTTGTATTTCATGTTCAATAATTGTTTTATATTTTAAGTTTTAGTTCAATAAAGATATTTGAATTCAATAGTGCACATACATACATAGAAATTGCGAGACCGTTTAACAAAAGAAAAAAACTCACACTTGGTTTTTTGAAGGTAATTAGGAAAAATCTGAAATATTTCTAGGCATATTTTATTATTACTTCTCTGTTGCAGAAGCTGTTAAAGCAAATTCCGATGTTGATGATGTTGAAGGGAGTATTAGAAAGGCAATAAATTTAACAAAAAAGCGGCACTTGAAAAAAATTTTGAAAGAAAGAAATGCCAATACTTAAAATATACACATACATATATATTTTTAATAATTTAAAAATTTTTATGAAAAGAAGTTTTGATTTTTATATGAAAAAATTAATAAAATTTGATTTAAAAATAAATACATATACTTTAGTTGGTAAATATTTATTTTTAGATTTGTTCTGGGATAAGCAATCGTAGGACTTTTTTAAAATTAGTATAAGGAGGACTGGTTAAGTTTTTTTAGACTACCCTGTGACCCATTTATTAGAGACAAGCTCCTGAGAGGTTTTTGAGACTAGTTCTATGATATGTCGTAAAGAACCACAATTAGGACAAGTATTATAGTAAATGGAACAGGTCTAGTTAGTTTGGGTTAGTTCTGAGACCTATCGAAAGGTTTCAAATGGTGCCAATTGGACCCTTCCTATGACATCGCCATGTAAAAGTGACAGGTCCCCTTCATATAAAGTGTTAGAACTCGAACCGGTCTCTGTCACTTAGGAATTTGTCACGTGACTAGTTTGGTGTTAGTTCCTTTCCCTATAGGGTACATACCTACATACATATATACATCACACTTATTAAAGAATTTTGTCTATATATATTACAACAATTTAAATTTATAAGTATTTACAATAGTATTATTTATCTTAATCACAGCTAGGGTAGATAAAAACCTCTATATAAGGAAAAAAAAGAAAATACAAAATCATTACATTTTAATTTATTTGGGTTAAAATGAACGCCAATGTGAATTTTGGACCAAAGTATACGATGCTAATATGTAAAATAAATTCATATTTGTCTTGTCTTGTCTTGTCTTGTCTTGTCATCTGCCCATTTTTTTGTTAATGTCAAATAATCAAATTTACACTTTTAGTTGATGATATCGTGATATTTGCATACAATCAAGAATCAAATTATGTTTGAATTTAGTTACACGTTACAAGGATGTGTCTCAAATCAGACAGGTAAGTTGTTTTAGATTGTGATTAGGGACACACTGTAATATCGATGAAAATGTGAAAGCTGATTAACTTTTTCTCAAAACGACAACCCAATTTTACTCCAAATACTCAGGGGTGGTGCTATGCTGTGCAATGTGTTGGAATTTTTTGGAAAGGACAGTGTATATATATATTTTTTTTTCTTAAATTACTATATATTACTAGAAATGAGACAAATCGCTGTGAATTGATCATTCTAAGACCAGTGTTATACCTTCACTCTTGAATGATCAACAGCAATTGCCTCATCGTTGCATGTTAATTTTGTGTGGTGAGTGCCTTCGTTAAGTAGGGTTAGTGGTTATCTCTGCTACATCCCAATAGGTGGCGCTTTTCCCTGATTATTTTTTTTTTGTTGTCAGTGGTTAAGGTAGAATAGAGTGCAATATCAGGGATAGGTTTCTTTGTAGACGAGAGGGGGAGGGACCTATTTTTTTTAATTATAATTTTTGAAAAACCGCAAACCTACTTTTTCATTTTTTTTATTTCTGAGATTTGAACCTGGGCCGTTTGAGTTTTTGTGCTAGCGCTCTAACCACTATAGCATGCAACCATTATAGCATGCAACCATTATACCCTTAACCCTTTGACGACGAAGAATGTAAAATTGGAAATTTTCAAATTTTGTTTGCGGATTCTTAATCGGAAACATAACATTTCAAGACTAAAGTGTTGTAAAAATTTAAAAATTTTTACTCTTTAAAGGAGAAAAATCATGGGACATATGTGTCCCATTCGTCGTCAAGTATAATTATTTGGGAATAAATACATTATAATTACGGCTCATTTTTGTCGCCATAAAAATAAACATGGGCATTATATAACAGTATAAATAAATTATATAAGAATATAACCAACATCGATTGTAATTGTGGCTTAATTTCTAGTCAACTGTCGAACGGTTTACATGCCCTAATTTGTGATTTTATATACGGTTGAAAATATATTTTCCTCCAACATATTTCAACATATAATATAATTTTAAGAATGAGCAGATTGCGTCGGTTTTATAAAACTGAAAGTGAAATTCTACAGATTATGAACGTATCGGATACTGAAAATGATAATAGTTTGATAGTTCAATTCACCAATAGAGTACTTTACAAAACTTTATTGTGAACAGAAAGGTATAATATTTTCCAAGTAAAAAAGAGTTGAAAGTACTATTTGGAATGATCTGCTGATACAGATTGTCAGAAAACTTTGATGGTCTACGATGGAAATATATTAAATTTCGTTTATTTCCGTTTTCAAAAAATTTCCCTACCAGTAATAAATCATTTTAACTTAGCTGTTGGAAATTCTTAGAGTCAAACTAAATGCCAGTCTATAGATGAGCATACCCTAAAATTTACCAGTCGAAATATACTGAAACAAAATATGAAGGACAAGCCCATAAGTTAGGGGTTAAAATTGTGGTACTGTTGCATATATACACAGGAAAAAGGGAAGAGAGAGAGAAAGTTTATCATTGGCGAATCTATTATTCTAGGTGTGGCAGCAGGGCTGGAAAATATGGGAAAAAATTTCGATAACTTTTTGAATAGTCTAATATTACTATATAAAATGATGACCAATGGGATACGAGCCTGTGAAACTTTGCGACAAAATTGTGCACAAATGCCAAAATTTGATGTCAATAAAACGTTTGAACGTGGAGACATCCAGATCTTAATGTCAAATGGAATTTGATTTATAAAATGGGTGGATAACCGTGCGGTTCATATGGGATAAATCCAATCGAAACTGTAAATGTCAAACGACGCAAGGCTGGATCCGTAAATAAAATTACAGTGGCATGACCAAAAATGATTTCGCAATATAATACAGGAGTGGGAGGCGTTGATATTATGAACTAAAAAGTGGTATAGTGTTATGTAACTCCTGATTAAATTTAGTAGAAAATTATTACTTTCTTTAGGTTTAGATTTACTTACTTTCAGTCGTATTACGAACATGATCGTAAATCGAAGATTATCTTCTAGATTTTGTCTTGATTTACTGGATTCGAAATTCGTTGAATATTTTCAAACAGGAATGAAAGGTTGAGGCAGGAACCGGTGTATTATTTGCACAAGCAATGGAATAAAATGTGCTTTACGGCGAACAGAAATTGTTTTGAAATTTATCACAATTGAGTTCGATATTGTTTTAGCTTATGTATAGGTATAAGATATCTCTTGCTTTCTTTGTTTTTCAAATATACATGTTAATAAAATAAAGAATATGCACAAAAAAATATCCCTTATTTTTACCGTTGACGACGAATGGGACACATATGTCCCATACTATTTTCAACCTCCCAAAAAAAAGTATAGAACCGATTCAAAATCTATTAGTTAATAAGTTTGTAAAAGGCATTGGTACATATAATACTAAAAGTTGGTCAACACTATCAACTCGAAACCGAGATATAAGTCAACACAAATTGTAAAAAAAAAGATACAAATTTTTAAGTTTGAGACGAGTTTAAACCCAGTTGAAACAAAAAAAAATTAATTTTAGTGCATATTCCAAAGAATGCATTTGTTTTTTATCGAACAACATTGATTACATTACAATTCCTTGGAAAATGGGTCTTTAATGACGAAAAATCCAAATGGGACATATATGTCCCGTTCGTCGTTAAAGGGTTAAGGTAGAAGTACATAGCATGCGTTACGTCGTTAACAGCTGTTGCAATGTACAATGCAAGTCAACGGTTCAACTGTCAACGCTTCTAAATGCTAAAAACTGTTCAACTTCTATAGGTTAGGTTCGATGCCAATTTTGCGAGTAACTTGCTTTATGAAAATTCACTATTTAAGTTTTTTTTTACTAACCTGTGAAAGACACAATTGGCGCAATGCATGTCATGTACTTCTAGCCTTATGACGACGCGTGTGATTAGTTGAAGAATATCTTACACTAGGGATACTCAATGTTTATCGATGCATCTCAATCAACGATGATTTTAATTCGATCCATCAATATAATGTTTCGATGCTTTGAAAACCATATTTATTGTTTTGAGGTGTATTTACCGGATAGCCCTGCTTGAACGATGTTTATAATTGTGTATATTTTCCATGATTTATTTGCAATTGTAAGTGGACAATATTGCTATATAAATTGTTTATAGTACTAAGTCACAATAAGTTATTCTATTACTATTTGCTAAATCACAAACAAATTGGATGAAGTGGTAACATTGTATGTAAATATATGTATATATGTACTTATATTTAAAAATAGTTCGTTACTCTATATATACATTTAGGAAAATTAAATGGGAACAATTTTTTCAATTTTTCTATTGGATCCACCCTTTAAAAAAATAAATTTTGTAAACCCAATTGCTAGTTCCAAAGCGGTTGGAAAAATTAGGGAAATGATAGCAAAGGGTTTAACAGGCCAGCCTGGCTCTGATACTTCAGATAAGATATCAGATGATTTTAGTCTTTAGAGCGATCACCACAAATTAGTTCACAAAAATTGATAGGCAAATAGAATTGAAGAAAGCCTGTCTGTCTATTTATTTACTGTAAATCGATTTAATGAAAACCTTTTGGAAGTATTGGTCGATTATAAGGTACAATTTCTAAAATTTTATAATGTAATGTACAAACACTTAACAATGGCTGCCACTTTCGATACATCGCAAAACATCGATGTAAGCTCACAATGCCTTGCATCGGAAAAAACATCGATGTATTTATTTTTATGAGCATCTCTAACATGGCAAATAATGGGGATAAATAGGAAAAGAGGTGCAAAGTTGCAGCCAATTAAAAGAATGCAATAATGGAGAGATAAGATGAATACCAAAAACATGTTGTGCGTTTGACAAGAATTATATAAAATTTAGTTCTAATGTAATTATGCGTTTTGACACCAAATCAAATTAATTATCAAGAATGGATTCAATTTTTGCACCACTTTTAACATTTTATGAAATCATATTTAGTTGCAGTACAATTAGACAGACTGTTGCGTAAACAGATAATTCAATTAATCGGAAAAAAAATTCATATGAAATTAAAAAAAAAATTATGGGATATTAATTGGGGAGAGGTTTATGGCTCTCGTTCTTACTTTTGTTTTCATAAGAAATTTAATTTTTTATAAAATTTATTTCCTGTTTTTTTTTTACTTTCTTCTCTCGTTTTCAACTGTTGCTCTCTGATTCCTACATTTTGCTCAGACACGATTTTTTTCTACAGATGATAACAACACAACCTACCGTTCTATTGTTTTCTTTGTGTTTTCTCATCTACTGGTAGTTAGATTTACGTGTTTGGAGTTTTAAAAGAACTGAAACTGAAATCTTTCCTTTACTATCAGTTTCATTTGCTCCTTCTTTCTTTATATTTATTTTATGATTTTTTGTTGTTGTTTTTCCTTCTTTTTTCTAGTGAAGCAATTGTTTTCGCTGTACTGTTTCTCGCTGTGAAACTCTATAAAAATTAAATTGCTGTTGTAGCAGTTGCTTTTACTAGATATTTCAAGAAATATTGGTATGAGAAAAAGAAGAATAATAGTCGCATATACATATGTATGTATGTACTATATACACATAAAATATGCATGTATGTATATTAAAAATATTTGAAGCATTTTGCCAATTTGCAAATTGTTTTGTTGTTTTTATTATTCTTTCTAAAGTGTTCACAAAGTGCATGTTTCTACAAGCCAGGTTAGATTTGTAAATTTATGCAAAAATTTGTTATTTCTTCTTACGTCTGTTTTAAAACCATCATTAGTGTCATAATAAGAGAGTAATTGTCAAAATTGTTTTACGTGATCTTATTAGTTAATTGAAGACTCTTGTTCCTGAATTATTATTTATTAATCAAATTCAGGCAACGGCTAAAGTTGTGACATAAAAGCCACAAGTTTTTCTCTTTGTTAAATAAAATTCGAAATGTTGCAGGCGAAAGTTGTTGAAACTAACAGCAGGATAGAATATTTGGTGGAAGATTCTGCCATGGTGCATTGAACTGGCTAAAATTTTGTTTCCTATCAGTTGGGCACAATAATTGATAGCAAGGTTGTTATGGCGAATATTTATTATGCTAATCTGGCAAAGGATAAGAAAGAAGAAAGACATGTGACTTATGGGACAATCTTCTAGCAGAGCTTTTGCAAAAGGCTGCTCACGCATATTGGAGAGAATTGTGGTCGCCCTGTTGGCTTCTACTGCCCATCTATTTAAACTGTTCTAGCTAAGTTGGGGTAATAAAAAATTGTTTTAATAATACTGGCTTACCCCTTATTCTTTAAAATCTTGTATACTCAATATAACTAAGTTATAACAAAAAATAAAAGTAAATAAAAATGCTAAAAATTATTGTTTTCATTAAAATTAAAAATATAAATTTGGTAATCTGATAAGACCGATAGAAAAGAATCCGTCTATATTATACAGGGACCATAGCGGGCTACCAAGTGTTTTGTTTATGTTTGCCCTACTAAAAATAAATAAGTAAAATCATCATTTAAGAAGTGGGTGGAATTTAACAAATGAGCGTGGTACCTTCCATACAGACTAAACATTATCTTTTACGCATCTCGAGAATGGTTAAGTGTAAAGCTTCTGACTTTAGTCTGAATGACTTAATAGTCAAGGCAAATCATGAGTCGGAAATTGAGAGGCATTAAACAGGTAGGCTTGTTATTTCCTATACAAAAAAATATTTATTTTTGTATATCTTGAGAACTGTTAGAGCTCATACCTTATTTAAAAAATTCCTATATTATTTTACTTGGCAAAGCAGTTACAGGGTCCCCCATTTTTAAATAAAATAAACGGCAAACAATTATAATTTATTATTTTGTTTTATAAAATTTAGTTTAGTTTCTTTCAAGATAAATTTGCGATCTAAACAAAACGTATTTATCTTATTTTCTTTACTTTTTTACTACTTTTTACACAAATTTATTTTGCGCTAATTTCTTTTTTTTGTTCTTTATGTCATTATTACAGTATTTTGCTCACACTTCATCTTAATCTTTTTTTTATATTCTCGATTTTCTCTTTATATTTTTGAATTTTTTTTATATGTTTATTTTTTTGTCTAATATGTTACTATTTTATCATAAATGGGGGGCACTATCTACGTCACGCACGCTCTCCGTGAAAGAGGGAAAAACTATTGGACATGAGCACATGTTGCTGTCATTCAGAAAATAGTAGATGAGATGAGGGTAAGTGTGAGATGATCTTTAGGAAATAGCCATATTAGGGTAAGAGATAGAATTAAATTTTGTCCTATTATTATTTCTTTAGATAACAGGTTTTTTCTAAACGTCAGTCAGCTATATAGCAGCTTGGTTGCTTTGACAGCGGTCTGTCTACAGTATCAACTAATTTTTTTTTTAATTTTTATCCATGTTATATTATTCTGATTAAGACCAGTATTCAGGGGACGACACCTACTCATGCAGTACATATTGTTTATCTAGGAAAATATGCTATGGGAAGGGGGAAAGAGCAAGTAGTGTTTGAAAAAATTTATGGAGAATGAATTCCTTATATAATGCACTGTGCGTTTCACTGGACAATCAACTACAAAAGGAAAAACACTGAGTCTGCACGGCCTACTCGTATCTCTCTCAAATAAACAAGAAATCTATATTTCTAATATTTAAAGAGTTGCTTAAGATTGCTCCTGTTTGAAATCTACATTTACACTTTACTTTCTACGCCCTATCTAATATCTTATATAATATATAAATAATAATTGTGTTTGTTTTAAATATTTCTTTTTTTTTTCAAAAAATTTAATTTTCAACACGAAATGCATTTAAGCAAAAGTAAATCTATTTGTTTTAAATATTTTCAAATATAAAGAAAAAGTGAAAATAAAAGCGAAAAAGTTCTCTCAAAAGTTGTAACATTCTTTCTTTTCTTTTTATCGATCTTTTTTTTTTTTTTGTGTTTCATTTGTAACACAAATTCAGATATTGCAGCAGCAATAGCAGCAGCCTTGAAAGTCCTTTTGCCAAGAGTTTTTTTTAAGTTACACGGCAGTATACACTGTAGGCTTAATATATGTATGAAACTGTTTTTATAGCAGTTTCAAAATCTTAGAAGTAGAATTTTTATTTTATCTCTTAAGTAATGTGGTGTATACATTCGAGTGTGTTGTGAGTTCCGGCAGTATTTTGTCAAGTGTAATAGAAAAAAAAAAATATAAAAATAATGTCTATTTTTTTACTTTTTTTTCTATAACGTTTTTTGAATCATGGCGCACGTGAACTATTAAAAATCACTTAAGAACAATTCATGTCACGTTTCATATGGTATTCAGTTCCGTGCCTGCCTGCCTGCCTTTCAGTCATTCATCCATTCGTTATTTTTTGGGGTCTTAAATTTGGTTCTTTTTTGTTACATTTCTGTTTTATCTTTTACTTCTTCTTCCACTCCTTATCATCATTTTACATACATTCAGTTGTATTTGTATAAAGAGAAATATAAAAAATTGGCGTTAAAAATTGAATTTGTATCTATATTTGTTTATTGAATATGTATTTTATATAGATAACAGAGCTGGAGAGTATGATTTATCTTTATCATGGTATTTTTAAAAAATGTTTTCCTTTTTTTCAGTTTGAAATTTTATTTTGACTACATGCACATACAATGTACGGCTTTTGGTGTTTGTGTTACTGCATAAACTTTTCAATTTGTCGAAATTCACTTTTTGCTGTTTGATTTCGTTTATTTTCTTTTCTTTATCGTACATACGAATACGTTGGTATTTATCTTTAAAAAATTAGGACGTTTTTCTTTCATTTCTTTCTTTTCTTTCATCTCTGAACCGTGTTGTTGCATATACACACTTCATCATCATTATTATTAACACACATGCCCAAATTGTGATTTTATTTTGTAATAGATATTTGATTGAAGGATTATAGACTTCTTCCTGTTTCTGTATTTTGAGAATTTTATATTTTTCCTAGCTTTACAAATAAAATTGATTTCAAATTGATATTCGCAAATTCAATTTGTGTCAGAAAATGGTGTTTTGATTTCAAAAATTTTATTGAATCTTTGAACATGTACCCTAGTGTTATATATGCCACAAAGAGAAATACGTTGTTATTAAAGAAACAAAAATCAAGTTTATTGCTCATGTACAGTAAAAGCAATTATTATGTGCTCTTAATTTATAAACTTTATAGCTTACGAAGTTTTAGGCCATTATTATTTGTTATTCACATTCTAAGTGTGTATAATATGCTAATTTTAGTTTTCTATTTTGCTTTCGCAGTAAACAACTTGCAGTATACGGTGGTAAACATTGGTTAAAGTGACGAAAATCATTGTTAACTACTTTTTCACAACTTTATATTTTGTTAGGCCAAAAAATCTAAGTCTACGTAAGCAAACAGAGTTTACTGTAGATTTTTTTATTTGCTATTTTTTGATTATCTATACTGTCAGTCAGCTTTCGTGCCAAACTTGGCTTACAAACTGAAGAGGGTTTGGTAGGCCCATTTTGATTTTAATAAGCATAGACTAAAATTCTAATATTTACACAAAGAAAATGTTGAGCTCCACAAAACACTTCTTACTGGAAAAAAAAACAAAAAACACAGTCAATCAATCGGAATTGATACTGACATGGCCGTTACGTGCAGATGATATATGAAAAGAGGTGTTGACGTAGCCTACCTTTATTTTAGTTATTATTTATGGTAAGAATTCCACCATACTTTCGCAAGTTAGTAGGATAAATCCCATATATTTTAGGAGACTCAAATGGTTTCAAATTGACCTAGTGAGCATTTAATTCTTTCTCTTTCTCGTAAACCTCTGCCCGCTGTAATAGTATGTCGTTAGAATGTACCATCGAGCATATTACTGATCGTACTTCCATATCAGGGACCCCGGCAAGTGCGTATAAAGCAGCAATATGCTACCTGTACAGCTACCATCTTCGTTTCTAAGTAATATCACCATACCCGATCCGTTCTTTGGAAAGATATTCTTGTAATTTTCAATCATCCGTGACATCTTTTATTTTTTTTTTTTTTTTCATTAGGGACAGCACTCAGGAGACGACTCCTACTCATGCAGTACACTTTGCTGATCTAAGAAAATATGTTATGGGTAGGGGGAAAGCGGGAGTAGTGTTTGTGGACATTTGATTTAAACTTACCGATATCGTAATTGGCAGGAAAACCATTCGCTAGAAGCCCTTTCTATAAACAAGTGGTATGACTAAAGAGCAAATTCTCCCTATAATGCATTCACTAAAAAAGGATGTGCTCTGAGAGAGATACGGGTAGTCTGCAAAAATACGCAATTATGCGGAATCAAGTCCTTTATCTCATCAGGGCACCACCCATGGTATTACCGGTAGATCAAAGAAACGCACTTCGCATTGCGCCGCATCGCTAATAAGCACTTTCGCTTTGAAAACCTATGGTATAGAAACATGTTCTTCTATTCTCAATTGAATTAGAGATAAAAAAAATTGAATAAGGCTTAGATGGTGATTAGTTCATTATTTTTATTTTGTTCTTTTGCACCTCAGTAAAGAAGAGTGGTCTTAGCTTCTTATCAATTTTATTACCTGACATAGTGGTTTGAGAATGCAATTACAGATGATGTTTGTAGGTAATGTCTGAAGGCATCATGGGTTCTTAAGGTTCAGCGTAGTTCTTGTATTTTTCAATGAATTTAACATATCCAGTTCTAACATTCGAAATCTGGTACTATAATAGTAATAATGATAAAATGATAAAACCTGATTTTATAGCTGAATAATTAAAAGCCGAGCAGCATCTACAGTATTGCATTCAGGACGTGGTTTGACATTAAAATCGACTTTCATACAGAGATAAGCAATTAAATTTGAGGAAAGGCAAATCACTACCACCTGCAAACTTAACAGTCTTGTGTTCTATTCATCTTGAAAAGACAATTAAATTCTAGCTATAAATACCAAGTTGGCAGAATCATCAAACGTGGCATTGTCATCAAGGATGTCTTTAAGACATTTCATTAACGGTTGTCGACAACATTGCAGAGATGTTCACACCTGACAGTGTGTGGTCTATTTCTTTGAAGTTGTTGCTGATAAACAGAACAATGACGACATGCTTGCATAGATCATACAGTGTGCGGTCGAAGACAACCTAGTGACAGAGTCGCTCAACCACTCGTCGACGATTTTTGCGACATTTGTTTGAAAATGTCATTGACGAATTTGTTCTGGCTGGCGCGTATGCGTGGTGCAGGATAATCTATTTTTCGGTAAGAGCTAAACTTCTTAACTGAATAACTATTTAATATTGGATTTTGCGTACTATTGTTAAAAATATAATTTCCCTACAACTTAACTTTCCATGCAATAAGTTGGTAAAAAGGATTGCGAGAAGAACTATGGACTTTAAGAAAGATATCAGTTCCTTGTAGGAGTTCAGTGTTGCTATAAGAAACTGTAGTAGTAGTTGTAGAATTATTTTATACAAACCCAGGACCAGTTGGATCTAGTTTTAGATCCATATTAAATTGATTTTATGAGGAATCACTCAGAACTTGTTTTCAACAAAAGACGACAGAATTGCCCCAAATGTACTCATAACTCCGATAGTGGTTTAAGTTAAAATTTAAAAAAATTATATAGCTTGAATGTTTGGCATGGCCCTCTTTGACGCGTTTCTGAACTACATATTAAAATAAATAAGAATCAAATAGTAACAAAAGTGATTAGATCATTCTCGTTAAGTTAACGATATAGAACACTCTCATAACTGTTGCCACATATGAGCAGATTTGAATCTTACCTATCCCTTTTCTGTATAGCTGCATATCTCATATGAGTGTGTATTTTACAGGCTTCAAGTTTAGTAAATAATGAAATGGAAACTTTAGGTAAAGGAAATATAAATGGAAATTATTGTTTTATTAGGCTTTAGTTTATGTAAGATTCTGTGATTTGAAAGCGATCATTGAACACTTCGTATTATAAATGCAATATGACGCTGATAAAAAAAAACGATTAAAAGCATTCTCAAAGTAGGGCAAATCCACCATAAAAACCTATACCTGGGAGTTAAAAATATGTTATTTTTCTTTTAAATTGCATACATCGGAAGCCCCCTCTTTTAAAAACCTTAACCTTTCATTAACTTTTTTTCCTTCCCTGTGCGAATTCGATTACATATTTTTTATCCTCTTTACACTTAAACTCTTTCGTCTTTTCTTAGTGCTTTTATCAAATTAAATGCATTTACAACTTGGCCAATTAACGCCAAGGCACTTTATTAAACGAATTTTTCCCTTTCTGTTCTTCTTTTGAAATATTTATAGCAATGTTTTTAAAAAGAGAGAGAGAGAGAAAAAAAAAAAAGAATTACACAACTGCGGTAGTAGCACTACTTGCAGTGGCAATGAAAATAAAATACCAAAATAAAAAAGAAATACAATACACACTGTATATTCTACGTACATATATTCCTATTTTCTTGTATGTTGTACGGCATGTAAAACATGCATTTACATTTACGCTTCATCAATTCAATAAGAAGATGGCAACAAGATATCTATTTAATGCGGCAAAAGAAATTAAGGGGGTTCTTACAGATATTTGTACATGCTTATGTGTGTATAAATGATGTCGCAAAGGCTGATTATGAGGAAAAATCAAAAAACCTGACTATGATATGATGAAAATTTAAAAGATTAACAAGAAAAAACAAGAAAAAAACAAAAATAATAAATAATTTACGAACACAAATGTCACAACAATAATTCAAGGCGACATTTTCTTAAAATCATGTTGCATTTTTTATTTGTTTTTCTGTTAATTTTCTTGCTTGTTTTGATTTTTTAGTGTTAAAAAGAAAATCTGTTTGAAAATCACGTGCTTGATGAAATATTTTTTTATGCATCCTCTATGTTTTTTTTTTTGCTTACAGAAGACGAGAAGGATGGGAAAATGCTAAAGCTTAAGTAGTACTACAAAAATTTTGAAGGATTTTTAAATAAAATATTTATAGACTATAAATAACCAAAAGATGGATTTAATAATATATCGGAAATATTAAGCTAGACATAGATTTATATATGGAAAAGTTCGCGTCTGACTAGGAATACTCACTATAGAAAATATCGATGTTTCGGCTTAAAACTTCGGTGTTGTAATAGAGGCGTTAAATCCACGTTCGATTTAAAAAAAATATATCGACATTTTTCTTTGTATACTAAAAATCCATCTCTATATGCTTTACGACTTCTGTTTATTTTTTAATTAAGTTTTGACTATGTTTGCTTTGTACAACCCAGCCGGGGTAAAACTAAGAAACCATCAACATCTCTTAAATGAACTTGTACTACTAGCACCATATGACAGTCAGTGGTTGAACCAAACATATTTTCCTTTTTTTTATGTTGTCTATAGAGAACCTAATTTCGTTTTAGGAATAATTTGACCTGACGAATCAAAATTCGAGTTAAAAAAAAGAACTGAAAAATTTCATGAACTCTGCAGGAAAAATATAACAATAATTTTTTTTTTATTTTATTTTCAAATCCGATAAACCGTTTTCGAGTTATGATGTAATATACACGAGTAGTTGCTTTAAAAACGGGGGTATGTTTTACCACGCCAATTGCAAAAAATTTCGACCTGGTGGGAAGAGACTAAAATTGTAATTTTGTTTAAAACCGTAAGTACTTTACATTCCTACTACCTCTGTTCTTGTGATGCAAAATAAAAGCCTTGTTTTTGAATCCGACTTAATTATGAATGAATTTAACTGAAGTTGAGACTTTTCACTTAGTATGTTTTTTTTTTTTTTCATAGATGTTTGTATATTTTGCGCCTTTTTTTGTTGATGAAACATGTTGCTGTCAAATTGTCCACTCAAGAGCCAATATTATACCTTCACCCTCGAATGATCAAACAGCAATTGTCTCATCTGTCGGTGGATGTTTAAATGTTAATACTGCTGTTATCTTCCCAGAAGGTGGCGCTATACTCCTGATCATTGGTTTCTGGTGGAATGGATTAGAAATGTAATTTTAGAAAACCGCATATTTTTGTTTTTATAATTTTGTCCTTCTCTAGTTGAACCTTGGTCGTGTGAGTTTTTGTGCGAGCGCTCTACCACTATGTCACGACCCCCCTTGTTTGAATGAAATAAATATTTGTTTATTGATTTTTATGAAATATATAATATAGCATAAAATTGAGTTATTGAAAATATTTAGAGGCAATTTTATATAGAATCTTTTACCTTTCTACTTTTTGAATACGCTAAAACGTTTTCGAGTTATTATCTAATATAGAGGGAACATTTTCCACGTCCATTACATTGTAGTCGCCGTGGTCTGGTGGTTATTGTGTTGGCTTACTAAGATGATAGCTCAGGGTTCAAACCTCAGCTCTGACATCTTTGAAAAAATAAATATAAAAGAGATATATTTTTATTCGGCTACTACATCTTAGCAGTATTCTGACAAAAGCTCTGAGAGGAACTGAATGCTATGAAAAAGCTTCTCAAGTTTGTCATTCGAAGTCGACTTTAAACTGTGGTTCCCAAAACTCATGGATACAAATTGACACACATAACATAACTGCTCTAGAAGCTACGCCGTAACTCTGATACAGGGTGGTAATGGCCAATTATCTATGTATGTATGTATACATTACCAGAAATCTCGATCTGATGGGAAAAAAAACTTAAAACGCAGTTTTGCTCTGCACATCAAATCCTATAGACTTTTACCGTTTTTGTGCAAGTGCCATATAAAGCTTTCATTTTGTCGTCCAGTGTATTCTTTGGTTCCTCCACGGGATAGTAACATTCTTGATACCACTTTGAGTGAACAAACAAATTTTTTTTTCTTTTAATAATACTCGTAAGATCTTACATTTAGATGGACCGAGCGGTTAACCAATTTAAGCGATTCTGGACATAAAAATAATAGGTAATAAATAGTTGAAAATTGATTAACCTGGTAGTTTAAAAAAAAAAAGAAAAATTAAAAAGCAAAGTTGGAAAAAAAATCTACTCTGTTCAGAGATATTAATGCACATTAATGCTTATTTCTCAAACTTCTAAAATATAGGCAGATGATGACACTAATACCTCTATAACTTAGCTTTGCCGCTTTTTAACTCCTATTTATGGTCCATTAAAGGAACAAATTTGCTTGCGACTTAGGGAGGTACATTTAAGCTGATACTTTTAATAGCAAAAAATAGGGGACATATTTTATCTTTTACTATAAGTATATTAAGTAGTTTTGTATAAAAAGCTTTGTTTTTAAAATCCCTTTTTTGAGTAGGTTTCTACTTTATATGCTAGCAAAAAAAATATATTTTTTTAAATCTATATAATTATTTTAGCGGTCATTACTGATTAAAAATTGGTGATGGAAAAAGGAAAATATGGCATACCTAGTTCAAAAGTGACACAACTCAAAACTCTTTTTTTTATTTATATGCTTATACTATGCAGAATGCACTTGTTTATTCGTAAAAATAATAAAGCAAAAAAAAAATTTTTTTTGAGTTGTGTGACTTTTGAACTAGGTGTGCGAGATATGTAATTTCTTGTTACAGATGTAATTGGTTACATACATACATACAGTAAGGGACAAAATTGTTCACAAAAATACTAAAATTTGTAATATATCCAAAAAAGTATGTTTTTTTCAAATATATTTTAATTTTTTTTACCTATATAGAATAATGTACATCTAAAAATCTTAAAAAGAACAAAATTTTAAAAGAATGTGTGTTAAGAGTAAAAAAAATAAATATTAATTTAAAAATTCACATGTGAACAATTATGACCGTTGTTGAATATTGCATTGATTTTAGGTCCTAATATTTGGTATGTCTACCGTTTGCTTTTTTAACTGCCTTAATTCTTTTTGGCATACTTTTCACTAAATTCGTCAAGACATTAGGGTCAATACTTTCCCAAGCTTCAACAACACGCTCCCAGAGTTCGTCTACGGTCTTTGGAGGGTCTTTTTGAGCAAAAATTTTTCTCTTTAATATGGACCACGGGTGTTCTATCGGGTTTAGATCCGGCGACTGAGGAGGCCAATCCAAAAGCTTGATCCCATTTTCTTCAAACCAACGTTTTGTTATCTTCGCGGTATGCTTAGGATCGTTGTCCTGCATAAAGATGCTATTCTGTCCCGAATCTAAACCAAATATGTCGAGACTTGGAATGTATGAGTCTTCTAAAATGTCTATATAATCTTTAGCACACATTTTGCCTCTAATTCGGCGAAGTACTCCAAGTTGATTCCCGCGAAAACAGCCCCAAGCCACTGTTCTTCAGTACCCAGAATTAAATTTCTTCGAAGTCGGTAAGTTTATTATAAATAAATTTTACCTGGGGACACCATTAACATTTAAAGGTATGAAAAACAGAAGCTGACCGATTCTCAAATATACATGATATAGTATACACAAAATTTCACGAAAATCAGTCGAGCCATGTCGGAGGAGTTTGGCAAAAAACACCGCCACACGAGAATTTTCATTATTTAAAAGAAGATTGTATGTAATGATGTATTTGGTGTAGAAATATATAAGTTGACTTTAATAAAAAAAAAATAGTTTTCCTACAACAATTGATGGCCTGACATAAATTGTTACAATAATTTTAAAACAGGCTTCATTTTCTATATAGAATATAAAAAATATTTTTCATTAAATTTTCCTTAAAAAATTTTTTTAAGTGCGTGTAATGTGTTTTTTATAAAAATTTACGGCTTAACTTTGACAAAAAATAAATTGAAATATTTAATGTAAAAAATCTTGTTTTTTTTCTATGGAGATAAAGAGAAATATGTTGTACATAAACGTAAGCAAAATCCAAAACGCAGACAAAATAAGACGAATTTGAAAGAAAATCTGAAATCAGTGAGTAAAATGAAAACAGATGTTTAAAATCAGTAGCACATTAAATGCAGCTCATGTGTAAATTTAATTGTTGCCACAGTTGTATACGTTTTCATATTGCACAGACATTTGTATGCATGTGCGTAGCAAATACTTGTGATACGCAGATACAGCGTCTGATACTGCTGCTACTGATTATTTTTGATCTCTTTCTTTAACAATTACAATGCTTTGTAATTTTTTTTTTATTTTTCTCTCTGAAATCCTTTAACCCAGGGGATGCTTGGTAATGGGGTTGAAATAAAGAACATTTTATAAATATGTATGTATGTTAGTATGAATGCATGTGTATATGTGTTTTAGGGGTAAATTATAAAAATTAATGAAAATTCCTTGCATTTACTATTTTAAGTGTTTTTAATTGCCCAAAAATATTATGATTTTATTAAAGACATTAAGAGGAAAGAATATCAGTGAAATTTAAACCATAATTATTGGGGTGTCTTGCAAAATATTATTTCTGTGTAACAGTTTTCCATATGCATTGAAAATTTTTCAGGTCATTGACTTGTGTAAGTGCGTATTGTATTTTATATGAAAAGAAAAACTGAAAACTTTCCTGTATTAGCTTTAAATTTGTCTTACCGGAACTTTACTTGTGATATGAATTTTAGAATTTAAGGGTTTCACGCGCTTATTGTTGTTTTTTTTACCACCAAATTGTGTGCGTGCTTGAGTTCCTTTCCAAGTGATTAATGAATTTTCACCAAATTTTAAATTACATACATATATTTTCACAGATATTCAATGTGTTATTATTTTTTGTGTTTAAAGAAAGTTTCTAATAAATTGTGAAAGTAACCTTAAATGATTATTTCTTGTTTTTCTAGTTATTTACAGCTGAGGTCTATTTTTTAATCAGCCTGCGATTTTATAAGAGAGAGAAAAAAAACTACTGATTTGTTTTTTGTAGAAATAGTATATTTCCTATGGACTATGTGTTACAAAACAAAATAAATTTTTTTATTTAAAGATTATGAAGCTTCCATGACATGACACTTTTTTCTAGTTAGAAAAATAGAAAAAAAAAAAACTCTCATAAGGGTGCAAAATTTTTTAACATTCTTTTTAATACCAGTATGGAAGGTGAAAAAAGTACCTCCGCATTATGCCATATTTTTGGAAACTAATCGTGCCTCTCTCAGAGTACATCCTTTTGCAGCTGATTGTCCCGTGAATCGCACAATGCATTATAGAGAGAATTTGTTCTTTGGTCGTACCGATCGTTTATGGAATAGACTTCCAGCGAATGTTTTTACAGCAAATTACGATATCGGTTAGTTTAAATCAAATGTCCACAAACAATGGGGTCGTCTCCTGACTACTGGTCTAAATAAAGAAAAAAATAAAATCAAATAAGAACCGTAAACCACTATACCCTTCTTACTTATAACTATGGCAACCAAAAATATGCTCTATAAAATTAGTTTTAAGCGCCTTAAAAATATGCATTGAAAAAACACTTTTAAGCTTTAAAAATATGCTCTATAAAACTCATAATATATACATACATATGTGCCCATAATTATGAAAGTGGTCTAAGTCAAAATTTAAAAAAAATGAGTTTATCAGTTATTTCATACCACATTAGTTTAAACTAAATGTATTCAATGTAATTTTTACGAAATTGTCAAAATGAACCATTAGATAGTGATTGTAATTTCAACATTATATGGAATTCATTTAGTGTTAATTATGAAAGTGGTCTAAGTCAAAAATTATACCACGAATTTTTGGTATCGAGTCATTCCTTTCTACCTAATGACCGATAAAAAAGCAAATTACTTATACAACCCTGAGCATTATTATGAATTGATAGAAAAGTGCAGAACAAGAAATACATTTTCGATAAAGCGAATGTCGCAGCCGGATTTTATTTCAACGAAATCACTAGAAGAATCAATAACAAGAAGAGAAAAAAAAAAAAATACCGCGGGCGAATCTGTCTCTTTGGCTACAAATTCAATAGATGAGATTCTTGAAAAATAAACATTATAAAATGTTTTATAAAACTTCTTTAGATGATTCTAAATTTCACGTTTTGGATCTTTCACCTAAAAGAGGAAGATCAAAAATATTAAATTACTTCTATTATACACCACCATTAGACCAGTAAGAATAAAGAAAAACATAAAGATATTATGAGTTTACTACCGTACATCCCAGCAGTTTTTCAGGAACATTTTAAGAATCTTAAATACTCGAAATAATGATAAAAATGAATTACTTTTTAAAAATAATTAATTAATGTTCACGAATTATTTCAATCAAATTATTGTTTTAAATAAAACTTAAAGTTCTTTATTGCTTTAAGTAATTTATAGGACATTCAGGTAATTTTGAAAATGGTCTAAGTCAATGCAAACTTTAAAAACAATATTATCGTATGAAATTCAAAAAAAATTTCATATTCATAATAAATTTCCATTACTTGAGACTTATAAAATTATAAATAAAAATGTTGCATAATGTAAAAATATTTTGTAATTTATTTAAATGCAATTCATTAAATATCTTGAAACAAAAAATATATGACTTAGACCACTTTCATAATTATGGGCACATATGTTGATGTAAAATTACGGATATTTTTTTTTTTAAATTCGAAAACATGAAAAGTAACAATTAGCCACCAACCAGATGAAATAAAATTCCATTATACATATTTACATACCGCTCATTTGCCAGAAGAGTAACATAATTCAAAAAATGTGTTTTTTTTGAGTTATTAATGCAGAAATATGAGACGAACTGTAATTTAAAATATATCTAAAAATTGTATTTTTATCTCTGCTTTCACTGAGTGGCTACCAAAAGTTTCTTGTACTTGTCATATCAGTTGGGCTAAGTTAAAACGTTTAAATACATTTACCTCAGAATCGCTTTTTCTGAGTTATGCCACTTCTCGCAAATGAGAGATATATTAATTTTAATTCGAAAATTAATAAAAAAAATGCAAAAAAGTTCAGATTGACAAGAATACAAATTAAAAGAGTAAAAAATAAATTTAAATTATTGTTGCATTAAATAAAAAACGCGTATACACGTATATTCTTCTGACATATGAAAAAATATTAAAAATGCAAAAGTATGCATTTATGACGAAATATGCAAAAATATGCCGTAACAAATAGGGGTTAAACGTCGTAGGTTTTCCTAAAATGAATTAATATTTTGGTTTTTTGTCATTAACATTCAGAAAAAAAAGATGCTAATGCATATTTTTGGTTGCCCTACTTATAACATTTGGCCAAAAGTCAAAATGAAGTGTTTATTTGATTCGGCATTATCAAATATATAAAAAAAAACTCCGAAACTACAATCAGATCATAGATAATTTTCATTTTAAGGTTGAGACCAGCACACAGGAGATAACTCAACTCATGCAGTACCTTGTTCTGGTGTAAAAAAAGAGGAGGTTAAGGAGGAAAAGTATGTGCATCTTTAATATAAGCTTACTAATATCGTATCTGATAAGTATCAGTAAGAAAAAACAAAGGTTCTGCTTGAAAAATGCGAACCGCAAGGAAATCGGTTAGTGTTGATAGATTATTCTATGGCCAGTGTTATACCTTCACCACTAAATAATTCAACAGCTATCAAATCCAAGAAGCTGGCACAGTAAAGTTTGAATTACATACATATATACATACATACATAATTGGCCATTACAACCCTGCTTCAGTGTTGCGGCTAGCTTTTCGCTGCACTCAAGATGATAAAGCACAGACTTGAACCAAACCGGCGCTATCGTCTTAGTAAGCCAACACACTAACCACTAGACCACGGCAACTACTGAAAGTTTGAATTAAGGGAGAAATAAAAAAATACACAGTAAATAGTGCCACAAGAGCCCCAAATGCGTCACTACCAGTTGTCCCACGTTTTCGTTTAAACTTATACGACTTTTGTAAGGCCAAAGACTGTTCTTGTTGATGCTCCTGGTATTCATTTTTGTTCATAGATGAGAGTGATGTTGAAGATGATGTTGTCGTAGCCCTTGATCCAGTCCCGGGGATAATTCTTAGTTGCTGTTCCTCAACAGCCCCTGTGGCATGGGAACCTCTGGCAGATAGCTAACAAGTTGAGTACTCGCAGTGTAAGCCTCTGAATCACATCCAGGTAATTATCCCACATAGAGATGTTCAATGTTCAAAATTATTTGCTTATAAGTCAAAATATATTTTTTAATTATTACTAAAGTTTCACAACCTACTGGCTTTCATTGGGAAGAAAAAGACAAGAGGTTCGTTAAAAAAAAACCCTAAACTCGAAAGCACTATTTTGTATAGGTGGCAGTGTCTTCTTATTCTCCTCGATCTAAATTGAACAAAAATAATAATTTAGATACAAATATACTATATGCATATCTAGCTTATGTTAAATAAATTTATAATTTGATTACAGAAACAGCTATAAACTTAAAAAGTTTTTCTGTTTCCTTTTCCTCTTTTTTAATTAATTGCGGCATATGACTGCATGTAAAAACATACAACACTCTAATAGAACAGGTGATGTCAACACCTTCAGTTGGGCATAAAAAAGTTTAATTTATTAAATTAATCTTATCTCCTGTCTGTATAGAAAACAAAATCAATCAACCTTGAAACATAAAAAACTAAAAACTCAAATGCAAGTCCAAACGATGAAAATACGTACTTAAAAAAATTAAATTGAAACATAAATTATTCGACAAAAAAAAATTAATTCGTTCAATATCATAAATTTTTATTAAATTTCCAAAATAAAAAAAAAGGTGTACACTTGTAGATGTCACTTTAAACAATATCCCCCTTCTTTAAAGACTAGACAACAACGGCAATAGCAATTAAAAATAAAAAAGGTACAAATATCGTTACAAATAAATTCGAACAAGAAAATTTAGGAAAAAAAATTTACATGAAATTTAAAATTTATGAATGTGATCGAAAAAAAAAAAAAAAAAAACAAAAAAAGAGAAAAGCACATAAATGTAACGGCACACTCACTGTACCGCTGCTATGCTATACGAGGATAAATGATCATTTTATGTCATAAATCCCAAAATGCAACAGCATTTATACCCAAAACAATAACAACAGCAACAACATTAATAAAATGAATTACATTCCAGACACTCATTTGTGCAGTACAGCTAGCTGTAGCGGCAATCAGTGATGCAGAAAGATGCATTTCCTTGCAGTAAAAATGGAAAAAATAAACAACACAAACACACGCTCACAGAGAGAAAAAAAAATTTAAAACTTTCCCTTGTTGCCTTAATAAGAATGTAAAAGAATAAGTACAGGGTGAGACATTATAAACGGTATTTAAACATTTAATATAACAAAAAATATTTTTCGCCTATAGGCAAATACGTTCAATAGAGTATGAAAATAAGCATATATTTATGGCCATTTCGTTTCTGCTTAAGAGACATAATGTATTCATAGTTTTGAATGCCATCTTTGGAAAAAAGTCTCCTGACGGGTCACTTAAGCAGAGATCCAATGGCCATAGAGATATACTTATCCCCATAAGCAATTCATTTTATATTAATATAACTTTAAAAATCTCGAATCAAAAGAATTTCTGAACGTTATCAACTTCATAAGCTAATCAGCGTTTAAAAAATATACAAAACAACTTCCCATCACCACAGGAATCGCCTGAAGTTGTTTATCACTACGTAAAAATTGTTTAATTATTAGAAACCCGAAAATTTTAGTACGTGGCTTCCACGCACTATATTGAGGTGAAATCGAAATTGTTAAAAGGGTGTCACAGTAGCCTATTGGGTAATGTTCTGGATTACTACTGCAAGAGTTGTGGGTTCTATACTCATCAGATAGTTATATATGTATCACTACACCGACCACATCATTTTGCGCACTACTTCAAATACAATAATAATAAATACTACAATATAATTAAATTAAATAAAACATAGATAAAATCGTTGCTAAATTATACTTTGCAGTGTTTACGCCCGTCCGATGACCAGCAACATATCAACATTTTGTATTCAAAAATAATTTTACACGGAGCAGTAACATCTAAAATAATATTGTGGGATTTCTATAAAATCGAATAAAACAAATAAACAAAAATAATATAGAATGTTCAGTTCTAATTTTAGGGCATGTAATGTTTAAAAAAAACATTGTTCCTTATTCATAGTCCAAAATAAAGAGAAATATAGCCGACTTTTGTATAAGTCGACTCTAACTAGTCCATAAATATATAATTTTGACGTAAAAGGCGAAAAGTTAAAACCAGCAAAACATGTTTTTATTATTTTAAACACCACAGCTGCCCACGTTAATGCAAAGCATTTGTTTGTGAATGATAAAAAATGCTCGGAGATTTTGCATTTATTGATGATTGTGACGATTGTGTTTTTGAATGGAATCCAAAATAAATAATTAAAAACTGAAGTAATATACCACTAAATATGCGGTTAAAATTTTCCTTTTCCAGTTTTTTCATTATTTTATTAGTGATATTTATTTATTTTTTATATTTATTTTATTTATTAAGAAAAATAAGAACGCATACTGTTTAAACTTCTTTTTTGGTTTATGTTTTCTAATATACACATACAAATAATTATTTGTTTACTTTAGCCAGAGTCGACTTTTGTGTATGACTATGAATAGGGGCCATTGGTTTTAATATGCGAAGCATTCAAATTTCAACCAGTTCTAATATACGAGTGTCTACTGTACTAACGATTTATCAATGTGAGGTGAAGCTATTGCTGTATTTTCCTTCATATTTGTTTTTTTTGTGTTCAACTGTTTACGCTAAATATGTAAGTCTCTTAATTAAGTAAAAGCGGTCAGGCTTCTCTAGAATTTTCGAATCAAGTTAAATGGCTAACAAGTAATAATTCCACCTGAACCATATCCCTTCGAAACAGTTAATCATATTGCAACATCAGCATATTAATTTTTTAAAAAACTCTAGACGATCGCTGGCTTCCTTAAGTATTTTTAAGTTATATAATACAGTTTCTGCATCAAAAAAATACTCGTATTTTGACGTGCTATGATAAAAATAATAACATTAAATGGTCATCCTAATTTTGAGATTTGATTATATCGAACTATAATTTTCTTTTACCACTATTAGGTTAAAAAAATGTACACAAGCAAACCCGAAACCCCACTTAAATAATCTTTAAAAAGAATAGGAAAATACTGCAAAAGTTGTAAGTTATATGTAAAAATCGGTTGTATTTATTTAATTTTTAATTCTGGTTTTTCGATCTTAATTAATTAATGTAAAAATTTATTTTAAAACAGACCTTAAATAATTCTTTAGATTAATTAATATAAGTATTTAGCTTTAAAATTTATACACAATTTATGTACAGTGTGCATCAGAACTTAACATCAAGTCGAAACGGGGTGACAGGAGAAAAATCAGAAAGAAAATGTATCCCATTCAGTTTGAAAGTTATGGGAATTTAAGAAAATCCTAGAAATTTTGTCAAATTGTAACCATTTTTCGGTTAATCTGGTTAATTTTTATTATTTTTGTTCATTTAAACTTTTCAACTGTAACCCTAAATAACATTATTAGAATCACAGTAAAAAATAATGAAATAAGACTATTTGTTAAACTATGAATTTAAAATGTTCAAAATTTGTCGACTGTGAAAGGCCGTCTTTTATAAAAAAAATGTACTAAAGTGCCTTGGCAGGTGCCATTTAAAGTTCATTCATTTAATCAGGATTGTAAAATGGTACAATACTTGTTAGTTTCATACTAAAAAAACGTGTAAAAAAATAAAAACCTCAAGAAACCCGACGTTTGATAACCCATTTTGCTCAGTTCAAATCTTTTTTATTCGTTTTTATTAAATTTCGACTTGCCATTGAGTTCTGGCATACCCTGTATATTTGTACTTAAACATGTACATCTGTATATAGTATTTATAAGTAAAGTGCCACATTAACGAAAAAATACTTTATATAACGACCTCAATTAATAATTTGTTCTTAATGTTGTTTTTTTTTTGTTCCTGTTGTTTGTCGGTTGTAGTGGTGGTGGTGTTGGTGGCGGCGGTGATGGTGTAGCATGTTTGTTGTAATATTGCTACAACATAAAATTGTAATTTTATTATTTGCTTGCGTATTTCAGGCAACAACAACAGTAACAGCAATATAAGTATGCATACAAATAAAGTGAAAATGAAAAAGTATTTAATTATAAATTACTGCAATTCCATGAACATGCACTTATACAATATGTAGGAAATATTTGTTGTTCTTAAACATTTATTTGCTGTTTAAGGTATTCTTCCTTAGTGTTGCAATTGCTGTTCATTTCTTTATCCACTATAAATGCTTTGCGGTTAATATTGTTGTTTGTGTTCGTTTCTCTTACGATAAAGGGTGTTTAATGAAATTATAACCAGACAAGGTCGTAATCAGAGATTTAAGGATGAATGTAAGTAGTAAAACTGTGGCACAGGGCCTTTAATTCGTTGAAATTTTTGAAAGAATTTTATTACGCTTAAGAATCTTTCAAATGCAGATAAGACCCTGTTGAACCACGTATAAGAATTTTTAAGTTTTTAACTTTTCGCTTTTTCCGTTTTCAAAATAATTTTACTTTTATATTTAACTTGAATTCTTATGCGCATTTGTTTAAGTTTTAGGAGTTAGCACACATGCAATCATAACGACATAATGTGTGGTCGCCGTAGTCTAATGGTTAGTTTACTGGTCCAAGCCCCGGCTCTCTTATCTTGAAGCAAAGAAATATTAAAACAAAAAAATTCTTTCGGCGACTACCTCTTAGCAGACTTCTGGCAAATGCTCTCAGAGTAACGAATTGCCTTGAAAAAGCTTCTCAAGTCTGTCATTCAGATTCGACTTTAAATTGTAGGTCCTGGTAGTCAGTGATAAAAATTAACACAAACAGCATGGGTTCTGAGAGAAGCTAGTCCGAAACTCTGAAACAGGGTTGTAATTTTCATTTAGTATCTAGACAAAGCCAGATAAGCTTAAAAAAATATGCTCATCTAGATCGATTTTTAATTTTGTTAATAGGCTACAACGACTGCATTGATTATTTATATAATGAAACGATTTCGATTAGAAATACTTAGATTTAGTTACACTTATCTCCTAATAAGTTTCAACACTTTTCAGAACTTATTTTAAAGAACTTAAATTCGTAAAAGCATTTTTATTGTGCTTTTATTGTTTAATTTGGCTTAACAATATAAAATGCTTTGAATATTAAAATTTTATAATATTTGATTGTGTGGTTGACCTAAAAAAAAAAAAAACAAACTTAATTGAAAATCCTTGTTGAAGGATTTAAATTTTAAATATTAAATAATTCCATCCTAAGAATTTTCTTAGCTTTCCAATAGCTTTTGCAACATTCGAAAAATATTTTTTTTCTTTATTTAAATATTTCATAGTACATATCTGTTTAAGAGTATGTTTGTATGTAGCAGTTATTAATATTTAATTAAATATTAAAATGAAGTGTTTGCAATTTAATTTAGTTTCTCTCTGAAGACAGAGGAAATACTTCCTGTACTTGACACAACAATACTTTGTTTTACCTTAGACAAGCATAGTAAGGGACAGAGAGAAAACAAATATTTCCAATAACATCTTAACATACACAGACTCTGAAACTTAGTTTCTTATCAGAAATAAACAATACACTTACCAATACAGTTTATATGTATACTCGTAGTTTGAAAACTATAACAACTTTAAAGTAAAATTTTATAAACAAACCACATACAAGCAACACCCTTCCGTATAGCTTTCTTGTTAGTTTTAAGTTGTATTATGTTGCTTTAATATTTGCTACTGTATCGACAACATATGTAGGAATATCAGATTTACTCTAACTAAACTGGCCAATATCTTCAAAATGTATTTGATTATAAATGCCAGTCTTAGCTTACAATATGTAGACTCACTCAATACAAACTCTAGTGAAGGACGGACAATAAGAATTTTTCACAGACTCTTTTAAAGTTATTTAAAATATTGTAGTTTTAAGTAAATTTTCTTGCCCTTATCTTTTATAGCCAATTAATTTGTTTGTAGTCATGCACATGGTAGTATTAGAAGTCCATAAAATTGAAAATTGCTCAGTTAATAAATATTTGTATATTAAAATACTTAATTTTTTCCTTTTGACATCATAAAAATATTGTGGTTTAATTAAAAATTAAAAATCAAAATCAATTATGAATTATGATATTAAAGAGTGCCTATATTTTCAAGCCTGATGAAAGGCTGTTTTGACTATGCTATTCCAGGAATGAAAACTTGTCTCAAAACATATCTCAAAAGCCATACGTCGAACGAAGGTACATCAAACAAACAATTGGTGCTGTAAACAATGGTGTGGAAATAAATAAAAATTTTAACATTTGCCATTGATCACAACCTTCAAAATTTGTGTACAAACTCTTTGCCCTACATATGTTTAAAACCCAACTGGTACATAATAATGGAGATCACGTCAACGTTTTGACTTTTATGGCTCTAATCGTCAAACCGAGCAAGCCATTCTACGAGCTGTGGGCTCATACCAAATACCTTTTCTATAGAAAGCAGTAACAAAGTAACACGTTAAAGTCATATATGTACTAAAGAGAATATAGCTATAAGCAGGAAGTGAGACTATGGCTGCCTTCCCAAGCGTATACAGGCATTTTGAAAGCAGTGTCTAAATCAAGCAATTATACTTTACTGCATTGTAAATCTAGTGCATGTGTATAAAAAGCATTGTCAATTTAAATTATGCTTAAATTGAGAAGTAGCAGATTTAACAGCTAAACCTACTTAGCAAAGGCACTCACCACATACAATTAACAGGCAACGATAGGGCAAGTGGTTAGTGTATTGGCTTACTAAGACATAAGCCCTGGGTTCGACTCCAGGTTCTGACATCTTTAAAAAAAGAAATATGAAAAAAATATTTTTTTCGGCGACTACCTCCCAGCAGTCTTCTGGCAAAAGCTCTGAGAGTAACTAATTGCCATGAACAAGCTTCTCAAGTCTGTCGTTCGGAGTCGACATTAAACTGTACTCATGCTTACAACTCTTGATCCCAATTTGCAGATATTTTTACAATTTTTTTTTCTTCTTTTGTCCATTTCTTATAATATGGCAGACTACAATTTTATAATGTACGGAAATAATAAAAAAAAAAAATAAGATTTCAACAAATAATTCAGAGCCAGGGACCGCAAATAACAGTTATTACTTAAAAATTAAACTAAAAAATATCATCGTATTAGAGTCGACATACATATATGATGTATATATACCAAATTAATCGTCTTGGAGAGCTCTCACAGAATCTGTAGTGACCTTGCATAAGTGATCATTAATCAGATTTTAACTCTTACTTTTTGACGGAAAGATAAAAGTTTAGATGAAAGCTTTAAAAAGAGAGTTTTATTTTTTCGTCATAAAATAAAACTCTATTTAGGAGTTTTATTTTTTCTGTCATAAAATAAAACTCGTTTTTAACACAGATTTTATTTTTAATCTAATCCCGTTTCTTGTGGTATCTTTATTTTATTGTTTTTTATAGCTGAATACCTAAAATCTCAAGTTGAACGAGTTTAAGGGTGCTTTAATATTAATAAAAGGCAAATTTACAAATATTTGACTAGGAGGATGAAAACGGGTTCGATGACTGCGTCTATTACGACGTTCTGCATGGAACAAAATACGATAGAAATGACATTTGTAATAGTTTGCAGACGATAATGTGGCAAATCAGGATTAGGTGTGAAAAAAATTTTTCCTAAAAACGAGTTTTATTTTATGACCGAAAAAATAAAACTCCTAAATAAAATTTTATTTTATGACGGAAAAATAAAACTCAAAAAATAACTGTTATTTTCTGACTGAAAAATAAAACTCACAAAATGAGTTTTATTTTATGACGAAAAAATAAAACTGTATTTTTGTGAGTTTAACTTTTATTTTTCCATTGAAAAATAACTTTTTCTGCTGACCTTTTTTGGAAAAGCTCTCAAAATAACCATAAAAAATAAGTTTTTCGATATAACTTATAACCGTTACAGTCCTTGTTCAGAGCTGTTTCTCAATTAAATGGATAACAATGCATCACATTTTTAGAGTTGAGTTTCTAATTACCATTTCATCGTTCGGAAGTTTATGTGCTCAATCCGTTTTCGGCTATTTATCTCCGAAATTGGACGAGATATCCGAAAACGGATTGCAGACTTGAAAAATTTGGGGTCGAAAACATAAAGTGGCATCATAAACTCGAGATATATAAAAAAGATGAATTGGCGGATAGAGCAAATAAACTCCCGCACGACGATTCGACAGATACAAATTCTTTATAAACTTTGCTAACTGTTTGCTAAGCTTAATCGGTCTTAATTTATCGTTGTATGCGGCGCAGACGGAATGGCTAAATTTTGGTTAAAGATACAGCCGCAAACATTTATATAAAATATCGTTATCTCCGAAATAAATTTCAAATAGCTTCACCAGTGGGACTAATAATATACCAATTCATATCAGTAAATGTAACATAAACGATTTTAAAGCTTGTCACTAATTCTTCATTATAAGACTCGTATATACGAATATACTCGTAAACATTTTGAATAATTCATTTGAAAGGTTACTTATGATTACGTTAAATAGAAAAAATAAAAATAAAAAAATTATGTTTACCTACCTAAAGCTTTACAGATTCTCCAACATTTCCGGATAGTCAGATCAACTAAACAAATAAAAAAAAAAAAACAAAACAAATATATAAAAAATACTTATTCTAAACAACTTGTAAACAAAAATATTTAAAATTAGTAAATAAATCATTAAAGACAGTGTGTTAGGCCACATAAAAATGCGCATAAAGATTTTTTCCACAATTTAATTTCAAGTTTATGAAGTATTAAAAATGCTTTTTTTTAAGCACAAATATTTTCAGAACATTTCTGGAATTACATAAAACATAAATAATAAAAGATAAATTAATTTTTATTTTTATGCGAGTATTTTAAACTTAAAACGTACGCGCAGATGGTAAACAGTGATAAACATTTTGCATAGTCTACTCGTAACCATAAAAATACTTGAAAAAAAAAGGTTTAAAAAACTACAGCAAGTTCATTGGGTTGACGATGATGATTCACTTTTAATTGACAATTACCTGTTAAATTCATAGAAATGAAATTACTTTGATTTAAATGTTGATAATGCCTAAATTACTGATGGGTTTGACACCTCTAGCCTTTCCTAAAGTTAAATTCATTTACATATTTTGTTTTTTGGTGCGTGTACTGTGTACTGTGAAAAACAAAATTGTTAAATTCATTTTTTTCAAGTTCATTTACTCTATTTCGTACATGTTTATTTGAACTCTGAAGAATAATTTATTTGTTTTATTTTTAATTTGTGATTTTAAAATTGTCTTTATACATTTTGGGCAATTGTATGCGACATAGCAATGAGCTATAAAATAGTGCTATCGTTTCGTTAAATAAAACTAATTTTTTAAGCTCTACAAGAATTTTAAAGCAATTTATTGCACAAACTTATTGAGAATCACCTTTTCATTCGTTTAAAAAAAAAACAAAATTTTGTTTTCAAAATACTCATTCTAAGATTAGGTAAAACCACCAAAACTCTTGAGCACTCAAGTCGTTCAAATAATTTGATAAAAAACTGTTACGTTATAAAAGCTATGGTTGTTTTCTTTTCTGACCAACATTTTAAATTCAATTTTTTGCATTCAATTTCTAAAATGTTGAACTTTTAACCTAAAAAAACAAAATATGAACTAACGCGATGAAAAAAATGCACTGAAACACATCTGATTTTTCAAAAATAAATAGTTTTATAAGAGCTTGTAAAGTTGAGGAGGTTAAGTTTGGTCAACATTTTAGGCTGTCTTTATGATTTTGTTCTTCCACCAAAAATTGTTATCTAATATGTGCTCAAATGGGTATCTCTAAGAACTATGTATGTAATGCAATCGCTAAAAATGTAGAAACATTTTTGATTATGCCTTATGAGGCTGGTTTTTTAACAAGGAATTATTAAGCGCCTTCACTGTTCCCAAACAGTTTCTTGGTAAACTTTGGTTGATGTTTTAACCCTTGTTCATAGAATTGCAAAACAGTTACCCCATCGTAAGAGACACCCCACTAAAATATGACTGCACCTGGATGAAGACCCGTTTCGACCGCTGGAATGCGTTCTGATGCTTCTTTAGATGACCAGACATAAACCCTATCATTTTGTTTGGTAAACTTTTTCTGTACGGTAAATATTTTTTCATCCTTAGACAATGCAAGTTATCAGCGCACTTCGCCAAAAGACGTTTGGATATTCTATCCTGATATTTAAAAGCTGCTGTTTGAAAGCTCCAAGACCCAAGTTTTTTTTAATAATACGACTCATGGACTTTTGGGTGACTTAAATCTCACGGGCCATGATTTTCTATGTCCGGAAAGGTTTTAGTTGAATTCTTGCATTTCTTTTATATCTCCGGTCTCCTTGAACAATTGTATGCATCTGTAGACGAACCTGCGACAAATGCCGATCGGGCGGATCGTTTTGAAAATATATTATTTTTTTCTTTACACTTTTAAAAAGTGCTACAACTGCGAAACAGTTTTCTTTATCTAACCACTCCATGGTTAACATAGTTAACACAATTTCAAATTCCTCTAACTGATTAACGCTATAGAGGTTAAATTTCGAAAAACATCTGATAATAAAACTTTGTTTTATTCAAATTTAACCCTAATCTTACTGCCATGAGCCACTGAGGCTCATTTTAATGTTCAATTCAATGTAACAAAGGAAGTTTCTAATATATCACAGCCAAATTTTATGACTTTTATTTTGCATTTGTTTTGCATAATTTGGTAAAAAAAATTCAACAATATTAAATTCTTCCATTGATTAAAGAGCAAAATATAAAATTGTAACATTAACTACTGACATGTTTCTCAGAGGCTCATACTAAATAGTTTGCATTTTACTGCAATTCAGAATTAATCGTCTTTCATAGTATATAATGTATTTTTCATATACAATAGTAATTTTTCATATGCAAAAGTTGATCTTTCTGTTTTGGTTATTTAAATTTTGGGAAACCCCCATTTATTTATGTTAAAAATCAAGTGGTTTGTAAGCTTGAAAACCACACATCAGTTACGATACAATCATATTTGTAATAAAAAAATATACCAAAACAATCTTACCAAAAATTTAAAAAAAATATCTGCAATGAACATTCTTTAAGAACTTGTTTTATATACATAAATATTGTATTGAATAAAACTCTTTTTAATAAACATTTTTTTCTTATTGTTTTATGTCTTTTTATTTAAATTTTTATATATGTATGTATGTGCCTCAGAGGCATACGTTAGTAAGATTTGTAATATTTTTATGTCAGTAAGATGAGGGTTAAGGATAGTACTTAGTGGAGGATTCGATTGGATGGGGGCAAATTAAGGCATTTGAAATCGAACGAGATTTCTTTAACATTTTTTTCAAATTGTATAAAATTTAAACCATTAAAGTTCTTGGGATTTTAACCGGTGAAAAAATACTAGTCCATTCTAACAGTTTAATAGTTACTAAACTTTCGTCTAGCCCAATTTATAATAAAAGTCTCATGTAAGGGGTGATGTATGAACATACTATATTTTGGGGCCTTTCGACTGTGTACAGAAAAAGGAGAAACTGCTTAATTATGATTATAGGGTTTCTACGTCTACTGTTTCATTGAAGGATTGACGCAATGTGGTGTTTGTTTTGTTTTTCTACTGATGTTTGAATGGGAGGCACTTTGATGAAATAAAAAAAAAATTCCTTACTTATCGCATATTCTTATGCATTACCAGTATTTTGATTATTAAAACTACTTTTCTAAAGAATAACAGTCTTGTGGTGTAAGCTTCAGATCCCATGTTCACAAGGAGGCACTCTTTCGCAAGGGCGAAGGTGATATTGCTGATGGGGCAAGTTCCCACCGATCACATAGTGATAAAGGGAAAATAATTAAAATTAATAGTCAACTACTACATTCTCTAGACTAATGTACTTCATTGCATGGGTCAGATACATCTTCTGAGGGCTGGTTTCATTCAAAATAAAATAATTTTATTTTGTTATCAGTAATGAAAACTTTTATTTTTTATTTTATTACTTTTAAGATTTTAGCTAAATAAAATAAAAGCTTAAGAATTTGCAAATGCTACAACTTATTTATCTTATCAATGTAGGGTTCCTACTTGGTTTTAATTTTTTTTTTTAAGATCTCTGTGTAAATAAATTTTCTATAAGTATGATCTTTTTTTACAGCCTTTTAATTTTAAGTTAAAAATATATATATATTTTTTTTTTGCAGTTTGAATGTCTCGGTCAGTTTTATGCTTTTTTATTATTTTGAGTCAAATTCTAGACTTTTTTTTATTTATATAACTTTTATTTTTTTAATATAACAATAATAAATGTGACATTAACTAGACAGTTATAATGTTTGTGAAATATTTTTTAAGATATTTAGTTGTTAAGAAGCAAGTGAAGAGTTTAGAACGTATTTAAGGAATTTCAAAAATTACAAAAAATAAAAACAAATATTTACAAAAAAATTTTAAATCTACTTAAAAAAATTCTTGAGTTTCACGCAACAAGTGAAAACAATTTACTAGAAAAAAAAAAATAAAAACCATAATTAGAGGTATAGTTATTTAATATAATGATAATGTAATATTAATGTAAATATTATTAATATGTTCTAAAAGCATATTTTGAATAAACGTGTGCAAAACTGGTATATTTTAAACAAAACAGTGCTTACAAAAATTTCCTGCTTTATAATTAGAATATTTTTTTTTTTAATTACCAACATTTACGTGATAACAAATTTCAAAAACGATTTTTAGAAAATAAAGTTTTTCAGACTGACACATGATACATGCCTATAGCAGCTAGAACAGCTGTTTTTACACAGTTTTCAAGGTCTGTTTATTAAACCTATGGCGTATGCTGTTTAAAGGTTTTTCTAGAACTCTACTTTATTCATCAAACAAAACTAAAATTTTCTTACAATTCAGATTTGTACTTTTAGGTATTATAAAAATAAGCGTTAATTCAAAAATAGTATTAAAATAAAGTTGCATTAAAAAGTATGTGGACTGGTGATGCCACATCACTCCCCTTCCCAAGGAACACGGAAGCGAACTCTTCTTCCAGAGGCTGTTGTGTAGGCTGCAGGTGCTTCACTGGTTGTGGTTGGTTCTTCATACTGTATAGATGTGTCCGCTTGTGGTTGCTCTATACAATTAAATGCGGCTTTCAAACGGTCAATGCTTACATTAACTTGTTTGCCATTCATATTAATTTTATAAAATTTATCAAAGCGTTTTATTACTGCAAAGGGCCCTTCATAAGGTGGTTGGAGAGGTCGACGAACTGCATCCGTACGAACGAAAACAGCTGGTGATGTGGCCAAGTTATTCTCAACGAAAGGTGTTCTCTTCGCATGGTTGGATGTTTGTTGTGGTATTATATTGTTCATTCTTGAACGTAAATCGTTGACAAAGTCGCTTTCGGAAAAATGTTTTTTAGACTTGTTATCCTCTATAAACTCACCAGGAATTCGAAGTGTGCTCCCGTAGACCAATTCGGCTGGACAAGCTTTAATGTCCTCTTTGTAGCATATTCGCAAACCGAGTAATATGAGTGGCAACACTTCCGCCCATTTTTCAGTTTGATAGCACTTAATTGCGGCTTTAATAACACGGTGGTATCGCTCGATTAAACCATTAGACGCTGGGTGATATGCGGTTGTTCTAAGATGCGTAATCCCCAAAAGGCGGTTAAGATCCCGGAAGAGGTTCGACTCGAACTGTCTTCCCTGATCAGTTGTAATTCTTAGCGGAACGCCAAATCGTGATATCCACTGTTGATAAAATGTAAATGCTATTGTTTCGGTGGTCATGTCTTCCAAAGGGTATGCTTCAATCCAACGGGTGAAACGGTCAACGCATGTGAGACAGTATCGGTTCCCCAGAGATGGCGGCAGGGGGCCCACAATATCAATATTGACATGTTCAAACCTTGCTCCGGGAAGAGCGTAATTGGAATTCGGTGCACAGTTATAACGATGGATTTTGCCTCGTTGACATGGGATACATTCCCTAGACCATTTTCTGCAATCTTTTTTTAATCCTGGCCAAATGAAACGTTCTGAAATCAGCTTTGTTGTTCTGGCTGCGCCAGGGTGATTAATATTGTGCATTGCATTAAAGGCTATTTTACGAAAAGCTGGTGTTAAAAATGGACGTGCCTTACCGGTTGAAACATCACAAAATAATTCCAGTTGTGTACCAGGAATTTCGATTTTTTTTATTTTCAATATCGAGTCGTTTTCAAAAAACTTTTTAAGCTCCTGGTCGTCTTTTTGACTTCTGGAAAGTTCAGGGTAGTTCATATCCGAAGATGCGTGCAATGCGTTTATTCTTGAGAGGGCATCGGCTATAATGTTTTCCTTCCCAGGTATATAATATATGTTTGTCGTGAATTGACCCAAAAAATCGAGATAACGAGCTTGTCGTGGTGTTGCCTTTTCTAATTTTTGTTGGAACGCATATTGTAAGGGCTTATGGTCGGTGTAAATGCACACATTTCTACCTTCAACCATATGACGGAAATATTTAACGGCTTTATATGCCCCTAGCAGTTCCCTATCATAGGTACTGTATTTTTGTTGTGCTGGATTTAGCCGTTCTGAATAAAAACCTAGGGGTTGCCATATGTTGTTGTCGAGTTGTTGTAAAATGGCCCCTATGGCTGTGCCCGATGCATCAACTGTTAAGGCTAATGGTACATTGGATTTTGGGAACACTAATAATGTGGCTTCACAAAGGGAAGTTTTACAATTTTCGAATGCTTGTCTTGTTTCATCATTCCAATCAATTATAGACTGATCGTTTTTTTTATTGCCTTTTATATATTTGCATAAAAGCGCTTGATGTTCGGCTGCTTTAGGTAAAAAGCGACGGAAAAAATTCATCATGCCGAGAAATCTTCGTAGTTGACAAACACGCTCGGGTAGTTGGTATTCGGCCAAAGCTGTGATACGATCAGGTGGAGGCCGGACTCCGTCTTTGCTTACCACAAATCCCAAAAATTGTACCTCTTGTTGCCCGAAAAAACATTTTGATGGGTTTATAACAACGCCATTTTCACGCAGTTTTTTAAAAACTTTACGAAGGTGTTCACGATGTTCAACTGTGTTTTTTGAAGCGACCAAAATGTCATCTAAATAGGGCCAAGCAAAATCGAATTCACGTAGAATATGGTCCATAAACCGTTGAAATGTTTGCCCTGCGTTGCGTAGGCCGAAACACATATGGGTAAATTCAAATAACCCAAAAGGGGTCGTGATGGCTGTTTTGGGTACGTCCTGGGGCTCTACGGGTATCTGGTGATATGCTCTGCGCAGGTCAATCGTTGAAAAAATTTCGCAGCCATGTAAAAAATGTGTAAAATCTTGTATGTGGGGAATGGGGTAACGATCGGGCTCCGTTATACTGTTGAGCCGCCGGAAATCACCACACGGTCTCCATTCTCCATTCTTTTTTTGAACCATGTGTAAAGGTGAGGCCCATGGACTTCGCGACGGCCGGCATATACCCAGATCCATAAGTGTTTGTATTTCGGTTTTGGCTACTTTCAACTTTTCGGGGCATAGACGTCTTGGCTTAGCGAAGACAGGTTGACCTTTTGTTACAATATGGTGTGTTATATTATGACTGACTTGTTTTTTAGTCGAATTTGCTTGAGTGATGTCTTTAAACTCATTTAAAATATCCTTAAAAGAATTGTTCTGATTTATAAATGAAAGACTTTCATACAACTTACCGTTGCTGCTTAAAGAACAAATTTTACGAATGTTGGTTAAATTATCTACGAGTTTGCGGTGACGTATGTTGACCATCAAGTTGTAAAACGACAAAAAATCTGCGCCGATAATTGGCTGTGTGACGTCGGCTATTATGAATTTCCATTTGAAATCACGATGAAGACCTAAATTCAGTGTAATTGTTTTCTCCCCAAACATTTTTATTGGTGAATGGTTGGCAGCATATAGATACGAATTGGTCTGCGGATGTTTTCGTTGTATGGGTGAAGGAGGTATGACGCTAACCTCGGCGCCGGTGTCAATCAGAAATTTTAATTGGGAATTTTTATCGGTTATAATAAGACGGCAATTTTTTGCAACTTGTCTGTCTGTAGCCGTCACGTCGGACAGACTATTTAGTTTTTTGTGTTACGACAGGGTTGACGGCACTTTCTTGCTTTGTCGCCGTATTTACGATGATACCAGCATACTTCACTAGAATCAGTGCCGCGGGAACGGGATCTGCTTCGTGGACGTTGAGTAAATTTAGTTTTCAACTCAGCCACTTCTTTTGCTAGTAAGCTTATCTGTCGTTCCAGTGCTGATTGTGCTGAAGTTACGTTTTGTGGTACAGACACTGCACTGACGTGTGGTGAGTCGCTTACCTCAAATATTTTGTCAGCGAGTGTAGCTAATTTGTCAAGCGGATCGCTACTTATTGAAATTATTGTGCGCACATTTGGTGGCAATCGGCTCATCCAGACAGATTTAAGCATATTGTCGTTCATTTCGTTGCCGGCCAAGTCTCGCATCTCCCGGAGTAATTGTGTTGGACGCATGTCTCCAAGTTCCAAATCCTGCAAGAGTTTTTTTATACGCTTTTGCTCTGAGACAGCATAATGTTCCAATAACCTAGCCTTTAGTGTGTCGTACATATTATCCACAGGTGGATTTAACACAATGTCGCTGATTTGTGACAAGACACTGCTTTCGATGGCTGCTACAACAGTATGGTATTTCGTTTTGTCATTGGTTATACCAGCGGCAGCGAACTGCGACTCTATTTGTGCTATCCATAGAGCAGGTTTGGCATGCCAGAATGGAGGAATCCGTACTGACACTCTTGCAATTTGGGCAGTTTCATTATTGTCGTTGTTTGTAGCGTGTTGATGCCTGTTGTTGTCAGCGGTGGCTACTGAGGCAGAAGCTTCAATTTCATTGTTACCAGGCATATTCATTTATAATAACTTCTTTCTATTATAAATTAGAATAATTTTTATAATTGTGATCGTTTATTTATTTGTTTTGCGTTCTAAAAAGCGTTTCGTGATCACGTCGGGGTCACCATTTATGGCGTATGCTGTTTAAAGGTTTTTCTAGAACTCTACTTTATTCATCAAACAAAACTAAAATTTTCTTACAATTCAGATTTGTACTTTTAGGTATTATAAAAATAAGCGTTAATTCAAAAATAGTATTAAAATAAAGTTGCATTAAAAAGTATGTGGACTGGTGATGCCACAAACCCTTAAACAAAAATTTGAATTGAAGATTTTTTCTTGTGAAAAGTGTAATTTTGTCCTGTGCAAATTAAGACATTTTTAGTCTAATGTGTTGAAAATAAGAAACAAGAAATATAAAAAAAAACAAAAAATTAACACCATGTTTACGACAATTAATTTGTTTACAATAGTGAAGCACAGTGTTGCATTTATTTGACAAGTGAGTGAGCCAGATTAGCTAAATGAACAGGGATGAATGCCATTTTAAAAAGAAAACTACCTTGTAAGATCACAGCTTGGACTAAGTAATGACTAGAAAATATATTTTTTTAGCTGTTATAGAGACTGAGACTCCATACTTCCCATTGGAGCTATTTACATATATGTATTAAAGGTCTGCATGAATGTTTTGCTTTTCTGCCAGTTTAGAATGATTCGAGAAGTGTACTCTAATTGAGAGTAAATTCTAGGATCGAAACAAATATTCATTCTATTCGTTTTGCAGCCAACGAAACGAAACGAAACGAACAGCCTCAATAAACGAATAGAATAGAAAAGAATAAATCTATATTTACTCTCATAATTCTAAATTATTATGGAGACATTCGAATGCCTTGGAATGTCTTGAATGTCTTGAATTTCCTTTGTGAATGAAAGCATGTATTGAAGTAGAGCGAATGAAAACAAACAAATTGAAATCTAGCAAGAAGAATAGTGTGTGTATATTAAAGCATTTAAAGGCAAAAAAAAAAAAAAAGAAAAAAACAATTACTTTTTGAATATGTAGTTTATTTATATTTTTTTTTTAAGTTTTTGTAAATAAGTATGTATGTATTTTTAGAAATTAAGCCAAAAATAAAAAAAAATAAAGAAAAATAACATCAAAAATTATTCAGTACATTACTTTTATTATTCAGTTCTTTAGTACTTATAATACCAGTACAAGAAATTCTTTTCTATCATATTACAAACAAGACATTCTATTCACTCTATTCATTCCATTCTAACTCTTATGTTTCATGTCTCTCATGTCTCCATACTCTCTTGTCTCTATTCTCTCATTATTTACATTCTAACGACAACAACCACTTTTTATGTTTGTTTTATTCGTTTCGCTTTTACGAATTAGAGTTGGAAGTGTGTTTGAAATTTTTAGAATGTCTTGAAGATCTTTTCAAACATACCCGTGCAGACCTTTAATATGTATACAGGGTCTACCAGAACTCAACGTAAAACCATCCTTAGAAAAGTCTGAAAAGTCGATCTTAAGCAGTAGTCTAGTGGGTAGTGTGTTGGCTTACAAAAACGATAGCGCCAGATTAAAATCTCGGCTCTGACATCTTGAAGAAAAGAAATATGAAAAAATGGGATAATTGTTGTTGCTTATTCAAAGGTGAAGGTGTAACACTAGCCTTTGAGTGATCAAATTGAAAGAAATTTGTCCCATTTACATAAGGCTCTTAACATCTATATATCTATATGTATGTATATATTCAACATTCTAATAAAATGCACTGCATTTAGTAGGGGTTTACACCTGAGTTTTGGTCTCAAATAAAAAAAAAAAAAAACGAAATTAACAAGCATTATAACGTTTTACAAATCTGATTAAAATCGTGAACTTTTAATGGCACTTGCCAAGGCACTTTAGTAAATTTTTTTAAATTAGGGACTTTCAAAATCGACAAATTTTGATAATTTTACATTCGTAGTTTAACAAATGGTCGTAATTCTAGAAAACTTAGGGCGATTGCGTCATTATTTTTGACTTTGGTTCTAAAAATATTATTTCGAGTTACGGTTCCAAAGTTTAAATGAACAAAAAATAAAAATTAACCGTAATAACCGAAAAATGGTTACAGTTCAAAAAAAATTCTAGGTTTTCTTCAAATGCCTATAATTCTTAAACTGCTTACATACATAAATACATAATTGGCCATTACAACCCTGTGCCAAGGTTACAGCCTAGCTTCTCGCAGCACCCATGTTGTGCGTATTAATTTTTATCTGTGAGTACCGGGACCTACAGTTTAAAATTGACTCCGACCGACAGACATAAGAAGATTTTTCATGGCAATCAACTACTCCCAGAGCTTTTGCCAGCAGACTGCTTAGAGGTAGTCGAAGAAAGAAGTAATTTTTTCATATTTGTTTTTCTTTAAGATGTTCGAGGTGGGGTTTGAACACTGGGCTCATGTCTTAGTAAGCCAATACACTAACCACTACACTACTATACGTCACAAATCAATTAATCCAATAAAGCTACACTGTCTGGGTTTTAGAAAGAATCTAAATCTCCAACGCACTATAGACAGCATTGATTGCCAAGCAACTGTGACTTAGTTTACATCCACTGCCAATATGTACATATTTAGAAGGGTCGCATAACCCCCGAATAAAACCAATTTTGATAAGACCTCTGTTGCCGTCGAAAGTCTTATGTTCTCTAAATCAGATTAATATGAAACTGAAATTTTGCTAAATGTTTGTAGAAAAAAGAACAACTATACCTACAAGCCAGGCTTGTAGGAATTTGGACAAAATATTACTTGTTTCGTATATGTATCAAAACTATTCAGACCACGATAACCAATAATAGCACTAAAAATTCTGAGTATATCGTCACAAGAATTAAAGAACGCTGTAACTGACAAAACATATAATGTTCACCAGAGCCAAAAAACCTGTATGAAAGTAGAACAAAGACACTGGTATTTTTCAAAACGCAGATGCCGTAAGTGAATTTCTTTTCATCATGAAATCTAGGACCGGTACTAATCGACGCTTATTTTTTCTGATAAAAATGATGCAATAAACGTATTTTCGATTTTTTGTTAGTTACAGCGTTCTTTAATTCTTACAGCGATATAATAAAAGTATACTTATACATACGTTTTCATTCAATTTAAACTCTATTGAATATTGACTCTCGTAGAAAACCCTAAAACCATAATTTTTTCACACAAAATATTAAATAAACCTCCATTTCATCTATTTACAGCACCTGATATATTATCATCGTTAAACCTGGCAACTATGAAGTTCTTATATTCGTTCTCTTTTATTATTGTACTGTTTGCCTTTTCAAGCTGCGTCAAAGCTGCATATGAAATTACAGATGTTGATTATTATTTACAGCGGTCGGGCATACAGAAAACAGGTACAAATTTAAGAGGAGCTTTTAACGGCCAAATGCTGGTAACTGATTTGGATAATTATTTTCGTGGTATCATGGTGCTGGCAAGGCAGGTATTATTGCAAAAAGCAAATAATGAATGGAAGGAATTAATTAAACAAAACTGGGAAAAAGGTAAAATACAAAAGCCGCGCCCATTATGGGAAGCATTTCCCTGCAGCCTAAATAATACCAGATCTAAGCAGCCACCAAAGACTGTACATGAAGTAAGGCCGGGAGATATTGATGTGGTGGCTGCTATCGGTGATTCTATATCAGCGGGCAATGGTATCATATCAACGGCTATACTACATATTGGTATGGAATTTAGAGGTTTAGCCTTTTCGGGTGGTGGCATAGAAGACTGGCGTACCGTTTTGACTTTACCAAATATATTGAAAGTGTTTAATCCAAATCTTTACGGCTATGCCACAGATGAAGTTCTAACTGTTCACCGTAGTTCTCATTTAAATATAGCTGAACCCATGATAATGTCACGTGATTTAGTCTATCAAGCAGAGATTCTAATAGCCCGTTTAAAAAAAGATCCCAAGGTGGATTTTCAAAATCATTGGAAACTTCTGACAGTATTTTTAGGCAATAATGACATTTGTTCGGACATGTGTCATCATGATAATTTTGTAGAGTTTTTGCGTAAACATGAACGTGATTTACGGAATGCATTTACCCTGCTAAGAGACAATGTACCCAGATTGATTATAAATTTAGTGCCTGTACCCAACATGATAACAACTTTGCATGAAATGCAAGGATTACCTTTTTCCTGTCAGGCTATACATAGCGTTGGTTGCCATTGCATCTTTAGTGAACGCTACACTGATAAAGTACTTAAAAAAGCTTTCAACTATATAACACGTTGGCAGGCCATTGATCAATATGTTGCTGAACTGCCTGAATTTCAAACGGATGATTTTATTATTTTATATCAACCATTCACCGCCAACGTTGCTATGCCTAAACTTGCCAATGGCAAAACAGATTTACGATATTTTGCCAGTGATTGTTTCCATTTCAGTCAATTGGGTCATGCTGTTATGGCAAATGCCTTATGGAATAATATGTTACAGCCTAAAGGTAGAAAACAATCTGTACTTATAGAACCATTTGTTCAATTTGAATGTCCCACTGAGGACAGGCCATTCATTGTAACTGGAAAAAATGCGAAAAACTAAATAAAAATGAAAAGAAAAAATTGAAAAAAAAATTAGAAAACAGAAAATAATGATGAGTTGCAATGCATTGGGATTTTGGTATTAAACGAAATGCATTGTATTGTTTTTTTTTTCTTTGGTTTCTTTTTTATTTGATTGTAATAGTTGTTACGGAGCTTTGCTTTGAAATTTGAGTGAGTAAAGCTTTAGGGATTTTACAAGATGTTTAGTTAAAGTACGAAAAATTTAAATCTACGAAGTAAAGGTAAGTAAAGAATAAAAGCTAAAGCAATATAAGGAAATACTACTTATTTATGGAGTTAAAAAAAAAAATCAGCAACAGAAAGTCCCTAAAACTTGTGCAGCATGAACAAACTAAGGACATTTTTTTTAATCCTGTTACTTTATATTGTACATATTTCAATAAAAGATATAATTTTTACAATACATATAGATATATAAAAAAAGGCTGCGGAAACCTAAACCGACTTCTAAACTACTACATAATATGGAAAAAAGAAAAATTTATGCATTTCCTCAAAATTATTTTAAAAGGATACGTGTATGGTCATATCAGATAAATATTTAAAGAAAAAATATAGTAAATATTTTATGAAAACTTTTATTTTTTAATTATGATTCTTTTCTCTTTCGTTAATGACGTATTTCACTAAAGTCCTTCGGATGAAAAATAACCCATTAGTAGGTTTTTCAGATTTTTCAATATTTTTTTTTTTTTTCTTCAATTGAAGGTATTTTATTGGTTCTATTAAAAATACTTAAAAATTAAAAAAAAAAACTTTTTACCTGTTATATTCAACCGGTTGTAAGTACATATTTTGCTTTTATATTATACACTGCCAGTAATTAGTTTTTTTTTCAGTACAAGTTATGCATATAAAGTATACAACTTTATGTTGCCCACCAGTTAAATGTTTACAATATTTTTTTTCTGATATTTTTGGGCACAGTTCATATCTAGATCACTAAGAAATGTTTCTTTTTGTTTCCACATGATGACACAGAAGGTTCTTTGTCGATTTGGTATTATGGTATTCAACAATTTTATTGCATTATACGTCTTTGGTTAATGTGAGCGGCGTCGAATTTCCAGCTAAATTAATTTCATATCTCGAAAACACATTAGTTGTTTACCAATGGTTATGTTTTTTGTTTTAGGATATAAATAAGTGGTTGGTTCTTACTTATTTCGACGTCTGTGTTTCGCTTTGCCAGCTTTATCATCAAATCTAATAACTCTAGAAAGCGTTTTGATATGTTTTAATGACATCGTTAACGAAATATTGGTCTTCGAGTTTCATCATTCTATATGTATATTCTCAACAGCCTCACCATGTGATTTATATACATACATACATAACTGGGCTTTACAACCCTGTGTCAGGATTACGGCGTAGCTCCTCGCAACACTCATGTTGTGTGTGTCAATTTTTATCCATGAGTACAGGGACCTACAGTTTAATGCCGACTCCGAACGACAGACTTGAGAAGCTTGTTAATGGCAATCTGTTACTCTCAGAACTTTTGCTAGAAGTCTGCTAAGAGGTAGTCGCCGAAAGAAATAATTTTTTTTTATATTTCTTTGCTTCAAGATGTCAGAGCCGGGTTTTGAAACAAAGCTATCGTCTTAGTAAGCCAACACAATAACCACTAGACCACGGCGATTGCAAGACCTCCACTTACTGATGAAAAATTCTCCTACAATACTGAACATCCTAAAATTTTTTTTTTATGTTTTAATATTTACATGAAAAATAATCTTTACAATAATAATAATTTTTTAATTTATAATAATAATCTTAAATCAGCAACAATCACTTCTACGAAGATTGCAGAATATTAATCTAAAGAGTTTTACATTATTTTCTCTGTTATTAATCCCTGCTTGCGGTGTGCAGTGATTTCTGGTTTTTTAGACTTTATATAGAATTTAAAATTGTTGCACCTAAAAATCCGCAAAACAGTCTATTTTCAATCTAAGGTCCATAAATATTATATGTATTTGACTTTTTATATTTTTAAGTCGAGACAGATGCGACTTAGTTTAGGAATATCAGTTAACGGTTTGAATAATATTTTCGGAATAGGTAAGTGCATAGACGTAAATATTCTGTCACAGAAAACATCAATCATTTTATTCATGAATCATTTGAGTGTTACCAATAAGCTCGTTTAGCAAAAAGTTGATTGAAAGGAAACTATTTTTTCTGTAATGTTTGGCGATGGCCAAATATGTGTAATTCAACAGCAAGAATGGTATCAGAAATATTGGAAGATATCTATCAACATCTAAATTCGATAAATACTTGTTTGCTATATCAATATTTGATTTATCAATAACACATTTGTTATTAGCACCGAAAATGTTTATATTAAAATATTTCATTAAATTTTATTTAAATTTTTTTTCAAATTTTTCTATTTTTGCGTTGTTGGCTACTGATTTTTAAATACAAAACAGTAATAAAATTTTACAAAACTGTGTACGAAAATAAATATAAAATAAATAAAATTGTTTTTTTCTTTTCAGTAGTTTAATAAACTACTTTACATACATAAATTTCCACTTTTAATCGGCATTCAAATTTATTTTTCTATGTTCCCTTCTAATTTTCATAAAATAGAAAATAAATTCCAAATTGCCTCCCATTGAAATATAAATTAAAAATTTACTTACAGACTAATATGCGACTATTAGTTTTTAAATAAAATATTTTATTGTGTAAATTGATAGAAAAAAAGATATTAAAAACATGATCTAAATTTAACTGAAATAGGAATTTTAAATTCATACTAAACGACTATTTCATAGTCTACAATAAGTTATAATTGAATCAACACCCCACAATATTAGTTTTACGTTACGTTGTAGAAATTTGGTAAAAATTAAGAAGGATATAATTGTTTGTGGTCGACGTAGTCTAGTATATATGTATGTACTGATTTAGCTTACTAGACGGGAGCTCCGGGTTCGGAGATTTTGTAACAAAGAAATATGTAAAAATATTTCTTTCCGCACCTACTTCTTAGCAGTCTTTTGGAAAACCTATGTGATTAAGTGATTACCATGAATGATCTCTTCAAATCTGTCGTTCGGAGTTGACGTTAAACTGTGGATCCCGGTACTCATGATAACCGCAAAACTAAAAATTTCCCTAAGTGCTATCTGAACGGAGTTTAGAACAATTCCTAGAAAGTTCATATGTTTTAGAAAGTTGTTTACTAAGATCTTACATAAATTTTTGTAGTTCATTCTTTCGTTGAATTTTGAACGGTTTGCTACCTAAACAGGAGAAAAATGTAAAAAATATTGAATTTTTTTAAGTTTTTTGTAATTTTGGTTTTGAAGGTGAATTTTTTTTTTGATTTTATATCTTCAAAATGTTTGTTCAGCATGGCAAAAACTACAACTTTGCCTCAGAAAATAAATCAAAATTCGGAACGGTTTACAAGATATGAGCGTGAGAAAATTATCACTTATTTTCTGAAATGACACCACTTATTTTGTTCTCTTATCTTTCGTCTTGCACTGCGTAATTATTTAAAGTGGATGTCTCAGCAGACTAATGTAGTAAAGTAGTATGACAGACTGCAGGTGCGAGCATTGTTAGTTCGATTTCCACTAGAGACTCTGATTTGCGACATAATACTGTGTCTTAGTCACTTCGCTAGAAAAATTAGAATTTAATATTAATGCTGTACTGTATTTTAAATATGTATATAAGTAACTAAAATTAATAAATTATCAAAATTATTTTTTATTACTTTTAGCAGTGTTAAAATAATAATATAAACAAAAGTTTTCATTTAGACTAAGAGTTCTTTATTTCAGTCTTTGTAAAATATGACTAAATTCTTAAGAGATAAAAAAATATCAACAAAAATCTATTTCTATTAAAAACAAGTGTATTAGTTCTTCGGAGAAGAATAAATTCCATATCAACGCCTTATCCTCTAAGCTTTTAGTTTCACTTTTTACACCAGAAAGTTGAGAAAATAAATTCTTGGAACGTGTTCTTACCAAACCGAGTACAGGGTTTTACTAACTTATGGTAGTGCAATCGAACCTATACTGTGGAATTCGTACATTTTTTTCAAAAGTCTTCATTTGTCGCACAGAGTAATTACAAACAAAAGGATATCACCTAAAATTATTATACATTAAAAATTGCAGTACAAATTAAATACAACCAATCGCGTATATATGTATAGTCAGTGTAGGGTATAAAATCTAAATAAATATTAGCTATACAAAATAACTAAAAATATATAAATTATAACCATTAAATACTTGCATATGCGTACATAGTATACCATGTATGGTAGAAGAAATAAGTGTATAAAATACAATTAAATAAAATATTTTACCCATAAAATACGAATAAATGTGTTAAAAACATAAAAATAATATTTTATTTATATTTATTGTTGTTGCGCCAAATTCTAAGTTATTAATTATAAACATACCAAATAAATGTTAAATATGTATATGCAAATGTTTAGGCAAAAGTGTATATATGTACATATTTGTACATATAACATACATACATATACATATAAACTATAGTTATTTCTTTAGCATGCATATGTTAAAAATACTTAACTCTTTAAATAATTTAATACTAGAAATTTTTAGAAAACGATTTTGGCTTTTGCTTACTTTACACAAATTGCGGATGTGCAATATTTTTTTTATATTTAATTGTAAATTGCATTCCGTATTTCGGATGTATTTAAATGATTTCTGCTTTAAATTAATTTTTTGTTTTTAAGAAAAATCTATAATACCAATGTTAATTTTAAATACCACTTTGCATAAAAGAAGAAAATAGTTTTGTGTGGAACGATCTAAAAAACCGAGTTCAAAGACCTGTACAAGTCGTGATTATTTTTTTAATTAATATATTTCGTCATGAAAAACTTTGATTAAATCGGAATTATTCTAGATTTTCAGATCACTCAACAAAAAAACAGTTTTTTGCATTTTTTTAGCGACACTGTATTACCACCATGTGTGTGATCATAAATGCCATGTATAAATTCTTATATGGAAAATTAAACCAAAGGCAGTGAGACAACTGTAATTGTGATCAATTAAAACAGATTACAATAGCAAAATTTCAATGATGAAGAGAAAAAAAAAAGAATATGAAAAGAGTGATACGATGCAAAGTACAGTAAACTACCGATAACCTGAACTAATTTTTACCATGGCAGCTCACATTTTCAATTAAATTCTTCACGATTTCGAATGCAAAGTTTTGGAGAAAGTAATGCTATCATTTGCCATAAGAAATAATATTTGAATAAAAAAAACATGTGAAACATATATTTTAAGCAAATATTTTATCAATTAAAAGCAAAAAAAAAAACATAGATTCAGTATATTCAGTTTACTTTGCACTTTGTTACCATGAAGAGTATTATCATATGAACGTTTTGCTATTTAAATACTTTTAATGAAACTAATCGTCGATTAAATGATAAATCACTGACATTATAATGTTTATGCAGTAACTTAAAAATGTACATTTTATCTTTCACTTTCTAAATAAAAAATTGTTAAGCACTTCCAACTCATCCGTAGCGATACCAAAGATCTACTCACAACGCACCTATGGGTGCAATTAAGAAAAAATACATAAACAATTGGCCATTATTATCCTGTTTCTGAGTTACGGCCTAGCTTCTCACAGCACTCATGTTGTGTTTGTCAATTGTTATCCATGAGTACCGGAACCTACAGTTTAAAGTCGATTCCGAACGACAGACTTGAGGAGCTTCTTCATGGCAATATACTCCCAGAGCTTTTGCCAGAAGACTGCTAAAAGGTAGTTGCCGAAAAAAAATTTTTTTTTACATTTCTTTTTTTTCGGGATGTCAGAGCTGAGGTTTGAACTTTTAGCTATCGTCTTAGTGAGCCAACACACTAAGTACTATACTACGGCGTCTACGCGATTTCATATACCCAAACAAACTAATTCTTAACAAGGGAATTTCCCGTTTAAAAATTTGTAAAGAGTTTAAAAAGATAGAGTTTAAAAGTGTGCTAACATTTGAGAGCTTTAACATTTTGTTGTCATTTTAGAGTAGGCTGTGCAATTAGAAAATAGTTCATATTTCAGAGACGTTCACCCTTGCAAGTTTTCACGTTTATGTGACTTGACTGTATGTAGAAAAAGAAATCCCGTACATAATTTCTAAAGAAAATGTTTGACTTAAGTAGTTAATGTTTGTATTGAATGTGTAGAGAACCCAAAACTTTTGTTGAAACTTCTGTAGCTGGAGTCGAAAACTTGCTCGGCTCGACTTGTACAATTTCTCCAGGAAAGTCAGACAAAAAGCAACTGCAGCTCGTCTTTTTTTTATCCAAGCTTAACCCGAATATGATTTATTAATTATAGGTTCTTAGATGGCTTTAACAAAAATTTAAAAGACTGATCTTTCAAAAAACCTTTAAAGATAAAAAAAGGAGAATTAACCAACAGCAAAGATATCTAATACAACATGAGTTGAACCCAAAAGACGTGAAAAAACCATTTCGATGACCAAAATGCTGATTTAAAGCTGTGAAAAGAATTTATTTTTTGCGTCGAATAATCGGTCTAAGTAAAGTTCACTACCAGGTTTGAGCAGTTTAATTTTTTTTAGCATGCCTGAAGTACTCCACAAAAAAAGGAGAAGAAAAAAAATTTGCTGAATTTGTTTTATTTAATATTAAATGATTTTCTTTTTTTATTTTAATTTATTTTTTTTTTTAGTTTCTAGTAATTTAACATCAAATGTGGTTAAAAATATATTTTTTTTGTGCAAACTGCAACCAGTTGTAATTTTATTTCATAAAAAAACATATTTGCATATGAATGCGTAACTTGTCAAATCGATTAAATCCATTTTCACGATTTTATTTGATAGAAGATCGATACATTTGTACTACACATAAAATTGTTGAATGGATTTGCTTCCTACAATCAATATTTATATTTCATTAGGGAATTATTAATTTTGAATTTTGCAGCAAAAAGAAAAAAATATGTGCACAATATGTCTATTTACGAGTTACAATTAAAAAATTTATTTAATTAATTGAAAAAAACTATGATGAAGTAATTATTTGTAGTCACCGTGGCCTAGTGGTTAGTGTGTTGGCTCACTAAAACGATAACTCCGGGTTCAAATCTCAGCTCTGACATCTTGAAAAAAAGAAATATGCAAAAATTATTTCTTTCAGGAACTACCTCTCATCAGTCTTTTGTCAAAAGATCTGGGAGTAATTAATTGCCATGGAAAAGCTTCTCAAATCTTTTGTTCGGAGTCGACGCATATATAAAAATTAACACACACAACATGAATGCTGCGTGAAGCTATGCCGTAACCCTGACACAGGGTTGTAATGGCCAATTATATATGTATGTATGAAGTAATTGTTTTGTCTGTACTAATTTCAAAACAGTCTTTTGACTCTTTACAATCTAAAATTTAATACACATTTTTCTGATCTGAAGAATTACTCGTATAAGTAGATTTTAGTAAAACAAAATACATATTTGTTTTCAATATGATATAATACAAATTCAATAAAATGTTTTGAAATTATTATATAATTGCATCTAAAAGTGGAATTAAACGTTTTGTCAAGAGAATTCATATATGAACAGTTTTTGCTGTAATGATATTTAAGGGTGTTTTACAACAACTAATGGTCCTGTTTAGAGAAACTTTTGAATTTAATAAAAATGTTTTGCCATTATTTGTAATTATTTTGTAAAGTGGTTATGTATAGCGCATATGCAGGTACGAGGTTTGCCTAAAAATAATTGCATAGACAACGAACAATTACAAACGAAATAGTCGTTTAGTGTTTTACCTAGAGTATAGCAAAAGTGTTGCCATAAAAGCTTAATATTACATATAAAAAAATTTAAAAGATTACCTAAATTTACTTAACAGTCCTCGTTTATGCAGCAGATAATTTTATTCTCTAATTACTGTATTTGTGTTATAATTGTTTTTGTTTGTATTACCATAGACGAGTTAATTGTAATTGTGTTGTAACGAATACTGAGATTTGTTAACAAAATTATTTCAATACCAGGCCATGTTAATGTGTGTGTATCATGTTAAACAATTTATTTGAATATTTGCACAGATAGAAATATTTGAATTTTTTTTTTAAATAAAATAATTTTGTCGAATACAGCATTTTGTTAAATTATTTTAAATTACCATTTCCTTGTTATTAATGAATAAACATGTGATATGTGTGTGTAGAAAAATATGCAAAAATTGATGCGTGTTGCTAAATTCTAACCACTACTGTTGATTTCCTGATATTAAAATTAAGAGAAAGCATGTTTAATTAATGAGTGCATTACACTGATTTTAAGACACACAATTAGTTTTCAAACAAATAGTTTTTGGTTATAACAATTTTATATTTTTTTGTTATAAAATTTATTGAAATTGTTAAACTATTTTTAGCTGTATAATTGCACTCATTATTTTGAATTACTTCTACATATTTAGTACAACTCCTTTTGACTATGGCTTTTATTTTTAACATAATCATGGTTAAATGGAATTACATTTATATTCCTATTAAATATTTAAGTATTATAGAAGTATATACATATATACCAGGGATGAGCAACACGCGGCCCGCGGGCCGCTTGCGGCTCTTTCAACCTATTTATGCGGCCCGCCAAACAAATGTTGCTGCTTCTCAAAATACACATAATATATAGACACATTAATCAACGAATTTCAATTACGAAGAAACTGAGAAGAGAGCAGTTTCCATGAAAATGTTTTCCTAACCATTAATTATCGATGTGGATACAGTTCCCGAAGACTTTCAAAGGGAAGTGATGGACATGCAGAATAATACTGATGTAGAAAATGTTTATCTCGCAGTAAACATCGAGAATGTTTATAAATCCGACCACCGACCAATTACCACCGATCAAGACTGAGTAATGCACGATTAGAAACTTGTGTATGTGTACCTACCTCATCAATTCCGGCTGATCTTAATCAGGTTGTATCGAAAAAACAGTGCCAAATTTCTCATTAAAATTTTCAAGCAAATACTTTTTTTTTTTGGCATTAAATTTTATATTTTTTTATTCTAATTTTTATTATAAAGAGAGTTTTGTAAATTATTAGTATTTATGTGCGGCCCGCCAAAAAATTTTAAAATTTATAAGTGGCCCGTTGATAAAAAAGGTTGCTCACCCCTGATATATACGATAGTGTGCTAACAAGAGTATCCTGATAAAATTTTCATTTTATTCAGAATATTTTACAATTTAATGCCTGTGCTTACACAATACAAAGAAAAGTTGAAAAGCACATTATACCTTTTGCTTAAATGATTTCGTTAGAAATTTCTTAAGAATTTACAGCACTCTACACCACAATAGAGATATTGTGAAAAAATTAGTAGTTTTATTTCCTTAAAAATTTCTTTAGACACTCTATAACTTACTTCAAGTATCATACATATTATCATATACATATATTATTTCTAAATATAATATTTCTTTGGTCGGTTGCAAATATCTCCCATATTACCGCATTAAATTAAATGAATGATATCTCATTTTAAAGCTTATTTCTAACACCAATGACGAAAAATAATTAGAAATTGAAAAATTAATATATTCATTTAAAAAAATTATATTTTAAATAGAACTGCATGATAATACTGTTGACATTATGAGTATATGTTTTTGTTCAAGTGTGGTAATATAGGGTCCACAGTAGCAAGCCCAGATCCCCAAAGTGGCACCCCAATCTCGAAATCCCCAAGCGGGGAAACCAAAATACCCAAAATCCCGAAATTCCCAATCCCGCAATTCCCAAACGAGGAAGTCAAAATTCCCACAACTCCCAATTCCGAAAGTAGCAACCCCAAATTCACAAACAAAAAAGTAAAAATCCCCAAAATCACCAAAGTGGCAACCCTAAATTCCCAATCCCGAAAGTGACAACCCCAACTTCTCAATCCCGGAATACCCAATCGGGGAAGTCAAAATACCCAAAATCCCAAAGTGGCAACCCCAAATTCCCAAACGGGGAAGTCAGAATACCAAAAATCCACAAAGTAGCAACCCCAAATTCAAAATCCCGGAATTCCCAAACTGGGAAGCCAAAATTGATTTCTCAATTAACCTTTAACTACTGAGGTGGTTATAAATTTTACCCCCTCCTTAGATTTTTTAATATACATACATATTTTCTTTAGTTGAGCGCTGTTGAGTTCCTGTTTTGTTATACTAAATCTTTGATTTTTTTATTTTTATAATCATATTTATATAGAAATGTATTTTCTCGTTCTTTTAAAGATAAATTATTAAAAAAAAAAATTTTTTTTTACTAATTTTTTTGGTAAAACAAAAGGTGGTAAAATTTACCCCACGTCAGTAACTATGAAAAAATATTTCACCTCCGTAGTTAAAGGTTAAAAGAGAACCATGACATCTATTAAGGAAATGTACACCAGTCGAACTGAATATGTCTTTGACTCCAGCTACCGAATTCTTATTGATCTGTATATATCAGTCAATTTTTTCTTCCACATTATCCTTTTCTATCCATTATTACATTTCTTCTAATTGTCATATGTTCCACATGATCATAATTAAAACACTTTTTTCATTGCCTTCGACATTGACGACATATAAGACCAAAACTGTTGTTGTTCGAAGGCTCCTCCTCCTCCAGAGGAATGAGCAAATAGCCTCTGTTTGATCAAATTCTATTGAAAGTATCTAATTATTATTTTTATTTGAATTAATTTGCATTTAAAATTAACGGTTTTTCGCGATACCTTAACTTTATGACAGTAGAACTGTCATTTACTGAAATTCATTATATACAAAAAATAGTTAAGAAATAGCTTGGGAAATTATGTTAATAAGCAATATATACTGAAAATATAATGCACCATTTTATAAAATAAAATAATCATTCTTGAAACCAACCTAGAAGAGTTCGCATTGTCTTTTTAAAAAACCGGACATCTTTAAAATTTTAAATCTTTAATCATTTTAAAGTTTAACTGCATTCAGCCTTTTTGTTCAATAATCTGGAAGTCCGTTTTCGAATCTAATAATTTTGATTTAATTAAGGCGATTAGAGACGAAATAGAAGCAATTTAGAAAAAAAAGTTCGGTCAACTATCTTATTGAGATTCGAACTTTGATTTCCAGTTAACTAACCAAAAATATTTGTTTAATTTTATTTTTGAAATAGAAAAAAAAAAACAATTAAATAATTTATTAATTTTTATTTTTTAATATCAATATTTTTTCGGAGACTACTTTTTAAGAGTCTCCTGGCAGAAGCTCTGATAGTAATTACTAGGGCAACCAAAAATGTGCATTAGCATCTTTTTTTCTGAATGTTACTGACAAAACAACCAAAATGTTAATTCATTTTAGGAGAAACTACGACGTTTAACCCCTATTTGTTACGGCATATTTTTACATATTTCGCCATAAATACATACTTTCGCATTTTTCATATTTATATGCCATATTTTAAAAATTTTTTTTATGAATTTACGTGTATTACCAAATTTTATTTTTCAAAATAGTGACCATATACTGACACATTGCTTAAGTTTAATCTATTAAATAATAAGAGTACTTATGAAAAGGCTTAAAACTAACATTGGGAAAATTGGCGAAGCTCCTTTTTAAACTATTATGCAATAGTTAATGCTAATTTGATAAAATACAAAGCATACAAATTTTACATACATTTATGGGAATTAGCGTTTAAAAAATTGCTTAATAATGAATTCTCAATTAAAAATTACGTATTTTTCAGGGTTGTACTTATTGGAGAGAAATTCTCATAATTGCATGATATAAAAAATTAAATTAAAATTTGATTTTTAAATTAATTAAAATGTGCAGAAAATCAAGCAATCCGTGTCAAACAGACTAAATAATATATTAGCGAATACCGAGATTTTAAAACTAACAGGAATATTCTATTTTGTAAAGTTTGCAATAAGCCAGTGTCAGCAAAGAGAATATTTACCATAAAACAACACCTCGGTAGTAAAAAACATATTGAGCTCAATGCAAGAAATTATGCTAGGAAACGTTTGCTTTCAAATTTGCATCAATTACTTCCATTGATGTCGAAAGAAGTTTCTCGATGCACAAGAGCGTTTTACGACAAAATTTGAGCGATATGATTGTTATTTATTGCAACAATAATTTAAATTAATTTTTTACTCTTTTATTTTGAATTCTTGTCCGTCTGAATTTTTTCATATTTTTTTATTTTTTTGTTAATTTTGGAACTGAAATAAATATATCGCTCATTTTCAAGAAGAGTGGCATAACTCAAAAAAAAAAAAAAAAAACGATTCTGAAATAAATGTATTTAAACATTTTAACTTAGCCAAACTGATATGAAAAGTTCAAGACACTTCTGGTCGCCACTCAGTGGAGAATATTTTTAACGCTTAAAACTGTTTTTTTAATGCATATTTTAGGCGCTTAAAACTAATTTTATAAAGCATAATTTTGGTTGAACTAGTAATTACAATAAATGCCATGAACAAGCTTCTCAAGTCTGTGGTTCGGATTCGATTAAAATGTAGGTACTGCTACTCGTGGCTTAAAATTGACACACACAACATGGGTGGTGCGACAAGCTAGGCCGTAACCCTGAAACAGTTTGTTATTATTAAATAATAAATTGATTCTGGTAAGTTACTGACAAAATTAACCAATAATTTTAAATCATTCAAAAATGAATGGTTACTGAAATTTTTTTTTAAGGTGGTGCACTCGTTGACCATGAGAGAACAGCTTAAGAAGACAGAAAAAGGAGAGGAAAATTAAAGACAGAATTCGTCTCCATTCAGAGTTAGTTACCCTACCAAACAAGCCATTCCTCGTATGGCGGCAAGCCTTTACTACAAATATAGGGTGTTTTTTTAGAGGTATAGAACTTCGAATTGAAATAAAACACAAGAAAATCGTTTTAATCTCCATCAATTTGGCTTTATTGGAAGGATAATTTTATGCCATTAATGTTTAAATATGATTTCGGGCATGTGGCCGCCGCGGCTAGCTCGAATAAAGCCAATTCTACAGGTCCAATTTTCAACCACTTTTTCGAGCATATGGGGCCGTATGTTGGCAATAACGCCACGAATGTTGGCTTCCAAGTCCTCTAACGTTTCTGGTTTGTTGGCGTAGACGAGCGACTTCACATATCCCCAAAGAAAATAATCCAATGGTGTCAAATCACGCGATCTTGGTGGCCAATTGACAGGTTCATTGCGCGAAATTATGCGCTCATCAAATGTTTCCTTCAATAAATCGATTGTGACGTGCGCTGTGTGGCATGTATCGCCGTCTTGTTGGAACCAAAACTCATCCACATTCATGCCATCCAATTCGGGAACAAAATAGTCGGTTATCATGGCTCTATACCGGTCTTCATTAACGGTAACTGACTCTCCAGCATTATTTCGGAAGAAGTATGGCCCAATGACTCCACCAGCCCATAGAGCACACCAAACAATCAGTTTTTGTGGATGTAATGGCGTCTCAAGGGTCTCATGTGGATTCCCTTCACTCCAAATGCGGCATTTTTGCTTGTTGACGTAGCCATTCAACCAAAAATGAGTCTCATCACTGAACAAAATTTTGCGATGAAAATCAGCATCGAGATCAATCTCATTTTTGGCCCATACAACAAAATCACGACGCATTGCATGGTCTCGCGGCTTTAATTCTTGCACAAGCTGGATCTTGTAAGGTCGCAAGCCAAGATCTTTGCGCAAAATCTTCCATAAAGTTGATGGACAAAGCTCCAATTCATTCGGGTTCTCTTCAACACTTTACTCTACAGCGGCAATTGTTTCTTCGGTGCGCACTGTTCGACATCTCTGCGGATGCGTATTATCACATAGAGTAAACGTAGTGCGAAAACGATCCATGGTTAACCGAATTAATTGCTCTGATGGACGATTATGTCGACCATAAAATGGACGGAGCTTGCGGTAAACTTCGCGAACTGAACCATTATTTTAGAAATAAATTTGCACGATTTGCAAGCGTTGTTCTTTTGTCAAACTGTTCACGATGAAATGGCAAATCAAACTAAATATTAATCACTTCACATCTGACAAAATGGCCGCCAGTTAAAAAAGTGATGCCAACTTAAAGTTCTATACCTCAATAAAAAACACCCTGTAGAAGTAAGGGTCTAGTTAGCATATTAATATTGACTTCGCAAATAGTAGAAGCACATAATCTACAAAAATCAACACCACCACTTTCCCATTTGAAATCATTGATCATATACTGCTATAGCCATGAAAATGAAAAGTGGAAAATTTTTAAAATATTACCTCAAACAAACTCAACTTCAACAACGGCTATCAATGCCAATATCGGTTCACGCATTTCTAACACATTTGCAACATTTTTTTATATTCATAGTTTTTGTACATTTAACGAATTTTAAAGGAGAAGTAAATGATATTTTAACAATCAATACTTTTATATACAAAATCAATAAACTTTGATTTTAGGAGAAACATATATTTTCTTATGGCACATTATTATCAATGAAAAAGTCGATTTTTAATTATTTGTAACTTTTTTTAAACGGCAAAAACAAACTTACTACATACATACATACATACATAATTGGCCATTACAACCCTGTGTCAGGATTACGGCCTAGCTTCTCGCAGCACTCATGTTGTGTGTGTTAATTTTTTCACATGAGTACCGGGACCTACAGTTTAAAGTCGACTCCGAACGACAGATTTGAGAAGCTTTTTCATGGCAATTAGTTACTCTCAGAGCTTTTGCCAGAAGACTGCTGAGAGATAGTCGCCGAAAGAAATAATTGTTTCATATTTCTTTTTTTTAAAGATGTCGGAGCTGAGATTTGAACCCAGCACTATCGTCTTCGTAAGCCAACACACTAACCACTAGACCACGGCGACTACAAACAAACTTACTAAGATGCTAAAATCTAAAATGAAAGCAATTAATAAATAAAAAATATCATGAATTAAAAATTTTGTAGGGTGTCTACTTAAAAGGAAATGCCTTAAAGAAATTTATGCAGTAAAAAATGAGGAGAATTCAAAACGATAGTTGTGTGTTATTTGTAGAAAAGAAATAAATGCTACAACAGCAATATTCACCATGATATTTATTATATTTGTTGTTGTTGTAGTTTTTGTAGATCATTATGTAAAAAATTACAAAAAATGTACATGTTTTTAATTAAATGTTGGAAAATTTAACGCTACTGTCGCGCGGCATATTTTTGAAAATAAATAATAAAAAAATATTCGAGAAAAACTTAAGAATGGAAAGAAAATAAAGCAATTTATACAGAAGTATTTAAAAATATTTCATATATAATTCCCTTTCTTAACGAAACGCAGCAAACATTTGCTTTGTTAAAGAAAATATAAAAAGTAGGTGGAGCAAAAGAGAGGGAGATAGAGAGAGGCATAAAAATGTGTAAATAGGAAAAGTATCACAGCAGAGTGTTGAATGCAAGCAACAAGCTGAAAAACTTTTACTTGCTCATTATAATTATTTAACAAAACTGAGCCATATTTGCAACAGTGTAGTCTTTGTGTTTTTTTGTGTGTAAGAATAAAATGATAACCGAGTCCAACAACAGAAATATTACCACCATCACTACTGCCACCAAAATAGTATTTGCAACTTTAAGTCTCATCATAAGACATTGAAATGACTAAAAGAAAAACAACAAAGAATCATTCATACACTCTGATTAATTGTGCTGCCATAAATCTTGCAACGCTATTTATAGTTGTTGGAATGTAAAAGAGTATGTACGTATGTATATGCAACTAGGAAAACTATATGTATGTGAACTTTATTCATAGCCACAAAAAAAAAAAAGAAAGGGAAAAATAACATATAAGGTACAACAGACGACCCTTGAATCACTCTATTTCGATAGAGAAATATTTGAGAAAACATCTTAAAGTGTGCAAATTATTGTTTTTTATATGAGGGTCTTCCAACACTAACTTCCGAACTTGACAACGGCCATCTTGTTGAAGCTACATACGTGTAGCTCCAAAATTAGTTGTCAATTGTTTAGTTCGTTTTTATTACATGCAAAAATACGTACAAATAGAAAAATTGTTTTATCCAAATAGATATTCTGTGTGGGCAAAAGGAGTTTCTTCGAGAAACTGTTTTCCACGATAGGGACATTTCTAAATCAATTGTATGTAAACCATAGTTAACCAAAACTCTCTGAAATGCGTCTGTAGCACAATTGTGTACAGAAAATGAAGATTTGAATTACATTGATGTAAACCAACAAAATTGTCTAGCTAGAGACGATACCAATCCATATGGGATCCAAGAGTGTTCAACGTCTACCGAAAAACTCATTGATCTGGTGACTGCCCTATGGCTAGCATAATGTATCTATGAATACTAATTTTTTCTTAGCTGAATTGGATAATATGGATACCAACGACATGTGATTTCGAATTCTGATTTCGGATGCTCTTCACTTACACCAGCGGTGATAGACCTTTAACCAATCTTGTTTGTATTCCGCACATTATGACATCAAGAATTCTTTTAAATGGAATAACAAAAAAAAACTTTCGATTATATCTAGAACATACTTCGATTTTTTTAAATTTGAAGATAGGAATAATGAAAGACTAGCTAAGGTATTATTTTTGATTTTTTGTACTATTTCCTTACTGGGTGCAATATATTTTGCATTTCTATTCCATATTAGCCGCTCATTTCATATAAAAATGCATTATTGATGCGCACGAGTAAGTGATTGTTTACAATTTCTCCCTTACAAAATAACTTACCGGTAATCACTATTTTTTGCTAAACATGCTACGTTAGTCTCATCAGAGTTTTTCGTGTTCTGTACATATTAATGGCTGAATATCAAATATTTAAAGCACACTTTTTTAGAAATCATATATTGGAATTATATTTTTCGCTCTCTATGAACTTGCACTTCTAATTACTTAGTTAGTCGAAGTAAAGTCAAACACAACATATCTATCATACTCTTCTTTTCTCACCATCATTGCATTTGTTGTAATAGTCATCTTATTTGGAACTTCTTTCGATATCGATTTGGATAGTGTGCTGATAGTGTGAACAACTCTAAATTGCTCCTTTGAGTAACTGATAACTTCTACTATTGTTCTCAGTGCTTCGACTTTTACAATATTTTCAATTCGAAGATCTTGGGGAGCAGTAGATTTACTATGGTATAGTCATATAGGAAGATAAGCATATAATTAAAATGTAATGAATAAAAAACTAAAGGAAGAATATGATTTGATACTTTAATGAGTTTCAATGCATATTTTTCTTTCTGTTACATGTAACCAACTTGAGGATAAACTTAAAGTTTTATTTATTTTTATTATAGCAAAACACTTAAAGATGGGGCGTCAAATGAGGTTAAATGAAAGATTTTCATGTCGTTTAATTATTGTTGGCGTTGTTTATTTAATTTATGTATTTATGGTGATATGAATTCGAAATTAAAATAAAAAAATATGTATGTGTGTACATAGATACATATGTATGTATAATTTTCTATGAAATATAAATTTTGTTCCTTTAAGCAACAGAAACAGACACAATTTAATAAATTTGTTCAAGTCATATAAATTATACAGCACAATTCACATAAATGTACATTTATATTTATAAACAAAAAGTAATTAATTATTAAAAAATATTTATTCGAAGTTAATTAATATTTATTATTTATTATTATTTCTAAAGTATTTATAAAAATGATATGAAAAAGCTTGTCTCAGCATCTATTTTGCTGGTGCATAACCAACTCATTACTTATCACGCTTTTTCTAAAATAAGTATATTCCAAATCTAGATTTCTATATTAACAATTTCATAGAGCAAATAAGTTATATGTGCCCCATAATATTAAAAAAAAACAAAACCAAAGTTCATCCCATAAGCAAGCATTTTTTTATTGTGTCTATAACTGTCTATATATTGCATAATTATTAAAACTTTATGGATAGTATTCTTTGACAAGAAATATCGAACAAACAAAATCAAGCCACATATTGTTAAGAAGAAATAATTTTAAACAGTCAAACCCCTCATTATATTTCTTTATATCAGTTTTTGTTATTTTTTACCTCAAATTCTAGATATAAAGTTATATACATACATACATTTACAAGTGATAGCCAGGGCAATGACTTTCATGCCAGTGCATATTTGCAATCAGTAGCCCAAAAATGGTTTTGAACAAATACTTTTCCTAATTAAAGAATTTACAACAAACTGGCATCGGTTTGTTTTTGCATATTTTTGCATATTTTGCTTATTAGTGCATATTTTTGTGCATATTTTGTGATTTTAATTGTATATTTTTCAATTTATTGTAAAATTTTTGTTTTTTTAATGCTCCTATAGTTCCATTAGAAGTACAGCCCACATTTTCAACGTACAAAAACTTTTATCGATCCAACAGACGTTGTTGTGGAATTGAAAATTAAAAAAAAAATTATTATTATGGTTGAAACCTGGCGTGCTTCGCTACACTCAACACTATCATTTGTCCACATTTTTCGAATGATCATTCTTATTGGCTACAGAGTAATTCAGACCAAATTTAAAAACTTTTACTGTTACTGATTTCATGAAATACTAAACTCAATAGCCAGTTCGTCTGGAAGCTACCACGTCTACTTGTCTGCCCTTTTTTCTACTGTTAATTTTTAATAACTACCAAATCACACCAAATTCAGAAATTTTATCTTCGGAGGTATCATGCCCACTTGACTAATTTCGTCCACTTTCTGACTGATGATTTGCCTTGCCCATTAACCCTAGTAGGTATGAGGGTTTTTTGTCGCTAAATGGCATAACCAGGTCTGTGCAGACCTACATAGAATTTGTATGGAAATGTATAGACAGATGTGTTAAAAGTCTGTATAAATGCATTTTATGCTAGGAAAACTACAAAATGAAAAATAAAAATGCATTTTTATACATCTTAGTTATCTATTAACAGTATTTTATTAATAATATGTATACAAAGGAATTTTTTACACGGCATTTACGCAGACGTACCTGGCATTTGAGAGTTGTTGGCATACCGGATTTTTGCAATACATGCAATGAAAATGTGTTTTTCGCTGCTTTTTGCTCAACTTAAAACAGCAAGCACGATGGTCTTTTGGCAGAGGATCATCCGGTATGGACTGGACGGTCATATATGGGCGGGCCTGCACCTACCTTCAAACAAACAAAGTTTGTCAAGTTCGTCGGACTCAACTACGTCATAGAAGTCGAATGACGGTAAGATTTGGTCAACAGCTCCTCCGGCCACTTGTAGACTTCGTGCACATGACTCCCACGGTGAGTCGTGAAGGCTACCCTATCTACATAGCTGGCCTTTACAACCCTGAGTCAGGATTACGGCCTAGCTTCTCAAAATGGACTAATACAAATATTTAAAAGAAAAATTTGTCAAATCGATGGAGCTGTTTTCTGATATTAGGAAAATCAAAAGAGTGAGCGTAGTGGGAGGGGAAAAATTGTCTTTCTGTAAGAACCTAAATCATCAAAGTTGGTGCAGCCGTTCTCAACTGATGCGATGACCAACGAACAATACTGATTTTTATTTAGATTTTTAGATTTCCTCTAAGTTTGTATTTAAAGTTAAAAGATTATAAAACACATTATTTAAAATGGACTGAAATTTTTTTATATATTTCTATGTATATTTAAATACATTTTGCTAGTAAGAATATAAATCTGTAATAAAAATGCAAAATAAAACTGTTTTATTTTTAACTCTAGCTTTCTCCAGTCAGTTTTAATTTGACTTTTGATGTGTTACAGTTTATAGTGACGCACACCTTAGTAGTTGGATTTTTTGATTTTTTTTAAATACATGTGGTTTTATTACCCTTTTAAAGCTCCGGAATAATAAAAACACTTATTTAATTTATATGGTTGATTCCATTTATTAATATTTTATTCGGTTGATTCCGTTCATTAATATTTTAACATAGGTAAGTAAATTAAGGTAAGTAATTTAATTGTAGTTTAATATACATAGTTTTATTTTTAGATAATTTATTTATTAGCTTAAAATCACTTAACACGCTATTCACACTTTTTATTAGCCTTTTTATCATGATCGCACAACACCATTGATATTTAAACTCTCTAACTTTTGTGACCGCACAACACCACTGATCTTCTAACTCTAACTCTATCTTTATGTTTTATCTATTTTCCTCTTGCATTCTATTCTCATTTCAACGACAACATAGAGTTGCCACCCTGTCACTAAATGTCTCTTTTACCATGATAGAATGTGGGGTTACCACATTGTTACACAATGTCCCAATCCCACAATCGGCCATCCTGAAATTACATTCGCCCCCGAATGTCCCATGGCTTCATAAATTCCGCTACAGTCGTCGTAATTCTTGGTCCCTCAAATTGACCTACTTTTATTACCTCGTAACGACCGTGGTTTAGCTTTCTCGAGATTCGATATGGTCCAAGATATTTGGGCCTCAATTTCATGCCCGTACCGAACTGTGTACGCTTAATGGCTACCAGTTGGTCAACTTCGTATGCGGTTTCTGGGATTCTCTTGCGATCGTACTCTCTGCGGTTTTCTTGTTGTAAGGTGAGAATATTTTGTCTTGCGTCTTCTCGTATGTTGTCTCGAGCAGTATTCATGTCTTCGATCATTAAATCTTCCAGCAATTCTCGGATCTCTTTCATATCCTCTGTTCTCATATTTAACCCTGTTAACAATTGGAAAGGCGCATGTTTTGTACTTCTTGGTGGAGTGCTATTTAAAACTTGTTGAACACGACCTATATGCTTATACCAATTTGCAGGTTTTTCTTGACATAATTTTGCTAGCATTGTCGTTATGGTATGGTTCAGTCTTTCTACCTGTCCGTTTCCCCTTGGTACACCTGTTGCTATGAGCGAATGTTGTATGCTTTGGTTGGTACAATACTCTTTGAAAAGGTTGGAGGTGAAAGCAGTCCCTCTGTCGGTTATTATTCTCCTTGGGTTTCCGAATACTTCTGCTTGCTTCGATAGACGATCAATAACCTCATTTGTTCCTGTGCTCTTAGTGGGGTACAGCCAAACAAATTTGGAAAAAGCGTCTACGACTACCAGTATATAATTATATTGTTTGTTGGTTGGTTCCATAGGTCCAACATGATCGATGTGGTATGTCTGTAGTGGCTTGTCCTCCTTATCAATAGGATTGAGAAATCCTTCCTTACGTCCTCTTTTTGCCTCTGATATTAGGCACTCTACGCAGCTTTTAACGACATGTTCTATTTTACTAGTTAGACTCGGGATATAATATGTCTTTTCAATTAATTCTTTTGTCTTTTGGGTAGCGAAGTGACCTTGTCTATGAGCTATTTGTATTATCTCCTGTTCCATTGACTTCGGTACAACTAATAGTTCCTTATTGGGATTTTTGTACAGGATGTCAAATTTCATAAAGTAGTCTTCGTATGGACCTGTCTCTAGTATTTTTCGAACTGCCCTACTCCAGTCATCTTGTAATTGTGCTTGTTTTAACCGATATCTCGCAGAATCTTCTATCATCAGGCATGTTAAACGGCTTAGTGCGTCTACGTGTCGCATTTTTGAACTGGGTCTGTGCTCTATTTTATATTCAAAGTCCTGTAAGAAAAGAGCCCATCTGGCAACTCTCGGTGGTACGTCCTGTTTGCGCATCGTTAATGCGAAAGCGTTACAGTCTGTCACTATTGTTATAGGTATTCCGAGTACAAAAATTCTCCATTTCTTCAAAGCTTCGATAACGGCCAAAACTTCCAACTCGTATGAGTGATACTTCCGTTCAGTTTCCGTGGTCCTCCTACTCATATACTCTACGGGGTGAAATTGTGCGTCGTCACTCTTTTGCAGTAAAACTGCACCATAGCCGTGTAGGCTTGCATCTGTATGAATCTCAGTTTCAGACTTCGGATCGAATATCTTTAAAACAGGCGGATTTACCATAGAATTTCGTAACTGTTGGAAAGCTAAAATTTCCTCGTCACCCATTTTAAGTTTAGTGTCTTTTCGTAAAAGGTTCGACAACGGTCTCGCTATTAATGCATATTCTGGGATAAAACGGCGTAGATATGATGTAAGGCCTAAAAATCTTTGTAGAGCTTTTACGTTCGTAGGTAGTGGGTAGTTTATTACAGCTCGAGTTTTCTCTGTCGATGGTGCAATAGTTGAGTTTTCGAAAATATAACCTAAGAAATTAATTTTTCTTTTCAAGAACTGACATTTTGACCATTTAATGTTCAATCCGTTTTTTCTGGCGACCTCTAAAACTTTCTCTAGTTTTTGAATGCCCTCATTTTCATCTTCTGATGGTATGACAATGTCATCCATATACACAACTAACGTTCCGTCACTTATCAAATCGCGAAAAATAGATGATATATACCTGCAAAATACTGCCGGCGAGTTTGAAATACCAAATGGCACAAAATTAAACTCGTACTGACCTCTATTGGTGACAAAAGCTGTGTATTTCCGAGATTCTGGCTCCACGGGGACATGAAAGAATCCGTTACGCAAATCTAAAGTTGTAAAAACTTTCGCACCTTTAAGTCTTTGGACAACGTCGTCAATGAGCGCCATAGGAAAATTATCGCGGATGATTTTCTCATTAAGTTTCCTGTAGTCGCAGCATAAACGTTTCGAGCCATCTTTTTTTTGAACTAAAACTATTGGGGCGGAGTATTCCGAATAACTGGGTACCACGATGCCATCTTTTATCCATTCTTCGACTTGGTTGTCTATGAAACACTGGTCCGCATTTGATGCTCTACGAGGTCTATGTGCTACTGGTGTATCGTCTTTCAAAACGATTTTCATTTTTATTGGATAACTTTCCGGTTTTTGTGGGCGATAAACTTTAATCATTCTTTTTATTTTGTCTCGCATACGCTCGTTAAGATGTTCTACCTGTATTTCGTCTTGTCTGAGATCATCTATAGTTGATGATTGTACCATCATACCAAATTCTTCTTGGAGTTCCGCTATTGGATTGGTTTCCATAGAGCTCTGAATATTCCATTCGGAATTGGTATTACAAACATCTTCGTCCATTCTAAATAGTGACCACTCTTGATTTTTCGTACGAAACTTGGCTCCTTTTGCATCTATGATTAGATCTACGTATTCTAATATATCGTTGCCCAATACTGCAGAATATAATATGTCACCCTCTTTTGCAATGTGAAATTTAATTTCTAGTGTTATCGCATCTAGTTTCGTTGAAGCTATGAAACTTCCTAGCGTTTTTATGGTCTTTCCACCTATACCAGTTAACACCTTAAATTCTGGGTCTAGTTCTGTATCACTTAAAGATAGAAGGGTATCATAACGAAGTACGCTGATGTCGCTGCCTGTGTCTACTATTGCTGAAATTTTTTTACCACAAATTTCTATTTCTTTAAAAATTCTCCTTGACGTCGTTTTGATATCATCAGCTAATGTGTGAATATTACTTCTCTCACTTTTCTTTCTGTTTCTATCTTCCTGTCTTTCCCTAGTAATATTGACTGTACAATTAAACGATTTGTGCCCAACACCTTTACATTTGAAACATCTTTCTTCCAATTTGTCGCACGACTTAGCCAAATGTCCTTTCTCACCACACTTAAAACAACGTCTTTCGATATTCGCTTCAAAATTACGCTTGCCCTTGTAATTATTCACTTTCGAGTTTAGTGACTCTCCAGCTTTCATCTTTTCATAAGTTTTGATTTTCTCTTTAAGTTCCTCAATGTCTCGGGCTTGGTACAGTATGGCCTTATTAATAGCAGAATCTTTAATGCCTTGGACGAAATATTCGATAATGCTTTCGTCGTCGACGTTTATCGGTTTGCCAATCTCTTGCAGGCTATATAAATATTCGCGAAGCGTTTCTGTATTTGTTTTTTGCCGTCTCGATAGGATTTTGTGGATTTCTACTGCTGGTAATTTAGTACTGAACTCTTTTAGCAAATGTTTCTTGAGTGAAGGCCAGTCAGACACACCATCTTGACTTCTTATGAATATTTTTGCTGCACCTCTAAGCAATTGTCTCGCGTAGATAAACTTTCGCAAGTTATCCCAGCCGACTGTACACGAAATGTCCTCAAATTCCCGTAACCAATGTTCAATTCCGGGTAAACCTTCACCGGAAAATTCAGGTAATGAATCTTTTATATCGCGAAGTGAAAACATGTTACCGCGCTCTACTACTACACGTCTAATCTCGGGAGAAGCTTCACCACTGTCAGAGGTCGATTCCTCCTCGCGTCGTAACCCGAAGTGTTGCAGTAAACGGTCCTGTAATTCCGCTTTATTTCCTACTTTTGAGAGTCCTAACTCTGACAACTTTGACCTAAGCTCATCTACAGTCATATCTAAAATATCGTCAGTCAACATTATGAAGTGATTGGTGCTCTGCGGACGCTATAGCTACTTATAAAAGTTATCAAGCTATAATTTATGAAAATATTGCGCTTAAATATTAAATGAAGATATAAAGATTATTAAAATATAATGAAGTTGTAGTGAGATTATATAAAAGTAATGAAATATGATTAAACTGAAAAAAAATATTTTATTTTATATTCTGACAGTTAAAAATCAAGTAAAATATTGACTTTAATTTTAATTATTATTAAATATATTTTCTAAAATTTTTGAAAATAGAAAACAGATTAAATATTGATTGGTGAGAAAAGATTATAAAATATGTTATGTTTTATCTAGATATTTTTATATCTATTTTTACAAAATAATATCTTCGTAGTAAAGGGTTAAATGTTTTTCATTTAATCACAATTTAATCACAAGATGTTATTCTATTTCAAATTTTATTATTTTCGGTTTATATTCAAATATTATATTTTTACACTTTTCTCTTTTCAAAAAAGTTTTTAATTTTTCTTCTTTCTTTTCTCTTATACCTATACACAAGTTATTATGTAAATTAATAATTTTTGTTTTCTTTTCTTTTCTCCGAAAATTAAGATGTAGATCACTCTATACTTTTTGTCAAAACTTTATATTGAAATTACTTTACACAAAAATATTTTTACAAAACTTCCTTCTTTTAAAATTTCGAAAAGGATAAAAATAGAAATAAAGTTAAATAAAGTTGTGGTTTTATTATTGTAAAACGCACTTTTGTTTTTTATTATTTCGTACAAACGCTTATTTCATTAGAGTGATCAGCACCTACTTTTCTTGTATTATTTTAAAAGTACAAAAAGAATATACAAAATGTAAATAAATAGTTATATAAAAGAAATGAAAATAACAGCTTACGACAGCACCAACAGTCTGCGATTGTATTATGTACGCTGCTTCTGCTCACATAAATTTGCTGCTTCTGCACACATATATTCGCTGCTTCTGCTCGGATGTATTTGCTGTTTCTGCTCTGATGTTTTTTATTTTTTTTTTTCACGTTGATCTTATGTTGATTAACTGCATATGTATGTGCATATGCAGTTTTTGTTGTTTATTATAATTTTGCTTTATGCTATTGTTTGTTTTTTTTTTCAGTAAGTTGTTCTATATGCTTTTCTGTTGTTTTTTTTTTCATGTAGCTTTTTGTTCTCTTTCTTATTCTTTTTTCGGCAGTCTTATTATTTTTTATTTTTAATTTCTCTCTGTCTATAACGATTTATGATTTTTTCAATTGTCACTTTTTTTTTCTATCTTTTTTGTTTTGCTTTTATATTGTACCCTTTTCAACACTCAGTTGACTTAGTGAACACTCAGTTCTAAATTCTCTTTATTCTCTATATCCTTCGACACTTAGTCGAATTAAAACAAAACACAGTTTAAAGTTTTTTTTTTATTTTTCATCGTATTGTTTCAACACTCAGTTGAATTAATAGAAACTCAGTTCTATGATTTTCTTAACTCTTTCTCTCTATCGACACTCAGTCGAAATAAAATAAAACACTCAGTTTTAAGTTTATTATATTTTTTTTTTCTAGCACTGAAGCACTCAGTCTCTCATTTCATAAGTTTCAACCCTTATTTTAATTTTTCCTTTTCACTGCGCTTGCGCTCTCTCTTTTCTCTTTTCTTTTCTTTATTGCTTGGTTGCTAATAAAACGTTTCTCTCTTTTGCACTTATCTGCATAACTCTGTTACCATGCCCAAATTTTAATAACGGTTTTTTTTTTTTTTTTTAACTGTCATAAATTGATGATGCAATTTAATGACTTTCAAGGTTGCTATGCTATTCTGCCATAACCTCACTTATATTTTCTAGAAATTTCTGCAACTTTTTCTTATGCACTGTTCTCATGCTTGCACTTGTAAGTTATATGGTGACTTTTGTCTGTGTTAACGGGTTTTTTTTTTCGCAAACGTTCAAAGACGTATTTTGGGGTTATGTTTCTTTTTACAGACAATTGTTCGCACTTTTTTTTTCTTTTAGTAATTTTTTATTTTTTTGCAAAAATTTCTTTATAATTAAAATTTTTAGTTATTTTAATATCTTTTTTAAACTGCACTGCTCTGCTTTTCTCTAGATATCAGTAATTCGTATTTTTCACGTGCACTTTATAACGTAAACTTGTGTTTTAATTAGTTTTGTAGTACACGATTTAGTTATTGCGCACGCACTTGAAACTTTTATTTCTTAATTTTTATTATATTTTTGGATCGGTTGAGCCCCCAAGTTGTGGTTTTATTACCCTTTTAAGGCTCCGGAATAATAAAAACACTTATTTAATTTATATGGTTGATTCCATTTATTAATATTTTATTCGGTTGATTCCGTTCATTAATATTTTAACATAGGTAAGTAAATTAAGGTAAGTAATTTAATTGTAGTTTAATATACATAGTTTTATTTTTAGATAATTTATTTATTAGCTTAAAATCACTTAACACGCTATTCACACTTTTTATTAGCCTTTTTATCATGATCGCACAACACCATTGATATTTAAACTCTCTAACTTTTGTGACCGCACAACACCACTGATCTTCTAACTCTAACTCTATCTTTATGTTTTATCTATTTTCCTCTTGCATTCTATTCTCATTTCAACGACAACATAGAGTTGCCACCCTGTCACTAAATGTCTCTTTTACCATGATAGAATGTGGGGTTACCACATTGTTACACAATGTCCCAATCCCACATACATAAAAAATATTTTAATTAAAATTAATTTTAATTAAATTTTAAATTAAAGTGCTGATAATGACGCATATCACTTATTTTATAGAGCATATTGAAGGAGCATATTTTTTTTAATGCATGCAAGTGGCTGCACTCGTGATTACAATAGAAAGATTAACTTAAAAATATAAAATATATTAAAATTATCATATCATATCAAATATCAAATTAAGAACTGTTAATAGCCTTTTTGTAGTAGAATTATAAAAGCAACACATCGTAATAATTGAATGTTCGCGAATAATTTTAGTTCTATTGATGTCATTAAAGAGTGTACATAAACTTATACATCAATAAATTCCTTCCTTTTATGTTATAATGAAAGATCTGCTTATGCTGCTAACGAATTATAAGACACAATTCGTAACATTATTATATCTATATAAGTTATATAAAATAGAAAAGGTGAATTTTTAATTATCTCGGGCTATGTGCATTCGATTTGCGATTTTTTTATGTTGGCGCACTTGTCTAACACATATGTTTTTTAATTAGGTTTATTTTTAAGAGGTAAAAAAATTAGAACGGTTTTGTGTCTTCGTCGATTTTCTGTCCTGGAAAATATTCTCAAAGAATCTGCCTACAATTTTGTGTAAGAAATGAAAACAAGTGCTCCTGGTTATTACATTGTGAATTAGAAAAATTTTTACAATTCCAAGTCTTACAAGCTTTTCAAAGAATGTCGAAAAGATGTGAGTGGCAATGCTAGTCCTGAAAAATTGCTATAAACAGTCATTGAATCACTATTAGAGAAGTTGGTTTCTTTGCCGTCTGCGTTTCTTTGCCACTGCTCTTCATTATTGCTGATTTGTAATAAAAAAAATACAGTAATCTTGCCTAGGCCATCGCATTCACCAGATTTAGTCTCCTGTGACTTTTAATTACCAATAAAAAATGACATTTTCCACCGATTAAGGAAATAAAAACCTAGTCAGTGAGAGAGTTCAAGACTATACTAGAAAGTGAATACAAGAACTAACTCGAGGAATAGTAAAATCGCTGACTCAGGTAGAGAAGAGTATATTAAAGAGCACATGAAAAATTGAAATTCAACTTACCTATTGTATAGACCGCGTATAATACAGAAAGAAATGCTGCACATATGGTACAATAGAAAACGACATTAGCAATTTAAAGTTGTTAAAAAAAACTAAAAAATAAATTTAAAAATACTGGTCGTTGGTTGACCTTCTTAATATGTCTTGTTTTCAATAACTAGTGGCTTTCATTAAGTTCGTTTGCCAACTTTATTCTTCAAACTAAATTCTGTTATGAAAAGAAAATAATAATTTTTTCTTGAATATATAAAAAAATATGCAGTAAAATAAAATATATATAAAGAGTTTTTTTTTTTTTTAAGAGTTTCAAATAAATTCTCTTTAAATTATTATAATTTTTTGTTAGGAGGAAAACATATACAAATTTCTATCGATTTTTTTAAATACTGTCTAGTGCCAAAGAGTGCTTTATTTAATTAATAAAAATCATATTAAATGTTATGATAACCCACTTAGGACAGTTACAATTTTTGCTAAAACTTTCTCTAGCCATTATTCTTCTACTAAACAATCCCTTTTCTCTATAGAAACAAAAATTTTGCCCTCTTGCTTCTCTTTGCAAAACAAAAGTGGGGTGAAAATAAAAACAACAAATTATGAAAACAATATTTGATTAGCCTCGTTAACTCGTACTAAAATACATCGTTACATATATACTTATATGTATGTACGAATATGTACATACTCACTTGTATTCAGCCTATAACAGACACTTAATGTAAGAGCTTCATTCTTTGGCTATGGCAACAATTGTACACCACCACTGGCGCCTTTTTAGTGTAAATTTTCATTTTCTGTGTAAACACTTTCTTAATTTTCAGTTTTTAAACAAACATTTCATTTGAATTTTATTTAGTTTTTGTTTTTTATTGTATGAGCGATTTTTGAAGAGCATTCTATTGTGTTTTTATTCGAAACAATAAAATTTTATTTTTGATTGTGGTGTTGAAGTTTTGAAGTTTTTCAGATGAACTCTAGACCAAACGACTCATTATTTTTTCTTAACAAGTGGTGGCCATAATTATTGAGAATTGTTAGTAATTACAGTGGGCACTAAATTTTTGAAAAACATTTTAATTTGTTTCCCACTACTTTTCAACAAAATTAAGTAAAAGGTTAAAAAAAAACAGATTTTTGAAAGTCAATTTCTACTTAAGAATACAAAAAAAAAAAAAAAAAAAAAAATAAAATTATTTTATTTAATTTAATTTTTAAAATTGCTTATAAAAAATTAGCAGACCCGGCAAACGTTGTTTTGCCTAGAAGAGTATTGTTTTTGTGTATATTTAAAATACGGGTACAGGAAGGTAATATTTAAAGGAAGATCGGTGCAGATAATTAATCTTTATTTACAAAAAAATATGAAAATGTGAATAATAAATAAACTATTGAATAAATTAAGAGATCATTGAAGTACTCTGTGATAAATAATATTTTTAGTTTTTTTGTCATACTACAATTACGGTATTCTTACCAAGCATAAATCATTATGTACAACAAATATTTAAATAAAGTACAGAACATAATTTACCTGTTAGGGGGAAAACTTCCCCTGCCCCTAAAAAATATAATTCTATGTATTTGTACTGAGCTTGAAAGCTTTATGTGTTACACTTCTTTCAAAGAGCGATAAAATGTGTTCTATTTTCTGCGGGAATACCCCTTCCTCTTCCCTTATTCCGCTCGGATTAAGCTGTATCATAAAAGTTAGTGCTGGAAGCATTCGTACCATATTTAAAGGCCTAATGGGAAACGTATACAAGGTTTTAAGTTCACGGAAAAAGTGGGCGGTGAAGTCGGCGTGAATGTATAAAAAATAGATTAGATTCAGCCCTACTGAATATACAGACAAAATTTTAAAAGAATCGAAGAGACAATCACGGAGAAGCATTGTTAAAAACATTGTGACATTACTCCATAAAATAAGGAATGGGAAAATGAATTTTCTTTACAATTTCTTTTTTCTGGAATATTTTAGAAATTTTTTTGCTATGTTTCTTATTTGGACAGAGACCATTCCGAATTGGTACGAATAATCGAAATTGGTCCAGGTGTTTTTGAGTTATAAGCGTAGTAACTAACACCACTTTCTTTTATATATATATATAGATAGAATATTAAAAATATTAACATCATTGGTGTGCCCGCCATCCCTAGCCAAACGAAGCCATCGCTGGGAATATCACTATACGGAATACATCATATACTCAAAAAAAAAAAATTGGTAGAAAACTACCGAAATTGATACCATTTGGTATTAAAATTGAGTTAAGTCCGTTTGTGCTTACTTCGTTAACGGTTCGTATCAATTTTTTTTTTTTTTTTTTTTTTATTAACTTTTGATATTTTTATACTTATTCACGATTTTAGTACCGGTTGTTCTTTATTTGTTAACTAATGGTATTTTGTGCTATTTGTTCTTATTTTAATACCATTAAGCTTGATCTGGTACTGAAAGTTAAGGAAATATTGTTCACAATTTGTTCTTAATTTGATACCTTTGGTTAATAATTTTAGATCGCCTGTTTTTCCTCTGTGTACAAATATTCATATATGTATATGTATAGCCTAAGACCTCTAATACTTATAACGTGGTAAAAGGGTACTACCCAATTGAGTTTGTGAATTTTTTTTATGAATTTTCATTTTTGAGCAAAGTGGGCCTTTAGAGGATTTTGGACATATTTGGACAAATGAAGTCATTACAAGCAATACCATCATATAGAATATTTAGAATCTACTATGACGTATTAAGGGTATTTTTACCCTAGTGAGTTTGTGAATTTTTTTTATGAATTTTCAAAACTTAATTTTTGAGCAAAGAGGATCTCTGGAGGATGTTTGGATATACAGATATGATACAACAATACAACGATGTAATAATACAAACAACAATACGATACAACATAACAATAATACAACGATACGAGATTACAAAAATACGACGTTACAACAATACCGTGATACAATGATACAAAAATACAACAATACGACAAAACGACTATACAACAATACGACATTACAACATTACAACGATACGACGATACAAAAGAGATATCAACTGCAGACTTTACCTTTTCTTCATTATTTCCAAATCTCTTAAATATTGACTATATTTAATCTGGTAAGCAAAGTGCGTGACGAAACAATTTGAATGTTAAAATAGTGATTTTGAGCTGTGGCTTTATATCTTGATGAAACAATGCCTCTTTTTTCCTAATATTTTTACCATTTCCCCTTTCTAAGGATAATCATAAAACCAGACATTGCGTTCACATGCAACTGAAGAAGAAAAAATAAAAAAAACAGTGGAAGTTGCTCCAAAATCATAGAGCTTTCAGTGAATACTAACCTTCTCTAAGACTTGAATTAAATATTTTGAAGCACAAATTTCTTATCAAAACGAATAATATTTAGGTCTTTAAATTATTTCCAAACCAAACATATGTGATATTCATTCAAGTTGGCTATAAAAAAAGAATAAACACACCGAAACTGTTGCCTTGTTGCCCAATATTTTATTTTATAATAAATATAGACATAGTTAACTTAAATTTTAGTGTATAGTAGAAGAAATATTTAACACAAATGTTTACAAAAATTAAATTTCAAAGTTTTTTTCCAGCACTTTAATTTTAAGTATCTATTTTCTAGTCTACTGTGCTTTCGAAAATACAAGCTAAAAGGCCTGTGTTATACTACAATATGCAATAAATTTCTGACATAAATTTTCTTTTTTTTAAAAAGGACAAAAATTATTTATAAATAGGGAATCAAGTCAAGAAATTGGCACAAACAATTTTTTTCTTACTGATTTTTAAAGACTTTTAAACAAATAAAAGAAAATATTTTTTTCTTTTTATTTGTCATTTGTTGACTCTTTGTAGTACATAGTTTTGACGCAATAATTTTCATAATTAGCCAAGTAAATAGATTTATAAGCAATGAATAAAGAAAAAAAATAGAAATCTTGTTTTTAAAGAAAAAAGGAAACTTTTAAAGTTTATTTTATGAATAAGGCAGAAGTACAAACAGAGACATAAAAAAAGACAAGTAGAGAAGTTTCTTATTTCTATTAAAAAAAAAAAATATAAAATTAGGCGAATAAAAAGAAAATAAATGCTAGCAGTTATAGTAAAAATATCGTGAAAGTTTAAATATAATTTATTATATTAAGTGTAGAAATTAACAAAAGGAAAGAAAAATTGTATAAAAGAAAAAATTAACATAAAACTATACAAAAACTAGGTTACCATTTGTCAGTAAAGCGGCACAGATATATTACATGTTTTAAATACTGCTAAAAAGGAAATTCTTAAAGCAAAAGTTAAAAGACATAATAAAAGTAATATATTCTTGAAAAAACCTAAAACAAGTAAATACATATTAAATATTATTTCAACTACTAAAGGTTCTACAGCACGTATAAAAAATATTATATTCTTCATACGCTAAGGTGTTTTGCCATTATAATAATATGTAATAAGTATGTAATAATTTAAAAAAATAAATATATAGTTTAATGCCCGTATTCATAAAATATAAAATTGGTTTATAGAGTGCTTATTTGACATATTTTTATGGAGTAATTGTCAAATAAGCAATTAATAAAACTGTTTTACCTTTTATGAATACGGGCAAAAGTCTTTTCTTTTTATTTATTTTTACTATAAAATAGTAAAATTAAATATTTAAACATTTTTTGAGGAACTTGTATATAAAAATACGATTTTAACATCAACTGTCATTCATTATATGAATGTTTAAAATAAAACAAAATTAATATGATATACGTTCCGAAACGGAATTATATACACGGTCGAAAACGAAATTGAAATTGAATTTTTGTATATCAGAAAGCAAATAACGAAAAATTGATTTCTGAAATAAAATTATTTTTAATATTATGATCAACTCTAATATATCGTCTTTATAAAGCTAGAATACCATAAAAATTATTTAAAAGAAAAAGCTTCTTCGACAAGAAAAAATTATTTGAAATTAATTTTGCAGTTATAATATATTTTTTACACATATTGTTCTTCATAGCGGAGGTACACATCAACAATTGTATTAAAAAATCTTTAAAATTAAATTTTATCAGTTCAAGTAGATTTTTATTATTTTATTTTGATTTTATTTACAACAAAATTTTGGCGATCCCTCATCAAACTATTTCTAAGCTTATAGTGTTGTATACGGGTGATTGAATGATCAATAAATATGCTGAAAAGTTGGGTTTGTCTTTTAACTCTCACTGCAGAAGTTGCGAGAAGACTTCGCAGAGGGAGACAACAGGACATTTTCTTTGTGACAGACGGTGCTGGTGTAGACGGACGGCAAAACTCAACCCCTCTATAGAAAGGCGGACCCGAAGGAATTTCGGAGAGGTTAATAACTTTTTGAATCAGTTCTTCTCGGGCCATGCTAATTTCCGGAAATACATGTACAGAATGGGCAAGGTGGCTTATCCCTCCTGCATCTACTGCGGGATGTTTGGTGACGATACTGAGCATACCTTTTTCCATTGCATTAAATGGCAGGATAAAAGAGACGCGCTGCGGGAGCTAGTCGAAAATTTCAATCCCGGCAACATAGTGAATAAGATGCTTGAAAGCCAGAACCTATAGAGATCCATACAGAACTACGCCGAGCACATACTTCGGAGAAAGAAAAGAGATCTGGATATTTTCCGGCAAAATGAAATGAGAGGACGAGCCGGTATCTCGATACTGGGTGCAATACTTGCGCTCCCAGACATTGGAGAGTCAAAAATAGTCCTTATGATAACGTCGCTCTGGGCCTTCCCGAGGTAATGCGGAAAACAGTTCCGGGAAGGTATTCTCACCAGAGGAGAAGGAAGGATTGTTTTAGTGGATTCACCACTCGAAGCAGCTGGTGATTGTCAGCTGTAAGTGCGAAGGCATTTTAGACACTATCTCACACGCAAAAAAAAAATAGGCAGCTCTGGTTGGCTGTAATTTTTTTTCCGACTTAGAGCAGTTCAATTCGGTCCTGTGATGGTAACAAAGCGGCACCTTGTGCTAATTGTAGTTGATCACGGTTTGGTAACTAGCCATCCCACCTACCTACCTCTAAGTAATCGTTATTCATTGCAAAGGCCGTTTTCAAATCTTAAAAACGTAGCGTTACTAGCATATCTGCCCATATTTCATTGTTGTTTGACTTGATTTACCACATTCGTTATTGTTTAACTATATTTCCTTAAGGGCTTATATAAAAATTTATTCATTTATGAATATTAACTATCACAAATGAAAATATTATTTTTTTTTTTACAAATAAACTGCTTTGTGATTAAGACTGAAATGAAATTTTATCACTTAATTTAACTGCAAGCTCTAAGAAAAAGACTAAAAAAAATCTTTCTCTCTGTGATAAAACTCTTTCAGTCGTATATAATTCTTAATGACGTTTGAATGATTTTAATTTAATTGAATTGTGATCGAATAAAATTATAATGAAATGGATTAAAATACAAACAAGTATTATAAGAAATGTTATTTCACTTCTTCTGAGAAACATATACACACGTTTATACATAAGAGTTATAAAATTATTAACGTTTTTATAATTTTTGCTTAAGCTTGCAAATGGAAATTAATTTAAGGAATACATGTCTCCTATAGCAACAACAACAATAGATACGCAACAGCAGTATGATTTCACAGAACTTCAGAACTGGACTTAATTGGTATGTATTGCCTGTAAATATGAATGTAAAATACAAATGTTTGTCTTCTTTTTTAATTAAATGCGTGTTTTTCTTTGTGTTTTCAATTTCATTCCTTTTTATGTAATCTTATGTGGTTTTGTGGGTGGTTTACAGAGGTTGGCCATTAAATTGTACAATAACAACAATACAATAACAAAGAAATTAAATTAAATATAAGTATATATCGTATTAACTATTGCCCCGCAAGCACACTTTTATAGAACACATATGAATAAAAAAATAAAAACATATTTTCAGTTATTTCTTTACGAATACAATTATTATTCGTGTATTTGTTATGCGATTAGTTTTTAATTCTTCTTTTCCGGTTAAATATGACAAATTCCATTCGAATTCTAATAGCGTTGATTTACAAGTAAATTGCTTTAAATATCTCGACACTTTTAATTTCAAGTTGATAATATTACCTTTTCTAAAAAGGGCAAGCCTGTATAAGCATTAAAACTTGATTAAAAATTTTTAAGAGACAGTTAGAATAAAAAACGGGAAAAATTCTTAGGGTTTATGGTCAAATGTGATGTATTTTTGTTTTTTTCTACCTCAAAATAAATTTAAGCCAAATAATGCCAGCAAAATTTCCTGTTTTAAACGAACCATTTGAAATGTATTTCATAAGATAGGTGAATACGGCGGTACGATTTGTAGGAAGGCAAAAAATTCGCCCAAATGACAAGGAAAATCGTATTCTATGAATCAAAATAAGAAACTTTGCCCTAGGAATCATACCTTTAAAATGAATTCTGATGTTTCTTATTTGGACTCAAAAGTAAAATTTTGAAAAATCCCCATTTAAAGTTCCCTAATCGAGTTAAAAGTCCTATCAAATTAAAAGTTTTGAATTATTTTTTTTTTTTTTTTTGCCAAAAGTCGACAGATTTTTTAAAATGTTACCTTTGAGTCCAAATAAGGAACATTAGAATTCATTTAAGAGGTACAGTTCCTCGGCAGAAGTTTCTTAGTTTGATCCCTAGATTACGATTTTCCTTGTCATTTGGGCGATTTTTAAAACGAGTTGTCCTATAATTCACTCATTGTTTGAAATTTGCTTTCCCAGACAAATATCTTATACGTTGGTGAATTCACCACGGTATTCAAAATAAATTTTATTAGAAATTATAATAAATAAAAAACAGCACAAGAATAAGTATAATGGACTTAATGGACACTTAAATAAGATAGAAATCACTTCGAGCGATATGTGCTATTCTGGGATTGACAAGGCGGTCGAGGCATCAGAGCACATACTAGGCAACCGTGTAGCAGTAATGCACAGTAGAAAGAGATACCTTAGTGAATATCGAATATCAGATGGGGGTTTGTAAGAGTTGGCACCTACCTATATTTTTAAGTTCGTTAAAGCGAAGAAACTGGGGGAATACTATAAGACCCTGGATAAGTTTAAGGCAGTACAATAGATCTGCCAGCCGAAATACTCTAGTAAATCTTTTATGAATGAATGAATGAAGTGTAACGGAGTCAAATCTCTCGATCTTTGTGGTCAGTTCATATCAACTATGCGTCAGATGACTATGCCTTCAAATGGCTTGTGTTGAATTTCCAATATGGCATGAGCTGTGTAAAGGATAGTGCCGTTCCATTAAAACCACATGTCATGATGTCGATATATTTCACTTCATCGACATAAAGCACTTGCCATTAACAATGATGGTCATTCTTAAAGAAATATGATACCGATGACGACGCTACATCAAAATCTTCAGCAAACAGGGACTTATTTGATTCTCTTAGTTCTTGTGTACACTGGTACGTATATGGTCTCAAACTGGACAATTTTTTTCAAATGTTTTGGGCTTTTATACTGAAGATGATTTTTCGATGAAATTGTTTTTAACGTTGTACATTTTGAAAAGAAAATTTTATTATTTGTATGCGTTGCAGAATCCTATATACGACCGTTATGAATTGTCAAAAAAGATTAAAAAAATGTCAACTATTTTGACAGATTTAGCTTCAGTAATTATCAAAATTTAATTCAACAATTACTGCTGAAATTTTCTCTATTTTTGAATTTTTTACTAATTTTTTTTATATTTTTGTGTATGTATTTATTTATCAAATTCAGTTATAGTATTTCGATACAAGGGCTTTAAGATTTATTTTTACACTGAGTATATTCACTTAATACTGATAACTAGTCTAGCAGAAACGAGAACAATGAGAATTATAAGAAGGTCCCGTTTTGATACCTCTCACTGAAATTGCAAAAGCAAGAAGAGAACTATAGCCAACTAAAATTGTATATAGGAAGCAAGAGAACGAGGAGGTCCACGTTCATGCTCTGTGCGAATCAAAGTTAACCCAAAAAGCTTTAATAAAAAAAAATCAGTATACTTTTTTTCAGAAGTTTTCTCGAAACTTTTGCTGTGCGTTAGTATAATAAAAAATTTTAATTTATATTGAATGATGTTTAGTCGCCGTAGTCTAGTGAATAGTGTATTGGCATATTAAGTAGAGAAGAGCTACGGGTTCAAACCTGGCCCCGACTTGAAAATTCGAAATACATATGAAAAAACTTCTTTCGGCAGCTACATCTTAGAAGTCTTTTTTTATATTTTGAGACCAATTCTCAGGGGTAAACCCCTATTAAATGCAGTGCATTATATAAGAAGTTTTTGGAAAGGACAGTACATTTATGACAGAACATATATTTTGTTTTTCTTATATTACTATTAAGCGCCTTAGGAATGAGACAAATTGTGTGAGACTTCTGACAAAAGCCATGAACAAGCTTCTTAAATCTCTCTTTCGGAGTCAACTTTAAACTGTAGGTCCTGGTGCTCAGAGATATAAATTGACACACACAACATGGGTGCTACGAGAAGTTAGGCTGTAACCCTGAAACGGGGTTGTAATGGCCAATTATGTATGTATGTAAGTATTTTCTCAATTAAATAATTTTGGTTTTTTTGTACTTGTGCACTTAGTTTTTTCACCATATGTGTATGTATCATATTAACCATTATTTAAAAACATACATTTATAGTTTATTTACCTATTTACTCGTATCTGTGTATATGTGTATGTTACATGAAATATTGAGAGTAGTATTTCAGAAAAAAAGCAAACAAATTATATTCTTACAATTATAATGACAGCCTCTTATGTTCATGTTTTTTAATGTGAATTTTGTATTATCATTGGACATACGAATGTAACACTCATTATAAACTATTAATCAATTAAGGAGATGTGTACCATTTAAATTGCATGTTGTGAGAAACAAAAAAAAAATACCTGGAAAATGATAGTATTGTTCTGGTAGGCGTTAACAAGTAAACAAAAAAATCTGTTTTTGAAATTGGCCAAACGCTATGAGCTGAAGGTAAAAAACTAACTGGTTTGACGATTTTTAGCATTTAGAAAAATACTATTGATTTAGAAGAAAAATATTGAGATTTTTGGGTACTTAAATATTCAGTTTATGAGATATGTGTGACTAGTATAGGGACATTTTTGTCCTCATACCATTTTGTATATATGTATTGTAACAGTATTTCTGGGGTAGGTTCAGCTCGTCCAGGATCCGTTAAATAAATTGCTCGATTGAATTAAATTTATTTTCAAATTCAGTTTATTTAACAAAAAAAATTATATAATTTATTTAAGTAAAAAAATATATACTTATTTAAACAAAAGTACATGAAATAAACTGGCGTGCTCAGTAGCTCGAGATAATTTTTTCTTATATAACAAAAAAGCAAGCGACGTAGATTACCCGTGCACCGTGTGTAGCGTTCAGCGGCCAGTCCAGAAGAGACCTTTCAGTCTCAAAGCCAGACATTTTCATGGGTTTTCTTTGTGGGTGTTAGTGTATTAGTATTAGTACCGGCACTACTAACTACACTACTACGCCTGGGATAAATGGCAGTAAGTACCAGTTTATTCCCTGTGCACTACTACTATTGCCTGGGCCCTATGACCGTTTGTATCAGTAGGGACCCTCTGCACTACTACATTGAACTGGGCTTGACTGTTTTCGTGACCGGCTGCGAGCAGAGCTGTAAAAACTCGTACCGGCTGTCCGATCACTACGATAGCCAAAACCCAACTGAATATGTAGTAGAGCTTATCACTACTAATTCTTCGCAACAGAGTAGTCGTGCACAGAGAAGTTCAACTGTAGTGAGGTACTATCACTACAATAAGAATCCCATAAGCGTAGTTGTGTCGGTAAACTCAGAGAGCCAGAATTACCACACAAGAGAACCACTTATTTATATACCAAGGTACTGGTAAATAAAACCGATATAAAGAGTCATATGAGTCGTATTGAAAATTAAAGAGTGTGTTAAGAGCAATAAATGAAATAAGTTCCACACTCTTATTAACTGAGAATGCCGAACACACCATGATAATAATAAAATGAGAGGAATATTAATTACAATATAAATTATCAAAAGCGATATAATTAATACCATAATTATGATATCAAATTGAATTAAATGATATGTAATGATTAGAGCAAGAGTTAATGATATTTATGGCAAAAGATAATTGATAACATAATTATGGTAATAATTTGAGTATAGTATGTTAAATTAAAATAATTTCGATAATAAAATATAGAATTAAATAATACAAAATTAGTAATACAAATAATATAATAATAAAATTATATTATGTAACGAAAAACTTCGTTACAGTATGCGAGACTCATCGAAGAAAATTACTTATTATTTGGTGTATAGTCAACTTCCTACTTCACCGTAAAGGACTAGGTCGTTTGAATTAGTGAATTTTCTTGACATGTGTGTCAGCCATTTAGATAGTTAAGAAGGGCATCAAATAAAAAAAAAACTGACCAGTAAAACATAGAAATTACGTTTTTCGCCTACAGTTCTTTTTGAATTAAAGTGGTTTTAAGTATGATAATTTTTCAATTATGTATGAAATAAAATAGCAGCCAAATGGCCGCCGCAACCACGGCGGCACACCTCTTTCCGATGCTCAGAGGGCTATTTTGACGATCTGGGCGGCCAAAATTATTTGAAGTAAGTTAACGAAGCAGAATGTTAAAAAATAACTCCGTGAGGCGTAAAAAAAAATAATTTGTTAAAATTGGTGGTTAGAGGGGATCTTTTACATCATTTGGAAAAAAATACCTTAAATTTATACATTTTTATAAAAAAAAAAGTTTCTAGAAAAAAAGATAAGATTCAAAGAATCCTACCTTCCACTAACCTTTTATTCGTCTAACACCCGCATGAATAAATAATGAAATTGCGAAATAGAACACTCTGTATATCAACGAAAGTAATACAGTAAAGCAGCAACAGAAATAATGGTATTTTTTTCCGCAGTAGGTCACTTTAAATGGCCATAAAGCACAAAACCACAAAGACCCGCAAATTTTGTATTTCTCATCTGAACAATACAATGTTAAAGATTACAATGACCCATAGATTGAAGTGGTGATGAGTGGTGGTGCATAACTTTGTGACCAGAATTCACTTTTGGTATCCATTGAAATTTACATATTTTTCAATGCTGCTTTACTAGTATGAATTTAAATTTAAATTATAATTTTATTTACATAAATTTACCTGCTTTACAATTTTCCATTTTGTTTAAATGATTAAATTGAATATACGCCTTCGCACAGCCTGCTAAAGCTTTTAATTTACTTGAAGGCAACAAAATAGTAAATGCACAATTAGTAACAAGAAACTTTGACAGCGTGTAGAAAATGAATGTAAGCAAAAAGGAATGAAAAACTAACGGAATCTAGTTGAGCATTCTATTCTCTTTATACTACAATTAGTAATTATGAAAAACATTTACATTTGAACAATCGAATTTTGGCCGACCAGATCGTCAAAATACCCCTCTGTGCGATGGTCTAAATTTTCGATGACGCTGAGGCATAATTGAGTTTCTATACTGTTAATGTGTCGAATTATCCAATCTTTTAGTAGCTCTTGAATTGTTGCTGTCTTATCGACGTATACCTTTTCTTTCATTTAACACCAAGTTCAACGGTGTCAAGTCACGTGATCTTGGCGGCCAATTTACATTGCCCCCACGTGAGATAACGCGGACCTTGAATTTCTAGCGCAAAAAAGCCATTGTTTCGTTAGCTAAGTGGCAAATGGTACCGTCTTGTTTTAACCACACATCGTCCAAATCATAATGTTAATAAACGATGAGCGTGATGTTGGGCACGTCGACTAGTTGAGGTGAACAGCTCTTTAGCCACTCTTTAAGGAATACTTTCTGCAGTACGAGCTGTACGAGCATACATTGGTATTTTTCTTTTCCTACAGACCTGGTTTGCTCAAATTTTTGCACGATTTCTCCAACTATAAGCACATTTTTACGATTAAATTGATCGAAAAATCACAAAGTGAGCGATATGCATTTTAATTTGAACGCCCATTTTTATAATAAACCTGAATAACTTTAACGCTTTACTTGATTGTGTATCTTTCTATTGTTCAAATTGAGTTAGTCTGAAATTTAGGAATGTCAAATAAAATGCAGAAAAATCTTGACCTTTTGGAGTGGTTAACATTTAACATCGTCTCTTAAAATTTAACCATCCGATATAAGCTGTCAGAGCCAAGATTAACCATGTGTCTGGGGAAATTGGAATGAAATTATTCACTTTTAGTTTCGTAAATCTGGTTAAAACTATTATGTCTGATATCCACTATGCACAGTCAATTAAAAAGGTCAGAATTGTGTAACAGAAAAAGTAGTCCTTTACGACAAACATACCTTAACTTATAGGAAGGAAGGCTGTGATGTTTTGATTTATCCCAGAAATTGCACCGTCATAATCTGGTGTGTGATGGGAATTGATTTCGATTGGATCTGAAATCGAATGAATGAATAAATGCTATAACTTTCAAATCCTTTAATTTTTGGTATTCGTTTTTAACTCATTGCCTTTCTGCGTATTAACACTAAATCCTTGATTATTAATATTTTAAAAGAACTAAAATAGATAAGTTATGACTTTGATATGACTTTGAAAATATAAATGATTTCAATTTCGATTCAAATTGGTTTTCATCATACACCGGTATATCATTTGTTTAAATCTTTACCGAACTGCTTTAATGCCGTAATCTTAAATTTTTTAGAAAGCTAAAAAACTCAAGAGGATCAGTTTTTCAGTTGCAAAACCCAAAAGTGCTAAACAAATAAAATAATCTACTTAAAATCAAAAAGGTTATTAATCTATCACACATGAGGGCATTTGGTTTCATAAAGCTCGTTACAAAGATAAATTGATTTCGAATTTAAATAAACTTTTTCGAAAAGCACAAAGATTTATATCTACATACATATGTATGTACTCATCATGGTCTAGTGGTTAGTGTGTTGACAATCCCCAGCTCCATATTAAAAAAAAAAATACAAAATATTTCTTTCAGCGACTACCTCTCAGCAGTCTTCTCGCAAAAGCAAGCTTCTCAAGTTTGCCGTTTGGAATAGACTATAAACTATATGTTCTGGTACTTTTGGATAAAAATTCACACACAGAAGCTAGGTTGTAATTATGACACAGTGTTGTAATGGCCAGTTATGTATGTACATATGTATGTACAAAGGTTTATAATTGTAATACGAGTATGAGGCCATACTATGAATCAATATAAGAAGACAAAAATTTATCGGTTTACTACCAACATTTTTGTATGAGTGTTAGTTGATACATACATCCATGTATTTCCAGGTTTTATATATGTTTGCATGTAGATATTTACAATAAATGTGTTGTTATTTAATCCGTATTGTTAATTTATTATTATTTGTTGTATTTGTTTTTATTGTTGTTATATTATTATCAACAGTGTTGTTGTTACTGTTATTATAATTATTGTTGAATGTTGTCATTGAATGTTGTAAATCGTTATGAATTAAATTGAAATTGGCGTTGATACATAAATTTAATGATTGTGCATACATCGGTATATACATATGTATATGTGAGTACATATTATACATACATATATACAGAGTATATACATACATATATGAGTAAATAAAATTTACACTCACATCTTTATATGAAACTCCTTTTTTTTAAACTAAAATGAAAGCAAAGTAAATGGCAGAACATATTTCAAACAAAATACAATTTTTAATATATAATGTTGGTGGATATGTTGCCTGCTGATTGCCTACTGTTGTCAACATAAAAGTTGTTCTATTTATTAAGTTGGAATACAATTTTATAAAATTTACAACATTATGTAAAGAGTCAAGCACTAGTAGTTTCCTCCTTTATTTTTTTTATGTTTTTAAATAAATTTATTTACTTTTAAACTTGATTTTCGTTGCATTCATTTTGTTATCGTTTTATCAATTTTTCAATGTTAAACGGCCCATTAAGTGTATAAACCAGAATTTATATGCTGTTTTGTAATACATTTTTTATGGTGCTAATTTACTTTATTTTTAATTGTTGTTTTATGTTTTCATTTTAAATGAAATAAAAGATTTACCAAATCAAGTTTTATGTTGAACAGAAAAAAATTTAATTTTTATTCCATTTAAAGTGTTTCAAGATTAGTGTAAATCATACTGTGGTTTAAGCTATTGAAGGCTTTAATAAAATTTAAATTAATTTGTCAAACAGGAAGCCGAACAAAATAAACGGTTTTTGAAATCAATTACAAGCCATAAAATATAATTAGCAGTACTTGAACGGCATAAAATTCAGGAAAATTTTCAGGACACCAATTACATAAAAAAATACACACAAAACTTACTACCGTCTTTTTAAGGCAATATAATGTTAGAAATGTATGTGTGTAAGCGATAAGCTGAACAAATGTTACTATAACGTAAGTATTTAAAAGTTTGGAAACCTACATAATGCAAAAAATTAATTAATGTTTTGCAATTAGAAAAAAATACAAACACTGTTTAATAAATAGTCGCCGTGGTCTAGTGGTTAGTGTTTTGGCTTACTAGGACATGAGCCCTGGGTTCGACACCCAGCTCCGACATCTTTAAAAAAAAAGGAATATGAAAAAAATATTTCTTTCGGCGACTACCTCTCAGCAGTCTTCTGGCAAAAGCTCTGAGAGTAATTAATTGCCATGAACAAGCTTTTCAAGTCTGTCGTTCGGAGTCGACATTAAACTGTAGGTCCCGGTACTCATGGATAAAAATTGGCACACACAACATGAGTGCTGCGAGAAGCTAGGCTGTAGTCCTGACACAGGGTTGTAGAGGCCAGTTATGTATGTATGTTTAATAAAATAGTGTTTATTGAATTAATAAAGATCGTAGTAAACCGGTTTATAGATTTCCCTGATGTGAGAATTTACATTCCTTATAGGTCCCCCCGTAGCGGGAGGAAGTTCTAATTGGAGATGGGACGTTCGTCTTCAATGAAGTACAGATCTCAGCCGGACTTTTGCATGATGTGTATGGACATGAAACAAGAGGAACCGATAAAGCATCTGTTATTCCCAGTGCTCTATTCTTTTCAGAAGAAGGGGGATTATCTCTCGTAATGGCTCGTTTATTGCGTTGAACTCTCTGTGGGGAGTTGATATTTAGGCTGTTGTCAAGTTCGTTATGGAACTTATATGGTTGAGGTATGTAAGTTCATCACTACAAAGTTAAGCTTCTCTAATGCTTTCTCTGCTTTTTTCCTTCCCTCTTAACTGTTGTCCTTTAAAAAGTCGTTGTTATGGTGATCTCTGTGTTTCCCGTCTCTTTATCTACCTACTTTTCTTCATAAGATGCACAAAAACTTGCTGAATGTAATGTAAACGATTTAGGTTTGGGAAAAGTGCACATCTGATTTAAGAGAGTTCCGTCAACTTCAGTACTCAATATATATTTTTAATATTGGATAACCTTATGTAGTCGCCGTGGTCTAGTCGTTGGAGTGTTGGCTTACTAACGCAAGAGCTCAGGATTCAAACCTTAGCCCTAACATCTTGAAAAAAAAAGAAATATGAAAAAAATATTTCTTTCGGTGACTACTTCTTAGCAGTCTTCTGGCAAAAGCTCTGAAAGACTGATTGGCATGAAGAAGCTTTTAAAGTCTGTCGTTAGCAGTCGATCTTAAACTGTAGGTCCCGGTACTTATGAAAAAAAAACTAACACACGCGACATGGGTTGTAATGGCCAATTATATATATGTGTATGTGACCTTATGCAACCAAGTAAATAAGCAAAAAGTAAAATTGGTATAAAAAATAAAAAAGGTAATTTCATATTTTGGCATATTCATAAAACCATAAACTAATATATCAAAATTAATGTACATTTTCATGTCACAGCGGAAACGGATGGATCGATTTCAGCCAGGGTACATTGGGGATAGTCTGTAGATTGTTTATGTGAAGTTTGCACGAAATCGGCAAATTTGTTTCGGATATATGGCACTTAGATTTTCCTATATATTCCCATACAAATTCAGTGTAAAGTTTTTCACTTTATGGTTAACTTATATCTGTTAAATCTAAATTTTCTGGTTTGGTCTGAATGACTTCATAGTCAAGGAAAATCATCAATCAGAAAGAAAGCGTGGTACCTCCCATGCATGTTAAATATTAGCTTCTTTTTATATTGAGAAGTATTAAAGCTAACGTTTCTGAGTTCGGTGTAATTGATTTCATAGTCATTAAAAACCATCAGTCGAAAAATGTGTACAAATAGTAGCAATAGGTGTAGTGAAGCACGCCGAGTTTCGGCTAGTACTTTATATGAATATGGCGGTTCAGTTTTGTGTTATTTTTAAAAATTTATAATTTTAATCGCCTTGAAAAAGTCTTTGTATTTTATTAAACTATTTTTTGTTAACCCTACCCCTTTATAATCTATAGGTACGAATTTATAGAATTTTTTAAATTGAATTCAACTGCAAGTTGAAAGCTTAAAATTTGTCTACAGTATTGTGGCAACTTTATTGGTTTGCCATAATTTAAACGATTACATTAGCAATCAATTAATCATTATTTTCAAATAAATACGTTCGAACATATTCTATTAAACAACCCTCTTCATACTCTTCTTTCTTTTGCCGTTAAAACTACAGCACAATTGCATACAAATTTTAATGTGCCCCATGAAAGAAGCAGCAGAAACATTTATCATCATAAAATGCTCGTTTTCCTATCAAATCTAAATAAAATGTAAACACTAAAGGAATATTGACAACAAATATTCAATATGTTGCTGTTGTTTTCTTCTTTAACAATTTTATTATTATTTTTATTTTTTATTTTTTTTTTTTATTTTCAATTTTACATTTCGCAGTTTGCAATTTTAAAAGTTTCTAACACATGTCAAACATACAGTAAGACAATAAAAGTAATAATAAAATAGAAAAAAAACGGATGTGTACGAGTATGTATTTTAAGGCTATAAATGCAATTGCTCTTCTATGCTACTCTATTTAAACACGGATATGAAAACGATAATGTTTCTATATTTTCACTGCAGCAGCTGATGATGACGACGAGTATGATGATGATAAGCGGGTTAAAGTTAAGCAGAGACAGGAATAAACAAAAGTAAAACATGAATATAAAAATTGCAACATATGACATATAAGCACCTGGGTACCAAAATAAAAAAAAAAATTACATTCGTAATGAAATATTTGCTGTTATTGAATAAATAAATAAAAAAAAGGCTGAAATAAATGTTAAAAAACTGAATTGTAATATTTGCAATACATGCAAGATACGAGTAACATACATAGACAAACAAAGAGACTAACACAGGGATAAATTGAAAGTTATTTTCAAAATTGTTTGTATTTCGTATAACATTTTCTTTTTATTTATTTTACGATTTATTTGAAAAGGTATTAAAGTCTTAGTCAGTCAAAGACAAATTGTTAAAAAAAAAAATTCGTTTTTTGTAACAGAAATGGTAAGCTGGTGGCAAGGACTTCCTATTTCATAAAAAGTGATACAATTTTTATTAAAATTTAAGAATGTTTCTAAATATGGTTGGATTGATATGCATAAAAAACTTAGTTAATAAAAATTCTCACTATTGATCCATTGTTCAGTACACACCATGCTGTCTTAGTTTGTATTGGAATTTAGGCTTTAAAATGGATTTAAAGTTAGTATTTGGAATAGTAAACTTAAACAAATCTGAACAAATTCTTATTTATTTACCAGGTAATATAAGGTACCGGAATTTGTAAAGTTGCCTACACTCTAGGGAAACTGGGTGAACAGATTATGTATTTGGAAGCTATTCTGAACAGAAAGCTTTCGTAAAAGATAGAACGTTTACACCCTATTATAGCAGGGAATAGTTGGCAAACTTGGGCACTCTCTCCTTCTATGATGAGGATCTATACACCAGTAGTTAAATCTATACCGTACTATGGTCTCATTGTTTGAGGAAGATCACAGGCAAAGGGTTAAGTACTGAGGAAGTTCGCTGAGCTTCAATGGTTGGCACTAATAGTGATCTCTGCGGTATTAAAGTTAACACCTACAAAGGTTCTTCATTTTTTGGTTACCTAATAGTAGATGGTTGACAATGCTAAGCTGAGAGTAAGTAAATCTGGTTGTAGGATCTTTTTATTATATTGCACACAGGGTGATGTTGAGACTTAGTGATGTAATTCCTGAGAGAATAGATTATGGCACACTTATGGGATACACATTTCAAGAAGATATTCTTGGCTGAATTGAATGAAGGCAAAGAGGACAGGACTGTATGCTTCTTTACCGATGGTTACAAAAAATTATAAGAATTTTGCCACAGAATTTTACACAGAGGTCGCAAAGTGCTTAAAGCCGTGATACACTATTCTATCGAGTCGTACGATTTGTCAAAAAAAAATTGTGTATGTTAAAAAAGTATAACAGTGTGGCATAAAAGTGCATCCGTATGACAGATTTCTGGCACATCTGTCCGACTTCATCATCTTTTGAAACAATTCATAAAAATTTTTTTCTCCATGCAATCAGGGTTGCATTTTATAAGTTGTTAACAAAAAGCAACTCTGCATATGCTTTGCAACTTATTTTGTGTGATAGTGTGGCCTTAAAATTGCCATTTTTACGCGACTTTTAAGAGTGCAACAGAAATCGATTAAATTTTCTTGTAAATGAATCATTCGACTGTATATGAAAGTGTATCATGGCGTTTAGCTCTGAAAGTGAAGCTGATTAGGAGTGCGTACATTTATTCCAATAGCCAGATGGCTATTCAGCCTGTAAAATCTCTTTTTGTTATTTCCAGGATTGTGATGGAATGCCACTTTTTACTACAAGTAATTGTATGGTAGATAAACCAGCTAGAAAGGGTACGGCAGCAATAGTTCTTCGGGCAAAAGAAAATTTTAATATGCCTATCACTACTTGTTTTCTGTATCTAAAAATATGGCGTAATGTAGAATTTAGAGCGCTTGCTTACAAACCCAAGCGTGCAGGACTTCAAAGTTTTAATTAAAAATAAAAATAAAAAACGGATTCCTCTACTACCTCCAAGAAGTCATTCCACTCTATCCACCTTTGACCTATCAAATGAATGATCAGGAAAAAGCGGAAGTAATAGGCAGAACTAGAGCAAGGATCAAAAAACCTACTTAGCCGACTTAGCCAAAGTCCTCCTCACCACTTCACAACAAACAAAATTAATATCAACAAATGGGGCAATTGCTGTTGATCATTTCAAGGGTGAACGTATAACACTGGCCTTTGAGTGATCAACTGACCCATTGGCAGACGTACATACATACATAATTGGCTATAACAACCCTGTGTCAGGCTTACGTCCTAGCTTCTCGCAGCGTTCATGTTGTGTGTCTTAATTTTTATCAATGAGTATCGGGCCCTACAGTTTAATGTCGACTTCGAATAACAGATTTGAGAAGCTTTTTCATGGCAAACAGTTACTCTCAGAGCTTTTGCCAGAAGACTGCTGAGAGGTAGTCACCAAAAGAAATAATTTTTTTCATTTTTATTTGTATTTGTGTATTTGGCAGTAGTACAGATAAATAATAACAATATAATTTTCAATCCAGCAAAACAAATAAATTAATTTATAATTTTTTTTATATTTCTTAATTTTTTTTTTTTTTCAAGATGTCAGAGCTGAGATTTAAACCCGGCACTATCGTCTTAGTAAGCCGACACACTAACAACTAGACCACGGCGACTACATCCCATTGACATAAGGCGATTAAATAAAACTATATTAACTATAGTTTTAAACATTCCAATACAATGCACAGCATGAGTAGGGCCTGAGAATTGATTTTCTCAAAAAAAAAAAAAAAAAAACAAAAATGGAGTACTGTGGCCAGCTGTTTTATGTTTTGTTTTGAACGAGCCTAGGCACAGAATTTCGGCTGTAGTTAAAATATTTTTTGGCCACAGGCAGCTCAGCTTTATATGACTACTGACTGGAAGAGAAGGTTAATACTGAATATAGAAATCTAGGATGACATCTAATAAATCCCAGTTGGCTATTAGATGTTCTGGTAGGCTATATGGGTCAGTTTGCTGTTGAATGTATATAATGTAAGTAAGATAGAGATATGATTGTTTTAAAGTTCGGCAGCACAATGAGCTTTTGATAGTTTAGTTGGACTAACCTTTGAATAGGTGACCGACTATAAAATAGTGCTGTATCAGTTGAGCATTAGTATCTCGCGAAAACTAAAACTCTTTATCCTTGGTTACTAGGAAGATAATTATACACAAAAGTGTTTACCCAGCAGAAAATTTTGCAAGTTTGGAAGCAATAAATAAAATTGTAAGCAATAAGGGAAGCATTATATTGTTTATGCATATGTACCTTAAAGCTTACAAAGATGCTATAGGAGAAGGTATTATTTTTGATTTTGTATAATATTTGCTTACTGGTTGGAATAAATTTGCGTTTCTATTGCATTTTAGTGGCTCATTTCATATAAAAATCATCCATTATTCATGCGCACGAGTAAGTGATTGTTTACAATTTCTCCCTTACAAAATAGCTTATTGGTAAGCACTAATTTCTGCTGGGTAATTTCACTGATATAATGAGCTGTCTGTAAAGAGCTTAGAAAACACAACAAAACACTAATGATGCTGCTTATAGCAGCAGACTCTTGTAAAACGGCATCCCAGTGAGCAATATGTGTACTAGTATAACCTCTGATAGTGTCGGTGGTTTACAAAAAGTATAAGTTAAAGTAGTTATTTAACTAGTCGACTCATTCATACATATATTTTGTATTTATCATTCATATTCTTTATTCTTATTCTTATTACTTACATACTTATTCTTATTGCCTATTAATTACATTCTTTATAACTTCTTTTTCTTAATTCCGTTTCTTGAAATATTATTCTAGTTTAGTCTTAGAAAACTTGTAAAGCGATCCTCATCAGCAAGGAGAGCGAATTTTAGTTAAGAACTTAAAATTGTATTATCTGTTTTAAAACAATAAACTTAATAAAAAAGCAAATAACTACAATAGTTTAAAAAAGTGTTTTACTAAATAATTTAACACTGATTTTAATTGGCGCCCAACGTGGGGCCCACAGAGCCTCAAAAAAGAAAATTGTATTGATATTAAAAAAAAAAAATAATAATAATTGAAAAATAAATTATAGTGATGTTATTGGTTTCATCCATAAATTAATTATTTAGAACAGTTAAAATTTGCATTACATATATTGAACAACATACAACATATTATTAAAAAAAAAAAAGAACATTTACTGAATAATAGAAATTAAAGAACAACAACAACTATTGATTCAAATAAAATCCAAATTTTTGAAAACAAAATATTAAAAAGTGTGAAAAAATCAAGTAATATAAAAAAATAATAAGAAACAACGGTTTTTTTTTTCAAAACGTAAAAAAAAATTAATACATAAAATTACATTCACACATATTTAGTGAAAAAAAAGTACGACAAATTCAAAAATCAAACAATATAAAAAATAATAAGGAGCAACGGTTCTTTAGAATATTAAAAAAATTACATAAAATTACATACACTGAACAACATACACACATATTTAGTGAAAAAAAAGTAAAGCCCAACAACTATTGATCCAAATAAAATTCTGTCAAAAGTAAAAATAAAATAATAGAAAGTGACAAAGGAAAATATTTTATTATAGGTATGACAAATTAAAAAGCAAGTAATATAAAAAATAGTAAGAAGCAACGGTTTTTTTCAAAACGTAAAAAAAAATTAATACATAAAATTACATTCACACATATTTAGTGAAAAAAGTACGACAAATTCAAAAAGCAAACAATATAAAAAATAATAAGGAGCAACGGTTGTTTACAATATTAAAAAAATTACATTCACTGAACAACATACGCACATATTTAGTGAACAAAAAGTAAAGACCAACAACTACTATAATTAAAATTCGTTGTTGAAAACGAAAAAGATAATAATGAAGTAATAAATAATATTCAAATAAAGTGATCTTAAAACAAAAATGAGAATAAATTGAATTACTTGTAAACACCGATAATATAAAACTTAAGACTTAAAAAACTAAGGAATTAAAAGGCAAAGTAAAAAACTGGGAATGACACCGAACAAAAACTTGAATGAAATTTAAATGAAGACAAAAAGTCGTATGAGGGTGCACAGTAATCATTGGAGAATAAGTGAGCCGATAATAAAATTATACCTAACTTTAAGTTTATTTGAACAAAAAAAAAACACAACTAATCAATTTAATTAGAAATATTCTTGTAACATATAAATTATTTCTAATATCATAAAATTTGAATATTATTTTAAACTTATTAATTTTTTTGAAGTATTATTTTTCTTTTTTTCAAACATTATTCAATTTCCAAACTGTATCTAAATTTATTTACTTGAAAGTAATTAAATTAAACTTTAAATTTAATATATTTTGATTTCAATTTTTTAGAATAAATTGAAAGGATCGAGAAATGAAAAGATTATATATTAAATTTTAAAGCTAAATCTAAACTTATGTATTTGTAAATAATTAAATTAAACTTCAATTTTAAAAATCAAATTTAATTGGAAATATTCTTCTAACATACATATAAATTATTTTTAATATCATAAGATTTGAACACCAAATTAGAAATAGTTAAAGGGAAAAATTTCTAATTTTGTTTTAAACTTATTTGAGAGGATTAGTATTGATTTCTTTGAAAGTATTATTTTTCTTTTTTTCAAACATTATTCAATTTTCAAACTATATTTAAATTTATGTACTTTAAGGTAATTAAATTTATCTTCAACTTTGGTTTATTTTGATTTAAATTTTCAATAATAAATTGGAAAGATCCTAGAATAGAAGATTCTATAAATCTATTTCTCTTAAATTGTATGTGTAAAAAGTATCGGAATTATATCATTATATCCTTATGAACATAGAGAATTTGATTTCGGATTTACGGAATAAAAGAATTAGAACAGAAACTACCTCCTCGGGATCCCAAGATATGGATGCGAATACAGTGCAGGCATTGCTTAGTACTGCCTTGAGTCAGGCAACTGAGCAGGCGCGTCAAAGTTTTCAGAGTACGGTTGACGACTTGACTAGGAGATTGGCCGTCTTAGAGAATCCAGTTCAGGTTGAAGAGTATAAACCAATAGCTGTTAGAGTAGGAATAAGGTGCAGCGAATCTCTGGATATAGTGAAAACTATTCCAGAATTCAGTGGAGAGGCTGATAGGTACATATCTTGGCGTCAGGCAGCGATAACTGCACACAAGTTATACGAACCTTATGAGGGCAGTTCCACATACTACCAGGCTGTAGGAATTATTAGAAATAAGGTTGTGGGGGCAGCCGATGCGGTACTCAGTTCATACAACACTGTGTTGAATTTTAGGGCAATCTTATCTAGGCTGGATTTTTCATTTGGGGATAAAAGATCTCTATTTACGCTTGAGCAAGAATTGTCGACATTAAAGCAAGGCTCTAGGGGAATTATAGAATTCTATGATGCAGTGGAGAAAAACTTGGCACTGATATTAAACAAGGTAGTGATGACAAATGAGGGTAATTCGGCGTTAATTGAGTCCCTTGGTCAGAAATATAGGGAAAATGCATTACGTGTGTTTATTTCTGGCTTGCAACGTCCAATGTCAGATGTTTTGTTTTCGTGTAAGACACCAGACATGCCTTCTGCTCTCGCCTTGGCTCAGGAATTTGAGACAAATCGGACGAGGTATAATTTTGCAACAACTTTTTGGAATAATTCTAATCAACATTTCATATATAATTCCCCGAATTATCAACCTGTCCATCAACCTCAGTTTTATAATCGGCCAAGTCAACAAAATGTATTTTCTGGTAACAGTAGATTTAAACCACCACAACATCAAAATATAAATATCAATAGATACGGCAATAGATTCGGCAACACTTTCCCCAGATGGAATCAGAACGCTACAGCTAGTAGAAGTAACCAACCAGGCAACTTTAACAATAGACAAATCGTAGAACCAATGGAGGTTGATAGTATTCGATGGAGCCAGCAACACCAAAAACGGCCACCTGATAGTTTGCGGCAAAATATTTCGAAAGCACAAAGAGTTAATCATTTAAATCAATACTTCCCTATAGAAAACGACATAGAATGCGATTATAGTGAATCTCCTGGCAATAGTTTTGACAATATTCCACCCGAGCAACCTTACGACCAACAGCTCGAAGTTGTTGAACACAATATACAAGACGAGATTAATTTTTTAGAACTAGGTCCCTCCTGCCATACATAGAAAGGTCGGTCGGGGGAAGGACGTTAAAGATATTAATCGACACCGGCACATCAAAGAATTATATTAAAAATCTCGACTTTCTAAAATCAGTTAAGCAACTTGAAAAGCCTTTTTTAGTTAAATCAGTCAATGGAAATTCAAAAATTGTTTCAAAATGTTTTATATATTTATTGGGAAGAACATCTAACTTTTTTATATTACCGGATTTGACAACATTTGACGGAATAGTTGGCTTTGATCTCCTGAATCAAATAAATGCACAAATTGACTGCAAAACAGGAATGTTGAAGAATAAAAATGGCGAAGAGAAACTGTCTTTTCTTTGCTGTAATGCAGTCCATAATTTTGTCAACTCTGAAACGTGTGACGCATCAGCTAATTTAATCGAAAATTTTAACAGTATGCTTGAAATAAACAGGAAAGTTTTTGCTGATCCAATAGAATCCCTTCCTTTTGTCACCAAAGTTGTTGCAACCATTAGAACTGAGGACCAGGAGCCAATCTATTCGAAATCGTACCCATATCCTCTAGCCATGAATGATTTCGTGAATAGGGAGATAGCAGATTTGTTGAAAAATGGCATAATAAGGCCTTCTCGCTCTCCATATAATAATCCCATATGGATAGTTGATAAGAAAGGTTTAGATGAATCAGGTAGGCCAAGAAAAAGACTTGTAATTGACTTTAGAAAGTTAAATTCGAAAACTACAAGCGACCGATACCCAATACCTGATACATCAGTCATTTTATCGAACTTAGGAAAATCTGCTTACTTTACAACGCTTGATTTAAAATCTGGATTTCACCAAATTAACTTAGCAGAGAATGACAGGGAAAAGACAGCCTTCTGCGTTAATAACGAAAAATTTGAGTTTTGCCGACTTCCGTTCGGTTTGAAAAACGGCCCTAGTATTTTTCAACGTACGATAGACGATATTTTGCGAGAAGAGATTGGAAAGACTTGTCATGTTTATATCGATGACATTATCATCTTTTCGTCATCCGCTGAAGAGCATATAGCTGACGTCGATAGAATTCTTCAAAAACTGTACAAATCCAATATGAGAGTTTCAAGTGAAAAATCAAGATTTTTTAAAAGTTCTGTCGAGTTTTTAGGTTTCGTTGTTTCTAAAGAAGGTATTAAGACTTGTCCTGAAAAGGTTGATGATATATTAAATTACCAGGCCCCTGAGACACTGCGCGCCCTAAGGTCATTTCTAGGGTTGACAGGCTATTACCGCCGGTTCATTAAGGACTATGCACTCATTACAAAACCGCTTACAAGATACCTTCGCGGAGAAAATGGTAACGTGCCAGCAAGGTGTTCTCGTAATGTTAAAATTTGCCTTGACGAAGAAGCTCTTTTAGCATTTCAGAAAATAAAAGATATTTTGGCATCTGAAGATGTCTTATTGCTTCATCCCAACTTTAATGAGCCGTTTGAACTTACTACTGACGCGTCTTCTAATGCAATCGGTGCCGTATTGACACAAAATGGAAAACCTGTGACAATGATCTCACGAACTCTATCTGCAACGGAGGAAAACTACTCAACCAACGAACGTGAACTATTAGCTATAGTGTGGTCACTTCAGAAATTAAGAAATTACCTATATGGTGCGAAAAATGTAAATATCTACACAGATCATCAGCCACTCTCATTTTCTCTATCAGAGAAAAATCCTAATACAAAAATTAGAAGATGGAGGGCTTTTATTGAAGAATTTTCACCGAAGTTTCACTATAAACCAGGCAAAGACAATATAGTAGCAGACGCTTTATCCCGCCAATATATGCATTACGCGGAAAATGACAGAATGAGTCTGAGCGCCACATTTGGTTCTGATACTTTGTCTGCATCTGAAGCAGTAATTGATTCTGACACATTAACAGCATCGGAGACATCGAATATTTCAACAGTACATAGCGAAGAATCTTCTACAGAAATTATCAGGTCTGTCGTAAACCCATTTTAATTGTTTTAAAAATCAACTTCTCCTCATCGAGGCATCGAAATCAAATGTTGTTTCCAGGACTGTATTTATTAATCAAGTAAGAAACTTCATTTATTTTGATAAAGTAAAGGATATCGTAGGGCTGCTGAAAAAGGTTGTTAATCCAACTGTTGTAAACTGCATTCATTCCGATCACTGCACTCTAGGACAAGTCCAGAATGCCATTATTAAAAGCTTTCCGTCTGTTAAGTTCGTCTTTAGTAAAAATATGGTTATAGATGTTCACGATCCTGACGATCAGCTTGAAATCGTAATTAATGAACATAACAGAGCGCATCGCAATATTCGTGAGAATCTGAATCAAATTCTTAGAGAATACTATTTTCCAGGTATTCGAAGAAAATTAGAAGAGATAGCTTTAAGCTGCAGAACTTGTAAAGAAGCAAAGTATGTTAGGCGTCCGAAACAAACTCTAATTGGTAAATCCCCTATACCTGAAAATCCAGGTGAAATTTTACACCTTGACGTTTTTTCTACTGATAAATTACATTTTGTTACCTGTATTGATAAATTTAGCAAATTTGCCATCGTTTTCCCTATCGATTCTCGATCAATAATGGACATCAAGATTCCATTATTGTCAATAATGAATTTTTTCCCGAAAGCTAAAACTGTGGTATGTGACAATGAGAAAGCTTTTAATTCTGAAACAATAAAACATATTCTTGCAAGCCATTTTGGTGTTAAAATTTATACAGTTCCACCTGCGCATAGCACAAGCAATGGCCAGGTCGAACGCTTTCACAGTACTTTGGCCGAGATCGCAAGGTGTTTGAAGGTAGAGGGAAAGTATGTCGATTCAAGGGAATTGATTCTTATTGCTGTGTCAAAATATAATCAAACGATTCATTCTGTAACTGGACTAAGACCTATTGATATTCTTCACTGCATTTCTGAGGAGCTAAGGGTTACCATAAGGAGGAAACTAAATATAGCTCAGGCGAGGAACTTGAATTATCACAATGCACACAGGATAACGAGGAAATTTTCTCCAGGTGACAGGGTATTTGTGAGAACTAACCGAAGACTGGGAAATAAATTTAGTAGACGTTATGTAGAGAAAGTTGTTCAGAGAGACATGGGTGGTTGTGTTCTGATTGACAATCGACTTGTTCATAAGGATAACTTACGGTAAAATTTAAACTTTTGTTATTTATAAAATTCCTGATTACTTCTTATACTTGATAAATGTAAAGTCTAAACTTAAATTTATAATTATTCTTTTTTGTAAATTTAATTAATTTTATTATTGGAAACCATCGAGGACGATTGGTTTTAAAGAGAGAGGGTAGTTAAAGTAGTTATTTAACTAGTCGACTCATTCATACATATATTTTGTATTTATCATTCATATTCTTTATTCTTATTCTTATTACTTACATACTTATTCTTATTGCCTATTAATTACATTCTTTATAACTTCTTTTTCTTAATTCCGTTTCTTGAAATATTATTCTAGTTTAGTCTTAGAAAACTTGTAAAGCGATCCTCATCAGCAAGGAGAGCGAATTTTAGTTAAGAACTTAAAATTGTATTATCTGTTTTAAAACAATAAACTTAATAAAAAAGCAAATAACTACAATAGTTTAAAAAAGTGTTTTACTAAATAATTTAACACTGATTTTAATTTATAGTCTTGGTGTTGTTATACCGAGGCTAAAGAGTATTAAAAACATCACACAGAATCTGTTGCAACTTCATTTCTCCTCTACTTTCCGAAACCCATTCAAGAGTATAAAAAATTTCAGCTAAAGGACGCTTAATTTTTTCCCCTCTTCAAAAAATTGTTTACTAATAACCCTGATTTACTTTAAAAACGAACTTGCACTTGCTCATAATTTTGTATTTATTTATTCATAAATTTAAAATGCCATAAAGATTAAAATAAATGATTATTCTGTTCTTTAATTCACAAACATTAAATACAAAATTACCTTCTTTTTCCATTTACTCCCTGCGAATGGCAGAAAAAAAATTTGAAGTAAAAGTAAAAATAAAATGTGTGTGTTCATTAATATTAGGGATTATAGATGGATTTGTGTGATTTTTGTATATAAATTATTTTTTGAAAACAACAAAAACAAAAAACTAAATTTTAAATAACCCTCTTTAAAAAATGCTTTAAAAAACATGTGTACTGGTGCGTGTGTCAGAGATTTGGCACGAGTCTTAATGGCTTGCTGCTCCACTAAGGAAATTTTAAACCATTTTTTTAAGACAATTATTTTTTTTTTACTTTTTTGTTCAATTATTTGTTTAACCAGGTATGGTTACATTTTTGTAACCAGGATTAACTTTACCTTTAAGTTTGTAAAAAATTTTTCTTTAATGTTTAATAATTTTTTTAATAACAGAATAAGGGTAGTTTTTGAGTTTTTGTTTTGGGAAATTTGAGAACATTTTAGTTGGTTTGAGTAATTAGCTGTTGGATTATTTGTTTTTTTTTTCCTACAGCAAATCCGTGTAATTAATCCTGGAGTTAGTTAAGAGTTTCTTACAAGAAATTAGCCTGTGGTACGTGTCTAGATTTTTTGTTAAACACAAAACTTAAAACATGAAGGATATTAAGTTTTTAAAAAGAATTATGACAGAAGGATTAAGGGAAACAAACATTATGAGTTGTTAGCTAAACTCAGACTTATTAAAGGGGCCATAGTAGGTTTTTTAAAAACAAAGTGCGAGTATTTTCGTAACCACAAAGTAGTTTAATAACAAATTTTTAATGGTTAATAAAAAAATGTATATATATAAATAGTTATAAATAGGGCAACCAAAAATATGGATTAGCATCTTTTTTTTTTCTGAATGTTACTGACAAAACAACCAAAATTTTATCTCATTTTAGGAGAAACTACTACGTTTAACCCCTATTTGTCTCGGCATATTTTTGCATATTTCGTCATAAATGCATACTTTTGCCTTTTTCATATTTATATGACATATTTTACAAATTTTTACATATGTTAGAAGAATTTACGTGTATTACCAATTTTTATTTTTCAATATAATGAGCATATACTGACACATTACTTAAATATAATCTATTAAATAATAAGGGTACTCATGAAAATGCTTAAAACTAACATTGGGAAAATTGGCGAAGCTCCTTTTTAAAGTAGTATGCAATACATAGTTAATGCCAATTTGATAAAAATGTCAAAGCAAAAAACAAATTACATACAAAGCATACAAATTTTACATACATTTATGGGAATTAGCGTTTAAAAAAATTGCTTAACAAAGAATTCTCAATAAAAAATTAGGTATTTTTCAACGTTGTACCTATTGGAGGAAAATTGTCCTAATTGCACGGTATAAAAAATTAAATTTAAAGTTACTTTTAAAATAAGTAAATTTTCGTAAGAAAATCAAGCAATCCGTGTCAAACAGACTTAATAAAGTTTTGTAAAGTTTGCAATAAGAAAGTGTCAGCAAAGAAAATATTTACCATAAAACACCACCTCGCAAGAACTATGCTAGAAAACGTTTGCTTTCAAATTTGCATCAATTACTTCCGTTGATATCGAAAGAAGTTTCTCGATGTACAATACAAGAGCGTTTTACGACAAAGCTTTATGTTTCAAAATTTGAGCGATATGATTGTTATTTATTGCAACATTAATTTAAATTAATTTTTTACTCCTTTATTTTGTATTCTTGTCAGTCTGAATATATTGACATTTTTTTTTTACTTTTTTGTTAATTTTGGAATTGAAATAAATATATCTCTCATTTTCGAGAAGAGTGGCATAACTCAAAAAAAGCGATTCTGAGATAAATGTATTTAAACATTTTAATTTAGCCAAACTGTACAAAAAGTACAAGACACCTCTGGTCGCCACTTAGTGGAAAAAGAGATAAAAATATAATTTTTAAATATGTTTTTAATTACAGTTCGTCTCATATTTCAGCATTAATAACTCAAAAAACACATTTTTGATGAAAAAAACATATTTTTTGAGTTATGTCACTCTTCTCGCAAATGAGCGATATGTAAATATAAAGGAAATTTATTTTATCTGGTTGGTGGCTAATTGTTACTCTCATAGATGGGCATTTTTCAGTACCAGTACTTTTTCAGTATTTTATTTTTTTACTGATTATTGAAAAGAAAAATCAGTATTCAGTAAATTTTACTGATTACTGAAAAGAGAAATCAGTATTCAGTAAATTTTACTGTTTACTGAAAAGAGAAATCAGTATTCAGTAAAAAGTACTGTTTACTGAAAAAAGAAATCAGTATTCAGTAAATTTTACTGATTACTGAAAAGAGAAATCAGTATTCAGTAAATTTTACTGTTTACTGAAAAGAAAAATCAGTATTCAGTAAAAAGTACTGATTACTGAAAAGTGAAATCAGTATTCAGTAAAAAGTACTGATTTGTGTAAAAAAATTCAGTAAACATTAAATGACTGATGGTAGATACTGTGTATTTTAAAAATGATATGTACGCATTGCTCACTTACATGAAAAGTGGCATAACTGAAAAACTGAATTTCGAGGAATATTTCTTTTTTGTATGTTTTTACTTTTTTTAATTATGAAATGTGTTATTGGGTAAATAAAAACTGATTTATATAGCTGAGACTTCGAGTTCAGAAAATATACTGAAAAATGTAAAATAAAATAATTTTTTCAGTTCTTAATTTTTTTCGAAATGCAGTTTTTCAGTTATGCCACTATTCATGTAAGTGAGCAATGCGTACATATCATTTTTAAAACACACAGTATCTACCTACTATCAGTCATTTAATGTTTACTGATTTTTTTTACACAAATCAGTACTTTTTACTGAATACTGATTTCACTTAATGTTTACTGAATTTTTTTACACAAATCAGTACTTTTTACTGAATACTGATTTCACTTTTCAGTAATCAGTACTTTTTACTGAATACTGATTTTTCTTTTCAGTAATCAGTACTTTTTACTGAATACTGATTTCTCTTTTCAGTAATCAGTAAAATTTACTGAATACTGATTTCTTTTTTCAGTAATCAGTACTTTTTACTGAATACTGATTTCTCTTTTCAGTAAACAGTAAAATTTACTGAATACTGATTTTTATTTCCAGTAATCAGTAAAATTTACTGAATACTGATTTTTCTTTTCAATAATCAGTACTTTTTACTGAATACTGGTTTACGTATTGCAGTAAAAAAGTAATGCAGTATGCCCATGTATGGTTACTCTTCATTTTTTTAAATTTTTGAAAAAAATATACGTAATTTTACGTAAACATATTTATGTATTATGAGTTTTATAGAGCATATTTTTAATGCTTAAAACTGTTTTTTTAATGCATATTTTAGGCGCTTAAAATTAATTTTATAGAGCATATTTTTGGTTGCCCTAGTTATAAATAAAACTTAAGCAATTTTCGGCCAACGAATGTCGACGCATTATGCTTCAAATCATATACCGATTTTAACAAAACCTATAGATAGGTACTGAAAATCTACAGGCTTAAATTAATGTTCAGTTGAAATCCGAGATAGCATGTGCGCGACGAGTATGCCTTTAATCGTTTCTAAGTTGTCTTTGATTTTTGTATATCTTACCGTAAAGTTTCTGAATTTAATGCGAATAACTGAATGGCCAATCTTCACTTAAAAATTGAGCGTAATTGAAGAAGTAGGCGAGGTATTGCATTTCCTATACAAACTAAAAATTAATGTTTGCTTATCTGAAGATAAGTCTTACAATGTGATCTATTGTGTCCTGATTTCCATCTTAAAAGAACAAACTTTAAGGCAGATATTAGGACAGATAAAAAATTACTCAATATTTTGAATAAAACAGAAACAGAACTACAAAAGGAAAGCAAACAAAATTCCTAACAACTACTTTTTTGAAATATGCAAAATTGTATTGACTTAACTAAAAATTTTTATATAACCTAAATTCATATTTTTAAAATTATCTCTCACCTTAATATTCACATCCATATAAAAAGAAAATGTTACAAGCCTTTGTCAGGGTTAAGGCCTAGCTCCTTGCAGCATTTATGTTGTGTGTGTTAATTCTTATCAATGAATACCGGGACCTACAGTTTAAATTCGACTCCAAATGCAGATTTGAGAAGCTTTTTCATGGCAATCAGTTACTCTCAGAGCTTTTTTTGCCAGAAGACTGCTGAGAGGTAGTCGCCGAAAGAAATAATTTTTTCGTATTTCTTTTTTTTTCAAGATGTAAGAGCTGAGATTTGAATCTGGCGCTATGATCTTAGTAAGCCAACACAATAATTACTAGACCACGGCGACTACTACTTTCCATTACTTTCTTGTTTATGGCTTAACCAAAAATTGTGAAAAAATAACGTCCATATTCATGGAATTGTTCATATTAGGTAGAGTAATAAAGAGTAAGTTAACCGGCTTCATTAAATAGAAATACAGAGAAATATTTTGACAAATTTCACACATTTCAATAGGTGTACGAAAACAACTTCAATTTTAGTCGCGTTCGTTTTTAATGCAGTTTCCACTTAAAGTGTATGAATATCGTTTCTTTTTATTCCTTTCTTGTTTATGGCATAACTAAATTTTTGCAAATATAGCGTCCATAGTCATGGAATTGCCCATATTAGAAAACAACACATTTATGGAGATCGATTCATTAAGAATCGAAACAATAACCAACCAAAAATATTTCGGCTTATTAATTAATAAGCCTAAAAAAGAAAACTATTTATTTAAAGTTTTGCAAATATTCCTATCTAAGACTACGACATATAATAAATTATATTGGTATACATATATTCAGTGTATACTTCATTTCACGTGTAATTGATTTATGACAAACTAGTACAGAGATGTCAATAAACTTTTAAATATATAATTTTCTTAAACTACAACAATTGTTTCCATAAAAGAAAATTATTGCTGAATGCAAAAAAATTCTAACTGGTTTACATACACGTATGTCACTTGTTTTTTATATTTATTACCACAATGTTGCAAATAACAAGAAATTAACATTCAAAATGTTTAACAAATAACGATTATTAACACATGCAAGTGGTAATACAAGAAGACTTTGTTATACGCTATATTGTTAAATTTTATTACACACCTTTTGTTAAAATGCTAGCAAAGTTTACAATTTCTTCTTATGTGATCTAGTATATGATGTAAGTGATACTCTGTCACCTGCAGACCTCTATACAAATTCATTGTAAAACAAACCTCCTACTAGGTTGTGCCATCAAAAGTAACAACAAACAAAAACTGAAAATAAAAATAAAAAACTGAAATAACTATTTATTTTGTAATATGTTAACGGCTTCTTGCACGAGAATCTAATAATATTGCACGAATCATAAAGATTTTTTACTTTTTTTTTTGTTTTTTTTTTTCAATTCAATTGTATAAAACAATCAACCAACTACTATAGCAATATGTACGTTTGCCACTGCCACATTCATTTTACCTGGTAACAAAATATATGTAGTTTTTGTTATAATTTGTGGCACAAGCCAGTAAAATACTGTATTGGCCTGACATATTTTCGACTTTCATATATAAAAACAGAAAAAAATTATATTCGAGTTGATGTTCAAAAGAAACAAAAAATGGAAGTATAAAATATTGAAAGAAATAAAGCAACAAAAAAGGGACAAAAAACAAAGTTTATATGAAAAACAAAAACTTGGTATGGCACGCAAAATATTTTATGTTTTATGATTTTTTATTAAAGACAAACAATAAATATGAATGGGAAACATGTGCAAACAAATTTAACAGTAGAGGGTAAAATAAATATATACTATATATAAAAATTAATAAAACAAAAAACTTAAGGCAGAATTATTATTAATGTGGCATCTACTTTAACCCAAAAAATAAACAGAAAGGTAAGAGGTCAGGGTCAACATCGACTTATATTTGTGCCTAATAATTAAATATTTGACGAACAGCACTAATACGTATTTTGAATAAAGCTTCGAATCTGCATGCTTAACCCTTCGTCACGCACATGTTTCGATAGTCACATACGTAGCGCATCATCTAGCCAGATGCACTATGTATTTCAATACATTTATATGAAAAATATGCAATTTTAGTGATAACATTATATTATTATAACATTATTTTATATACTTTCATTTTTTTTCTTTTTTTCAACTGAATCGAAAAAAAAACAATTCAACTGAAGAATAGAAAAAAGTAACAGTTTTTTGTATTTGATTTCATTGCTGCGAAAGTATGTACTATGAAGAGCGTGGGGCGTAGCCTAAAATCTAAAACTTACAACAGCTACAACAACGCCAAGTACCCAGAAAATTCATTTTGAGTTGAATTGAGTAAACGAACGCGCTACGCATCTGATGTTTAAATGAAGAAATCCACATTTTTGTTGTTGTTGTTTTTTTATTTTTTTTTTCAAAAAACGATAGCTAACAATATTTGTAGAGGGTACTTAGACACACAAACACCTAGCTAAAGTAGAAATTTGTTTAAATCAGTGTTAAATTCGTAAAAGATCTAGCCAGATACATGCACAGGACGGAGGGTTAAGCTATATTTACACCACCAAAGTTCTTATGTGATTATAACAGATTATAGCAGTTACAAGTCAGACGGCAATAGTTTTGAAAATAGAAAATATGTTCTATCTATAATGTTAAATAGCAACCATGTCATATTCGACGCCAATTTTTTTATAGATCATTCTATCATAATAAAAAAATATTAAAGTAATTCTCTGATTTTTTTTTTTCACAATTAGCAAGCATCGTACGTTTTGGTTAGTCCAACCTTTATAGGCTTCTTTTGTAATTCATTACCACATTATGACTTCAGTAAAGTTTTTCTTATTGCAATATCTATATAAAACAATTTTTTCTGAATAGTAAACATCAATTTTTGCAACTCTCGATGAATTTACAGCACTTTTATTTACTAATTTTCTTCAGTTTTAATTTTACTTGCCATTTTTATGAACGCCTACTAATTAAAGTTATTCGCTAACTGATTTAAAATGAAAATGCATGCCTAGTGCAAAACCTCAAACAGCACATCTTTATATCCCAGCAAAAGAGAAAAATGAAGAATAAAAAATTTTCAGATTTTTCGAAATTATAATTAAAAAAAATATAAGAGGTTTCCCCCCTACAAGAAGTCCATCCACAAGAAACCGCTCTCTGACATTCCACTTTATTTCGCTTTTGGCGTTGTCATAAAAAAAAGGAATGCTCAGCAGAAAAAAGCGCAACCTGCTGAGAAGTAGTAGATAACAACAACCTACGTAACGAAAGATCCTCACTACGGTCAACATACAACTACAGGTAGGGCAATTGCTGCTGATCCTTTAGGGGTAAAGTTAAAAACACTAGCCTTTAATTAAATGATCCCATCAATTAACATCAATTTGTCTTATTTCGTAAGGTGCTTAATAGGAAAAAAAATTTCTACCTAATCCATAAAATTACAGTACAATGCAAAGCTTGAATAGGTGTTTACTCCCTTGAGTACTGGTCTCAGTAGAAAAAAAAATAGAGAGAAAGGAATCGATATATGGCATTTCTATAACATTTTTTTTTAATTCTTGTCTTATCGCTGCAATATTTGGCAAGTAAATATTAATTTTCGTAAACAAAAACTAAATAATTCGTTTATTAAAAAATATAAATTATTATAGTTTATATGGTTAGGATATTAGCTTACTAAGACGTTAGCTGCGGTTTCAAGTCTCAGCTCGGACATTTTGAAAAAAAGAAATATGAAAAAAATATTTCTTTCGACTGCTACCTCTTAGCAGTCTTTTTGCAAAAGCTCTGAAAGTAACTGATTGCCATGAAAAAGCTCCTCAAGTCTGTGGTTCGGAGTCCACTTTAAACTGTAGGTCCCGGTATTCATTCGTAAAAATTTAACACACACAACATGAATACTGCGAGAAGCTAGGCTGTAACCCTGTAACAGGACTGTAATAGCCAATTATGTATGTATGTATGTATTATAATTTAGTAGGTGAACACTTGGTTTAGTTGTCAGTAATTCCACAAACAAGGGTCAGGTCTTTACGTTCACCAAGAGGTTGGTAAACAAACTTTATTCAAATTGAGATAAAGTTTTTCATCAAAAAAAAGCTTTGCTATAAAAAAAATTATCTTCACTTGCACATAAGAAGAAAATTGTAAAAAAGAACTGAAAAATTGTAAATAGGTAATAAAGATACACATAAAAAAATTGGAGAACTTATCACAGCTACAAAATCAAATGGGTTAAATCAAACTGAACACTTACGAGTATGTTGCAACTTTTGTTTAACACTAAGAAAATTGTTGTTTTGATGAAAGTAATTATTGGTTCAATTAAAATGTAATCGATAATAATTTACCTTTTTGATTAATTTTCTCAATATTTGTTTTTTTGTTTCTGTGCATTTCTGTAGGTCTGTGATACTTCAATTTCTAAATTTCCTTTACTTGTATTCTTTTCTTTTTTCAAATGTAATAAAAAAAATATCCTTTACTGCTGTTTTCTTTTGATCTCCACTGTTGTACTTCTGTTCAAAAATTTAATATGAGTGTTGCGATCGATATGAACCTACTAAAAACGAATTTTTTTATTTTTTGAAATATTTTTATGTAGGAGTTGCAATCGGTTATCATTTTTTTTTTTTTCTTTCGCAAAGCTGTTGATCAAATGAAACACAGGAATTTTTTAATCAAATTTCTATTATTTCTTCTTTTGTTTGTAATTTTTTTCTTTTTTCCTAAAACATGAACTTTTTTCTTTCAAAACAAATTTCAGCAGATGAAAGAAATGTTGTAAATGAAATTTTCTAACAAATTTTGATATGAGCATAGTAGTTTTAGCAAAACACAGGTTTTAGAAAAAAACGGAAAAGAAGGCACACAGAATTATTAAAGGGTTTTAAAAAGGCAATAAATATCAGACATCATCTCTTTTTACTACAAATTTAGAAGCTTAGAAAACTGTTCTAAATTAAAGAGTTTCTTAAAAGCATATATTTCGCTCAAATCGTGCAAGAAAAGTGGCTTAGAACTTCAATAACATCGACCGGATGTTTCTAATCTAGACAATGATTCTAAAAAAAAAATTCTACCAATATATCTTAATTCTTAAATATAATTCATCACTTAGAATCTAGCAATTATCAAATGATCTATTCTACCCGGTTTTCAATGAAAAAAAGTAATCACTTTAAAATCTTATTTGCTGTCTGAACTAAATGACCATTTAAATGAAATGACCAACTACTACCCTCTTCCTATGCCATAGCATGTAAATTAAATGATTTTGATTCATTATCTACTTTTTGTTAATTTGATTAAAATTCTAAAGAAATACCTTCAATTGTAAATTCAAACAAAAGGGCAAAAAGAAAAAACAAAAAACATTCTAAATGCGGGTAAATGAAAAACAGGGTGATAAAAAATTAGAAAAAGAAAATCCATTCTAATAAAAACCGAATAGTTCTAAAAGCTGAATTTAATATTATAAAGCAGTCTTTGAATCACTGCTGTGCTCTGACGAGCACCTTTTTAAATTCGTTGGTGGTTCACCAATTTTGCTTATAATTCTTAGGCTTTTTTTATTTCCATTCCTAGTAATAACAACGAAGAAAATCTTATTTCTAAACGGTTTTCTTATGCACGATTTTGTGATAAATAACTTGATTGGGATAAATAAACTCGTCCCTACAAGTTTATTTCACTTTAAAGCTGACAAGTGTTTCAATATACAGGGTGTCCACAAGGAAGATATACTACTTTGCTTTGTCATCATTTTGTTTAACACTAGTCTTCATATTCAGTAGTCGTGAAGTAGAGACGTGGCAAATATTTTGTGGAAAACCATAAACCAACATGTTTTAATCGTTACAGCATTTTTTCAAAATCAATCATCAGTTACAGAGACCAAGACTGACAAAATCACAATGAGTGCCGAAGCATATTTTCATTTGAGGTGATATGTGAATAAATATAATAGTCGGTTCTGAGCAATAGAAAAACACTCAAATTATTCATCAGTCATCTTTGCATCCTTAAAAGTGACATTCTGGTGTGCAATTCGGTCAGGAAAAGTCGTAGAGCTTTACCTCTATGAAATGAGCGATATCATGATATGTTTGAAAACTGTTTATTTCCACAACTGCATGCTTTGAGCTCGACTAACATGTGGTTTCAACAAGACGGTGCCACATCGCATACACGCAGGATTACAATATAATTAGGTGCGTGATATAGTGGTTAGAGCGCTCGCAGAAAAAAAAACTCAAACGGCCCATTTCAAATCCCAGCAAAGGTGAAAAATGAAAAAAATAGTTTGCGATTTTTTCAAAATTATAATTTAAAAATAAGAGGTTCCACGCTCCAAGAAGTCCATTTACAAAGTAACCACTCTATTCCCCCTTAAGTTTTGACAACGAAAAATGAATGATCAGGAGAAAAGCGCCACCTATTGGGAAGTAGCAGATAACAACTAAAAGCCTACTTAGCGAAGGCATTCACCACACAATCAACATGTACTCAAAAAAGCTCGCATTAACAGAGGCAGACATTTATCTGATATTGTATTCTATACATAATTGTCGAAATTGTCATTCTAGATGTTTTTAATCACCAAGTGTACTCTAAAAATACTTAATGAGATAATTTTAGAAAAACATCAATTTCCAAATTCTTACTCTATTTTTAGAGACAAGTGCTTGACATTTGATTTTAATATAATTTTTATTTTTATGTTTATTCTCTAATTAAATTAAGATCAATTAAATATTTTTTTTCTTATGAAGGATACATTAAAAACGCCTAAAAATATACTATTTTTTAACTATGGCCTTTGTTCAGCATACATTGTTAAATGACAATTTATGTTATATGTACTGCAACTTTTGTGTAACTCTTTGGATTTCTCTCTATAACTAAATTTCCATTTATATCTTTATATGTTCGTTAAACTCCTTTATCAGTTTTTATTTTTTTACTTATTCTTTTTTCCTGTGTTCATCATTTTTGACTTACTATTTAACTATTAAAACTTTTTTGTTATTGCTGTGGGTTACTGTATCCAACACAAGATTGGAAAATTTGTTAATTAAGAATTTTGCACGCATTCAACAACAAACACCAAAAACAACAACGACTACAACAATCTTTACAAATAGAGAAATACTCATTTACCCATAAACAATCAATAAAGCATACTGAAAATGTTTCCAGAAATTCTAATGAAAATGGTTTCAAATTCACTACAAAATCAAATGCAACTGTGAGTATATTGATAAGTTAAGTTTTCTATAGAAAACACTCTTGTTCGTTTAACTTATCATTATTATTGTCCTAAATTTCCATCTTCATTATCATGTTAATCTTCACCAACATGTTCGGAAAGTATTTCTGTGAAAAACATAAATTGACCATCATGTTCTACTTGCATTACAAGAAAAATTTAAAAATTTTGAAGAAATATGTCATTCAATATAAAATGGTTTAGTTTGGATAAATGTGATGACTTATTTCAATGAAATACAAATTTTCGGCAATATGTATAGAGAAGTGATTATTTAGAAAAAATTGAAATGACAAGATTTCTTTGGATGGCAAAAAAAAAACAGGGATTCTATATAAGAAAGCCAGTTCGTCAAATCTGAATTTACTCGTAGATAATGTTAGCAATAAGATTTCTGTAACTGATAACTTATGTACCTTTTTACTACTGTAGATATGAATACATTTTACATTTATTTAAACTTTATCTGGCAAATTTTTGTGTGAAACTGTTAGAAAATTCAAAATATTTGTTTTTTAGAAATATTGTACTTAAACTAGCCAACCCAAGGCATATGAAACTCTTCAAACCACAAAATGTCTTGGCAAAAGGAAAGATAGGCCACAAACATCATTTCAGTCCCTGCATAGTTACCGCCAGCAGTGTCATTACAAACAAATAAGACACATTTTCTTTGCTTTACGTTTTTCTTTTTTTTGCTGAGACCAGTACTCAGAGGAGTACTACTGTAGCTAAATCATGCTAAGCAGTGTACTGGAATTTTGTCATGAAGGATACAGTTTATTCCTTTCAAGCGTCTTACGAATGAAACAAATTACTCAATCACCTTTAAATGATCAACAGCAATTGCCTCATCTGTAGTTCGATGTGGATTGTGGTGGGGGTCTTCGCTATGTTCCTGTTATATAATACTTCCTAGTAAGTGGCGCCTTTTCTCCTGATCACTCGTTTCGATCAAAACGTCAAAGTTGAAATAGAGTGGAATGACAGGTAGCGGTTTTTTCTGAATGGACTTCTTAGAGGGGGAACCTCTTATTTTATAAATTATAATTTCGAAGAAGCGCATATTTTTATTTTTAATTTTTCACCTTTACTGAGATTTGAACCTGGGAATAACAATTTTCTTTTAACGTAGATTCTTTTAATTCATGGTTAAAAAATTCAATATGGATTTTTAAGACTATTTCTAGGATATGTTTTTAAGAACCATAATTAGAACAATTATTACTATAAATAACAGTGAACTGATTAGTTAAGGTTAGATTTGAGATCTATGAAAGTGTACAAAATAATGTCGTTTGGACTGTTTTCAAGACATCGGCAAGATAAAGTAACAAATCCAACCAGCCTCTATCCCTTAGAAATCAGTTATGTCAGCTTGTTTTTCTGTAGACAAAGTTTTTCTGAACTCTTTTCTTTCTAAGTTAAAATATTGGATTATATCGTCGTGCGGGAGTTTATGTGCATTATCGGCCATTTCATATTTTTTATATATCTCGACTTAATGATGCCAATTTATGTTTTCGACCTCAAATTTTTCAAGTCTGCAATCGGTTTTCGAATATCTCACCCAGTTTCGGAGATAAATAGCAGAAAACGGAAAAATTCCGGCGTCAGAAACCTAAAGTGGCAACATTAACTCGAGATACATAAAGTGGCACATAAACTCTCTCACGACGACATACTCGTTTACACTAGAAGGCTTCATAAGTAAATAAAATGAATGCATCAATCATTACTTCAAATTTTATATTCATTAGCATTCTCTAGAACTATAAAAAAATAGATACTGCTTTTAAGTGAAAGTTGAAGAATACACTTGATTAACACATGCAAATACTTTCAGAATGTGTCATGTGCTTGACAGTTTTATTGAAACTTCACCTCCTTATATCGGAATAAAACTTAGGTCAACTTAGGGGCCTTCAAAGCGATTCTTGTTATCGTTGTATTCAAGTGGAAATACAGCTTCCTCGTGACCATCCTGGATAACAGGCTAGCACCCGTTAGCTTGTTAACTAATGTATGCGGCGTTGTCCAATCCCCTGGACTTTATATTTGGGTTGTACGTAGGGCTCAGTAGCCTCTAAACCGACCCCATTTTGTGTTGACGAACTTGGCAAACGTTTTAACGACTACGATTTAAGGATATAAACCTTGAATGTGAGAACACTTTATTGTATCCAATTGGCTGACGCTCCTACGAAATGTAGGACTGACATCACCGCCATCTAAGAAATGCGATAAATAGGGCTAGGTTGTACACGGCAAATTATAAGGGAACATGTGACATCTACTACAGCTGTCGTGAGAAGAGATGCAAATTTGCTTGCGGATTCGTAGTTAGCAAGAGACTTCGCCACCTGCTATCGATGTTCACCGCTGTGAACTAAAGAATTGCTACGATCCGCATAAGGGCAAAATTTTATAATAACAGTCTTATTGCCGTGCACGCCCCGACGGAAGAGAAGGATGATGTGGTAAACGAGGAGGTATACGATAGGTGTGCGGCACATGACGCAAAAATTATCATCGGCCATTTCAATGCGAAAGTTGGATGTGAAAGTATCTTTGGCTCCACTGACGGACAGTTCATTCTCCATAATGCCAACTCGTCGAACGGCTTGAGACTGATCGATTTCATCGCAGCGCAAAACATGGTAGTTTGCAGCATCAGGTTCCAGCATTTTGACTATTATCTTGTCGCTGCCAAGATGGGACTGCACATTTGCTCATTGAACATGGTACGTTCTAGTACCTTCACAAATCGATATAAAAGACAGTAACAGAAACATATTTAACACTTTACATAAGAATACATACATATATAGGCTTCTAGAATTTTCTCTAAACGATGCAGTTTAAATTTCTGTGTTTGAGTTTCGGTGTGTATGTCGTCCACTTACTCAGGTGCTGATTAACCTAAAAAATGTTTGCGTCGATAACTTAGAACACATCTACATCAAAAAAAATTTGAAAGTGCAATGATGGCCAATATATTCTACCTTTCCATCTCTTTAGTTTATTGTAATACATTTTCAAATTGATTTATACATCATGTGACATAATTATGACACTTGATATCTAAAAGAATGACAAAATAAAAGAAAAATAATGAAAAACCACAACAAAACTGACGCAAAAAATGTAATAATAAGGTAATAAAAAACTTGGGTGCTTAAAATTCTTCTAAACAAAAGATTATTCTCCCGAAAAAAATACGAAAAGTAGAAGACAAAAATTGTTTGCTTATTTAAGTAAAATGTGAAAGTCTCAAAAATAATTTTCAGAATGAAGACGATGATGGTGATGATGATGGGCGCCGCATTCAAAAATAAAAAAAAATTACATCAGACATCAGAGACCTTTAAGAAGAAAATATGGTACAACATATTGTGTCTTTTTTCTTTTTATAAATTTATTACAACAACTGTAAACAAGAAAATAATGAGAATATCTTAAAAACAAAAGGACAAAAAATGGAAAAAAATCAACAAAATAAAAACAGGGGCATCTCTTGAAGTCAATTACATAATTACATTGTCTTCTTAAAGGGACACAAGTTTTAAATTGCAATAACGTATAATAATCATAAGGATAACATAAGGTTTTCTTAAATGTAGGTCCTGCTGTTGCTGCTGTCATCTACAGACACTAATACACTCATTTACTTTCATTTATTTATAGAGGAGCCGAGCCATACACGTACACATAAATTAATTTTTTTTTCTTTGTTTTTTGTTCAGTTTCTTTTTTTTTTAATAAAGAGAAACAAGAAACATAAAATAAAATATATAATTTAAAGGACAAGTATAATACAAGATTTATAAAGAAATATTGGTTTTTGCTTCTACTGCCACTGTTGCTGTTCATTTATTTCTATTTTTCTTATTTTTTTTCCTCCCTTTGTACTCCATTGTTTTGAAATATCTTTTGTTTTTTTTATTTTACCTGTAGGTAATATTTATAGACTTTGTTTAAATTAAAAGGGAAATAATCCCATTAAAATTATTTGTGTTTATCCTTTAAGAGAGATTCAAGATGACCACCAATCTACGAGTAGCATACTATTCATTAATCTATTATTATTATAAAGTCCAGACTGTCATCTATGAGATCTTTTTAATACTTTCGAGTGAAATCTTACTTCAGCAGACTGACAGCGTTCCTAATAAAGCAGTTCCATTGCCTGTTTTAAAGACATTCGTGAATAAATAATCAAGAACCTAATTTTCACATTATATGTACGTGTTCCATTGCTTATACAGCCTGTAATAATAATATTCAGATATTGACATCAGATCTGATTTTCGCAATATTAAAATATTATTTCATATTATTATATGTCAATAACTAATTTGAAAAGAATGTTAACGAGTAATGAAATATTTGTATAAATTTTCTCAAATATTTGCTTTAAGTGATAGTACCTTTAGAGTTCATAATTCTAACCTGACCGTGAAAAAGTACTTTCCGTTCAAGTTGTAATACTTTGGCACAAACTAAGCATGTTTCACATCATAAAATTTTTATTAAACACCAAGTATGTCTTAGAGTTGAATTTATTATTCTAAAACAGTTCATTAAATTACTTCTATCCTATAACAACCACGTGTTAAATTCATTGGTGTTTTAACAAAACTGGCACTATTTTAGGCTGAATTGTTTTTTATTTGGGATCAATACTTTAGGGGTAAACCCGTACTAAATGCTGTGCATTGTATTGGAATTTTTTGAAAATACACTTTTTTCTTATATTATTATTAAGCGCCTTAGAAATGAGACAAATTGCTGCAAACTGACCATTCAAAGGCCAGTGTTTTACCTTCACCCTTGCATCATCAACCGCATTTGGCTCTTTGTTGCATGTTGATTGTGTGGTGAGTGCCTTCGCTAAGTAGATTTTGTAGGTTTATCTGTTATCTGATACTGCCCAATAGGTGGGACTTTTCTCCTGATCATTAATTTTTTATTGACATTGGTTAAGGTGAAATAGAGTGGAATGTCAGACAGCAGTTTCTTTGTAGATGGTCTTCTTGAGGGAAGGTGACTGCTTTTTTAAATTATAGTTTTGAAAAAACCGCAAACTAACTTTTTAACTTTCCTTCTTTGCTGGAATTTAAACCACTATACCACACATCCCCCATTGCTCAATGATTTTGCCACCTTACCGAAGACATTTAGTGTAAGCGTACCTGCTTCAATACTTGTGGAAACGTTAGTTTTACCTACAATTTGTGAGCGTGACCCCTGCCAAGTGAACACTTAATTTAATTGGTTTGAAAAAAAGCGAATTTTATGTACATATATTTGGGCTAACGTTTGCTAAGTGTGTGGTATAGTGGTTATAATGGTTTGATTTCAAACGGTCCAGGGTCAAATCCTAACAAAGGTGAAAAATTTATAACTTAGTTTTAATTATAAAAAATAAATAAATAATCTTAAAAGTAAGAGGTTCACATCTCCCCTCAGTGACATTCCACTCTATTCCACCTTAGCCATCGACAACAAAGGCGAAAAATCAGGAGAAAAGCGCCACCTATTGGGAAGTAGCAGATATAACAGCTAAACTTAACTAGCGAAGGCACTCACCACACGGTCAACATGAGACGATGAGACAATTGCTGTTGATCATTCAAAGTTAAAGGTATAACACTGGACTTTCACAGAAATTTGTCCCATTCCTAAGGCGCTTAATAGTAGTAATATAAGAAACAATAAAATATACTGTCCTTTTCAAAAAAATTCCAATACAATCCACAGCATCAGTAGGGATTTAACCCTGAGTATTCGTCTCAAAAAAAAAAAATAAAAATTCTGGTAAACTACATCATATATATAATAGAAACACACACCTATAATTATGTTAATAAATTACCCCTAATCACTAAGGTGACATAAGTAAAGGTATGCAAGTATTTGTTCAAAAACTATTTCTATTTCAAAAGAGTTGTTTATGTATGTTAAGCACCATGCCTTCTATTTTGTTATCCTTCCCCCTATTAGAGTGCACAAAAAGAGAAAGAAAAAAAACTTCCTTTAAGTTATTGGTATTTCAGTTGAATGAATGTTTTCAATATTTGACTGTTTGCTTGTTTAGCTCTTGAACTAAAAATAATTACAATTGGAAACATGTTTCTTCGATTTCCTTTCTAATTCTTTAACCTGCTAATGTTAAGGCACTGCTGTTTCCTTTTCTCTTTTCTCTTTTTTTTTATTTATTTTTTTTTTTTTTTTGATTTGCCTTTTGTACACATGCGCTTATTCAAGTACAAAATATTAACACTGTTTCCAAATACTTGTATTAACCTAAAGGTTAGAATATTAAACATATTTTCTATTGTAATTTCTAATATGAGGACACCAGAAGTAACAAAAATATGTGTGTGGTATAGCAGAACGATATAAAGTACTTGAAACAAAACAACATTTAAGGCATTTTGTCGACAGGGCTCACACACACTAGCTAACCAATGAGAGCTAATAATTCAAGATTTTGTTTAATTACAGCAGTAATAATGATCATGATGATGGTTTTTGTTATCATAATTATGGGAATTATCAGCATGTTCACTGGTTTTATTTTTGTTTTTATCTTGTGTTATATCTTTAGTCTTTAAAATACTAACAGTTTTGAGAAAGCCCTATTGGGTATTACAAAGAAATTGTAGACTGTTACCTGTAAATATCAGGTAAAACAAAATTTACTCTTAATTGCACTATAGAATCACTACCTAAAGAGGGAAAAACTATTTTAGTTACACAAAATAAATTTTCTCATTCAATGCTTAACTTTATCCCTTATAATGTTCTTTTTTTTCTGTATTTGTGAGACCATAATTTTTCTCATAAATGTGTTTTAGTAAAACACTTTTCTTCGTTTCTTCGTTTCTATGCTGCTTTCTTATATTTTCTGCACCTTAGAAAATAACTTATTTTTATTGCCTGAAAAACGACCATCAACTAGAGAAATTATTTTTATTTCTTTATCTATAATTTTTATTCTTTTCCCTGTTATTTTAAATTGTCGGCTAATTTAATTTTTGTTTTTTTATTTTTTAAACTACTATTCTTTTGCTTCTTGCTGTGGCTCTTACTTTCTGGTAGTTTTCTGTGGCCTATTGCACTTTGTAATGGTTTCAACATCTTTTTCGAAAGTCTTTAAAGTGCAACCACCTGGGGTGTGAGTTTTTCTTTTTGGTCGGCTTGTCACCTTAATTGTATGAACAAAAGAAATTTTAATTTTCTTGTGGTTATTTTTGTAGGAGTTTCTCTGAGAAGAGAACATAAAACAGTTGTTGAAGAGGCAGGTAATGATGATTGTAAAGTCTGGAAAGCAGACCACAGGCGAAGTTTAAATATCGGCAATTAAAAATGTGAATATTTAAAATTTAAACATAAATTTTTTATATGCGTATGTGAATTATGGGGTATTTGGGAAATTTGAAAATTTTAAATAACACAGTGTAACAAATATACATGACAAGTCATATTATTTTACCTAAAGGTATTGTAAAGTAATGTGGGAAGAACCTTTACAATCCTGAGTTACTTGAAAAAAAAACTGGATTTTAACTTTTTTTTTACTAAACTTATATTAACTAATATATTAAAACCAAAATTGTTTTATTAATCTAATATTAACCAATTTTAAACTAAAGAGCACAGTCTCTGCCTAAAAGGTATACTACTTTGTTTGTTTATAATTTTTGATTAAATGAAAGGGAATGGACCTTATATTGATAAATGTGTTATCTAATGTCGGGAATTATGTATGAAATACAATATCAAAGAATAATTGTCTTAAACCATTTACGTAAAGAATAGAAACACATTTGTATGTCTTTACAAACAAACTAATACAGGAAGACCATCTACAAAGAAACCGCTGCCCAACATTCCACTCTATTCCACCTTAACCAATGTCAACAAAAAACGAATGATGAGGGAAAAAAGCCCCACCTATTGGCAAGTAGCGGATAACAGCTTAACCTTCACAGCGAAGGCCCACTCACCACACAATCAACATGCAAAGATGAGGCAATAGCTGTTGATCATTCAAGGGTGAAGGTATAACACTGGCCTTTGAATGATCCATTCACAGTAATTTGTCTCATTCCTAAGGCGCTTAATAATAATATAATAATTAATAATAATATATGTACTGCCCTTTCCAAAATTCCAATACAATGCACAGCATTTAGTAGGGGCTTACCCCTGAGTATTGGTCTCAAATAAAAAAAAATAAATAAAATAAAAAAAATTGTCCGCCTTTGTTAGCCTCACAAATGCGAGCCGTTTTGAGCACATTTTTCATTACATCCTTCCACAGTTCATGTGGTATTTCATTAATTTCATCACGAATATTTTGTTTGAATTTTTCGAGCATTTTTGTTTTTTTTTTTATTATATATAAACCTTTCTTTTCAGATATAACCACAAAAAGAATTCGGGAGCAGCCAAGTCAGGCTACCGTGGAGGCCAATCAACATCACGCTTCTTTGAAATAACTTGTTGTGGAATGAGGTTTCGCAGTAATTCCATTGTAATCCTAGCTGTATGCGTTTTGCTGAAAAAATATCGTCGCAAGAATTATAGAACGCTGTAACTGACAAAAAATCAAAAATACGTTTTTTGCATCATTTTTATCAGAAAAAAATACGCGTCGATTGGTCCCGGTCCCAGATTTCTACGATGAAAATAAATTCACTTACACCGTCTACGTTTTGAAAAATTCCTTTCTCATTGTTCTACTTTCATACGGGTTTTTTGGTTCTGGTGAACATTTAAGGTTTTGTCAGTTACAGCTTTCTTTAATTCCATCGACGATATGTTAGTCAAGCCCAAAGCATTCAATTATGGCGTTAAAAAGTTTTCAGTCATATCACGATATCGCTCCCCATTGACATTTACCATTATGCCGTTTTCAGTTTCAAAGAAGTAACGTCCAATGATTCCTCATGTCACTTTAAATTGATGCAAAGGTGACTGATAAATAATTTAAGGGTTTTCCATTGCCCAGAATTGGTTATTCTGTTTACTCACATATCGATTCAAATGAAAATGTGCCTCGTCACTCATTATAATTTTTTCCATGAAAATTCGGTTCGTCATGGGCGAGCGATTTCAACTATTAAAACACTTTGATTTACCGAATATTTTCCCATAATAAATCTGCCACATCTCTACTTCATGACTGCCAAATATAAACTTTCAAGACTAATGTTTACCAAAATGAGGGCAAACGAAATTTAATTCCCATGAAAAAGCTTTTTAACTTTGCTGTTAGGTTAGAAAAAACTTACGAATGTTAGGTTAATGGACCATTTGGTCCATACTTCAATATTCATATAATATATCCATTTAATTTTGTATTTGCATCTATTTTGGATCACTTCGCCCTAAATAGTATTAAGTTAAGCTTTTCTCAACGCTAGAGATGGGCGAGTGAGTGAATTTTGGCTCACGCTGATGAAGAAATTTTATCTCTGAAGAATCACTCTCTCGAATTTTTCTTTACTCACGCACTCTCACATCAGTAAAATTCAAATAACTCACCCTCACGCGTTGTTCACGTGAAAACCGCAAATCTCTACTCAACACATTTTACAATTTATTGAGGAAAAACTGCTCAATGTAAAAAGCGACTCCGATATTTCAGATTCGGAATTTGATTATTCTTCAGAAAATAGCCAAAGAAGTTCTTCTGAAACAGATGACGAACGGCAACCCGCAGCTAGCTCTGTTGATCCGTTTTTTATTGCTAAAGACAAAATGCTTTGGAGTGCCACTCCATTATCTCAACGCAGCCAGATGCAATTCTGTCAGCTTTTATGTTGTTTTTTCGGCCTCTAACAGAAAGAATTATCATGGAAAATACTAATAAGTACATCAGGGTCAAGTTTGGTGGCAAGTGGAAAGATATTGATGATGACGTATAGCGTGCCTATATTGCTTTGCTTATTCTTGCAGGCGTATGTCGATATGTATGATCTTGTTTTTTTATTTGAGCAAAATAGTTGAATAATATAAAATATCTTATTGAAAGTAAAAAAAATGAAAATGTCGCTCCATTTCCGGAGCAATTATGTCTGAAGAAAAATTTCATATGATTACCATCCGTTTCGATGATGTTTTGAGTCGACGACAAATGCGTAGTTGCGATAAATTAGCTCTTATTTGTGAACTGTGGAACCGTTGGAAACAACTTCTTCCAAAGTTTTATAATTGTTACGGAAATGTCACCATTGATGAGAAACTTGTTGCATTAAGAGGGCGATGTACTTTTCTACAGTTTGTGCCATCAAAACCACCAAAATATGGTTTGAAGTTTTGGTTCTTGGTCTGAGAAGCCTGAAAAGAACTAAGGACAACGCGTTCTATCGGACTTAACAGAAGGCTTGAAAGGGAAAATATAACAGGCAAAAATTTTTTTTTACTTTTTTTGGGAAAGGAAACTTCCTCCGAAATTGCTGACTTTCAAAAAAACTCCCTTTGTACCTTTCTATAAACGCAAAACAACTCGATGGCCAAACATTTTATTTGCAAACATACATGATATATCAGCATTGAATGCGTACATAATATTTTCTGAAATCAACGAAATTGAAATCCTGGGTTCCAGCTGATCGGAATTGCAGGAGACCAGAGCACTAGCAACTAGCACTTTCTCTGGCGAACGCGTATATGTTGAAACGGACTAGATTACCTCAAAAAGAGTTATCAGCACAGTTATTTACTGAAATACTAAAACCATGAATAGTTCCAGTGGCTTCTTCAAATAATATTTCTAATTCAGAGGGCCTAAGTCGTGAAATTTGTAGTTGCTGCAAGTCTAAATGTGATATAAAATGCTTTATTTGCAGTAAGTTTATTTGCAAAACTAATAGAAAAAATTGTTGTTTATTATGCAATGACAATTGTTATAAAACCAACTAATAAATACTCATTTTTTTTAAATAAATGTAAAAAAAAGTCAAAGAAAATACATTATGGACCAAATGGTCCCTTAACCTTAGATTCGTAATTTTTTATTTTTCTCAGTCCTGGTTCAAGTCAGAACCTTGAATTTTTATATATAACATGGTTTTATAAAAAGACCACGTGAGCTAAAAAATTAAGTCACTATATATCACCGTTCAAAAATTACAAAGAAAACAATAAAAAAAATGGACCAAATGGTCCTAAACTAACAGCAGGGTTAAGTCTTTGTGCTGAACAGAAATAAACCTGTAATTGCCGGTACTCATGGATAAAAATTGGCACACATAACATATGTGCTGCGAGAAGCTAGGCCGTAACCCTGAAACAGGGTTGTAATGGAGAATTATTTATGTATTTATGTACATAAATATATACAAATCTAAAAGTTACCAAAATATGTCTATAAATTTGCGATGTTTTTTTTTATTTATTATTGTTGTCGCACTGAAGCTAAAAATGCCAAAATACATTTAAAATTTTGCAATTCTTTCTTTTTAATAAATCATAATTTGTTATTATTCAGGCCAGCACTCAAGATTGACCGCTACTCATGCAGTGCATTGTAATCGTGTAGGAAAATATGTTATTTGAATGGAGAAAGAGGGAGCAGTGTTTGTGAGCATTTAATTTAAACTTAATGATATCATAACTGAATCATTATATATAATAATATAATATATGTTTTTCATTTTTTTAGCTACTCTAACCACAAGGATAGAACTGTTACAACCACTGGAAATGAAGAATTTTAATTTCTTAGAAGAACGTTTGTACTTCTGTGTGATTTTCATCAAATCATCTTTTTAGTTTTACGCAAAGTATTTTTTGTTTGCGCCGCATCTTTGCCGTTTCAGTTAATTTTTTTCAAAATCATACAAATCGCTCTGAAATTAAAAGGTAATATATAGGCGTTTAAATGCCCCATTGAAAAGGAAAATTTGCAAAGTCATTTACGAGGAAATATAGATCTAATAGCAAAATATTTAAAATGCAGTTTTACTTAAAACTTATTTTTGCCTTTTCCGTACTACTGTTGCACTTATGACATAAAATAACTTTTTTGGGTCGGCCAGTGTACTTTATTAATTAAAAGCTTGGACACTACCAGTAAAAGTAAGGAAGTATTGATACATACATAGATTATTATTGCAATACGTTGTATACATACATACATAATTGACCAGTACAACCCTGTGTCAGGGATACGGCATAGCTTATCGCAGCACTCATATTGTTTGTGTTATCCATAAGCACAGGGACCTACAGTTTAAAGTTGACTCTGAACGACAGATTTTGAGAAGCTTTTTCATGGCATTCAGTTACTGCTAAGAGGTAGTCGCCGAAAGAAATATTTTTTTATATTTCTTTTTTTCGAGATGTTAGAGCTGAGGTTTGAACCCGTCGTTATCGCCTTAGTAAACCAACATACTAACCACTAGACGTTAGATTTCAAAAATAAATTGTCCAACAAATTTCGACTTTTTGATTAAACACACAATACCGTTTCAATAAATTAATTGGAAAATTAATTTCTTTTTTTGTGAAAGTAGGTCTGCATGAGAGAGAGATTCAAGTTCAATTCTAATGAAATTCTTACTATTATAAATTGTGAAATTTTATAAGAATAAGAATTTGTAGAAGATCTTAACTCTTTTGCTACTCTCTTATTGGTAAATTTGAAACTTTTTTTGTTGTGCGGAAAATTTTTTTCATTTTTTGGCAAGAAAAATTGAATAAAAATAGTGGCAGATTTATAGCTAAAATTTTAGAAAACAATTACCAAAATTTTACAGTCATAATAAATTAAAATACAAGAATGTCATACAGTTGCATAGGTTAAATTTTTATGGAATTCTTCATATTTTTTGTAGAAAATCCATCTTTGTTTCAAATGAGTTGATGGACAGTGTAATATATAAAAACTAACAATAAAAGCAAAAAAACATAGACAATTTGTTATAAAATTTGATACTCCACACTTATTCTTAAAACAATTCTCGGTTCAGAAAAGTGTTTGTGGTATCAAGTGTTTTATTTTGAAAATGAAAATGTAAACCGAAATGGCTTTTAACAAATTATTCACAAAAAAAAAACACAACCAGCAGTATGTCAATTTCAAAATTTTTACAATTTCATTTGCTTTATCAAAAGCAATAACTGTGAACAACATTTTTCTTTTTTTTTACAAAAAAATCCAATTTTGGCGACATATACTGACTGTTGTTCATGTGTTTTATGTTTTTGTTTTATTCTGTTTCTCTTTCTTTTTTCTTTTTGCTTAAAAAAGGAGCACTAGAGGAGGCGACTTAAAGGAAGGAAAGCAATAAAGTGCTAACGAAAGTAAAAGGGATGTAAAAACCAAAACTGTACAATAATTTAAAATTAACAAAAGAAATTGTTGCCTTTGATGTTTACGCTGCTGTTATTGCCTCCTATTGTTTATTGTTGAGGTTTAAAACACAGTTTTTCATATTTCTTTTATAAGATTTAAAAAATTTGCAAATGAGGGTTTCTATTACAACTTATTTTTAAAAAGTATTTTTACTAGGGAAAAGGTATGACAATTATTGATTTAATGATAAACTCTTTTAATTGATACGCAACTGTAGTGTGATCATTTGTAAAAGTAAGTTTAATGCGTAACTTCTTTTCGCGTTAATGCATTTAAATGCAGTTGAAAAAGAAAAACTTACAAGGTTTACATTTTACTTATAATTAAATTAATTTCATTTTTAATAAATTTGGAATGTTTAAATGAATTTAATTTTTCTACTTCACTTCCATATTTTCCTTGCATAGGGTAGGTTTTTTTACTTTACTTTATTTCTTAATATTTGCCGAAAACCTAGTCGCTATTGCTAGTGCTTAGTGTGTTGGCTTACTGTGCCATGAGCTAAGTGTTTAAATCTCAGCTCTGATATCTTGAAAAATAAGCTCTCTGTGTAATTGATTACCATGAAAAAGCTTCAAAAATCTGTCGTTCGGAGTCGACCTTAAACCGTAGGTCCCGGTATTTATGGATAAAAATTAACACAAACAACATGAATGCTGCGAGAAGCTAGACCGTAACTCTGAAACAGGGTGGTAATGGCAGGTTAATGTAATGTAATGTAATATAATATAAAATGTTGATGAATTTAATGAATGCTAAACAAGCAAATTGTTTAGCTAAAATTCTAAATTATTTTCAAATACCTCTTGTTTACTAACAGCCATAAGCATTTCCTAGAACTTTAAATAACGAAAAAAAAAATCGTAGTCTTTAAGGGTGTTTTAGAAAAACATAGAATTTCTATAGTTTTGTTTTTTTGTTTTTTATTTTCTAATCCTTATTTTTTCTGCGTAAATTTTAATTCTTTTGTATTTTTCTACTTACTTATGAAATTATAACCACTAGAGTTTATACAATACAACGTTATCATCATTATTTCTAAACATAAGCTACTGTGCGTAAGCCTATCATCCTGCTACATCCTGCAACTACAATTCCAATGAAAACATAAAAAATTGAGGTAAACTATGGTTTTAAGCAATTCACTTAGTTGTACTCGTATGTGAATAAGTGCCAGGATTTGTAAGTGCGTTAAGTGCTTTTAAACAAGAAAAAAAAGGGTATAAAAAATATTTTTTTAAATTTTTTTTCCAGTTTTTGGTTATTCTCACACTTAATACAGTGTGGCTTGTACAGAGGAAGAGAATAAAGAAGAGAGAAGTACGCAATGCAACATGCTGTCATAAACATTATGTTCAATTAGCAGCGTAACCATAGTATGAAAGGTTAGAAATTTTAAAAAAATAAAGACATCATGTTGAGCTAAATAATAGGCGTAAAAAATATTATAAAAAATATAATTACTGCGAGAATACGAGTTTATGAGGCTTTACTTCCCAACCATTTTTCAATTTTAAGCAAATTTTTTTTAGTTTTGTTGTGTTTTTTATTTTTATTCCATAGTGTGAATACCTAAACAATCCCATTTCTCTATTGAAAACTGATTCTACTATATATAATATGACAGAAACGCAAGAAATCGTATTTAACTGGTCGTCTTAAAGCCAGAGAATAAAATTCATGTTAATATATGATTGTATATAATATAGGCTACTGAAATTAAGACAGGTAATCGTAGGCTTGTTCCTACTAAAAAAAATAAACACAAAAAAAGCTTAATATATCATTATAACAAAGCTCGGCAGTATGCTACAAGGCCATGAGCAAATTGAAGCATCTGATATCTAGTAATTTTGAAAAAAATTAATAGCGCCACATCATATACAATGTTTATACGTCCGACTTATTTGAAAATGTTGCCATATAATTGTTTTATTGCAACTTACTAACTCACGATAACAATTCGTGAATAACGACATTATTTGCAAATAAAGGTGTAAAATGTTGTCATTTGTTTATATTTCAAATCTTTTTATTGTTTTCAAATATCTGATAGGCGTATATAAAGCAACAATGAAAAAAAAATTGTGTAAAATAGTTTTCAAATTGAATATTTGTGGTGTGCTTACAAAAAAATGACAAAAATTAAAGCAGACAATTTCTACACTTCTTTGTAAACAATATTATAATTTTTTGGAGTTACCATACAATTTACTGGCGTCGAATCTGTGTCGAAGTACTTTTACATATAAACTGTGAATTAAGTATATTGCAAATAACTTTATTTGAAAATAGGGCGTGCGTATAAACGTAGTAATAGGTGAGTTAAATATAGCCAACAATTTCTGTTCATTTAAAAGCAAATATTTCCACCAGATTTATTTTAACTGGAGTACAGGGTGACTTATAGATTTCGATAATGTTTCTCGCAACATGTCTTGCTTATTTTATTTTATTCTATCTTCCTGACAAATTTTTCAGAAGAATCAAATGCATAACTGATCAACAATAATTTTTGCCCCACAGGTAAAAAACTACTCATATGTCTTCAAGGAGGCTCCCTTACCAGAATAGGAAAGTAAACAAAACTGAACGTTTGATCTCATTTTGTTGTGTTCTTTACAATGAGTAAAACAAAAATAAAACAGAAAAAGTGAGAACGATTGTCCCATTTAATTTTGTATGTTTTTTTTTTTTGTTTTGAGTACTACAAATACACTAACTCAAATGTGCGTAGGTACAACAAAAAATTAATGAGAAGAGAAAGAAAAGAAGAAGAGAAAAAAGAGCAAATTATACGAATGTAACGAAATAACAAAGCAAGCAGAAGAGCGAAAAGCTAATTGTTTCATTTGCGCTCTTTCTCATTTAGAAAGTATTTGTTTTGGTTTTGCTCATGTACAATACCATTAAAAAACTTCTGAAAAGTGTATGACTTTGTTGTTTTGTTTTTTTGCCCACTCTGTCCCTTACAAATAATACAATTTTTTATTACTCTTACCTAGGGTACCCCGAAAAAGTCAACTACAAGATTGAAACTCACTAATAAGCGTTTCGATGTACTATACTATATATTTATTGGTAGATATCTATTAGTTTTACTCAACAACTCTTTAATTTAGTATGGTTTCTAGCAGACAGTGTGTTCTTGCGACGACGTAACATCAAACATTACAAATGATTCTCATGCTCAGAACAGCTGGAACATACGCCTTCTTAATATCTACATGCCCGTAGTTACAGCTTGCAAGGCCCTATATCACAATATCATTGAATACGACCTCACAAGGTTGCCAGCACATCATTTGTGAATATGTCATTCATAGTTTGACTTCCCATCTTCCAATCTTCACAAGGCTTGTACTACAACAAAATCAATATGAGTAACTAATGCAGCATGGAGAGCTTCAAAAAGATTGCTTTTGGGTGGCTATTTTCATAACTACTTGCCTCACTTTTACGTTATCTTAGCAATCTTTCAGATAGGTGAGAAAACACACAGATGTTATAGTGCACTGAAAGTGGCCTATCAAAAGTATGTCATTCGGTTGAGTTCGAGGAGAAGTTTCTATACAATGGATTGTCATTAATGCTTCTTCAAGCAATCTAATCGGAAAAGGTGTGAATTTCTTAATATTTTAATCTTTATTGAAGTAATATGTTATGTATTGATTAGATTAGCTAGGGAAACCTGAGGTTGAGGAAAATAAAGAAAACGACACGTTTGATCTAATTTTCTTTTGTTCTTTACAATGAGTAAAACAAAAACAAAAACAGTGAGAGCGATTGTCCCACTTAGTTTTGTATATTGGTTTTGTTTTAAGCACTACAAATACACTAAATCAAACGTGCGTATGTACAACAAAAAATTAATGAGAAGAAAAAGAAAAGAAGAAGAGAAAAAAGATCAAATTATACGAATTTAATAGAATAACAATTGCTTTAAAGCAAGCACAAGAGCAAAAAGCGAATTTTTTTCGTTTGCGCTCTTTCTCATTTAGAAAGTATTTGTTTTGGTTTTGGTCATGTACAATACGATTAAAAAAAATTTAAAAGTTTATGACTTTGTGGTAATGTTTGCGAAATGTGTTGTTTGTTTGCCCACTCTGCTTTTAACTGGACTTCTGACCGAACAATGCAGAGTATTTTGTTCAGATTCTGTGATGATTTAATTCAGTCATCAGAGCACTTGTGCTTCATTGAAAAGCTACCTCGAAAATTATCACCTACCGGCATTTTAAAATTCATCAAATCGACGAAATTGAAGAAGATACTATAGATCATCAAGTCAAAGTACTTTTTTACATTATTTTATTTACTTGAATGAATGAATGAATTGATGGCCTCTTCCAGAGCACATAATTTCGAGATTTTTTTTAGTGTTAAAAGGATATGTTTATCTTCTTCTGGAGTTTTCGTTTAGCTTTACGGTTGATATTTTGTTTTTTTTTGTTTTTTAATAAAATTTTGAGTGAAGGATATTTAGAAATCTCACTAAGTATTCTTGTTGCTTTTAATAATTTTAATACTTCATAATAGGATTTCAAATTCCTAAGGATTTTGGTGTATTCTTTGGAAAATGAACTTTTGAAATGTGTGCCGAAATCTTGTTCATAACTTTTGAAATATACTCAGTTAGAAAATAAAAATGTGTAAAAATACACTGACAAGAAGTTCTATTTTTTTAGCTCACAATAGTTAATCTAAAATATTTATGATCATTTTAGTGTTTAGGGAGCCCAGAGCATTTTACAAAAAATTATTTTTCAAACCATAACATTTTTAGTGTTGCTCAGTGTAATTGCAAAGGCGAAAATTTTGTTCTTATTAACATTTCAGTGAAATTCTAATTACGCAGTTTCAAAATTACTCTTACTTTAACCATGTGTAGCTGCTATACATGGCCAACAACGTTTTAAGATAAATCATAAATAAGATACTGTGACATACATTTGCTTGAACTAAACAAAAAATCAACAGCAAAAATTTTTCTTTAACCTAATTTTCACCCTGCTGTGTGTTTTTAAAATTTAATAAAAATGTTATTTTTTATTTATTATACACACACACACACGCACACGCACATACTCACATAGCCAGCTATACATAATTTTCCTGTTCTCTGTTCTCTTTTTTTTTTTTGTTTTGTTTTGTTTTGTTTTGTTTTGTTTTGTCTAATTTTCTAACATCTCATTTAAAAAAGTTTCGCACTATAAAAGGTTATATATTGCACGTTTGCTGCATGTCCTCAGGGAGTAAAACCATATACTTTTACTCTTTTGCATTCATTCATTCGTTCATACCGTTCATACTGATTGCATTACTGCGTTTTATGATATAATTGTAGTTGTGCTGCTCAGCTGTAATCGTAATATTGCCTTCCTTACATTACTTGGCAATTATTTTCTATGAAAAAAAAAAACAAAAAATATTTTATTTTATAGGATACTCGTATGTGTGTAAAAGCATGTTGCATGTGGTGGGTTTTTTCTTTCTTATTTTAATTTTAATTTGTTCTACAAATTTTTATATGCTGGGAATGATGCACAAGAAAATGGTAACAAATTTTCCTTCTGCCTTTTTTGCCAGTATGTCGGCCTTTTTTGTGTGTTTTCCTTCTCATCTTGCACCACTTTTTGCAATTTCAATCGTAATTACTTTTCAATTTTTTTTCCATTTATTTTACAGTTGTACTTGAATTTTTTTCTTCTGTTTTTGTGTTGATTGTGGTTTAATGCGTGGGAAATGTTTGTTTAATGGGATTTTCTTTTCATGTTTAAGGTCTTGTTCGGTGGCCTGTTTTTCATATAATTTTGTGTGTGTTTTTTTATTTTATTCTTACGGTAGCATTAGTTGATTGTAACTGCTTGTGTCAGATCAACAATAACGTTATCAATTTCATTTTAAAGCACCCATCTATACAACCACCCACAATTAATTGAATTGTTAAGTTAAAGGGAGATTCTATTTTTGTCTTATGCTGGGAAAAATTTTGTGTGAAAAATTTTCCGGCTGTAAGTGGCCATTAATACAAAGTTCCTTATTTGTTACTGCCAGCAGCAAAAGGTTGCCAAAAAAAAATATCAAATTCGAAGTATAATACAGAATCCAAGTCAACTAATAATAAAAGGTAAGAAGTGGATTTGTAGTGAAAAAACAACACTCCTGCTTTGTTTTTAATTTAAGTAAGAGAAAAATTTGTTTATTTCACTTTCCAATCAAATTGCTTTTATTACCTTGTACCCCTGATTTCTATATGCATTTTAATAATGAATGAAGCCGAAAAATCTAAAAGAAAAACTTTTTCCAAACCTGTACCTTTTTTTCAATTGATTTTTTATTTCTATTACCCTAGTTAATGCTTGTTTTAGCTTAGTTTCTATAAGAAAGCTAAAAAATTTGTTAAATATAATTTTAATTTTATGTATTGTAAAACCCTACATTAGCCAGTACAGTTGGACATGCAGTGACGTAGCTACTTAGGGGCTAGGAGGAGCAGTGCCCTCGAATCCTTACCAGAAATCTCGATCGATCTGAAATTTTGGATATTTCACCCATTTTCAAAATAAATATGACAGGTTGCAAGTTGTATCAACCAGAACAATAGGTGTTTTTCTGAATCGTACTACGTTTCGTGCCCTAAATATGGGCCGTATTAATAGTTTTTAGTTGTGTTATTCCAAAATACTAGACGCTGCCTATTGTCAACCCTGCTGGTTATTTGCTTCACAAAGGAATAATGTTTGGTGTTCGGGAATTCGAGATTGAAAGCATTTATCAGAAAGAATTAAACAACACAGTTGTTCGAGTGGCCATTCGTAGGCATGTGCTGTGTATAAATTTTGAAAAAACAACATGATGAAGAAGCATCATTTTTCTTCAAAGGTTCCTCGTTATCATACTTACTCTAGCAAAGAGTTCTTTGGCTTTGAGAGGGCATCAAGAAGACTTAGGTCAGGAAGGATACCACGGAAATTTTCTGTCTTTTGTAGAGCTTGTCGCCCGAGATGGCCACATTTGTGCACAGAAAAGAGCTCAAGTAACTTAGCATTTTTAAAGTATTTGTATATTTAATATTTTTATTTGATAAAATCTAATCAGTTTACATAGCAGTGGGGCCCCATTTTTTAATTTGCCCCAGGGCCCTTTGTTAACTTATTAAATATCGCCTATATATATATCGATATAAGAGTCTACAATTTTAAAAATTTTTTTGTACGACCAATATTCGTTCATGCATTGTATTGGAATGATTGAAGTTATATAGTTTATATTCATAGTTCGAATTAAGCGCATTATGTAAATGGAACAAGTTACTGTCATTTGATCACTCATGGGGTTATACCTTCACCCTTCAAATGATCAACATCTAGTGCTCCATCTGTGGATGTTAATTGTTTGTTGCTAAGTTGTGGGGACCTTTGCTACGTTAAATGGTAAGTTTTAGTAATTGCTACGTTAAATGGTAAGTTTTAGTTATTGCTTTGTTCTGCCAATTACTTCCCAGCAGATGGCGCTTTCTGCTGATCATTCGTTTCATAATTCAAAGGTGTACAGGGTGGAATATCAGGGTGCGGCTTTCTTAATGATGGGACTCTCAAAGGTAGGGGGGGAGGGGGTGGACCTCTTATAAATTTTTAATTAAAACTACGAAATGACGCATGCAAATTTTTTTTCTTTTATTTTTGTCCAAACTCGAACCTGGGCTGCTTGGTGTTGTAGGCGAGTGCCTTACTACTACATCACACCAATATTTACGTACACAAAAAAAAAAATTGTATTGATTAAATAATTTAATAAATACACATTATAAATACACATTTTCTGTATTTAAAATTTGAAAATAATTTATAAATAAATATATCCTGAAGACGCTACACGCAGGAGTAGCGAAATATTGATAAATAAATAAACGATTTTTATTTAAAAAAGACCTTAAGCTTGAGTAATTCTTTACATTAAATAATAAAGGTCGAAAAACCAGAATTAAAATTATTAAAATTATAATTTAATTAGTTTAATTATCTTTTTAATGTTTTATAAAACTTTACTTTAAAAGCCTTTATTTAGTATGACAATCAGCTTTAGTGATAGCATTAATCTGTTTACTGGTGAAAAAATAAATAATCTTCTAATTGATATAACAAATTATTTAATTGAAACTAATTTTTTTCTGTGATCTACGACTACCTCTCTTAGAGAACATTCTTTCATAGTTGATTGTCAAGTGAATTGCACAATGCGCTAAGAAGAGAATTTGTTCTTTAGCCGCACGGTTCGTTTATGGAATAACCATCCTCTATGCGTCCACTATGTCCTCTTAACATCTTGCCATAGCAAATTTTCCTAGATCAACACTACTACTATTGCATGAGTAGAGCTCAATAGGAAAAAAAAAACTTTTGTTTGAAATATTTTCTGACTCATTATGAGGCGCATTCATGAGAGGACAATCAGCAATGTTATTGGCTATATTAATAATATCAGGTTTGGCATCATAATCGCGTTACTGCTTGTGTTCCTTAAGTTCTAGATTGTAGTTTTGAGTCTTATCTTAATATGCGTTTACTTTTATTCTTCTATAAGATGATTAGGGCCGGATAGCCTTTCCAAATTGCCAATAATTTTAGGTTCATGTCTTCTACACCCCGTATACAAATTGAGATATCTTTAATACCTCTTTCAAAAAAGGCCGTTTATTATTAGTAAATGCCGTGTTCCTTTTGCTCTTAAATTGCTTAGATACTCTAGTGAATACCGAAAATAATATAATATTACTGTGGATAAATGTTATTAAAATAATATTTAGTTTGTGGTAAATTATTGAGAACACAAATTCATATATAAGTATATTGTTATTGTTTTTTTTTTTATTTTTGATTAAATTATAATTTATATTTGGGGAGCCAAATGCGTATGTATGTACGTACATTCATATCGTAGTTTCTAATAAATAATTACCCAATTCACAAAATGTTATAGTTGTCGTAGATCGGTAGAAACTATGGCAAACTACAACTGTTGTACATAATGTTGTTGGTAATTTCCATGTCAAAAACTACTACACATATACGACAATTTTTCCTATGTTTCCGAAATGTCGTATCAATACACCAGAGTTGAAAAACCTTTTTTTATTTTTTTTTTATTTTTTTTATTTTTCAAATGTATTTTAAAAATTGTTTGAAATGTTTTTCTTCTCTTCTTCTTTTTAAATTTTTTATTTAAGAAATTTGATAACACTGGATAACATCTACAACAATATTTACGACAAGGTGTTCACACAATGAAATGCCATTTAACTATAATCTACAAAAATATAACATTTTGTGAATTGGGTAAATATTTCGTAGCTAAGTACGTATATACAAATACATGTATTCTTGTCCTTATAGGCTTCCTATATAATTTAAAAATTAATAAATAAATAAATATACAACCATGTTAGAGAGTTAAACACCATTCGAAACAGAAGTAAAATCATATTTTAGTTCTCCAAAACATGAAAAACGAAAATATGTTTTGGATAGAAGGGTTAAATTACTTTCCTTTTTAAATTTGTTAGAAATTAAAAATATTAAGATTTTTGTTAAAACAAAATATGAACAAAAAAAAAAAAATAAAATTTTTAGCCAAATAATTTTGAGACGATTGAAAAAGTTCAATAAAAGGGCCATTAATGATGAGAAAAAAACTTAAAATGGCATAAGTTTACAACCAACCTCGGAATTATGTATATTTTTTTTTAATGTTCGCAATATAAAATTAGATCTATCACAAAATAATGAATAATAATTAAAACAAAATAAACTGTCATATCACAAGGCAATACCTTGAAAAAATCATTAATAAACACAAGTTTGTATGAAAAGATTAACTTTAAACAATTTTCCTTTTCGTCTAAATTTTAATTAAATTTTAAATTCACTTTTAACTAGAGAGACACACTTTTGGGCTACACAACCATCCATCATCATCTCATACAACAATATCTAGGATTACAAAAAAAAAACCTGATATACAAAAAATTTTAAATTAATGAAATTATACGCGGAGAAACCAAAAAGCAATTTGTTTGAAGAGAAAACGTAAATGAAACCTTTAAGTAAATATTGAATTTAATAACTTGATTATAAACAACAACCGACCGAATTGACTGTTGCCGAAGTAAATGCAACACAACCAACGATTAAGTGTGTAGACAAAACCAAAGTATAACAAAATTTACATGCAACACGCGTTTAACACGCGACTCTATAAGAGTACACAATGCGTGGGGTACAGTGTCTATACCCATAAACATGAGCCACTTTTTTCTTTAACATTTTCTTGTCGAAAATATATGCAAACACGCACCGGATAATAAGGCAGAATATTTTTTTATAAATAAATTTCAAAAATAAAAGATAATTTTTCACTATTTTTCTTAAAATTAATAATTAATTGTTTGAAATTTAAAGTAAATAATAAAAATCATAAATTTAATTTTTGAAATTGTATGTCAGAAAACAGCCACTATGGTCACTTTTTGTTAAGGGATTGCAAAAAAAAAAATGTATTTTTTTCATAATTTTCATTATACAACGGAAATTGAAACGCATTTCCTTTAATAAAGCAGACCATGACAAACAGACATTGAAGATTATTACCAGGCATTGGATTATTCTCTATAGTTTGATGAAATCAAAACCGTAGAACAAATAAAAGCCATTTAACCCCAATTTTATTTGTAAACGGTTGATGTATCCTGATGTTTATGCTTATATTGATGATGCGGATGACGATGATGTTGATGTTCATAACAATGACGATGGGGAAGATGCTGATGGTGCAAAGCCGATAAGTGATAAGAACAGCAGCTGTAGCTATAGAGTAGAGAAAATACAACGGAAACTATGCCAGCAACAGTTAAATTTAAGCCATAATACCATTTCTATGCATTAAATAGCTATTATGTATTAATTTTTTTTGAATAATTAATAATTAAAAAAAAAGAAAAAAAGATTGTTGTTACCTAAAAAAAAAATTATTTAGTTAAGAATCATTTTGAAGATTTTTAAACAAAATTTGAATTATCCTTTAGCAACAGAACTTTACATTTTCAAAGATTTTTTTTAAGCTTAATGGATTTAGTCCAGTGTGTTTTTCTTTCATTTTTTTCAAATACAAAACTCATTTATACTTTCAAATATAAAACTGAATCTGTACAAAAACAGTTTCTTCTTTTTTACCTCAGAAATCTTCAGTGGAATCCGAATAGAGGTTTACCATCTTACGAAAACCGTCTAGCACTTATTAAACTTCCTACTCTCAAAAGCAGAATAACTTGTTTCAACATTTCCTTCATTAATAATTTGATATGCGGAGTTATTAATTCGGAGACTTTACTTACGCAGCTGGAATTTATTACTCCTACTCGACCAACTAGCTATTATATTCCTCTTAAACTTCAATACTTCCGATCAAATTACGCAAATTTTGATCCTTTTCGGAGAATGTGTGCAGAATTCAACAGCTATGTTTTCCTTATTGATTACTCCTTGATCTTTAACGCTCTTAAAAATAGAATAATGAACAGTTTAAATAACTGAATTAATTAATTTTTTTTATTATGTTCAGAATAATAAGAATAATCCCGATGCCTGTAAGAATCTTTGTATTTCATTGGTTGAAATAAATAAATAAATAAAAAAAAGTAGAAATTTGTTTTCATAAAGACTTGTTTACCAAAATTTTTTTGCGGAACAAAATTAAAATTATATTATTCAATTATAATTTTAAATTAAAAAAAATATATATATTTTTGATTATTTTATAAAAATCGTACACGATTTAATTTGTGTGATTATTCATAGCTCTCAGCTCTGATATCTTGAAGAAATATTTATTTCGGCTACTACCCCTCAGCAGTCTTCTGGCAAAAGCTCTGAGAGTAACTTATTGCCATTAAAGTTTCTCAAGTCTGTCGTTTAGAGCCGTCATTAAACTGTAGGTTCCGGTATTTACGGATAAAAATTGACATACACCACGTAGGTGCTGAAAGAAAGTAGGCCATAACTCTGAAACATGGTTGTAATGGCCATTTAAGTATGTATGCGTGTATGGGCACTGCGTATGTTGGTTATCCTATATAAACCTTTCTATGTCCTAACTGATATCGAGACAGTCCTTACCTAGTAGCTGTACAGTTGTATGTGTGGTCTAGTTTGCAGTGCGTTAGCTTAAAGGACAGAGCTCATCAACACTGACATCTTAAAAGAAGACATACATATACACATAAAATGTTTTTTCTACATGGACAACCTTTTAGCAATTTTCTGACTAATTTTTCAGAGCAATTGATTGCCATGAAAAAACTTCTCAAGTATGTTAAGCTTGCCCATAATCCTAAAATTTTTTTGTAATTTTCAATAATGTAGTCGCCGTGGTCTAGTGGTTAGTGTGTTATCTTACTAAGACGATAGCGCCGGTTTCAAATCTCAGCTCTGACATCTTAACAAAAAGAAATATGAAAAAAATATTTCTTTCGGCCACTACCTCTCAGCAGTCTTTTGGCAAAAGCTCTGAGAGTAATTAATTGCCATGAACAAGCTTCTCAAGTCTGTCGTTCGGAGTCGACATTAAAACAGTAGGTCCCGGTACTCATGGATAAAAATTTACACACACAACATGAGTGCTGCGAGAAGCTAGGCCGTAATCCTGACACAGGGTTGTAAAGGCCAGTTATGTATGTATGTAACCACCATTTGCCATTAAATTTGATGGTACTAAGTTTTCTTTGTAGCCTTCACTTGAGTACGATGATCAACATATTGAAATTTTTCCTATATTGAAGTTGTCTGCTGTACACAATCAAAAGAAAGTACAAAAAAATAATGTAAAAAAAATCATACAGAAACAAGACCGCAAAAAACGAGATCTTGAATGTATAACCCAGCAGGTCTTTGTTTTATTATTTAAAAAACATAAGGACACGTGCATATAAATATCACACCATACGCCAGTAGCTTTTTCAATAGCATAGCAAAAAGAAAAATATTTTTAAATCAACACAAAAGCTCTACCAAATTGCAGAAGTTTTATCAGCGTTATTTAATATTTACCCAATAAACTTGAAAACTGTGGGTAGTAGAACCAAAATTCTTGGTATTCTTTTTTTATTTTCATTTAAAAATAAATGACATACAAAAACACATGAATACCAATCATATCATATGACAGGACACTACAAGGATTCATTTCATTTGCATTAAAACACCATTTATGTAATGGTCGTAATGGTTATTGCAGAAAAAAATCATTAAACAGTTTTATTCAGAAACTTTAAAATAAATGCTTTTTCTCAATACTACAAAACCTATACAAAGCAAAAATAATAAAAATATAAATACTTAAAAATATTTCATTTAAATTCACAGCGGTTGCAATAGTGGTTGGTGGTGATGTTTTGGGTTTTGTGCACCATTAAAACAAAAGAACTTACTTATCAAATTTCAATAGTTTGTAATAATAGGGTAAAAAAAAAACAATTAAAAATAAAAAATAAAAAAATAAAAATAATTTTAAAACAGATTTGCCAGATTCAGTGTAATTTAAAAAAATTAGACAAAAGCAAAGTTCTGCTTGAAATATTTTCGTATATTTTATGTAATTTTTTAGCCCATTTAACGGTAATTTTAGCAAATTTTTTAAAAAGATTTATTAAGCTATACTTTACCCGGTAAATTAGTACCCATTCCTTTATTCAGAAGAACTGAATTCAATTGCGAAAACTGCACATTCAATTTATTTTGGTTTAAAATTTCGTAGAATTTTTTGTTTTAATACTAAGGGAATTAGTATTTTGATCAAACGAACTATTTTTTAATTGAAAAATTAATTTTTAATAACATCATTTATTTTAGCAATTCTTTCATTTTTGGGTTTGTTTTTTCTGTGCTTGAATATTCTCGAGATGTATGTACATACATATGGAAGAAAATAATTTCAGTATGTGATTTCTTGAAAAGTGTGAGTTAAATAGTTGATGTTTGGTCTTGAATATACACAGGACACAAAGAACTCTGATGAGACTACCGTAGCTGGAGTCGAGAACAATTGTTCATTTCTCCCTTCATTACTAGAAAATTCATTGCAGTTAACTTTGATCAAATTAAAGCGTTTCTGACGGAACAAAAATTAATATAATCACTTTCACTGGGGCTCGAACACGAGTCTTTTTCTTATTGTTTCAAAGTGTTTTTAGTTGTAAAATACCAGCATTACAGAAGCAGGCATAAGAATTTCATTAATAAAGTAGTAATTATTTAATTATTAGCAGAGTGATATTTCTTTTTCTGGAAAAATTTTTTCGGAAAAGGATCCTTAAGCATAAATGCAATGATAAAAAGTGGTAGTAATGTCCTTCAAAAAATATCAAAATCTAAAATCTTAAAGTCATTAGAACTTGCAGAATGCTTTTCTATTTCAGATCTTTGGGCAATGCGGACAAAATTTAATATAACTTATTGAAAGAATACTCTTTTCGAGAAGGAATTACCCAGTGGTATACGGATGACTCAAAGACTAAATACGGCACAGGAGCAGGTATATTTGGACCTGAGGTGAAATATTAGGAGGCAATAGGGTAATTTGCCATCATTTTCCAGGCGAAAATTTATGTCATTGAAACATGTGCTCACTTCAACTAAGCCAAGTGGTACGAAAAACAGTGAGATAGCCATAATATTTGGTAGTCGAGCTGCCATTCGAGACCTTTGGCTCTATAAAATTGATTTAAAGATTGAGCTGTTTGTAAAACTGAACCGGGCTAGTTTTGTGAAATTCGAAGGGGAGTTTGGAATGGAATAGAAAGAGAGGAAAAGGAGAGACGGATTATCTTTTTGAGCCAGACAGCTCTAAGATTTTACAAACTTCTACTTGATAACTATGATCGGAGAAGATTTAAATCATACATTAGATTGTCTAGTTATAGGCAGAGGATTTTAACAGGACTTCTGACAATTGGCAATTGAGTTGTCAGAGCATATACTACTAAGCACTTATGCAGAATTGTTGCAAAGTAAAAAGAGGAAACTTGGTTGAATATGAAATATAGGATATGGTTGTCTCGACCGTTATTTGAAAGTTCGTCAGGGGAAAGAAAATGAAAAAGGGATGGGGGGAGGAAGGGAATTACTATATAGATAAAAACTCTCGTTAAGGGTACCCTTACATGACACGATTTTTACACTGTTAGTGCCAACTTTTACATGAGTAAACAGTCACATGTCATGTGCGACTTCTAAAACATTGCTTGTGTAAAAAACACAAGGAAAGTCTTATGACAAAATTTTAATTAGGGCATGCTCTAATTTCGTATGGGAACACATATAATATTAAATTTCTATGCCTTGACAAACATTAGTTGGCAATGAATTATGTGTAAAAAGGTTTTTTTTCATAAATTGTGTGCCTAAAATTTTATTATTCATTTACATATGTATGTAATTGTACATATTGTAAATTGAAAATGGAATAATTTTAACAAACACAAAAAAACTTATGTATTTTAAACTTAAAAAACAAATGTAAAAAACATGTGGTGTAAGGTTACCTTAAGTTAAGGGCTGTTCAATAGATCTTCACGTCGAAGTACTTTTACTACTTCCAAACCCCAACTAAATGCTGTGCATTGTTTTGGAATGAGATAAATTGCTGTGATTTGATCATTCAAGGACCAGTGTTATACATTCACCCTTGAATGATCTACAGCAATTGCGGTAAGTGCCTTCACTACTTAGTTTTAGCTGTTATTTTCTACTTCCCAATAGGTGGCGTTTTTCTACTGATCATTCGTTTTTCGTTGTCAAAGGTTAAGGTGAAATAGAGTGCAATGTCATTTTATAGATGACCGTATTGGAGTGGGGGGACCTCTTATGTTTAAATTATAATTTTGAAAAAACCGCAATCTAACTTTTTAAATTTTCACCTTTGCTGGGATTCGACCCTGGACCGTTTGAGTTTTTGTGCGAGCGCTCTAACCACTATACCACACACCCTTCTATGGAGTAGGATCGAATTAATTTAGAAGTGACTAAATAGTTGTGTTTTAGAATATTTAATTCAGAACTCTGATATGTTTTAATTTGTATTTTAAAAGTAAGTGGCTTCAAATTTGCATAGGAAGTGTTTAAAGTTTCATGTTTATTTCGTAGGAAATATCTACAATTTTAAAAATAAATTGTAAACCAATTTTTTTATTATTATTTTTTTTTTTTTGAGACTAATATATTATAATTTTGTGATAAGATAAGTTATTAAGCGCCTTAGGAATAAGACAAGTTGCTGTCAATTGATCGTTCAAAGGCCATTGTTATACCTTCACCGTTAAATGATCAACAGAAATTGCCCCATCGTTGGATGTTGATTGTCGTGAGGACCTTCGCTAAGTAGGTAGCTGTTATTCATTACTTTTTCTCCTGATCATTCGTTTTTGTTTCCGATGGTAAAATGGTGGATTATAAGGGAGCTGTTTCTCCGTAGATATATTGCATGAAAGGGGGGGGGAGCCTCTTATTCTTATTTTTTACAAAACACGATTAACTTTTTCTTCTTCATTTTTCACTTTTTCTGGGTGCTTAGGCTAGACATTTGAACCTGGACTGGTGTAACCACTATACTACTTGTTAATTTAGTTTAGATAAAAAAAGTAAAAATAAAAATTCTTTTGTGTCAATTTTTATTAAAATCTCCCACATAACCATCGGAAGACAGTTATTTTCAAATCACATCGTTGAGTATTTTACGAGAAATTATCAACTCGCCTATATGTTAAAAGACGAATTCGAAAAAGAAATAATTTTAAAAAATTTCAAAATACGATGAGTACCCTCCAAATCCCAAATTTTCATCTCAATGTCATGCCCTCTCATTATATATTAATTTTACACGATACTATTCTTTCTCTTCTACACTAAAATTGGATATATCGTACAATTATTACCATCTCAATCCCCTTTAAGCAAAATACATTCATACATACTCGTAATTGGTTACTACAGCCCTGTGTCAGGGTGACGGCCTATCTTCTGGCAGCACTCATGTTGTGTGTGTTAATTTTTATCCATGAATACAGAGACCTTCAGTTTAAAGTCCACTCCGTACTAAAGATTTGGGAAAGTATTTTATGGCAATCAATTACTCCCAGAGCTTTTGCCAGAAGACTGCTGACAGGTAGGCTTCCAAAGAAATAATTTTTTCATATTTCTTTTTTTTTAAGATTTCAGAGCTGAGTTTTAAGCAACACCTTTGATATAACTGATAGAGTGATGTGTAAGTCTAATGCATTCAATTTCTATTGACATTATGGCTTAACTTAAAAAAACTAATTTGTACATATTTTTTATTTATTTTTTCTTCAAAACACTTTTCAATGACTATATGTATATTTAAAATTGCCTTATTTAAAATGTATTTTGAGTTTTAATTATTTAAATGATATATAATAGTATTACAAAAGTTTTAAAGAAAATAAATGAATTTTTAATTAAAAATTCTTACTAAAATCAAACAAAAATAAGTTCTCAATTATGGGTAATAAATACATATTTTCAATATAATTAATTATTTACACGAAAACCATTAAAAGTGATTTTTATTTTATAAAAAATGTAAAAATGAAAAAGAAAGTTTTTAAATTTTAAATGTTGTACTGATTGGCCTAATTTTCTTATTGCCTTTAATGTATTATTAAAAGAGCAAAATGCTTCTTACTTTTTGCAAGAGTTGAAAAACCAACTAAATTTTTAATTTCTTTCAATTTAATTGAAAAGTTTTCCCTTCACAAATATATTCGTATAACTTAACTTTTATGGCCAAAAGCTTTGAAAGCATCAACTTGTTATCCTTCAATCTAAATTTCATTTTAATTTCAAGGCTAATGTTTGATACTACTACGAGTATTTCGGTGTTATTGTTGTTTTTTCTGTTATAATTTTTTAAGCATCTGCAATTCAATTAACATTTATAAGAAAAAAAAAATTAAATGAAAGAAAAATTGCAAAACAAAAAGTACTACTTTTCTACCAAGTGTAGAAATTTTCTTCTTTAAGTTTTTCTTTTTTTTTCATTTCTAAGAAAAAATAAAATCAATTGATTTTCAATTATCATTAAAAATTACTTCACACTTAATTGTGGCACACAAATTGAATATAAGGAGCCAAATAGAAGTAATACAAGGCCCCCCAAGTGTAAAAGTTTTACCTCTAACACTTTCCGCCCACCCTGTTAAACATTATTGAACAATTGAAAAATGAATTGTTATAAAACTTTGTTCATAGTTTTACTTTGGCAAACTATAAGAACAGCAACCAAAAAGAAATAAAAACTGAAAGAATTAATTTAAAACAATTAAAATATTGCAGACACCAAAAGGAAAATAAAATAGAAAAAAATAATGTTTGCAATACCTCCCTTTGTTGAGTTAACACTTAAATAAAATATGTAGATCTACAAGTGAAAGTAATTTTGAAGAAATCCTATTGACAAAAGAAACTTGAACTCTCGGCCGTTAACAATAAGGACATCGAATTTTAATTGCTACAGAGAGAGAGAGAAAGCAATATAGATAGAGAGTATATTTTAAGGCAGCCAAGCCACTGGGAGGGAAAAAGTTAAAAAAATTTTGGTGGTTAATGGCTGTTAAAAGTTGTGTTGTCATTGTTAAAAATTGGCAAGTTTCTAACGAATACTGTTCAAATATTAAAGTAAAAAAATATATAATGATATTGAGAAATTAAACGGTAGTAAAAATTAGAGAGATAACAAATAGTGTACATGCAGGCTTCAGGATTAAAACTACGGTCACAAGACAAATTTCGTCATTGCCCTGTAGGTCTAAAACAAGATTTTTTGGAGAAAAATTCAATAAGAAAAGGGTTGAAAATCGTTAAAAGCTAAAAGAAACAAAAAAAAAAATAAAAAATTTATAAACAGTTGGTAACACTGCCGGTCTAATAGGCTTTCAGAGTTAAAGGTAAACACGTGTTTTTAAATAAGTGTTAAAACAGTGTTTTTTATTTTTAAGGCTAGCACTCAGGGGACGTCCTTTATTCATATCGTAATATAATTGGTAGGAAAAACATTGGTTAAAAGATTGTTCCATAAGCGAGAGGTGCGGCTAAAGAACGAATTGTCTCTTTAATGCATTGTGCCATATGCTGAACAATCAACAACAAATCGTGGTGCGGGAGTTTATGTCCTCTATCCGGCCTTTTATCTCGAGTTAATGATGGCACTTTAGGTTTTTGACACTAAAATTTTTGAAATCTGCAATCCGTTTTCGTCTATTTATCTCCGAAAATGGATTGCACACTTGAAAAATTTGGGGTCGAAAACCTAAAGTGGCATCATTAAATCGAGATATACATATGTATAAAAAAGATGAAATGGCAGATAGAGCACATAAACTCCCGCACGACGAAATTTGTGCGCTCTGTGAGAGGTACTTGTAGTCCGCAAGAATATGCGCTGAATCAAATCCTTTATTCCATCAGAGCACCTTCCATGGTATTATTTACGATTAACTGTACTGAAACCCATTCGGTTTTGAAATCAAACTTGCCGTCTTCAAAAAACCAATAATAATCTTAATATTATATTAACAAAAAAAAATTAAATGAAAAAGGTTGATCATATTTCATTTTATAATTATATCCCTTTTAGTGGTCGTGGTCCAATATTTTATTTTATTTTTAATTTACTTATATGCATATGCTATACCATTAAATGTGACGAAATTGAAAGCAAAATTAATGGCAAAACAAAAATCGATTCGGAACTAAATGCAGTGACTCAGTACACTAATACTTTAACATTTAAAAAAAAATGTTATCTCATATATAATAAAACTATTTATGAAATGTTGTTTATATTATTAATTTTTTTATATTTTTCTTTGATATAATTATTACACAATTAAAGCAAATGAAATTCTTGTAAAATAATTAATTACTTTTAGCAATAATTTACTGCAACTCTCGTACGTACTCTATAAGTGTCACTTGTATTTATTGTGTCGTACGATTATCTAAATTTCCACTACCCGTAGTTTAAAAACTTCCTTTTCTTTACAGTAATCCTTGAAAAGAAGGCAAAAACGAGCAATGAATAGTTTTTAAATATATACTACATATACAATAGTTATCATTACTGTGACCTAATTTCTAATATTCTACGAGTATTTATTTATTTTTATAAGTGAGAAAAAAAACCCATTGAGTAGAACTCATTTTCGTAGAAATCACGTTAGATTCGTTGTACACATAACCTTTGGCAATTTAGCACTTTAACTATTTCCTAATAACATCCGTTACTACTTATTTGCTCACAGCACTTCTATTTTTTTTTTTTACTTTTTTCTTATTATTTTTGTATTTCCTATTACAAGTATTCCCTGTATAGTTTGAAGGATATAATTTATATTCTGTGCAGAGTGGATTTAAATCATTGCAATATTTTCAATATATTGTACGAGTACTTATTCAATAACCAATATAGTATACATTCATTAAGAAACAAGAAATAAAATAAAGATAGACAGCTAGCAAGCACAAGCAAACTTAATAACTTTTATAAATTGCAATAAAAGCGCATCTTTTTAAATATTCCAAGCATGACAAAATCAAATCAATTAACAGAAAATCAATTACTATTTTCAATACTAATTTTTTCTAATTTTCTACTTCTTACGGCATTCTCTTTTCTCCTATCTGGGGTTTCTTTCAGTTTCTTGTAAAGAAAATATATTTTTAAAATGGTGCCTGTGCTGCATTGCTGAAGGGGTAATTACTGCATCCTGCGAAAGGAAAATGGTTTGGTTTACGTTGCTATATTCTAATATCTCCTCTCTATAGGGCAGCACAGCATCCTGTGTATGCATTTGTTTTACTTTACTTTCGCTTACTTCTAAATATTGGGTTTCAATGTTTATTTTTTATATGTTCCAACAAATTTTGAATTTATTGGAAATTATTCTTTTTTAAATAGAAATTAAAAATTATTATTTTATTTTTATTATTTTTCTAGAATATGTTTCTCTTGTTTTAATCTATAAAAGGGGAAATGCTAAAACATACAGTAAATGCAGGACTGTCCTTACAGAGTCAAATAACAAGCACTGAAAGAAAAATTTTAATTTTTTAGTACGATTTTCTAAAATAGAACCTATACAGGTTTATATATCTTTTATCCTCCAGATACAGTATTCCACAGATAATTGATACGACAAAAAGGCCAATATTTTTGGACAATTATACGTTTAAGACATTTAAACGAATATGGGTAAGTGCCTCTTTGAGGTAATTAAACGAGTACGCTTAATTGCCTGTATACACTGCCCACCAATAAATATGAAAAGCGTGTAATTTATCTTATACTTATATATAAACTTTGCATACTTTAATTGGAAGGTTGTATCAAAAAAGTAGTTTGAAAGAAAATTTAACGTACATTTTATGACTAAATAAACATAATTGAGTTAAGTTGCAGTTTTTATAAAAAAATTATTTTGGGTAATTAAAGCCCTTACGACACTACATTTTTGTTTTGTAATGAATTGTTTTAGAATTGAAAGAAAGAAACAACAAATGCTAGAAAGAGTGGAATATAAAAAATGCAAACAAAATATCTATTTTTGGTTTTGTATTTATATTTATTTCAATGTTGATATTCTTTATTTTGTGAAAAAAAAACGCTACCTTTAGGGCAAAAATACCATAAAATCGCTTAATTGTAGAATAACACTATAAGCCGTAAGCCTTTCTTATTATGTTATATTTGCAGTATTCTTCAAATATATATTAATACGAAAAAAATGTAGTGTCATACGGGCTTAAACGAGGGAATTTCAAGTGAAATTTCTCTTTGGGGAAAATATCATCACAAGAATTAGAGAACGCTGTAACTGAATGGGTATTTTTCAACCCACAGGCAGCGTAAGTGAATTTCTTTTCATCATATAAATCTTAAACCGGGACCATGCAAAAAAACGTATTTTCGATGTTTTTCAGTTATAGCGTTCTTTAATTCTTGCTACGATATATTTGAGCAAACAACGCAGTTAAGTGAAAGTTAGTTAACTGTGGGGTTTGTGGTAACAAAAAAATATGGGAATTCAGAAATTGAGGTTAATCAGCTTGAAAATCAATTAAGCGTTGGGCAATTATCAGCGGAATACTGTATTTCTGTTCTGTAATTCTCTTAAGCTAAATATCTATCGCATTCTTTGGGCACAATTATATTTATTGAACATGTTTTGTTAATAATCTCACTAAGATTTTTGAACATCTGCCTTGTCCTTACTTGTCTTAATAGATCAGAACTAAATTCAATTACATAAATAGAGTTTATTTTTATTTAATGACACCTAAAGTGAATATAAAAAAACAGGGCAATGTAAAGACTTATATAATCCCGATTTCTGGAACAGATGATAATTTCATTAATTTCATGAAAAACGTGCTATAATGGAGTCAAAACGTAATCTTGATGAAAGATTTCGACTAACTAGTTAAAAAGCAGGCAGAAAAAAAATATAATTTCAATATATGTTTTATATAGAAAAGCGTGAGATAAATAGTTGATGATTGACTTGAATATGTACCAAACACAGAGAACTGTGGTAGGACTTCCGTAGCTGAAGTCGAAAATACTTTCAGTTTGGTTGGTGCATATTTTCTTCACGAATGTCATGTTTGTCCTTAGATTAAAAAAATACTGCAAAAATAATTTAAATACATTTCATAGAACTTAGTTCTGATCATGAATCTATTTTATGGTTCCAGAGCATTCTGTCTTAGAATGGAGAGCATTAGAAATCCTGAGCACTGAAAAAGTTCCAAAATAATATTAAACGCTAAGTGGTGTACTGTTATTCACAGAAAGGTCGAATAAGAGCTACATCTACTAATTATTGGAGGTAATTGAGAGCAACAGAAGTACTAGAAGCATTAGAAAGTTAGCTTTCGAAGAGATGAAATGAAAGGTATTTGTTAGGGCTTTATTTTTCTTCTAGAAGTTCTGAAAATTTACGCATACATGTATAAGTATATAAGTAAATAATGTATGTACGTTTAACATACATTTTATTAAGTCTTTTAAATTATGTATTTTTATTATTGAAAATTTTAAAATTTTTGAATTTATATACTAATCGAATGCCATAGCTACATACAAGTATTGTTGTTCATCGTCACGATCTTTATCGTGTCTCTGCTTATTCGATAACGAATTCTACTCCTCATGACTTATAAAACATAGATTTGCTTTAATTATTATAATTTTTCCTGCACTACTAACGAGATCATAGAATTACTCTTTCGCGGCAGCAATTAGATTTTTTTTGTTTCATTTGTCTTTCATCTGTTTAACACTCTGTAAACTTTTATTTGCATTCATTTTTAAAGTGTGTAACATGTTTCTGTTATTGTCTGTTATAAACCTCTTATCTAAATGAATTTGCATGTGTATGAGGTGACACATGACAGTCAATTATTACAAACAATATCAAGTTTTTATTGTTACTTTTTGCGAAATATAAAATAATAAGAAATAATTTCTAAAAATCCTCCATCGCCCATTTGTATGGGAGGTATTTTACCCATATTTCCAATTCAATCCACTTTCGGACTTATGATTTGCCTTCACTATGAAGTCATTTAGACCAAATTTTAAAAATGTAACTGTAATACTAGTTCTCATGATATGCAAAAATCAATATTGGGGTTTTTATTGAAACTGAAATTTTCGTCGACAGATTACAATATCTGATCAAAGTGTCCAGTGTGTATTGAATACACGACACTCACACTGACAAAACAGCACACTACTCAACTTGCCACTTTTTTCTCGTTTTTCTTAATAATTCTTTTAAATTATTTAATTATGTCTATATAAGTAGCATATAACAACTAAAAACCTACTTAGCGAAGGCACTCACCTCAATCAACATGCAACGATGAGCAATCGCTGTTGATTATTCAAGGGTGAAGGTATAAGGCACTGTGTTAATATAAGAAAAAATATATATGCACTGTCCTTTCAACAAAAATTCAAATACTATGCACAGCATTTAGTAAGTGTTTACCCCTGAGTATTGGTCTCAATAAAAGAAAAAAGGAGTGCTGTAAGTAGTATGATAGATTGGTAGTGCAAAGGTTGTAAATTCAATTCCCTCAATAGACTCTAGACTCTAGTATACGACGCAACACCGATAATGTCGTTTTAGTTACTTTGTGCGTAATACTAAGAATCAGTGTTCGAAAATAAACTGTACATTATTATATGTACGGTTCACAAATCCAAGAACGGTATTTATTTTTTTAGTGTTTGTGTATTTCTACACAACCAGAATAAGTCGTTCTGTTTTTTGTTTTAAAACAGTACAGTTTTAGTGTTTGTATACATTTTGGTTTAGTTATCTTGGGTTATTTTTCCCCAAATTTCAAAATATTTTCTTTTTTTTGCATTTTTTATCGATCAGTATAAAATAAAAAAATTGAAAAAATTACAACAAAAAAAAAATATATTTTTCCTTTGTTTTATTTCTATAGGTTAAGAACAGTATATTCGTTATGTAGAAAATTCAAAAATATTATAATGTTTTTTGTTTGTTTTGAATTTTCTACACAAACACTTTTAGTGTTTCTGTACTTAATATTCTACAGTACAGAACACTAAAGTACGTTTTATAAGGTAAATTTTCGAACACTGCTAAGAATACAATAATTATTTTGTAGCATAAGGTACACAAAGTCATTTATGATTACTTATTCACAATTGTAGGTTAATAAACAAATTCAATTGAAAGTTGTTAGCATTTGTTGTAAAAAGTGTTCATGGAACTGTGGCCTTTTAATTATATCTTATAAAAACATTTTTTTTGCAGTGTATATGCTATTTGATAATTTGCTACTCCCAATAGGACTAGCAAAGTGATTCTTTTTACATTTTTTACAATGATACTGTTCCACTTTTACATGCCACTACCAAGTCTGTTCTTCACAGACATACAAAACCAGTGCAATAGTTTCTACTTTCAACTACTGTTCTGGCAATTTTTTTTTTAGCAAATGACAAGAAAAACTATACGCAAACGAAAAAAAAAACGCATTTAAAATACTGCCACTATCCTGTGCAAATAAAGAACTGCATAGTCAAGAACAGGACCCGGGAAAGTAAAATAAAAAAATAGTCGTATGTACGTCTGTTCTGTAAGTACTGGAGAAGAGAATGTCTTTACGCTTATTGAGCGTAGATTAAATCTTGAATGCTTTAGATTCGATTACAATATTTTTATACGTGACTTGAATTACAGATTTCCAAAGAGAAGAAAGAAAAAATTATATTTAAAACAAATTAACAAAAAAAGAAAAAAAAACAAAAAAAAAAACAAAAATCTGGAACGTTTACAAAGAAAAGTCAAGGGGAAAGTAAGAAAAGAGGGATATAAAAAGCAAGCAACAAGCTAAATTATTTTCTAAGATTTTTTTTTCGTTTGTCTCTTATTTTGAAGATGCTCATAAAGCTTTTAGGGAATAAAAAAATACGTAAAAAAATAATTTTTTTACAAAATAATACTGCTTACAGTCTAGTGAATGCTGAAACATATTTATGACGTATTAATAGAACTCAGATTTAAGTATTTTTTATCAAAAAAAAAATGCAAAAATTTTTAATCTTCAGAAATTAAGAATAATAAAAATTTCATTTAAATAACAGTGTAAAAATTCAATTATTTTCCTGAAGACACACACATACAAAATAAAATATAAAACTTATTATTAAAAAAAATAGAAAAGAAAAGCAAAAACTTAACAATAAACGTGAAATTCTCAATTTAATATGAAAATTTTATGAAAGTACTTACATCATTTTCTATGGCACAAGAAATGAATGTATTTGACTTGCGGGCATAAAGGATGATAGCGATAATGGTGTTGTTCTGATGATAATTGTGTTGATGATTACAAAAAAAGTTTAAAAAAAATTGTTACAATTGCAGTGACAACAGCATTTCAGTAATGCCTTAAGGCTACACTTGTCATAGTGAACACAAGCAACACAGTGCTAGTTTTCGTAATGCATTTTTGTTGCACCTGAAATTGTTATCAACAGTAGATGATTGTATGTAAATTTAATTATAAAAAAAAATAAATTACAAAAAAATTAGCAAATTTACCAGCAATACCACGTTGTAAAGAGTAATTTTTGTGATAATAGATATACAGTGGTATTGTAAAACAGAACTAAAAATATAAGTACAGCTTTCCTATCTCAAAATACAGTTCATCAAATATACCCTATTTCCTAAACAGAGCACGGAATTTACTATCATCAGTTTGGAAAAATCTTTAATAGAAAAAGTGCCAGACCAGTAGACAATTTTTCAAATTTGGAAGCAATAAATAAAATTGTAAGCAATAATGGAAGCATTATATTGTTTATGCATACCTTAAAGCTTTCAAAGATGCTATAGGATAAGGTATTATTTTTGATTTTGTATAATATTTGCTTACTGGTTGCAATAAATTTGCGTTTCTATTGCATTTTAGCGGCTTATTTCATATAAAAATCATGCATTATTGATGCGCTCGAATAAGTGATTGTTTACAATTTCTCCCTTACAAAATAGCTTACTGGTAAGCACTAATTTCTTCTGGGAGATAATTAAAAAAAGTGCCATAATCGGCTAAAATTAAGCTAAAAAATGCTAAATAGAATGTTCAAAAGATATTAGCAATAAAGCAAAATGGTATAATTTTTAACAGCCTTTCATGATATAAAATTGATAAAAGTAATCGATCGAATTGGGACACGTTTGGTACCAAAAAATGCTGAAACAAGGTAAATCAAAATGCTGATTTCTTTTATATTTATATTATTGTAGATAAATTGAGAAGTACGATTTTTAAATAAAAACACGGTTCACTTCTTTTTTGGTTTTTTATTAATTTATTAAAGATTTATTTTCATTGTTTTTACAATTTTAATTCTGGTTTAAATGTTCAATTTTTTTTTGTCTGTTTATTTTTATTTTTTGTTTTCTGTTTCACTTTGTTTTAATTTATTTCTTTCACCCACAATTATTTATTAGCGCCGCTATTTTCAGCTTACTGATTGAAGTGATGCAAGTGTCAAAAGAAACAGTGTTGACAACTTAAGCGTGTTTCTAAACACACTCTTTAAGAACATGACAAGAATTTTTATCAAAAAATTTAAACTTTTCTATAAAAAAAACCAAATTACGAAAATCGAATGAAGAGATAATTGAAAATATGATGCAACACAATATAAAACGATATAAATGGAAATTTTCTGACAAAAAACTTGGAATTTGTACAAACAAAATAAATCAATATATAATATAGTAACGCTATAAATAAAATATAAAACGATTTGATAAATATTTCTATAATTAATTTAGTTTTTAGAAGAAAAGTGTTTGTATGTATCTATTGTACAGTTTGCAGTTTTAAAAATGTGTGTGATTGTATGTATAATCAACTATTTCGTGTTATGCATCAAACGAAATTAAAAAAGTCAAGTGATTCATTTTGACATTTATCTTTGCTGTGTTGGACATTGTGAAATGAAATATATTATGCTAAAAAAATTCTAGACACGTTATTGAAATGCTAAAAAAAGCTAAAAGCTAGATTGATGTTTTTTTTTTTTTTTTGTTGACATAGAAATATGTATGTTAAATCGAGCATAAAAAATGCTACATTGGCCACACTGACTGCCATACAAAAAATTCTTTAAATAAAAATGTATACAGATTGCCATATCTTTTGTTTTATTTTTAAAAATCCTGCCATATTAACATTTTAGCGTTAATAATATCAGGAAAGCAATTAATTTATGACTTTAATGTGCACGTGTTAAAGCAGAAGTTTGTGATCTTTCTAAATACGTATTTAAACCGATCACCTACAGTGGTGTAACAACCACTTTTCTTTTGTAAACCTAAACAATAGAATTACTATTCCCAATCTGTGTATATATGTATGTATGTCTCTAGTTAATTCAGTTCCTTTAAAACATATATTTTCCATTGTTAATTGCACGCCCTCCCTTCATAAAATTTAAAATAATAATTCACAGATTTATAATGCATTATAGCATATATGTATGTACAACAACAATGCAATTAATAATTTTATAAGAAAAAAAATAAAATAAAAATAAATGTGGTAAATGTATAGAAAATGAAATTTTCGTATAAAAAATCGTCTCACGTATTCATTTTAATAATGTTTTTATTAATTTTCGCCTTAATTTTACACACTTTTAATAACTTTTGCAAATCTTTAAACAAAATTTCTTAAAAATTAAATTATGAATTCGAAACCATTAGTTACCACTCTTATATCCAGCAGGCATATTCTGTTTTTTGTTCAGCAGCAAAAAAAAAAAAAAAAATCATTAAATCAACAACGACATCATAACGAAAACGCTGCATCATTCATTCACGCACGTTATTTTATTCACTGACAAAATGCAATTTACGTGTTGTATTTTTTTTTTCCAAACTAACTTGCAACAAACACACCCTTTTTAGATTTTTCAATTCATTTTTGATGGTTTTTGTTCGGGTAACAAAACAACTAATGTTTTTAGGGGAGATAAAGAAAATCGCCTTCACTAACAAAGTCACTGAACACATCCCTTAAATACATTTCAGTCATTCTTTCGTTTAAACAAAATTCAAAGCATTATTTTCGGGAAGTTGGTCCTGTTTCTATACAGTTTAGATGTTGGGTGGTAGGATACGTTAGATGATAATGATGATAAAAGATGATATTATGCCACTAAAGGTTTTTATTTTTCACAAACAATTTTGGTTTTTTTTATTTTCTAGTTTGAGAACAACATCAGCTGCAAACTCATCATTGTATTCATTATTATTCGTTTGTATTATGTGGTGGTGTGTCCATGTTTTTGCCGAGCCTAGAAAAGATTTTCCAATTGTTACATGCAGTTTTATGCACTTCTTTCATTTTCACAAAAAGCATGTATTTTTCTTTCTCAAAAAATACAGCATCAGGATTTCTTTTCATTTGATTCTCTCCGTTTTTTGGGATTTGTATACTGCTTTTGTGTTAAAAGTTTTTCTGCCTTTTCCTTTATGTTTCTTTTTTTTATCCATTTTTTGTGTATTTAATTGTGGTTTAGAGGGAAAAAAACGTAGATTTTTGTAGCCTTAGAAACTCTCTAATAGTTGAAAATGTTTTCTTTCTTTTCTTTTACATTTGAAGGCTTAAAGTATATTAAGTTGTAGAATCCTTTTTGGTATTTTGAAAGTTTTTGTACATCTGTTGGCTCTTTCTTTTTCCATCTTAATTAAAATTTATTATAATTGTTATGAGTGAGTAAAGAAAAAACAATTTTTTTGGCTACAAATACAGCAAAAAATATCCTGAAGGATTATTTGTGAAGTTTATGATGGTCAACAACCTTCTGTAATCGTATGTTTACTTATATCTACAAAACCAACCACAAGGCGAATGGCCAGTGAAAAAAGACAAAAAAAATAAAAGTTAAAATTAATATGAAAAAAAGATTGAAAAATTTTTTCTTTAAATACAAACTAAAGAAAACATCTTTCTTCAGTGAGGAATTCCACAAAAAAATTTTTTAATAAAAAAATAAATCTTTAGTATTTAAAATAGATAAAAAATATATGCTCGTATTGCTGCTTTCCATCTTAAGATTCTTAGAATGTCCTCATATCTTAGGTCCTGCCAGATTCTTTGGTATAAAATTTTTATTTATTTTTTTCTAAGGGTGTAACTGCAATTTTACTAATGCCCGTATAATAAACCCGTCCACTTGACTGGTACTTTAAATAAACATTTTCGTACAATTTTTGAATTGAAACCTAATTTATTGCACAGGCAGCTTATACCGGGTTATCCACTTCGTGGTTTCAAAAGTATGTGACTGGAATTCGACATCTGTCAAACTAAGTTGTTAAACCAATTTTTTTTTTCAGTTGAAAGTCTGACATTAACAAAAATGGATCGCTTAACTATCACACAACGCTTTACTACAAAAATGGTGATTCTGCCATAACCACATATCGTGCTTTAAGAGATTATGGTTTACATAATCGTCCAACTACGAAAGCAATTGGCAAAATTGCGAAGAAATTTGAAGAGTCCGGAGCGGTTACAAATATTGTGAAACCTGTGCAACATCGTTTCGCTGAAAAAATCGCCATTAGGCTTTTTTTGTGTGGCGACGCCAAAAACTGTGTTTATGCAGATAAACCTTCAACTCTTGAGCACTAAAAAACCAACATTCGTCAAGTTATATCTGATATACCGCCCAATATGTTTCAAAAAGTGGTCGAAAATTACCTAAAAAAAATCAATGCTTGCAACACTTCGCGTGGAGGTCATTTAAATAATGTAGTGCTTCACACATAATGTCAACGTTCAAGCTTTATAATAAAACAGAAAAATCATGAAAAAAATATTTTGTATGTGTTTTATTTACCTTTTCTTTTGAAACCACAAAATGGATAACCCTTTATTACATCACCTGTATCTTTTCTGGAGAAATTTACAAGGAATCATGTTCGGTTTTGTGGTGACTTATATCTACTGAAGTCATCATTTGTGGCTCAAGTGATACTATTTCTAGGGCGTTTAATCGGTTCCGGCTAAACTAAAAATGTTTATGTTTAACGCTTTGAATTTTTTTGTTTGTAAACTATTTTATGAGCATAAATGTTAAATCAATTAAATTTTTCTTTAACATGTTGATCCATGAAATAAAATTTGAAATTTGTGCAAAAATAGAATATCGATTTTAATTAATATATTTTTAATTATTAATTTTCTTAAAAAAAATACAGTGTTTTAACCAAAAGAAAAAAATATACACAATAGGATTACAATTTATGTGTTGTAATTAACAAAGTTAATTGTATTCACTAAAATATTAATTGGGAAAGTAAAATAATACCAATAAACTTATTAATTGAAATTTTTTCTGTGCACCATGAATTAGAATTTTAATATTTTATCGAAACAAAATAATTTTCAGAGAGAGCCTGCTTACTGACAAAACATTTAATGTTCACTAGAGTCATAAAACCTGTATGAAAGTAGAAAAAAGACACTGGTATTTTTCAAAACGCAGACGGCGTAAGTGAATTGTTTTCGTCATACAAATCTTGGACCGGGATGATGCAAAAAAACTTATTTTTGATTTTTTGTCAGTTACAGTGTTCTTTAATTCTTGCGACGATTTGTATGAAGAGTCGTGTTCGATTTTAATCATTAACTGCTACCAAATGGTTGGGATCAAAATCAATAAATGAATTGGAAGCATTTTTACATTGCTTGTATATCAAAATTTTGACATCAAAATTTCTATGAGAACAAATAGTCGGGCATTATAAAGACTTTACTCAACCTAAATAGAATCTTCAATGAGGAAAAACAAAAAAGTTTCAATTTAAAAGCTACTAATTCTCTCAAAGAAGAAGCCCGACTATATTAAAAAGCACACCAAATATATCATAGGCCATAAATGCAGATTAGTGGCCATAGTAATGGGGCAATTGCTTTAATTGGAGTAAAATACAAAAAGCACTATCGTAGCTGCAATTGTTTAATTATGCCCTTATTTGGATAGTGTGCACTCCTTCATACATAAACACCACAATAGGAAACTCGCTTAACCCTCCGTCCTGCGCATGTATCTGGCTAGATCTTTTACGAGTTTAACACTGATTTAAACAAATTTATAATTTAGCTAGGTGTTTATGTCTCTAGGTACCCTCTACAAATATTGTTAGCTATCGTTTTTTGAAAAAAAAAATTAAAAAAAACACGTGTATTTTGTATTGAGAATAATGAGATTTACTTGCATTTTTTTTATTTTTTTGCGTTTGTTTATTTAAAGGAACTCGAAGTGAATTTTGTGGGTACTTTGCGTTGTTGTAGCTGTTGGAAGTTTCAGATATTTGTCTACGCCCCACTCTCTTCATCTAAATATATAAAATTTAATGTGTGTTTGTTTGTTTGTTTGTTTGTACCTTATAGGAGACCAAACCTCTAGACCGATCTTCCTGAAATTTTCACAGCATTTAACTGATTTCACATGATTAATAGGGAACTTTTTTCGACCACGCCCACTTTTACGCCCACTGTTTTAGAATTATGTAATTGCTCCCATATAGTTTTTAACAGATTTATTTCAAATTTTATACACATTATACTACAGGCGAGGTATAAATAAACATTTCTTACGCCACACATTGGTTCAAGAGTGGCCGAAATTCATTTTTTTCATGTTCGCCGATTTGGATAATTTTTTGGTATTTTGTTGTCAGATAGTTGAATATTATGATTCCGTAATATTAGGCTGATATATTTAGTATTTCTTTGGACAGACACGCTCCAAGTTCATATATGTTCGCTTGTTTAAAATGGCATGCAAATTTACTGTATATTCAATCTTTTGGTACAATCACAGTAAACTTATCATTAGACTTTGTTGTATATTTTCGTAAATGGCAATTGTCATAGATGAGATTTGCATTAAAAAAAGTTGGAAAAAGGCCACATAAAAAATTTCGTAGAACAAAATATAAACAACATCAAAATTTCAATGTTCATCAACTTCAGTGGACTGCATCTTTTTAGCGCTGTGGAGCACTGTTTAACGAAAGACGTCAAATTACAGCTTGAAGTCTCAGCTAAAAGCTAAAAAAAATTTCAGCTGCTCCTACCTGCTCCTTTCCAAAAGAAACAGTAAAAACTATAAAGTGATAAAGTAAGAAAACGTGAATTTTCGTTCATGCTTGTTGTTGTTGCCATAATTCTTTACTGTTTAAAATTATTACATAATGTAATATACATACTAGTCAATTGTGTTAATTTTTATATATTTAATTGTTGAAAAAAGCATAAGCTGCAATTGAATTTGAATTATTGTTAACTGATACTGTTTGATAACAACAATAGAAGATCAAGCGATAGACTATTAGGTGCTGTGTTATCATTCATTTATTATGTTGTTGCATGCAATAACAACTACACATTATGTCTTGCTCTCTTTATTGCACAAAATCTTTTCCGTTAGAGCTTAATAAGTAATACATTAATATATATGCCAACAATATAATATACAGTTTCTGATTTAAATTTCTGCAATTGGGTATAAATTTCTAATATTATTGATAAGCTAATTTACATTACATTGGCAAGTGCAGTGATAAGAGGTGTGTTTTTAAGTGATATCAAGATTTAATTTTATTAATTATGGAAAATGTAACAATTTCTTATTTAAATATTTGCGAAATATTGATTGATAACAACAGTGATATTGATGTTACTGTCGAAGTCATTGCAAATAGCAATGAAGGAATGACTGCTGAGGATGTTGAAGTCTTTACTGGATTTTTAAAAAAAAACTTTTTTACAAAGTTCAAAGATAGATGGCAAAAAGCAAGACGCATAAAAACCAGATTTCTTGATCTTAATGAAAATTGGCTTAAAAATGTTTACAAAGTGTGCAAATATACCGCATATCTCCCTTGCATGCGAGAATCAAATTTATGGAGTGCATTCTGCACATTTCTTACCGTCTAAGTTTCAAAAAATGGAGAACAGATAGTTACACAAAAATTGAAATGGCGGCAAATAAAGCTGAAATTCAGAAGAGATTAAAGTTGACACTGGGCATAAATGTGGACGCGGTGAAGCAAGGTATGGGCACAACAAACGATGGCAATACGGCAAGAAGGTTTTTCGAAAATCCAGCCAAAACTGCAGACGTAATTGGAATAAAAGAAGAGTTAATACATAGATTTAAAATTATTTTGGCTGCAATAAATTGTAATGCAGCAGTCGACACTAGCAAATTTCATATATATTCCATGGATACTGCCAAGTTGTTTGTTGATCTCTATGGCTGGTACTACATGCCTGTAACTGTGCATAAGATTCTGGTGCATGGTAGCAAAATTAGAGCAGAAGCTATTCTGCCAATAGGTATGTCTCTATTTAAAGGCCCTTATTCAATGATTTAATTTTCATTTTTTACATTTTAATTGATTGTTTGTATCAGGTATGCTGTCCGAAGAAGCTCAGGAAGCGAGGAATAAAGATTATAGAGCCTATAGATTACATCATTCGCGAAGAAATGGACGTGTAGCCACTAATGAAGATGTAATGCATAACCTTTTATTGTCTTCAGACCCATTTATAAATAGATTTCGCTCAAAGCTGCAAATCAAAAAATTGGAGTACGATAATGATGTTAAAAAATAATTAAAAACTATGCTTAATTTATTTATTCATGTTTTTTCTATGGGAGGTGGGCGTAAAAGTGGGCGGATCAGGTATATATTTTCAGGAGCCCATTCTACAATTATAATAATTACTTTTTGTGAAAATTGAGTTGATGCATTAAAAATCAAGGGAGTTATGCCACTTTTTCAATACAAGTTGTATGGGAAGTGGGCGTAAAAGTGGGCGGATATTTTTCAAATTTCACACAAATGATTCTGAGTGTTTAAAAATGCTATGTGCCAAAAAACAATGCCGTAGGTCAAAATTTAATTTTTACTTTGTATGGGATGTGGGCGTAAAAGTGGGCGGATCATTTTGATTTTTCCATTTTTTCTTGATTCAAACAAAAAATGCCTATGTGCCAAGTTTCATTGTCCTTCGACAACTTCTTCTATTTTTAGCCGCTCGTTCAATGAACTTGAACCAATGTGCGCCACGCCGCCTTTCACGCTTAACTGTATTTGAAAGCTCTAAACTTTTTGTTCTCTGTACAAATTTGTTTCTTCCAACGGATTTTTTTTTATTTTGTAGTATATTGCTCTTAATACTGTTAACGTCGCCATATAACTATGAACCACGTCACCGCCGTTAATTTTATTATATAACAAGGGGGTAGCGAAACACACCGGGTTCAGCTAGTATTATTTACTTTCGCAGCAATGAAATCAAATACAAAAAACTGTTACTTTTTTCTATTTGCATCAGTTGAATTATTTTTTCCAATCAGTTAAAAAAAATAAAAATTATATAAGATAATGTTATAATAATATAATGTTATCAATAAAATTGCATATTTTTTCATAAAAATGTATTGAAATACATAGTGCATCTGGCCAGACGCGTGCGCTACGTATGTGACTATCCGAACATGTGCGATGAAACATAACAGATGTATCATGCATTGATCCCGATGATCTTTTCATAGTTTTGAATGATGTAAAATTTAATTAAAAAACATGATTTAGTGCGCATTTTGATACTTCCGAATTAGATGACACATAAGTAGTACTTAAATCAAAGAAAGAGCCATCTTGTGCTCATAAAACAAACAAAGTATGAATATTTACTCCTATACGGATTAAATACTCGTATTAAAAGTGCGACGTAAACGACATAATAAAAGCATTGATTGTTTAGTTCCCACAGGTAAATAGCCTAGTGTCTATTGGACTGAAATTTAGTCAATTCCCATTTGTTCTAAATTCAGCCAGCAAATTGGTATGGTCGTGCTAAGACTACTTATTTTTGATGCTTTGGAATCGAAAATAGTTTAGGAGTGTAATAAGGTAAGCTTTAATTTTACTACACAAAAAGAAAGTAAGTACTTTGCTGGTTACTCTGTCGGACTGGAATTATCGGCAAATATAGAAATAGAGAATTCTTTTTAAGATTAGCTGAGGCCTCATTCTTTAACTCTCCTAAGCTAAAACTCTATCGCCAAAAATTTATAAACTTGATTCAGGACTTTTTGGCTACGAAAGGAATTCTTGAACGCTTATTGTAATTTAAAAGCTTCATGCCTATTACTTCTAAACTTTTTAATTGTATATACTATAACGCCCAGCTTGTTTCAAACACATAAAATTGTAGCTTTTTAGCTTAAGAGAATTACAGAATAAGGCCCCTGGTCAGCATTCCAATCGAGCCTATATAGTTGTCAAGAGTTTCTTAAATTTTCCCATTGCTGTAAACTTCAAACATCAACTTAAGTGATTAGTAAATACTTTTCCCTGTAATAGGAATCTTTCCATTACCATAATCATTCATGGGAAAATAGAAAAAAAATTTAAGTTGGGAGAAATTATTGCTATTAAAAAAAGCACTAGTGCCAACTGAGCGTGCATTGTAAAAAATTGAATTTAGCATCTATACACGCTTAATAACAATAATTGTTTTTAATAACAATAATTGATTTTCAATCTGTCCAAACCGAGTACAGGGTTTTACTAACTTTTGGTAGTACCATACATATTTATTGATAGTCCCTAAGAACCTTGTAATTGGTCAAGAGCCCTACTATTACTCTTAGCTCATTCCATTTTAATAAACTTTCAGTTGAAAACTAGTTAAGGAAACGGATAGTTTGTGGCCAAATATAATCAGGTTTTTTGTCGAAAATACTCAAGCGACGCTTGTAATAACCTTATTAGCAGTAGGATCTAAGGACCGCTAAATTTTCTATTTTTATGGGTTTCTAATTGGCTGTAATTTACTGTTCGGTATAACTAATAGATTTAGTCCACAAGACACACAGTATATTTGGAATACTATAATCGGTATAATAGCAAGTTCGTAAAGTGTTTTAATTTTATCCTCGTATATTATTAGAATTACGCGTAGGTACGAGTAACATAGCAGGGTTAAATTAGTTACTTAATTCTTTTTGTTTTTGTTCAGTACTACTTTCAGCTTATGTTCATTAATATTTATTTAATAATAACAAATATATTGCAGTTTAAAATTATTGTTTATTTTAAATAAAATGTCATACAAAATAATCAGCTTAAATTAAAGAAAAAATTATTAATTTTATTGTAAAATACTATGCATATGAAAATTTAATTTCATATGAGAAACAAACGTATATGGGCATTTCCACACAAAGGTCCACAATGATCGAAAATTATTATGTTAAGAAGGAAATAATTTTTTTTTTTATGAATATATGGAAATATTTATAAAAAAGTTTAAAACTTTAATAAAATAATGTTTTTCTGCTTGTCTCTTTCATCACTATGATGAACTATTCTGTTCTATGTTCCAACTATTAGATTTTTAATTTTTTTAAATGTAATCAAAAAGAACTTTTATATTTTGCCGAGTTCTGTGTCTATGTCTATATAACAAGTAAAAACTCGACAAAACGTACCTTTTGTACTAAACATAGTTGTATTAACATCATTTCATAGAATGGCAATAATTAAACAAAATTTAAGATTTCTTAATCTAACCATTTTAATGACGAGCCATTGTACCGTTCTAGATCCTGGAAATGCCCATATACTATAAAGTGTGCATGTATGCATATGAAATATGCAACATACATTTATTTTATTAATTTATGCTAAAGGTTTATAATAGCCTTAAAATGGCTTTCACAAAATTCTACAAAAATACGGATGTACAATATAATTCAATTAATTAAAAATAATTAATTAGTTTAAATCAGTAGAATATAAAAAACTTAATGCTACAAAAGAAATAGAAATATGTTAGAAATAGAACAATTAATTTACAGAATTCTAAATAAAAAGTTGCTTTGAAAAGTTCTATAATAGTTGGAATTAAAAACATGGATGTTTGCGGTTCATCGATAAACATCGAACACCCCTATATTCTTTTAGTACATAGAATGGAGTATTTTAGAACGAGTTTCTAAAATTTTGGTTCATTGCCTGTTGTAAATAGAGCATTGTTAATGCAATCACTTCAAAACGCATGAGAACGGTGAAAGGCGCACCAATGCATAATATCTGCACCATGATAATCAATTTAGCAAACGAGTCTATTTAGAAAGCATATTAAGTTTACACAATACATACATATATTCGCTCTAAACTGGCTATGTATGATATAATAAATTTATGAGCTTCTGAATTAAATTATTTTTTACTACTAAGCAATTACCTTTACACTAGGAATCCACAGGATAACCGAATAGTGTTGGCGGAAAAAAGTTGAATAATAGAATGGTGTTGAAGAAAAATTAGTGATAGATATATCACTCTAATTGACAAAAAAAATTGTTAACGTTCAGCCGTGTACAGTCTAGTGTTCAAAAAAGAACAAAACTGTGTTATGGATACGACACGAGAATTTAAAAAATGCAATTAAACATTTGCAAATAATCAAACACCATAACGAGCTTCAAGGTGGAGTTAATAAGGTTATAATGAAGCGCCGAGTATTACTGCGCTGATTATTTGCAGTATCCTATAACAATTGATGTTGCAACTTACATAGGAAATCGAGAAATTCCAAAAAGATCAACAAATAATACTAGGAACACAATTGGGGCGAACGACGAATTTTTGGTCGCGAATATACGTCGCTAAAAATAGGACATGTTTGTGTATATGAATATGCACACAATCAGGGCGTACGGCGAAATTCACCGTTAGCGACGAACTCAAATTAGATTCAATTTTAATTCATTTGCCGGCGAACCACGAATTTATCAGTTCATGTGACCATGTTTTCTTTAACTTTTTAGGTTTTTTTTTTCAGTACTTAGGGGTAAACCCATACTCTTGGAGTGCATTGTATTGGAATGTGAAGATGGTTGATAGAAGGGTTTTTTTTTTTGTTTTTTTTTCATAGATGTTTGCATATTTTGCGCCTTTTTTTTTTTTTTTTTTTTTTTTTGTTGATAAAACAAGTTGCTGTCAATTTGTCCACTCAAGAGCCAGTGTTATAATTTCACCCTCGAATGATCAAACAATTGCCTCATCTGTCGGTGAGCGTCTTCAATAGATTAGCTATTATCTTCCCAGAAGGTAGAGCTGTACTCCTGATCCCATCTTGTAGATGGCCTTGCTGGAGGGGGGGAACCTCTTATTTTTTTTTTAATTTACTTTTTAATTTAAATTCTAATTTTAGAAAACCGCAAATTTTCCCCCTGGTTCCCTGCTTGTCGTAAGAGGCGACTAAATGGGAAGTTGGTGGAAGGGGAAAGGGGATGAAATATTTTGCTTTTACCCGGTGGCACCAATAGGTGATGAGGTGATAGGGGCCTGGACATTTAGGTGTCACTATCACAATGATGACGACTAGCGCTACGAAAAATGGAAACGCTTCTGTAAAATGATCTGGAAATGACGCGACTGGGCTGGCGTTTTCTGCATTCTGTTACCTGAGTACACCGAGTGAAATCCGGTCGAAATGGCTTTCAGGGTAATGTTGTAGACGCCTCCGTTCTGTTAAATCCTTGGCAGGGCTTCAAGTACGTTCCACCATCGTCACCATTTAGTTGGTGATGCAGGTTTAGTTGAGACGACTCCTAATTAATGTCCGACCTGGCTCTGAATGCGAACTCCCATAAGGATTCGTGTCAACCCTCGCGAGGACCTCACTGACTGTCACAGGGACCCTCGGGGTCTTAGGGGACAACTGCATATTCAATGGTGGATAGCGGCTTGAAGATGGAACCCAAAAGATAATGAACACAAGAAATTTGAAAATTGATGAGATGATGCAAGGCGAGGTTGCTTTTATGAGCAGCCCGAGGTTAAGGCGATCCCCGGTCATGAAGTCTCAGGCCAAGGGGCTCTCTCTACCAACAACCTCGAAAAGTGCTGAGCCAAAGAAGAGCGTAAAGTCTTCAGAGACTAGTCTGGAAACTCCGCAAGTAGAGGCTACAAGTTCAGCTGGCCGCAAGAAAGTGGAAGGACTTCCGGAAGATAGTTCCCCAAGACGGGAATTTATACTTAAGATGAGGCGCTCAGAGGAGGAGACTGTCGCAAAATGCCAGACTGTTATCCGTAGGATAAGGTTGGCTATAGCAAGACAGAAAAACATCAACATAGACGTTCAAAATGGAGTATCCGAACTCGAAGAGCTTATGGATATTATGAAGAGCTACCGAGAAAATTGGAAAACTGCAGAGAAAGACAAGGAAGCAAGCAAGAACGTTGGGATCTCCAAAAACAACGGAAATAGTTGCGGTGTCTCCACACCTGTTAGTTCCCTTAATAAAAGGAGTGCCTCAAGCCCGGCTGGAGTACGCCCTGGAAAAAAGCCAAGGGGAAAAACAATGGAGATAGAGCAGGCCAAAGAGAAAGAACCTGACGGAGCATGGAAGACTGTAAAGAGTGGAAAAACCGTGAACAAAGAGAAGAAAGCGCGGAGGAAAACCACAAAGGAACGACCAGAGGCTGTAATTATACGCCCAAACGAGGGTCACAGCTACTCTGATGTTTTAAAGAGCATACGGAACAAAGTAAGACCAGAGGAATCTGAGATTGCGATACGTACTGTTCGGAAAACGAAAACAGGAGCGATACTCATCGAAATGGGAAAGGGTGGAAGAAGGGACGAGTTCAGGGAGAACCTGAGGAGTGTCTTGAAACAGGACGCGGTCATAAAGGACCTTACACCTACGGTCACTCTGGAGATTCGGGATCTTGACACCCTCACAACGACTGAAGAAGTTCTTGCTGCTGTAGAAAAGGAAATAGGCGCACCTCAACCAGCTGTTAATATACGCCTGACAGAGGCAAACAGCTTAGAGCAGAGAAGATCTTTTGTGACAATATCCGAGAGCTGTGCCAATACGCTCGTGAAATCACAGAGAATTAAAATTGGTTGGACACGATGCAGGATCACGATCCGCAAGGAACTGATAAGGTGTTACCGCTGCTTCGCGACAGGGCATAGACAATGGGAATGTAGTGGACCCGACAGGAAGAGCATGGACCTGTGTATAAAGTGTGGCGAAAAGGGTCACAAGAAAAAGGATTGCCGGAATGCTGTAAAATGTTGTATATGTTTAACAGAACATGGGAAATCTTCAGATCACCTGCCGGGATCTAGAAACTGTCAGGCGAGCGGACCAAATCCGTCATGATGATGAGGATATTACAACTTAATATGCATAGAGGAAAGGTGGCAGATGCTTTGCTATCGCAGATCATTCTTGAACAGGCATCTGATATTACTATTATTAGCGAACAATATATGGCGAGGAACAGTGGATGCTGGCTGGATGATGAAACTTTAACTGCAGCAATTTGGGTACCGGGCAACCAGGGACTACAACCAAAAAGAACTGGTAGGGGCGATTGCTTTACATGAGCTGCTACCTGATTCCAGTGACGGCATACAAACCTTTGAGGAAAAGCTGGAAAAAATTGAGGATGCTATTAGAGAAATAGGTGGTAACTTCATAGTAGCAGGTGACTTCAACTCCAGAGCTATAGAATGGGGAATGAATAATACCGATCCAAGAGGTAGATGGATCGTGGAAATGGCGGCTAGAACCGGTCTGGTCTTTGCGAATGTTAGGAATGTGTCAACATTTAGAAGACCGGGCTGCCAAGGCACCATCCCCGACATAACTATGGTCACAGAGAGAATACGGAACAAAATTGTCGACTGGAAAGTACTGGAAACATACACAGGTAGCGACCATCAGTATATATCATACTCATTTTGCCCGGGGAACACAGTGCAACCATATGGGCATACAACTGGCAACCGAAGGTGGGACGTACGAAGACTGAATGTAAACACGCTTATCTCGGAAATCGACCGACTATGCCTCACTATGGAATTTTCAAGTGATGCAAGTACAAGAGTAGGTCAGACAATGAGCATCATAAAAGGCGGTTGCAAGAAGGCTATGCCTTTGAAGAGACCTCCAAATATTAGACGAAAGGCAGTGTACTGGTGGGACGAGAACATTGCGGCCCTAAGACGAGAGTGCTTGCGTCTGCGGCGAAGGTGCACCAGAGCAAGGCGTAGTGGAACAGCCGCCGATGAAATGCAAGCATTTAAAGAGGCAAGGAAATCTTTGAAGGAAGCAATAAGGCACAAAAAAGCTCTGGCTTTCCAGGAGCTACGCAACGACATAAACGTAAACCCTTATGGTCTGGGATACAAGTTTGTGATGGATAAGTTGAACACCAGAAAACCAGTGGGAATTATGAGTGACCATGTAATGGGGAATATTGTGGATACGCTTTTCCCGACCCATGAGGTAAGGCGGGAGAGAAGACGAGATACGTACACCACGGAGTTTATTCCATTTACCACACAGGAACTGACTATAGCTGCATCTGGCCTAAAGGCCGGAAAGGCACCCGGGCCCGACGGCATACCACCTGAGATACTGCAAGCGATATCGGGTCTAAGACCAGAATTATTACTAGGGATGTACAACACATGCCTAAGAGAGTGCACCTTTCCGGAAATTTGGAAAAGACAACAGCTTGTACTAATTCGCAAGGGAAATGGCGACCCGGAAGTCCCATCCTCATATAGACCACTGTGCATGCTGGATACAGCGGGAAAACTTTTTGAAAGGCTTTTGAAACCACGACTTGATGCAGCGATCGAGAACGGCGGTGGATTATCCGCTAGACAGTACGGTTTTAGATCTGGCAGGTCCACAATTGGTGCTTTGGAAGAAGTGACGCAGGCGGCCACGGCTATACGGCAATTCAGCCACTTTACAAGACCCGTGGTTTTACTCGCAACGCTGGATGTGAAGAACGCCTTCAATAGTCTTAGATGGAGCGACGTACTGAATGCGCTCGAAAATATTTTTTCAGTGCCGCAGTACATCCTGAGGTTGGTTGAGAGCTACCTAAGTAACAGGCGTCTTATGTATTCCACAACCGCAGGATCGAGAACAAAGCAGATAACATCAGGAGCAGCACAAGGATCCATTTTGGGGCCCAATCTATGGAATGCTAGCTATGATGGAATTCTCAAAGAAGACATGCCAGAGGGTACTTTCCTGGTTGGTTACGCAGACGACATTGCAGCTGTCATCACAGCCAGGAACACCGACGAGGCGCAACGGAAGCTCACACGGGTCATGTTGAGGACGAAAAGATGGTTAAGTGACCACGGTCTAGACCTGGCCACCTACAAGACAGAATTGCTGTTGATAACCGGACGTCATATTCCCTTGCAAGTGGACATGAATATTGGAGGCGAAACTTTCACGACTAAGAGTTCCGTCAAGTATCTGGGTCTAAGGTTGGATCCTAGGTTAACCTTTGCGGATCAGATTCGACATGCCAGTGATAAGGCTCAGACGTTCGTGAGACAACTTAGCAGATTAATGGCAAATATTGGAGGACCGCTGCCGGCGAAAAGGAGGCTACTGATGGAGGCCGGAAATAGCATAATGCTATATGGAAGTGAAATTTGGGCCGAGGCGTTAAAGGTAAAAGGACGCGCCTATTTGCTGACATCTGTCCAGAGAGTCGCTGCTTTGCGAATTACCTCGGCTTATCGCACAGTGTCAGGACCTGCAGTTCTTGTCATAGCCGGCACAATCCCTGTGGATCTTCTAGCTGAAGAGCGGACGATAATATATAAGGCCAAAACGGGAGGCCGTCCCGTAACCAGCTCCATCAGGCAGGGTACCATCTTTAAATGGCAACAACGCTGGAACGCTGAAGAACGAGGAAGATGGACAGCGAGACTCATACCGAATATAGGGTTGTGGATGAATCGAAAATTCGGAGAGGTGAATTATTATACCACACAGATGTTATCGGGTCACGGATATTTCAGAAAATATCTGCACCGAATGCGAAAGTGTGACTCCCCTTTCTGCATTTATGAGGACAAAGAAGATGTGATTGACGACGCGGAGCATACCATTTTCGAATGCAGTCGCTGGCATTGCTATCGAGCGGAACTGGTGTCTGAAGTCGGAAGAATTACGGTTGAAAATATCGTTGATAATATGTCGTCAAACGTGGCGAACTGGACCGCCATTGCAGGATACTTTGAACGTATCCTAAGGCGAAAGAAGAAGGACCTTGAGGCATTTGAAAGTGCGGGTCCTGGACGCAGGACAACCTAGAGGGTACTGGCCGTGCCAAAGAGGGGTCCACCTTGAAGTAATGCGGATGTGGTTCCGAGGTGGTATTTCCCCTGGTGAGGAGATAAGGGGGGTTTTTAGTCGGTATACCCTTTTGGGCGAGTCCGACATATCATGCGAGGTGACGACCTCCGCGAAAGCATAAAGCTTTTTCCCTCCTTCCCGCACAAAAAAAAAAAAAAAAAAAAAAAAAAAAAAACCGCAAATTTTTATTTTTATAATTTTGTCCTTCGCTGTGATTGCACCTTGGTCGTGTGAGTTTCTGTGCGAGCGCTCTAAATACAGTTATTTTTTGTAATGCCCTACTTGTTTTTTTTTTTGCTAATTTTAAGACATTTAAATTAAATACATAGAATATTAATTTTAAATAAATAAATAAAAAAATGGAATGCCTGTATAATCTGGCTCAATAGATTATAAAAATGTACAAAAAACGAAGTATGGGAAAGAATTATGTTATTAGTTATGTTTGTATTCGTCGTTATTGTATTTCATATGACGAATTTATGCAGCGATTTTAGCTGGCGAATTCGTCAAAGTGGGCGAAATTCGTCGTTCGTCCCAATTGTGTTCCTAGCATAATGCATTTCTTTATAAGAACATAGTAGCCGTAGTTTTGGAATCTCAAAACAAAATCTACTGCTGATGTATTAGTTGTCTATGAAGAGTTACCAAGTATTAGGAAACAAGCGTATAACATTAAAATAGTTGTCTTGAAAGCATTTTAGAAATTTTTAAAATAACTCGATTTTTCAAAAATAAATGCTTCCAAGCCATTTTTCTTTTATTATTATCTATTTTAATTTCTATAATTTTTATTGACTTTGTTTTAATTTTTTCGATTTTTTTTGGTCTTATTCGCTTAATGATTTTTGTTTTGGTATTATGTTGCCATAATACAGAAAAATAGGAATTTGCTAAGTCGGTGGGAATCTGGAGAAGCCAGAATAAAACCGATCGGTATTACGAAATGAAAATCATTCCGATCTGAATTTTGTGATTATGACCAGGTTGTAGAATGTACAATTACCCTACAAGGATTAAAATAGTTTTTGATGTGCCATATTAGAACATTTCTTTAGATGGTTGATTATTTGTCTTATTCTTATAAATTTCTATAAATGAAATATTTTGTTTCAGGAGTTAGTTTTGCTCAATACTCGTTATAGTTATGTAGGATATTTTAGTATATCCATATATGCAAGTTACAAATTGTTAATTTAGGTTGCATATAATTACACTACCGTAGGGGTAATTCTCTGTAATAAAACAATGACTACTAAGTAGGTCAATTTATAATTTTGTCAATTAAGCCCTTGTTTATCTTATTAAAATTTCAACTTTTTGGTGTTAAAACTATTTAAGTTATTTTCATAACTGATGCACTTTCTTTCAGGAGTTAGCATTGCTCAGTTCCATAAACTGTCTAAAATTAAAAAATTTCCTAATAATTTTGTGGAATAAAGCAATAATTACTAAGTAGGTCAATTTATAATTTTGTCAATTAAGACCATTAGTTATCTTATTAAGGCTTTAGCCTTTTTTTTTAATTGACAATTGTTTAAATTATTTTTAAAACTTTTAAAATTGAAAGTTTTTTCCTGATTTAATTGCTTGCAATGCTTTAGTTGCCCTCATTTAAAAGTAGATATTATTTACAAACAATATAATTTTTTTCTATATAAATAAAACGTAATAACTTTTAATATGTTTAGCATTAAAACATTGTTCTGCATTTTTATTTTAATTAATATTTAAAAAAAGTGTCATCATAGATAATTTGGAATAAAACACTCTGCTTTCGATTTGCATATTTTTTTCTTTTGTTTTCCTTTTTTACATTCACATACGACTGCCTGGTCATGTAGATAATTTACATTTTAATTAAAAGTTTTTATATTTGCAAGTTTATTTTGTATTTCTTTTTCGCAGTTATATAAAAATAGTTATTTAGAACGCTGTTATATAAAGGAAAACTAGGTTAATTTATGTAAAAAAAACGACAATTTATTAACAATAAATAATGGCATAAGCGACTGCTATAAAAAATAGTTTGTAAAGGATGAAACAACCAACTAAAATGTCAACTCGTACCCATCAATCATACAGATAGAAAAAAAAAAACGGATAAATTATTTAAAAATGCTTTCATTTTACTGCTGCTTAATGCACATAAAGTAGCGGTGTCATAAAGAAAGGGAGAGAGAGAGAGCAAAAATATCTTCTTAAATATTTAAATAAGTCAATCAGAGCTGTATTTGATGAAGGATATAAAAAATATAGTATAAGAAATGTGTAAATTAATCGCCAGTATTTTAAAACTTCAGAAAAAATATAATGAAAATTATATAAAGAAATTAAAGGTTGATGAAGTGGTTCAATTTAGGTGAGACATGCATGTAAGGTTTTAACATTGACATGACATTGAACCTCATGTACTCGTATAAGGGCAATAACTTAAAGAAATTGAACTCATTTGAAATACTGAAATTATTGAATGTGTGATCCATCTCTGATTTCAACAAATAAGCATGTCACTGAACATTGTATATTTGTGCTAGAATTTAAAAAAATTGATCTCATTTGAGATAAATTAATCGAATCAATGCAGAATGAGTGATTCAAAATAGCTCCTTCATGTATTGATGAAATCAATTTTAATTCACTTCTATTGGATATTTTTTTTTTTGTTGGTACAAATACTCAGGGGTTTACAGCCCTACTCATGCTGTGCTATGTATTGGAATATTTGAAGATGATATAGTTCATATTGTTCCATTTAAGCGCTTTATATCAATGGCGCAAGTTGTTGTCAGTTGCTCAATCAAAGGTCTGTGTTATATGTACCTTTATAGTTATAATTGCTAACAGAAATTGCCCCATCTGTTGATGTTAATTTTTGTCGGTTGTGAAGTGGTGAGGATTTTTGCTAAGTTAAATGATAGGTTTCAATTCTTGCTTAGTGCTGTCTATTACTTTCCAGTAGGTGGTGGTATCTCCTGATTATTCGTTTGATAATTCAAAGGTGGTTAGGGTGGAGTGTCACGGTGGGCCTTTCTTAACCCTTTCGGACCCTGCATAAACAATTGTGCAATGTTGATTGGTCTTGGTTGGTCTTTTTTAAAAAATAATAATTATTTTACATGTAAATGTCCAAAATACACAAACGTGTCAGGTCCTTTTTTAAAAATTCATGATTGTGACAAAATTTTAAAAATTAAATTTTAAACGTCTGTAAAAAGTAAAATTTTAAATCTTTACTTTTGTGAAAATGAGAGTATCTTTTTGTTATGGGTCTGAAAGGGTTAAGAATGGACTTCTTAGAGGTCGAGGGGAACCTTTTATATTTTTTTAAATTAAAACTTTTAAATGACACACAAATTCTTGTTCTTAATTTTTTCCAATACTCGGACAAGAAGCTGGGCTGCTTTGTGTTGTAAGTGAGCGCTCTATCCACTACACTTCGCTATATTCCAATTCTATTGAACATTGTTTTTCAGGGTTTTCAAAAATAGCGAAATTATATATTTTTTAAATGGATTTAATTCCAATTCTGTGAATATAAAAACAAAAATTTGCTTTTATTTTGAATATAAATTTTAAAATTTCTCGGAAAACTGCTTTTTACACAATCAGGCTATAAATTCAGGTATTGATGTCAAAGTCCTAAAAATTACATTCTCTTTGAACCGCTTTAGTTTTACCGAAATCTTAGAAAAATTTATAAATTTTTTGTTTTTTTATCCACCTATATAGTTATTTCCTTTGTTTGTTGGCAATAAAATCACTTCAATGTCCAAAATCTATAGCGAATCAATTGGTTATTAACAGCTGTGAGTAGGAAGCCACTAAAAACAAAGGAAATCTGAAACCAGCATTATAAAAATCTTAATTAGATATGGACAAGAAAATTATTAACAATGTGGATGAAAATCTAAAGCAAAAATAAGTGTGTTGTTTTTTCTATTCAAATGTATTATAATGTATAATCATATAAACTGGAATACAAGAAATTTTAAAACAAATTAATATTTATTGTGGGACATAGATTCTTTTAATATTTTTTTAATTAATACTTGTAAACATCTTTTAACTTCTTTGAGTTAATTTTGTTTTACTATAATTTAAATACATAAATGGAAAAGAATAAAGTTCTTCCAAAATAATAAATATTTTGAATATTACTCAATCAATAAAGAACATATTCACTTTTTCAATTAATCAATGATTAATGATTGGATAATTTAAAATATAGGTCGAAAAATATATGCTGGCTTTTAAACAGGTACGAAATTTTAAGCTGTCAGCAAGTTTTGAACCGACGCTTATGCTGTCAACTGATTTACGTTTGGTTTGACTTATTACACTGGTATACCAAAAACAAAAAAAATTTCGGCCGTTTAAATAAAACCACAAGTATATGGAAAATAATGATTTTGATTTGGTGAACTCAAATCCGCAGACGCCTCTCAGCAGTCTTCTGGCAAAAGCTCTGGGAGTAATTGATTGACATGAAAAAGCTTCTTAAACCTGTCATTTGGATTCGATATATTCGTCAACCCCCAAAACAGAAATAATAACCCAGATATCAGTTGCTAACTTTTAAACATGGCGGGTGTTTAACATGTTATTGAACATAATATGGCATCAAGTGAATTTTTTTTCTCGTTACAAAAGATAATTGGCCAATACAACCCTATATCAGGGTTACGGCCTGGCTTCTCGAAGCATCTATGTTGTGTGTGTTAATTATTATTCATGAGTACCGAAACCTACAGTTTAAAGAAGACTCCTAACGCCAGATTTGAGAAGCTTGTTCATGGCAATCAGTTACTCTCAGATCTTTTGCCAGAAGACTACTGAGAGCTAGTCGCCGAAAGAAATATTTTTTTCATATTTTATATTTCAAATTTTTTTAAGATATCAGAGCAGGGCACAGTGGCCAATTTGGCTTCGCTAGCGGCATTTTATTCATAGCTTCCAAAGTAAAGAAGATATCTTCAAAAAATTTTTTTCTCAATTCAGAAAAAAATGAAACAATTTTTGGAAAAAAAAAATTTATTTTTTTTTATTTTTAATTTTTTTTTTTTTAATTTTAAATTTTTTATTTTTAATTTTTATTAATTTTTTGTTTGTTTTTAATTCAATAAACATTTTCATATATAAAATTCTCATGTCGCGGTGTTTGTTGCCAAACTCCTCCGAAATTACTAGACCGATTTTCATGAAATTTTGTGTGCATATCGGGTAGGTCTGAGAATCGGCCAACATCTATTTTTCATACCAATAAATATTAAGCTGACCCGCCCCAAGGGAAAATTTATGCCTCACCTAAATAACGTACTGACTTCGATGAAATTTTAAACTAGATAGATTAGAGCATATATGGTTTAGGTTTTTTTTAAGTACTCACAGGGCGCGGTGCAAGGGCTACTTTTTCCTATCCCCAACTAACAAACTAATTTTGATTAAATTTTATTTATATCTTAACACAACGTTAGATTAACAAATGTGAATTATCACGTCTATTTTTATACCCCTAAATGTAAAGTTACCCGCTCCAAGGGGAAATTTATGCCTCACTTAAATAACGTGTCGACGTCGATGAAATTTTAAGCTAGATAATATATATCTGCGTACCGTAGGACACACAACCACAGTTTTTTTATATAATAAATACCTTGGCGTTAGTATATAACAAAACTTTTAATGAAAATAATAAAATATTTTGAGCATCACTTGCAGAAACATATGCTGACTTTGACAGCTCACAGCTGTTCATCACCTGTAAGGTGAGCATTTAAAAATCGATACAAATCTAGTGAATGTATTTGTTATCGTTTGTTAAAAAAAAATTAAAGGTTTTTCAAATTTGAAAATTTGAATTTAATACCGCTAGCGAAGCCAAATTTGTCACTGTGCAGGGGTTTGAATTCTGGGCTCATGTCTTAGTATTCATGACATAGCAAAGAAATTTGCCAGGTATAAATAGTTTTTCGTGACAACTCTTTGTAGACTTCCACTAAAGGAACGTGGTAAAAAGTAGCATGTCAAATAAACAAAAGCATAATAATTTGGTAAGAAGTAATCAATATTATTTGTTGCGATCTTAATCGAAATAATTGTTCATGTGCCCCCAAATAATGGATCGGGCTGTTATAAGCACTATAAGAGATTTATATAACAAGGAAAGTGGCTAAGTTACAGAAATAGAATTCTGTAACCAAACTATAACAGGTGTCTAGACATATTCTTTGAAATATATGAAAATTAAAAAAAAAAATATTCAAGAAATAATTTTTTATTACCAATTAATTTTTATTTGAATTTATTATTCCCTTCATCAAAATAATAATTTTCTAAATGTTAACAGAAAATTTAAACAACTTTTTAAGTATTTATTTCTTAAATTTCTAATTGGAATAAGTTTTTATTATAATTGTTTCAACAATATTCATATATCGCTGAAATTTCAAACAAATATTAAGTAAATATGTTGTCTTCCCAGACTTCTTTTAGATTTTTCTATGGAATTACTTTGTGAAATTTTAATAGTTAAACATTAAAAAAGAACTGATGTCGAAATCTAGTTCAGTTCAGCTAGTGTTTATACATATTCCTTAACGGAATAGATTTATTATATAAGTATAAAACTTTTAAATATTTTTTTTTTTTAATTTTTTAAGTAACTTTTAAGAATACATTTTACTCAGTAACTTATTTAAGTCTACATTGGTTTTTCTTTCAATACAATTTTAAATTCAATATCCTTTAAAAAGCAATAATTTATAGGTTTTTAGAATATTGTGTACTGCCTGCATGTATGTTTTTGGCAACCCTCCAAGGTCCTATTTTCATTCAATTAATGATCAAATATTCTCTAGATGTGTGTCAATCAACAGCTTCTATTTTTCCCTCTGTTGAAAAAAAATAAGAAAAGAAAAAAAAATAAAACACAATTTTGTTGTAAACTTAACTATTAATTTCGTTTTAGTTTAGAACCATTTGTAAACATGTCTGTTTGTGTTTGACAATTTACGCATGTTTTTATGCTCATCAATATGTCTACACATTTCATTTAAATAGTTTTGAGGACAGACAGACCTTTATAAACATGAAATTTTACAAAGGCCCCCATATAGATGCATAGACATTTGTATGTATGTGTGTAGTCATTTATATATTTAACATATATTTAGTTTGTAAAGCATGTATTTGTTGTTGACAAATCGCCATTCTTCAGAATGATTAACGACAATTCAAACATTTTCCAAAAACGTTTAAATTTTATCACTTAAACTGTGTGTTCCACAATAAAAGAGAACAAAAAAAAGGAATGGTCATTCTATACAGGCCTAGACTTGGACAAATAGACGCTGGTATGTGCATGGTGTTTATAAGTGTATTTGTATTAAGAGGGTTGTTTGTCTTTTATTTGAAAAACAAAAAACAACATAATTTTGTTTCTGTTATTTAAGTAAAATGTATACTGCTCGCACAACCTACGTATAGTTTGTATTTCTTAATGGTACATTGATTGTTTATTGTTGTTGTTATTGCTAATGTACATCTTCAACACAACCATGCTACATTATATACACACAATCTGCCATTTGTTACTCGTTCTTATACAGTTTTGTCCCTATTGGTGAACAAAACAAGTACAAGTTATTGCATTTGAAAGAAGGGTGAGGCTCCCTCATAGATACTAAAGATAGCAGCGGCGTTCTTAGATGATTTGTTAGTCCTTTATGTAGTAAAATACAATTGCACATATACACTTAAACTTACATACTGAACTCATTCATGCGTTTAAGTATAGAGAAAGAAATCCTTGAAAATCATACTGGCATATCCTACAAAGTGTGTCAAGTCTTTGTTTCTTTCAATATCGACTATCTGTTGAAAACACATATTCCAATACAAATCAAAAGCCATGAATACAAACAAATGTGTAAATGAATTTATGCATGGTGGGCCAACTGTTTAACACTTTTTTTTTTGTTTAAATTTTAAATTACTTTTATTGTTTCTATTTTTTTTTTTTTTTTTTTTTGAGAATATTTAAATTTTTTGTCTCACCAAATTTTCTAATAAGGTTTTGCACGGTAGATTGGTTTTCAGGTTATATGTATGTTTAAGTGATTAAATCAATAAATTCCTAATTCATTGATATACGATAACCACCTTTGCTACAAGTTATATCTTTGCTAACAGAGATCATATACAATATATGCTGGAAACTAAGAAAAGTTTAGCCAATAAGGCAGCAGAAGCAAACTCTCATTTTCGCCGAACTGATCATGTTTGCGACTCCAACTACGGAAGACGCAAACGAGTTCTTTGCGATATGTATGAAATATAAAATATGTTCAGTTTAGCTGGTGCACCTTTTTTTCAATACATATACACTGCCGATCACTTGAATAGGTTCATTAATTTTTTCTTTTATATTTTAATTTTTCTTCATATAAACCTTTAATAGAACACATTTTTTTCCCTTTAAATTAAGAGAAATTATGAATGATCATATTTTAGAGGGAAAAAATTAATGGTACAACAAATAAAAATTTTTTATTTTTTGCTTTTCCTTCAAAATGCTGTATAGGAGGTGTATATTTTGGGTCACTTGAATAGGTTCACTGGGAATAAAATTAGATTGCTTTTGACCGTCGACAGTATAATTAAAATATTAAATATTTGTGATTTGCTACAATACTTTTTTACATTTTTATTTAAAATGGGGCGCAGCAAGCGATTAACTGAAGAAGAAGAGGTAAAATTAAAGCATTCAAAGAAACTGCCTTAAGCCATAAGAATATTGCAAAATAATTGGTCGCAGCCAGAATGTTGTAATTTTTTAAGAAATCAGTCTGATTACGAACAAAACATGAAAGGGCAGATGAAAAAGCCACAACAAAAGCGGACAGAATTTGAACGATTCAACTGCAAAAATTAGCAAAATTAGGTATCACAGCCAGTATAAACACTGTAAGACATGTTATTCGAAGTTCTAAACATTTAAACAGATTGAGAATTAAAAAAAACCATCCCATGCTGATCGTAAAGCGAAACGGCTTCAGTTTGCCTGAGAACACATGAGTGATAAAAATAAGTGGTATAGTGTTGTCTTCTTAAAAGAAAAAAAGTTCAATTTGGAAGGTTCGGATGGTTGCAAGTACTATTTCCACGACCTACGTAAGGAGGAACGCTACCATAGTCGTCTCAATAACTGTAAAGGAACTGTAATGGTGTGAAGGAGAGATTTCATATTATGGTATATGTGAGCTTTAATTCCACACATAAAAATGAAAGCGAATAACTACAAAATAGTACTTGAAAAGGCGTTTCCATATTTTTCTACAATTTTTAGACCAATTCTATGGATATTTCAACAACATAATGCTCCGATACATAATGCCAGGGTTGTAAAAGCGTAGATTAAAAGCCAGAATGTCAATATGTTGGAGTGACCACCATATTCCCCTGTCTTAAATATTATAGAAAATATATGGGGCTTGCTTTCTCGCAAAGTCTACAAGTCCGGCAGACAATACGAAAAAAAATAAGCTTTAATTAAAGGCCTGGGCCTTTACCATTTCCTAAATGGTATCCTTGAAGTTATAGCGAATAAATGAGGATATACTCATTATTAAATCATCAAAACTTGGTAAGAAATCTTAAAAAAATAAAATAAATAAATAAAAATAAAAATAAAAAAAAAAAGTTTTACACAAAAATTATCATTTTCTTCTTTTGTTTTTTAAATGAATGATATTCAACCTATTCAAATGGCACACAAAATTGTGTTGAAAATCATATTAGTCTTGGGAAAAAATTACTAAAATTCAGTTATTAATTATTCCAAAAAATTTTTTTTTATTATAAACTAACATAATCCAATATTTTACTATTTTAAAAAATAATATAACTATAAACTTAATTTCTTCTAGAAAAAAATTAATTTGAATGTAATGACAATAGTGAAACGATTCAAGTGATCGGCAGTGTATATTTACATATTGTCATATTATATGCAAACGGACGTAACTACCCTTTTTTTTACAGGAGAAGCAAAAAACCTTAAAATAAAAAATTTTGTAAATCCTGCAAATCATATAATTTTTAGATCGAGATATAAGGATTGGCATCCCTATATACAACGAACAAGTTTATATATAAGGTTTCCCTATAAATATGTATGTACTATGTCTTCTTGCATTTAAAAATTCACGCACTTGTAGATACGTCTATTTGCATTTAATATGACGATATACTCGTTTATCATTTTTCAAACAATAGAAAACTAAATTTCTTTTCATTTTTATTTTAATTTGGTATCGAAATTAAAATTGTTTTAAATTTTTTTTGCATTAAAAACTACAAAGACTTCATTTCATGTCTCTATTTGCTTAAATTGTCCTTCTCTCACCTTTAATTCTAGGCGACACTTTAGTATACTTTTAGAATAATGTTTGGAAATAATGGATCTGAATTGAAATATAACCTTCTTTTATTGAATTATTTACACCCTAAAAAATTAAAAATTTTTAAGCGATTTCTTTGTTATTGAAACTATTGATCTCGTCTGTCTAATTCCGCACACATGTAATTAACGCCTTTGACATACACATGTCAGGATGGAATATTGCTTTTTGTTTCTTTTTTTTCATAATAATTATGACTTTCTTTTTTCTATTCAATTTATTTTTTCACAATTAGCTTATAACTTTCAAAAATGTCAATTATGGAATTTAGCACACATTGTTTGTCAGGAAAAAAAAAATAAAAATCATATATGAGTATTGTAATCCCCTAATCTAACAATAGTTGAAAAATAATATTAAAAATGCTGTCAATGTCAAACTGATAGATCTTTTTATTGTTTTCAATAATAACTTTAACACATAAAAAGAGAATTAAAAAAAGTAACACAATATATGTACGAGTATGACTACTTATAAAACTGCTGCATAAAGCAATACAGATTAACGTTTGTCTACACTTTTACTTATACATACATGAGTATGAATTGAATTCATGTGTTCGAAATACGAGTAACACTCGTTTAACAAAATAAAAAGGACACCGAACAAAATACAAATACAAAAATACAGGAAGGAAGTGGACAATAACAATAATGACAGTCCAACAATACAATTGCATAGTGATTGTATTAAAAACAAAAAAAATGTCTTATGCAGAGTTTAAGTAATCAGAGATTCTCTTTTTTTTATTGCCAAAGAGTTTTGACTTCATGTCAATATATGTTTATGCCTCCAACAAAAGAAAGATATTGAATTTCTACACTTCATGTGGAGGTAGGTGCGAATAGTGAAAAAAAAATTGATAACAAAGTGTTTTTGTTTTTCATATTGAAACCTGCTCTTTTATTCTCTTTTATCGTTTTTTGCATATATACTTAATACGCTACACTAAGGCACCATGGCAGGAGCTCAGAAATGCATTAAATTCCAGCGAGTATGACCATCAATAGAACAGTGGGAAACAGTTAATAAAACGCGGCTAGGAGTAGAGTTTTGATTTCTATTAAAAGTGCAAAATGTATAGTTTTTATATACCTTTTTTTATATTGAGACTAGTATTCAAGGGTAATCCCCTACTAATGCTGCGCATTGTATTGGAATTTTCTTAAAAGAACTGTTTAAGTTGTTAGTAATTAGTTACTTTTAGGCAGAGTGAGCAAACAAACAAAACATTTCGCAAACGTTACCACAAAGTCATAAACTTTTCAAATTTTTTTTAATGGTATTGTACATTAGCAAAACCAAAACAAATACTTTCTAAATGAGAAAGAGCGCAAAACAAACAATTAGCTTTTTGCTATTGTGCTTGCTTTGTTATTCCGTTACATTCGTATAATTTGCTCTTTTTCTCTTCTTCTTTTCTTTTTCTTCTCATTCATTTTTTGTTGTACCTACGCACATTTGAGTTAGTGTATTTGTAGTGCTAAAAACAAAAACAATATACAAAATTAAATGGGACAATCGTTCTCACTGTTTTTGATTTGTTTTTGTTTTACTCATTGTAAAGAACAAAACAAAATGAGATCAAACGTTCAGTTTTGTTTATTTTCCTACTCTGCTTTTAGGAAACGTTGGGGTTAAATTGTCTTTAGAATAAATTGTGTGTAACTGTTAGCCACGAAAAACAATTTCGAAGAGGCTGCTTTAGTATCAACTATAGGGAATATAAGCGATTATTTGAAACATGGCCTCTATCTGCCATGTCACAGAGTTCAATTCCATTTGGAAAAGGAATTCATTGCGTAATTTGGTTCTTCATAAAACGAACAACGAAAAAATTTTAGGGATTAAAATCATTTGTATTTTCATAAAAGGTATTGACATTGTTGTTGCCTTTGGATTCAAATGCTTCAAACTAATTTCGCTTTCATTTTTAACAAAAAAAAAAAAAATTTATTTTAAATAATTATTTTTGCTTTATTTTGGAAACTTTTTAAAATGATATAAAAAAGTTTCAAGACAAACAAAGTTATCGGAACCAGTTTGTGCAGCATTGCCACAGCTCTCTTTTCTATTAATTTTGTCAAAATTCTACAGTGGCAGTACATAAACAACTGCCTGTTCGTAGAAGACGAATGGTGTAAGACGTTCGTCTTTTTATATAAAAAACACAAACAAATTTGAGTGTTTTTTTTGTTGCTTCATATATAAAAAGACGAACGTCTTAAATCATTCGCCTTTTATGAACAGGTTGTAAAAAGAAAAATTGAAATATCTTTTAAATTTTAAAACTTAAAAATTCAAACGACCTTGGTTCTAATCCCTGCGAAGAAGAAAAATTAAAAAATATATTTGCCGATTTTCAAAAATTATAATTTAAAAATAACAGGAGGAGCCCTCTTCCCCCCCTCCCCCCAAGATGTCCGTTTTAAAGAAACCGCTCCCTGACATTTCCAGTGTATTATACCAAGAATCAAATGATCAGGAGTACAGCGCCCCCCTCTGGAAAGATAACAGCAAAGCTACTTAGTGAAAATGCTCACCACCCACATTCAACCTACACCGACAGATGGGGCAATTGCCGTTGATCACTCAAGGTATAACACTAGCCTTTGGGTGATTAAACTGAGTGCAACTTGTCTCATTGACAAAACATCTTGAAATCTTCATATCTATCTACATATTCAACATTCCAATACAATGCACTGCATGAGTAGGTGTTTACCACTGAAAAATGGTCTTAAATAAAAAAAAAATTTCAAATTTACTTTTATTGAAAATTAAAAGGTAATTTTAATTATTTTATTATTTATTCAAATTTAATAAAAAGTGTGAAACAGCTGTTTTCATGAACTATTGCATGTTGCCACATTATGCTTTAAAATTTGGTTTTGTTGCCAAATTGTTTAAAAAAAGCGCTTAAACACATTTTTCGGATTGATGAACACGTTTGGAACTCAAAGCACCAAAAAAATTAAAATGTAATGTAATTACGGAATTAAAGCCATTCCGAAAGGTATCTGCGATATGGCTGTATATGTAAGTTGGTAGTATTAATAATTTCCACTTTAATACTAGTAGTAGAGACTGTAGATCATTTCCTTTGTGACTGCCTAGCTCTGGCAGCCAAACGGTTTAAGTTTTTAGGATAGCTTGGCGCAATGTGCGAACGTAGATCGCCTTGCTTTACTCCACTTCATAGGCAGCTCTGGTTGGCTGTAGCTCTTCTCCTATTTTGGGTGAATTCATTTTGATCCTACAATAGTTTCAAAACGACACATTGTGCTAATTGTAGTTGATTACATTTTCGACTAACTGACCATTTGGCCTACCTACTAGTAATGCAAAATTCGGTGACATTAACTATTCATAAACAGAAAATTTTTTGCAAGCACTAAAAAGTCAAAACAATCAATTATTCAGGAGTTTAAATTAAAAATGAATTACAGTGGACAAATTAATTTCTAGTTTTCATTTGTGTTATATTTTTTTTTTTTTATTAAAATTTTTCAAATATAAATTTCAAATTTTGAAAATTATACTGTAATGTAGAGTAAAACAAAGTCGAATTTTACTTTAAGATGACTGTTTTTATCGTAATATTATGCTGTCCACCTCAATGCCTTACTGTTCGTACAGTCCCCTCGCTATTTGTAGAGTAAATAGTTGTAATAATGAAACATTTCACATTCCAAACGCTCTGTAGCTGGTATTGTTTGAATTCTCTTTCTTTGTTATTTTTACTTTACAATTTGCTTGTCATTTTGACAATTGCAACATTCCATAGTTTGTGCCATTGACAGAAATGTCAATCATTTTTGCTTTTTTTTATTACTGTGCTGTCATATTGTATTGCACATATGAATTCAGATAATTTTTGCGCATACTTTATTCACTGTACTTGAGAATATTTTTTTTTCTCTTTTATGAAAAAGGGTTTATTGGCTGTACTTTAATGCGATACAAGGATTTGCGTTATTTTTAATGTCTGTGATTGTAATTTTAAATGTAAAGGGCTGGCTATTTGGGAGGCAGTGAATTTTACAATGATTTCTTTTTTTCTTTAATTCTTTGATTGTTTAATAAAAGAATATGAATTTGAAGTTAAAACATCTGTTTAAATATTGCTGAAGTGAAAATTATTGGTTATTATCATTATTAAATTTTGATTGAAATTTACTTACAATTAAATTTAAAAACAATTTTATGCTTCAACTACTTATTAAAACATTCCGGCGTGACTCGCTGCCTTTATTGGAAATAAATTACTGGTTGACGATGTATTTTTATTGGCAATAAGGTTGCTTGTCTTAAATTTCAAAGCTTTTACTATTACCGTTCACAAGATATATTAAAAATAAAATTTAATTTAAATAGAAAATACCACGGCTACTTGTACAATTTCTTCAACCTTTTGATTAATAATTTATATTAACTATGGAGTCACTGAAACGGAATTTAGAAGCTTCTCTCAAGATATACAAAAATCAATATTTATTTTGTACTTGAGGAGAAATGGGCACTTGACCAATTCCGTTTATATTTTAAATCAAGATTTATATTGGCTGTTTAGCTAATTTGAACCAAATTTAAACACTTTTGTTTTATCAGCAACGCATTAATTAGATCAAGATCAGATTTTTGCAATGATTTTTATTTTGTTTTTTTTTTTAATAATTAAAGAAGAATATCCGTAAAGGAATAGCACTGAACATGTTTTCGACTCCAGCTACGGTAGTCTTATCAAAGTTTTTTGTATTCTGTGCATATTCATGACAATTTTCAACTATTTTACTCACACTCTTCTAGAAACGATGTACATACTGAAATTATTTATTTATTTCTGTATGTACATACACTTGTATAAGTTAGTCGTTGTAAAGCAATGTAATCCAAATCTTCATTTTCTGTACACAATTGTGCTACAGAGGCATTTCATTTATTGCGAGTTTTGGTTAACTATGAAATAAAGTCAAACACAACACATTCATATTCTCCTTTTCTAAACATCATTGCATTTGTTGTTATTGTCACCTTATTTGGATGAATCAGAATTAAAACTAGTCTCTTTTTGCCTTCTTATGGCATTTCATCTGCATTAGTGGACATCGTTTGCATGTACGACTGCAAACGTGGTAGCTAGAGGGCATCGCCAGAAGACTCTTGCTCCAACACTTGCGAAATAAATTTTTGACAGCATATACACAGAGATGATAGTGAAAAAATTATTATTATTAGACGAAAAATACGCAAATTGCATATATGCTGTGTATAAAGGACCATTTTACAGCACAAATAGCGAAATAATTCCTCTTTGTTTCACTGAGTCTCGATTTATTTTGCAATAATATTAATTCATATGTATTATAAGTGAAATATATATTTATTTCAATAACCAATTAAAAAAATTACATTATTTATTCTTTTTTCATACAAACTACTAAAATAATGTTCCGGGTACCCGGGTACCCTTATCAATAGGGTAGGCATTAATTGACTTTATTATAATCAATTGACTATACAGTCAATCTAAATAAATCCAGAGGGTTTCGAATCAATAAAATTTTTAAGAAATGTAAAGCTAAAGGAACTTTAAAGACCGCTCGGGTACCCGGGTACCGGTTTCCGTAGGGTTAGGGTTAAAAATATGTACAAACCCGTAAAAATATATTCATTTTTTACATACAGGATAGCAAAAAGAAAGAAAAATAATCAAAAACTCATACTTGGTTGGAGATAAAACTCGTTCGTCTACAAAAGGTCAAACTATGAATTGTGTATCGTTTCAAATTTTAATACTATTTCGGTTGAAATGTGTCTATAGCTAAAGATGATTTTTTCTGTTCTTACCCGGGGTCTACACCTAATATCAACTTTGATATGATATGAAAGAAAACGTCGGCAGAGAAAATAAAATGCCATTTTAATATTTCTCTTCATATCGTCGATGGAATTAAAAACGCTGTAACTGACAAAACCTTAAATGTTCACCAGAGCCAAAAAACTTTCATAAAAGTAGAATAAATACACTAGTATTTTTCATTTCGCAGACGGCGTAAGTGAATTTATTTTCATCGTAGAAATCTGGGACCTGGACCAATCGACGCGTATTTTTTTGCTGATAAATATGATGCAAAAAATGTATTTTCGATTTTTTGTCAGTTACAGCGTTCTTTAATTCCATCGACGATATCTAACAACAGGAACACGTTGATGTTCAAATATTATAATATTTCATTTTTTTTTTACAGTAATGAAAGAAAGAACATGTCGGACTAATTTATTAGTGGAAATTTGTTTAAAAATAAAGGAAAAATTTTATAAAAATTAAATAATTTTGTGTATAATTATTATTAAATAACATATTTTTTTATTTTTTTATCATTTTATTGCTTTTTTATTGAATTTAAAAAATTCAATTTCAGTTTTTTTTTTTTTTGTTTCTCTATATGAGCTGTTTTTGACAGTTCATATCATGATAGCTGATTCGCAGTCTACATGTAACAAAATTATATCGGCTATCGAATTTGGCGTACGCAGATATATAAATATTTCGTTTCATACCTCGTGGAGACCCCGGGTTAATAAAGGCCAGCTTGCAGTCATTTTAAATAAAAATTTATATCATTTAATAGGTAACGTTGAAAAATTCTTTGCTTTCGGCACAAGTACTTAATAACTTATGAAGCAATGACAAAAGTGAAGGTCACCTTTTATATATTTCTGTAAAATTTAACGTCACCTTAGATTTTAAATTTTCAGAGAACATCAATTTTTATGTGCATGTTGCCTCGAATCTTATCACTGTGTCTGTTGAATTGTGTCGTTTGGCTGAAGATGATTTGTTGATAAAAATTAAGGACAGTTTACAATTATCTTTGCTAAGCCTGTGTTGTAAAACTTGCATAGTTCAATAGGCCCATACTTTTTGCTTTTAGAATTAAATAAATTTTCGGTACAAGTGTTAAGATATCAAAACAGCTGATAATATTCTTATGAAGTGATGGTGGTTACTTAAATTTAAAGTCAAATTTTATTTGAAAATTTTAGTCCATTGATTGCTTTAGCAAATGCTAAAACTGTCTGTATAAGTTCTAAACTTTTGGATACCCAAACACACAGAGAATATAAATTTTCAGATGAATTTCTTTTAATTTAAAGAAATTATTCGCATTTACAGAACTATCACAGAACTGCTTTAGTTTTATGAAAATCATAATTTTGTCCTGCTTTTTTATTTATTCTTTAGAATTTCTCATTTAAAAATTATAAATATTTTGTTTTTTTTTTCACACAGTGAATTGTGTATTGCCACTCTGTCTGGCTTTCAGTTATGAAATTGTGAAAAACTCTTTTTCTTATGAATACACAATATATTGCTTAAAATTTATTACACAAAATAATTAAAAATATACTCAATTCATTTTAAAAAAGAAAAAAAAAAAACCTGTCAAAATTCAATCTGTCATTTCAACAACAAGCATTCACTCATTTGCTTCACCCAAATGTGACAACAAAAATTAATCCGCTAAAAACACAGCAACAACAATACACTCACTGAGGCCACAAAATGACAGAAGAACAAAATCTTTCACTTGTATTTTAAAGTGACAAGAGAAATTAACAACAAATTAAAGAAAAATCAGGAAATATATATGAAGTGTAGATTGAATTAATCGCATGTAAACCTTTAAGCATCACAAACACACAAGCACTCATATTTATATTGATACATTGAAGTTAAGAGTGACATTTTTGGTTTTCATAAATTACAGAGAAACAATACTTGTAAATGCTACAGAATTAATTTTTATTGTGAAAAAGATTATAGAAAATATTACAACAAAAATATCATGAATAAATTGGAAAAGATATGCACAAATGCACCCATGTCAAGTAACAACTTAATGAAAATACTTATTTAAAAGTAATTTAAATGAAATGAAACAAATTTGACAATTCCAAATACTACATACAATACAAGTATATACTTATATAAAAAAATTTTGTTTTGTTTTAATAATTTTAAATAGACAATTTGAAAATACACTACTATAGGTGTTCGAGATTCATTATGTTTATGCTTATGTTTGTAACAGATTAAGATTCAGTCACAAGTCAAAATTAATCAACAGGTTTAAAATTAAGTATTTTTTTTATTTTTTTTTATTTTATTGAGACCAATACTCAGGGGTAAACCGCTACTCATGCAGTACATTGTGCTGGTCTAGGAAAATAAGAGGGGAAGGGACCTCTGATCTAAACTTACTAATATTGTATCTGATATCAATCAGAAAAAAAACAATGATCCAACTTTAAAAATACGAATCGCAAGGGAAATGGTTGCTGCTGTTCAATGGCCAGTGTTATATACCTTTACTAATAATCCAACAGCGATCGACCCCAGGTAGCCCGCATAGAAAAGATGAAGATGATGTTAATGTTGTTGTTGTTCTCGATCCAGCCTCTGGGATAATTCTGATTGTATGCACCTCAACTGACCTTCTGGCGTGGCCAGAGAGCTACTCCTCTCCGCCGGTTGAGCCAGTTGAGTCCTTGCAGTGTAAATCTCTACACCACGAAGAGGTGTAAAAGAACCTGCAATGACTTATTTCAATTCAAACATTTAACCAGAAATAAGAGTTCATGGATGTAAAATATATCTTTAGGTCGAATAATAGCTCGTGTATAAATGAATGAAGTTGTTCCACATGTCAAATTATTTCTTTATAAGTTTAAGCGTATATGTTTATTACGAAAATGTCTAGAAAAATGTAGTATATCTGAAAGTCATTTCTACAATAATAGACATTTCTTTGATTTATTGCATTCCTAAAGAAATTCAATACTCTAAAGTTATTTGAACAAGAAAATTGTTTTTATCTTTTTTTTTTATATTTCCTAACGAAAGTGTACAAATCTTTTTTAAGGTGTTATTAAACTAATGGGAAAATGAAAGTATTAAATTCAAATTTTTAAATGATTTATTTTTAAACAAATAAAATAATAAATTTTAGTTTTAAAACACATGACAATGCATTTGGAAAATTACTAATTGAATAAAGTTAAGTAGTAATTTATACTGATTTAAGAAAGCTTTAACTATCTAAATATCATATTAATTCCAAGCCTGGTGGGCGTTTAAAAACTTCTTGAAAAAATTATGAAAAGATGGTTAAGCAATAAATAACCGCCGCACGTTAAAAAAAGATAAAAACAAACATTTTGAAAAATCCCTAAATGTCTTTTTATTGCTAAATTATAATTTTTCGAAAAACAGCAAAATATTTATTTTTTAATTTTTCTCCTTCTCTGGAATTTGAGCCTCGGTTGTTTGAGATTCTGTGCGAGCGCTCCAACCGCTATACTGCAGGTGCTCTCGAGTGTTAAAGAAACAATTTTATGTAATACGAGTACTCGAGTTAGTCATGAGAGATATATTTTACATAAAGCGAGTAATTTAGTTAGACAATATAGTTGTTGCTCGTGAGTACAAATTATAAATGCAATGAAACTATTTAAATCATGGAAGTGATATCACCTCCCTTACAATAGTACAAAAAGATTCTGTCTTTTTGAAATTCTGATATCTTTTACAGTAGCCATAACAGAGACATCTCTTATGTGGAAGCAGATAGAACCCAGTTATTATTTTCTAAGCAACCATTATTGATTAGTTCTCAAGGAGCAAAGAAATCTTAGTCCCTTTATTGAAATAGAAAGATAGCAATCTTCCAACAGAATCAATAGAAAAAGCACTCAGACAAATTGTTGCCAATCACATATCAGTGAAGCCGTTTATGTCATGAAAGAGGTATGAGCTCTCTTAGAAGAGGATGGTCACAAAGAAGGTTGTATCGCTCTTTTGCGAGAAGAGTGGCATAACTCAAAAAAAGCAATTCTGAGATAAATGCATTTAAAGCATAGGTCGGCAAAATTGATTTGCAATTGTGTTAGTGAGCATGGAAAAGAACTGCACTGAACAAAAAAATTTGTGAATTTTTAAATATGTATGTTGTTAAATTACATATCACTGTGTATGAACTAGGAACTTTCTTTTACAGCTGTAGGAAACATATTGGGTATATCTAATTCGGGTATGCAAAATTCGGAAGTGCTAAACTTTTTTTGAAGGAAGATTTTAAGGAAAGTTATATAAGATTTAAAATTTAAATATTTTACTTTTTAATCTGCAAGTTACATTTAATATAATAATTTAAGGCATTTTGTGTTATTTTAATAAAAAGAAAAAAAAAATGCACCTAAATGTCTTAAATTTAATCTATTATAAAGAATTATTTAAGCTCAGGGTCTATATTTAAATAAAAATCTTTTGTTTAATTATCGATATTTCGATATTATTACATTATAATATTATTACATTATAATAACAATAATAATTCGTGAAGACGCTAAAACGCAGGAGTAGCGAAATATCGATAATTAAATAAAAAATTTGTATTTAAAAATAGACCTTGAGATTGAATAATTCATTACATCAATAAAAGTCGAAAAACCAGAATTAAAAATTATTAAATCTATTATATTTAGAGTTTCATAAATTTTTTCCAGTTAAAACTAATGCAAAGAGAGGACAAAATGAAAGAGCGTAAGAATACATGTGAATTCAGCTGCTTTAAATCATAGGTCGGCATTTCATAGCTGAATTCAGCTGGGAGAGTTCACATGTATTCTTACGCTCTTTCATTTTGTCCTCTTACTACCTCTATCTACCTTAGTAAGCCCTATTGATTACTTCGTAATCGTCAAAAAAAACCTGATTCTTGTAAGAATCAGTTGATGAGCCACCCTTGTGGAATTTGCTCTGATTTGCTAAACATGACAGCTTCTACAATTGCTATGACGTAGGTATATACATATTTCGAAACATGCAAAGCTCTGTAACCTAAGTTTCGGTTCTATTTTCTGACAGAGAAAAATCCAAATTGATGTTCTACCATTTACATACATACATACATACATAACTGGCCTTTACAACCCTGTGAAAGGATTACGGCCTAGCTTCTCGCAGCACTCATGTTGTGTGTGTCAATTTTTATCCATGAGTACCGGGACCTACAGTTTAAAGTCGACTCCGAACGACAGATTTGAGAAGCTTTTTCATGGCAATTAATTACTCCCAGAGCTTTTGCCAGAAGACTGCTGAGAGGTAGTCGCCGAAAGAAATAATTGTTTCATATTTCTTTTTTTAAAGATGTCGGAGCTGAGATTTGAACCCAGCACTATCGTCTTCGTAAGCCAACACACTAACCACTAGACCACGGCGACTACTCTACCATTTATTTATTATTATTCAATATACAATAGCATAAGCCAGCAGTATAAAGCATTTAAGAAATTACTTTGAACTAACGAGGAAAAAATAAAAGCATACAACTATGCAACGTTTTTCCTTCAATATTATTAATTGCCCACCCGACAGGAATCGTCATTAGACAATAAGAGAAAAAGCAAACAGGTCAGTCTACTCAGAGTAAAAGCCATAATGAGTCTCGTTTTCGTATTTAAGCCAATAGTTATTCACAGGTTACTTCGTGTCTAAGACTTATCGTTATTTCAACATTGCAGGCAAAGTATTGTTTGGGATTGAGAAAATATAATTCTCACAGACAGAGTTCATTTGCATAATTAAATTTATAATCTCCTTTTAAAGTCCTATTTCTAAAGGTAAACTTAATATTTAACAGAAGCAACTGCTAAATTTGTTTAAAATCTTTTCTATTATCTAGTTCACAGTTTAATTTGGGTAGAATAAAATTGTTTATTCTTTTTGGAGAAATTATTTATATTCTGTTCCTGCACTTTACATACATTTTTAAACTGGGCAGGTTTAGAATCCTTAAATTTAAACAAAAAGAACTTTTATATATGTATTGCTTAAAATAAATGTTTATGCAATTCATCTTTTTAAAATTTTTGAATCCTAATAAAACTTTTCATATGGAACTAATTTACAATGTTCGTTAAGCTAAACTAAACCGTTTAAAACCCATTTCGTGCTATATATGAAATTAATTGTTTGGCAAAGCGGAGTCCATTTAAGTATAACTTTCATACTTTAAACAATTTAGCCTTAAATTTTTCTTCGATTTCTGCTTAATTTGTGGCTTTGTTTAAAAAGTAATCAGATATTCATTTCTAATAGTTATAAACATTCTCTCCAACTACCCTCGTATTATAAGCTATATACTAAAAAATTTCTTTGTATAAGCGCACCGCATACGTTATTGGCGGTTACAATTTATGAGGCTCATTAAGCATTTTAATGGTGCATTAAGAGGAAACCAAATCAACTTTAAGTCACTTTAAAATCAACATTAATTTTGTTTGTGCGTTTTAGTTTTCCTTCTAAGGTTTCAATTAAATTTCATTTTAAAGTAGTCAATGAATATTTAATTTTATTTCTATAATTTGATTTCATTTTCATTAGTCTTTTCCTGTCTTATTTGTAAACCTTTGACAGCGTTTAAGAAATGTTGTTCCAAACTAAAGAAGAATAATAAACTTCTTAGATTTAAATCACTAAATAAAAAATAAATTTTATACAAATAGAAATCAATAACATCATAATGAGTTCCCTGTTTTAATTGAAATTAAAATCTACATCTTAAAACGCACAATAATTTGAATCACTAAAACGGTATGTGACTTGTAAAATATTTCAAAATAAATAAAAATTTATGGTAATTTTTATGTTGGAAAAAAAAGAAAAAAATTTGAATTTAAAATTGATTATTTGTAACGTTTTTTTTGTTTTCATATGGAAATAAATTTTTCTTTTCCTCACTGCCAATAAGTTTCAATTTCAAAAATCTAAAACATTGTTATCTTTTCTTGTTGTGGTTTTAAGAACGACAACAATAACAAGATATTAGATTTTATTTAAATACTGTTTTGTTTTAAACGTTCTACCCACTTAAAATGACATTTTCCTTAATTGTTAGCATTTAAGACATCATGAGAAATTTATGTGATATTTAAAGTCTGTGTTATTATAAGAAACAAAAAAAAAAAAAAAAAAAAAAAACGTTTTACATCAATATTGGAATGGATTTGTAGAGACTTAAATTTCTTTTCTACAAAAAGTTTTTTAAATTATGATTAAAAGTTAATCTTCAAAAAAAAAAATATATGAAAAAGTTTTAATGATTGCAATTTTTTACCATCTTACAGTTTTAAGAGTACGAGTAGTAATACATCACATTTCAATATTAAAAGTAGCACACACATACAGAAATAATTAATTTGCCTTTACAACCCTGTTTTAGGAGTACAGCCTAGCTTCTCGCATTACCTACATACTATGTTGTGTGTTTCAATTTTTATTAATGAGCATCGGGACCTACAGTTTAATGTCGACACCGAACGACAAACATGAGAAGTTTCATGGCAATCAGTTCCTCTTAGAGCTTTTGCCAGAAGCCTGATAAGACTCTTACTTCAAGATATTAGAGCGGGGGCTTAAAACGGAGCTCTCGTCTTAGTAGGCCAATACACTAACCACTAGACCGTACACACACACACGTTATTAAAAGTTACAAAAATTTTCAAAATTATGTATGAGCTTGACATACTTGAGAAGCTTTTTCATGGTAAATAATTGATCTCAAAAAATTAGATTGCTAAAAGTGACACCTGTAGAAAAAACATCGTTATATACTTATGTATGTCTTCTTTTAAGATGTCAGAATTGATGATCAAACCAAGAGCTCTCGTCTTTTAAGCTAACGCACTACAAACTAGACTCTAATGACCTCATTAAAAATATTATAATAAAAAGTGAATACAAATTTACAGCTAGTGGGTTAAAACTGGCTCGATATCAGTTACAACATAATAAGGTTCTGTAGCGCAGCATACATGAAGTATCGCTACTAAAATGTTTCTTTTCGCTTAGTGCTTTTGCTTCTCATAGTATTGCCTCTATATTTGAGGTTATAACTGTGTATGGGTTTAACGTGCGCACCGTTCGTAGACATATCACACGCGGTAGTTGAGTTCAATGCGCCCAACCACCGCCACCCGATGCCGGTACCCTCTAATCTCACACATGCACGAGGGCACGGCGCTCAAAAGAGAGCCCATAGCACCGAGTTGGCAATTTAGCACCACCACTGTCTGGGTAGTGATACCCCCTTGCTGAGGGGTTTCTATCTAGTACTACCACAACCACTACGTGTACTTCCCGAAGGACCGCAACCAAACCATCAGGCCGGTTAACCTCACTTCCCGAATGACAAGGATTCCCAGGTTAACCGGGGGCTCCTAATGCCCGTAGTACTAGATTAAGGCATTTCTGGTCAGTCCTTGAGAACGCCAGATATCCCAGCCATGCCCACTTAAAATGACTAGCACCCCAAGTACGCGTGGCAATTAAGGCAATGCACCTCCATAACCGACATTCTCTGCCTATATCGAGCACCAAATCACTCATGGCTAGGTTGAACCCGATATTCCCCCGAGAAAACAGGCCACTTATGGAGACAATCACCAGCAGCCTTTTCTGTATTTCTGGGAGGGACATTAGGATACAGTTATATTGCTTATTATACACCTATTTTTTTTTTTTTGGTGAGAGGGGAAATGCATTTACGCACTTAGGTGGTTTTTGCCACCCGTCGTGCCGGACTCCACGCAGTTATTGCGTGCCTACCGGCTAAAACCCATCTCTACATCACCAGGCTCCATCCTGGGACCGTCAATTTATGACATTACTTCAGGATGGAGCCTTATATGCCGGTCCATTTGGACCCTACGGTTCCGTCGACCTTGCAAGGTCTCTCTCCTTCCGACGAAGAATCCCACTCGCAAAAAAGGCGATCCTTCTCCATGCAGCAAGGTTTCCTAACATGACTCCCATGATGGTATTGGGAGTCAAGATGCCAAGATCCCTCTCCAGTGCACGCCTCTCCAACATCCACTTCTCACACTCAAAAAATGTGTGGAAAGCGGAGTCGGATTGTGCTCCACAGTAGACGCATGTGGGACTTACAGCCTTTCCTATTTTTAACAGGAAAGACCGAAAGTGCCCATGGCCCGTCAGCAACTGCGTGAGGTAGTAATCTACCTCACCGTGCTGACGATTTAGCCAAGCGTCCACTTGAGGGACAAGGGCGTAAGCCCACCTTCCGCGTGTCTCAGTATCCCACCGTAACTGCCAGTCACGGAGGAACTAAGACCTTGCTACAGATTGGGCGCCTTATTTTCCAATTTCGCCCTTGTGTTGGTGGACGAATTGTCGCTCCCTTACGAGGAGGTCGATGGTATGACCTCGGCGACCACCAAGACAGCCGGCTCCGATACCGTGCGGTAGGAGCACGCTATGCGGAGCGCTGCTCTCCGTTGTACTGCCGCCATGCGCTTTCGGTACTTTTCGGCCCTGAGCGCATCAGCCCAGACTTCAGCTCCATACAACATCACAGACTCGGCGGTGCTCAGCAGCAAACGTCTTTTACAGGGAAGAGGGCCACCAATGTTGGCCATTACCCTGCTCAACAACGTCATTACGGAGGCCGCTTTGTCTGCTCTGCTGGATATGTCGCTCCAGAAGGTTAGTCTGTTGTCCAAACTAACCCCCAGGTAGCGAACGGCATTCTTCGTCTGGACTGTAACCTCTCCTACCTGCATGCTTCTAATGAGCGGGATGCGCTTCTTAGTAAAAAACACTATCTCGGTCTTAGTCAGTGCCAACTCCAACCCGTGGTCACTCAGCCAGAGAGTAACTCGACGCATAACCTGGTTGAGTCGCAGTTGATAATACACCTATTACCGATAATACACCTATTACCGATAATACACCTATTACCGATAATACACCTATTACAAATAATTTGTCATATGATGCATATTTGTTGCATGCTGGCCGTTTAATTCACATTGAGTTCATTGGATTATTTGCATATATAGTTCAGGTTTGCAGAACAGAGAACATAAAGAAAATACCGACAGAACCTCTCGTCGGTCTTCAAGTACATTTTATAGTGTACGATAGGTACCGGCATATTTTTTGCAATCGTAAATCTTTACTTAGTAGCATCCGGGCCAATTGTTCAAATACGAAGGAGTACTAGCTACTCACTTTTCCCATACGAAGGGGTATTCATCACCCACTTCTCCCTTATGAAGGAGTATTTGCGTATGAAAGGATACTTGTTACTCACTTTTACCATACGAAGGGATACTGGTTATCCACTTTTGCCCTACGAAGGGCTACTCCTTACTCTCATCTCCCATACAAAAGGGTACTCGAGACCCACTTCTCAAAACTAATAGTATCTTATCTTTATAGTTATACCGAGGAAACCCGATTATAAGCCTGAACCGAAGTAGCCCAAGTACGAACTAAATATCTCCGCAACACATTTGACCACAAGATTTCATTACTGCTGGCCCAGCACCATCCAAATAGAGTTGTCGTTGTAATTAAATAGCATATTTTATTAATCAAACTTGAATTTATTGTCTTTTTTAGAAGTACTTAGAACGAAAGTGTAATTCTTGTTATTTACTTAAGGTTCGTGGATCCGTAAGTAGACCTGGACGTTACAGTTCATGTAGGATGATCAACATACACTATGCACACACACATACATACTTAATTGGCAATTACAATCCTGTTTCAGTGTTACAGCCTAGCTTTTCCCAGCACTCATATTGTGTGTGCCAATTTTTATCCATAAGTACAAAGACCTACAGTTTAACGCCGGCTCTGAACGACAGACTTGAGAAGCTTGTTAATGGCAATCAGTTACTCTTGGGTCGGATAAAGTTATTGTAAATATGGAGAAGTATGGAGTAAAATGTGATCACTCCCATGGACGCCATCACCATCAAATTCATATCCTTGTTTTACTCGACAATATCTATCAAATAAACAGTATTTTTAAATTTGTAACACCGTATAATGAAAAGAAACTCAAAATATTTTAAATTTCTTTTTCTTATATTAAACACCACCTTCGTGTTCAATTTATTTACACTTTTCTTATTTAAAGCCAAGTAGTAAATATCATTATCGTTTTAGTGATTCTAAAAATTATTTTCTTTCTCATGAGTTTTCAATGCTAATATTCTATAAAATGTTATGGGTAATTCTAATTTTATCTCAGATTTCAATTGGTGTTCTTTTTATCAATACATACATACATACATAACTGGCCTTTACAACCCTGTGTCAGGATTACGGCCTAGCTTCTCGCAGCACTCATGTTGTGTGTGTAAATTTCTATCCATGAGTACCGGGACCTACAGTTTAATGTCGACTCCGAACGACAGACTTGAGAAGCTCTTTCATGGCAATTAATTACTCTCAGAGCTTTTGCCAGAAGACTGCTGAGAGGTAGTCGCCGAAAGAAATATTTTTTTCATATATCTTATTTCAAGATGTCGGTGCTGAGATTTGAACCCGGCACTATCGTCTTAGTAAGCCAACACACTAACCACTAGACCACGGCGACTACTAGTAGTCTTTTTATCAATAACAAATCTTAAAACTTTTCTTATTTTGCTTGCCATCCTGTTAAATTAGTCACTTCTTGTTTTTAAAACAAACTTCAATTAGTTGTGAAATGAAAACTATTTCTTTTTCTAAGAATTTAAATTGACTTTTTCAGAAGTAAATCAGAGTGTTTCAGAGAAATTTGTTTGCGTTTTATTACATTTTAACAAACAGTTTGTAAATGTTTTCAGTGGTCCAATTAAATAAAAATTAACTTTAAAAATCTTTTTATTTTAATGGTGTTTACTGCTATTAATGAAATTTAGTACAATAGTTTAAAACAAGAGAAAATAAATTAAAGTTTTTCAAAATAATTTATGTCTGATTGTTAAATAAGAGAAATTGTTGATGAAGTTTTTTTTTGTTTTGGTGGTTGACGGTGACGTTTAATGTATTTTAATTGGTCTAACTTAAGCGATTTTTATGGGTAACAATTAATTAGAGAATCTGTTCATGTCTTTCACTGCCTAAGAACGAGATGTTTAAAGGCGTTCACTTTAAAACTGAGTTACTTTTAATAACCAAAATACAATAGTAAATGTGAGAGCAAAAAAGTGATAAATTTTGTAGTTAATTATACCAAAAAAACTTTTGATTTTCTAGGCAAACAATGTAAGGTTTTTTATTTTTCACTCAAGTTCTTATAAATAAATTACATTTTACCTTACGTTTACATTAATTAGAAACTGCTGACAGACTTATAAAAAAATTACAAGTCTTGTCTGATGCGACAATAGTAGAAATCACAAATATTACAGCAAAATCGATCAAAGTTATCGAATATACAGTTTTTAATCTGTTTCTTCTATTACTAGTTACTACCAAATTACAAAATTTACGTAATGATGACTAAAGAAATTGCTTCTCAATTTGTATATTTTTTTTTCTACTGCAAAGTATAAAACTATACATAAAAATTGTGAGAATCAGCCCATTTTCTTGTATTCGCTAAACGCTGGGGTTGCGCTCTTGATCTTCATCTTGTCTTGAACTTATTTATAAATTAAAAAAAATGCCGTTATTAGCTATTATTGTCCCACGTTTATAGGCAACCTGTAATTTGCACACTCATCTGTAATAGTGCTGGCAAAATATTGAGTAATGGGTACCGAGTATATTTTGGATACTCAATACCTAAAAGTAAATAATCAATACTTTAAAGTTTTCTGCGAAGTTGTATGGAAAATTTAAATTTTAACGGCCAAACAAATTTCTGTGTAAAAACACAATACTGTATGAAACTGTTTTCTCTTAAATATAAAATCCGTTAAATGTATTGGGTGCCCAAATGAAAGTACTCAATACTATCGAGTAATGAAAAGTAGTAGAATTTGACAGCACTAATCTGTAATAATATTGTCTTGGAAGCTCGCATGACTGGCAATCCATATAGTACATTTCTGGTCTATTCCACCAAGAAAACGAATGAAAAGGAGTACAGCGTCGCCTTCTGGGAAGATAACAGCTAATCTACGAAAAAGTGGTCACCGCTCACATTCAGCATCATTCAAAGGTGAAGGTATAACACTGGATTTTAGTAATCAAATTGACAGCAATTTGGCCCATTGGCATAAAGCGCTAAACATCACATCTTTACATCAATCTATCTGGTATATCTATATATTCAACATTCCAATACAATGCACTGCATGTAGTAGGGATTTACCCCTGAGTATTGGTCTTAAATAAAAAAAAAACTTCTCTGCAACATTTCAATAATTGCGGCTTTATAATAAAATGTTGTCTAGTCTAGAATCGTGACGGTAAGTTCAGACGTAAGACCATTAATATATCCTCTGACAGCTAAAATGGGTTACGAAAACTTGGCTCTTATTTGCTTGGCTTTTATTTAATGGCATCTAAACTTCCTATATATTGATAGGACACTTTGCCAAGACTAATATTAGAAATACACAACAGTTGCTTTGGATTCCTGGACGCTGTAGAATAAGCGGCATTGATGTAATGGGTACATTTGCTATTAGGAAATCCGTAACATCCCATATTGTGCAGTTTGATTTGGACTATCAAGAAACTACTTAAAACACCGTAACACACAAGTGGGTCTTAAACACTCTAAGGAAGTAATCAGTCCATAAATTTGCTGCAATTTTAATTTACTCAGGGGAGTGCGTGGTATAGTGGTTAGAGCACTCAAACTCAAGCGGCCCAGGTTCGAATCCCAGCAAAGGTGAAAAATTAAAAAGTTAGTTCGCGGTTTTTTTTTAATTATAATTTAAAAATAAGAGGTCACACCGCCCCCAAGAGTCAATCTACAAAGTAACCGCTGCCTGACATTCCACTCTATTTCACCTTAACCCTTCACAACGAAAAACGAAAGATCAGGAGAAAAGCGCCCCCTATATTGGGAAGTAGCAGATAAAAACCTATTCAGCGAAGGTACTCACAGCAACGAACATGCAACTATGGAGCAATTGCTGTTGATCGTTCAAGGGTGAAGGTATAACACTGGCCTTTGAATGATCAATTCACAGCAATTTGTTTCATTCCTAAGGCGCTTAATAATATAAGAAAACAAAATTATATGTTCTGTTGTCATAATGTACTGTCCTTTCCACAAAAAAAAAAATAAAAATCCAATACAATGCACAGCATTTAGTAGGGGTTTACCCCTCAGTATTGGTCTCAATAAAAAAAATTTTGCTCAAGTGATTATGGTTTAAGAGTGAACCACAGATGTAGATACCTGTGGATTGTGCTTATAAGCATCAGAAACGGTTACTGGTTGTATGTAGGCTTTTGATACTTTTAGGTGGAAGTATTTGTGGAGGAATATTTTTTCAATTTTTTGAGTTTTAAATATTTTCAAAAACCGTTTCTTTATAAGATACTTGTTTATATGAATGTATCTTGATAGTCAGATAAACAAGATTTTCAGCTCTTTTTGTACTTTTAAAGGTTTGCCATTCGTAGACATCAACTAAAAAAATATAAAAGTTGAGATTGTGAAAAACTAAGTGACATTGTAAATTAAGGGCACTTGTGAGAATCTGCACAAAAACCAATCGCAACCAACAAGAAAACAGATTTGACTGTATTTCGGGAAGTTTGTCTAGTAAATTCTTGTATGAATGTAGCAAACTATGTTAGTCTTTAAATATTTTATAGGAAAAATTAAGACAAAATTTAGTTATTTTTTTTTGTATCATTAAAATTCTCACAAATTGCAAAACAAAAAAAGAAAAAGATTTTTTGATAGCTTAGACTATCTACAAGGAAGTAGCAAAATACTATAATTTGCTTGCAGTAAAAGGATTTTTTTTTTTGAAGATCCGAAATTTAAAAACATGTACTATTTGCCGTATTCGCAAAAAGTTTTATAGGTTTATTTAAGGCTTATTTGACAAGTATTGCATAGAAATTTGTCACAAAAATAAGTTTTAAGCATGGAGGAAAGAATATATTGATAAGGGTGTGAAACATCATATATTTGAATAATTTTAAAAGTATTTTTCTTCACTTTCTTTAGAAAAATGCATTTATTTTCCTGATTGTTATTTTTTTATCCCACATCTTTCCCCATAAATCATTATATCGCATATCTCAATACGCCAAATTTTTGTTCAATTTTTAAAACATTTCCAATAGAACTTAAATAGATTTAAATTTTATTTATTTTTTTCTTTTTTTCTTTTTTTTTCTTAAATAATTTATTACACTGCAAGTACATTTGAATTTTTTATACCCACAGGCTAAACAAGAGCATATTTTTTGTATATTTCTTAGGAATTGTTTGAAATGATGCAGGTGTTGTTGAACAGAAAAGAAAGAAAAAAACACAAAATACAGAGAAAACTAAAGGAACTTGAAGATATTTAAGGCTTGAATGCAATCATTTTAATGACTGAAATGGGGAACTACTTAAAGTTGTTTTATGAAATGACATTAAGTTTTTTCTTTTTGTACCATTCGCTTTGAAGTATATAAGTATGTATGTATATTGAGTTTGACATTTATAGGTTTTCTTGTAGACTTGTCAAAATGAATAATACTTTTTGCCCATTTCTCTGTAAATAATGCATGTAAAACATAAGTTATGAATGGTACTCTATGATGTGTATGTGTCTCCAGAGAAATTTCTATAGAATTGATGAGTAGATAAAGTAAATTATATTGAAAACAAAGATTTTCTGACAATTTTTAAGCATACAATTATATCAAAGCGCAAAAACAAAACAAAACCAAATAGGAATACATCGTAATTATTAGGCATTTAATTAAGTATCAAAAGGTAGAAGCACATAACATGCGTTACATCGTTAACAGCGGTAACAATGTAAATCAATTGTTCAACTATCAACGCATCTAAAAGTTAAAAGTTGTCTAACTTCTATACGTTAGATACGTTGCCAATTTTCTGAGTAACTTTCTTTATGAAAATACACCATTTCGGCGAGTTTTGCTTTTCTTTTCTAACATGGAGCCTCTGAATGTTCGATTCAATGTATCACTCATAATGCAACTAAATTCTTTTACTTTTATATTGAATCTGTTTTGCATAATTTGGTAAAAAAAAATTTTCACAATATTAAATTCTTCCGCCGGTTAAAAATTAAAATATAAAAATGTAACATTAACTACTGACCTATGTCGGACTCAGACTTTCGACTATACCGATTAAAAAAACAACAAAGGTGAGAAATGAAAAAGATAGTTTGAGGTTTTTTTAAACTATAATTTAAAAAATATGAGGTTCTCCCCCCTCCCCGAAGTCTGTCAATCTACAAAGTAACCGATCTTTAATATTCCACTCTATTCCACCTTAACCTTTGCCAACAAAAAACGAATAATCAGGAGAAATGCGCCACCTATTAGGAAGTAGCAGATAAAAGCTAAACCTATTAGGTGAAGTCACTCAACCCAATCAACATGCAATGATGAATCAATTGCTTTTGATCATTCAAGGGTGAAGATATAACACTGGCCTTTTAATAAAAAATTCAACTTGTCTCATTCCTATAAGGCGCTTAATAAAATTCCTTTCAAAATTCCAATACAATACACAGCATCGGTAGGGGTTTACCCCTGAGTATTGGTCTCAAATAAAAAAAAGTACAGCACACTTTAGAATTTTTAAATGATACTCTTAATCCATAGCTAGCTTTTAATATTTGTCATCATTCTCTTAATTAATAAATTTTATTATTTTTTATCAATTTTATCAACAATTGTACCCACCCAAGTGCTTGCGGTCCGCAGGCACTAAACATTTTTACTAATTACATATTTATTTTGAATATTTTTCATTTCAACATGGAAATTAAAAAGCACAAAAAATACAAAAAAAGAAATATTTTTACGTTTAGACATTTTTACTGCAACATCATCATACCACTAAACTTACCACACAATCATTAAAAGATAACATGCAATTTTCCACTTAATTTATGTCATAAACATAAAAATTTATTATTAAAAAAAAATAAAAAATAACAGAGGAAACAAATATAATGGAAGTTAAAAAAAAGAAAATCAGAGAAAAAAATTTAAAAAATCAAAGGCACCCAAATGAATGCTGCTTGAAAATGAAAATTATCCAAATGGGGCAACAACCGTCAACAGTTAAAACAATAAAAAAGAAAGACACTTTAATGGCAAGAGATTTTTTGTTTGCCATTTTCTAATATGACAATAAAAGTATGCTTCAGGATCCCAATAGGAAATTTATTTAGAGGGTTTTAGAAAAACAAAGTTATCAAAATAATTTTTAATATTTAAGGCATTTGATTAAAAAGCATGTAGCAAAGACGCTGCAAACTTCATATGAAAATTTTAAAACAAATTCCAATGACCCTCTATGTGTTTCTATGAGTCTATTAAAAATTGTTTAAAACAAAAATAAAATCAACCAAAAGTTGAGAGAAAATATGCTTTAAAATGTCTAACATTTTATAATATTTTTGGTAAACAAACAGTAACCCAATGCAGATGATGATGATGATGACGTTGCTGATGATAATTATACAAATTTATATAAAAACTCAGTCTTTGTATTTTTAATATTAAAAATGTTCTGGTAAAAAAACAAAATGTACTCATTTTTAAATCAAACTGAAATGCACATTAAATATTAAAAACTGTTCAAGCACCATTTAATGTTCAGCGTAATAGGCACGACAAACTACCAACTAAACTGACTGGCATTATTAAGCCAACATACTAACAAACAATATTTACAAAAACCTCATCATCAACACCATCTCCATTATCAATGAGTCCATAAAAAAACAAGTAAAAGTCTATAAATATACGCTACATTGATAGAAATGTTGTTTACACTGTATAAGTAGCACTAAAAAAAAGTAAAAATTGACAATAACGTGACACGTTATTGCTAAAATTTAAAACGGAAACATTATTGAGAGCAGAGGCAACTAACTAGTCAAAATGTATATATGAGAATAAAAAAATATATATATATAATTTTAAAATATTTCACACTTTAAAGCACGACCTTATTGGAAAAATTATATAGAATACTGTTGGCTACTTGATAAGAATCAATAAAACTTAACTGCTCTATTCATAAAAAAATATTCCAGATTTATTAAGGGCTTATTTGACAAATTTCTATGCAATACTTCTTAAATTAAAACGGCACCTTGTACTAATTGTAGTTGATCAGAGTTTCGGATTAACTGGCCATTTGACCTACCTACATCTCAAATAAGATTTCAATAAACTTATAATATTTTTTATGAATCAGCAGTAAATCAATATAATCTTTTTAAATCGTAGAAGATATAGAATGCCTGAATTACTTCTAGACGTATTCATATCGAAAAAACGGATATATACATTACTTTTCACCAAAGATTTTTAAAGTTAAAAACTTGTGTAACATCGTAAAAAATAAATTTGTATAAGAGGCGAAATCATTCTTTAAGGTGGCAACACAGCGGCAGTTGATTACTTTTCACTCCACTTTTTTGAGATCAAAAAGGATAAGAAGATGTGTCAATAAGTCGGCGACTTTTAGAACGAAACACGAGTTTTAGTGTAAAAAGAAGATCACTTTATCTTCCAATAGAATCTTCTTGACATTTTAATCAATGTTCCTCAAATTACTTATGCCTTGAAAAAGTAATGTTTATCCATTCGTTATAAAAGTATTTGTTTGTGAGATAATTTCATCCCTGAAATTAAGTTTAGTGTACATTTTGATGGCAGCACTAACCGCTGAAACGGATGGATCGATTTCAGCTAAAATTACAGGGTACGTTGGGGATAGTCGGTAGATTGTTTGTGTAAAGTTTGCGCTAAATCGGCCTATTTGTTCCGAGATATGGCATTTAAATTTTCGTATATATTCCAATACAAATTCAATGTAAAATTTTTTCATATTAATTTATATCTTAAAAGCTTTTAATGCTAAATTTTTTAAATTTGGTTTGAACGACTGTATGATCAAGGAAAATCATCAATCAGAAAGTAAGGCCAGCATTAAGGGGATGACCCCTATAGAAAATGTTTACCTATACTAAATATTGCAGCTAAACACTGTTAAACAACATTTTTTTTTTAAAGAAAAGCATACCAATTTAAAAGAAAGTATTAAAGCCATATTTTCAAGCTTACAAAAGCAAAAAAAGCATTGCTAAAATAGTTTCAACAAGCTTTTATAAAAAAATTTCCAAAAATATAAAAATTTTGAAGCATTATTAAAAAATTTTAAAATCTTAAATATACGCAGTTAAATTCTGTAAGTCACTTGAAAATTATGGTGAAGCTTTATCATAGTTTTGTCAAACTTACCCTAGAAAGAGCAAATAAATGAGCAACTTGAGTTAGTTAAATAAATATAGTTCATAGTGCTAAATTCTATGTTGAAGCAATTAATTTATCAATTATCGTTAATAAAGGAAAGTGAATTTGAAACCAGTTTAAATAATTACATACATGCATACATACATAATTGGCCATTCTAACTATATGTCAGAGTTATTAGTACCGGGATCTACAGTTTAAAGTCCACTCCGAACGGCAGACTTGAGGAGCTTTTTCATGGCAATCAGCTACTCTCAAAGCTTTTTACAAAAGGCTGTATAGACGTAGTCGCCGAAAGAAATATTTTTATCATATTACTTTTTTTTAAGAATTAAAAGCTGGTGTTTGAACCCGGGGGTTTGATCTTAGTAAGCCAACAACCTGACTACTATACCACGTCGACTATATTTTAAAATAATAAAACATATAATAGGTGTGTTTCTTTAGTTTTTGGGTATAGTTCGGTAAATATAGAGTAAGCAATAATTTCTCTCAACAAGACACAAATTTACCCAAAAGTACACAGCTTTATGTCACACACACACACATATTTAATATGTACTTTCGCAAAAAATAAACGACAATAATTCGACTTATACATGCTAACTAAGCCAAAGAAAAACTTTTTTATATAAATATTGAATTAAATTATACTATAAGCCTTTCACTGCAGGTTTATAAATATTTTTTAATTGAACTTTGGAAAGTTTTTTTAGTTTTCTGAACCTTTCATTTTTCTATTGTTTTTTAAACAGCTGATTATTTGTTTACTTGGACAAACTAGCCCGAAGAAAAAGTACGGGCTATTTCGTGCATGAAGAAGAAAAATGTTACTCTCTCAAAACTTCTCTCATTTACCCAAATTTTGTGTACAGGAACGCTTTTTGGTAAAATTGGGATCCCGCGGGCACCCAATGTAGAGTAAAGCAACAGACTTAATATCAGTAAACAAAACTCTTATATTGATCAAAAATAGCAATGCTGGCAAAATCAAAAAAATTAAAAATAGTAAAAAAATTACCAAGAGAAAAATGTAAAGTTGTTTTCTAATCATATCGTTTTCCTTGAACAAAAAGTACAAAATTTTTATAAAATAAATGCTTTTTCGTATTTGGGTAAGATTCGTAGTATTCTGCCCAGCAAAAACATTAAAATTTTCGATTTCAGTCAACTTGCGAAAACATGATAATCCTAAAAGTCAACATATTTCTATGCAGAATACTCCAAAACGTTCGTTAGTTTTTAAACTCTTTACTCAAACTAAGAACTATTTTTTATGATTATGTAAAAATGCTTCTTTTTCTTAATTGTACACGTGGATGTAAGCGTTGATCTGTTAGTTGTGCATTGATATTGCTAGGAACGCGTTTGAAGAAATTTTAAAATTTTTATTTATGGAACTGAAAAATGTCAAAAAAAAAAAACCGAAAGAGTTATTTGGAAAAATTTATTTTATAATCTTGGGTTTTTCAAAAATTGTATAGTCTCAGTGATATGGCAAGGAAATATTGTAGCAACACAATAATCATTAAAAAGAAAAAGAGCGAATTAACCAGCCGCTTAAATAGTACTCTTTATGGTGCCAAAGAGCAAAGTGAACCAAACAAAAGTCAATCAAATATTTGCATGAAATCCTTTTTGCCATATTTTTTATTTATTTTTTATTATTAAAACTTTAGTTGTGATGGTTTATAGGAGTATTCTTTCTTTTTCAAAATTTGACATACGATATCGTGAACATTCTTGGTATTAACAAAATAATTGGGAAATAAACCTTAAGTTGCTACATTTTTGGTGAAACATCAGTGAATTAAATCACTGAAAAAGAAGTATTACTCCACTTGCAATAATACTTTATGGTGTAGGGTATTGTCGAGTCTAATTTCTAATATTTTTGCTGTTAATATTTGTTGTTTTTTAAATTATTTCTACTCATTAGAGTGTGCCAGAAAAATCATCGACATAATTATTGCTAAACTAAATGTTTTACTGGTGCTAACAGGAAATTTTTAGACCTATTTTATCATAATTATTTACCAAAAAAAAAAAAAAAAATAATAAACCCAAATACCGGCAGTGTATTAAGTCCTGTCTAACAGAGCAGTAGCCATCCATTGTTTTGTTAAATAATTTTCATTTAGACCAAAACGGCAAACCTGTTATTTGGCTTGAATCTTCTCTCCCATTCATATGAATTCCCTTCATTTGCTATACATTACATCGTTTTATATTTTATAGACTTTTAACAATTTCTACGATGCTTCTTGCTATACAATTCCATACCAGTTTTTTTATTCTATAAATAATTTCTCATACATTTTTGTTTGTTTTTCTTGCAGTTTTTTTTCTTTCTATTTTTGCTGTTTTTCTCTGTACTAACATTAAAATTGTAGATAAAAATCAACGCAGACGTATGCATAAAATATTAATTATCAGAAGCTGTGAAAGCTGATATAACATTTCGTCTGTGCAGATACATATTGTTTTCAACTTTTGCTCTTAAACACCCCACACTGAACTAAACCGAACTTAACATTTACACCAGTATACGTGGTAAGGCCAAAGGAATACTCACTCGCATATTGCAACAGGACCAGGAAGAGAAAGACAAAGAGAAGATTGCTTGTTACTGTTTGGTTTTCTAAGTGTATGTAAGTGTTTACGAAGTGTATGTAAAAATGGTATATTTGTTGCTATTGTTGTCCTTTTCACATAACTCTGTTTGGTTTTTTTTTTCTTGTTTGTTTTTTGTTTTAATGACTGCATATAAAATATAAAACTGCTTGTATTTCCTTTTTTTAATGGCCATTTAGTTTCTTGATTGGAGTAGCGGCAGAGATATGACACATATTTTAGACCCCAAGTAAAATAAAAGATGATTTTTGTTTAAATTCTTACTTAATGATAAAAGATATTAAAATTATATGATTATCAAATATGATTATTAAAGATTTTATGGCTATTGAATGAAGATAATAAACAAGTAACTTTAATACAGTGTATGGGTATGAGTCAAATATTTACTTTTTATATCGAAAATCTACATATAAAACAGCATAGAGAAAAATTAAATAAAATTTTTAATTCTTAAGAAGTTATAAACTAAAATATTTTTAATTAACCGCTAATTTCTTTCTGTACATTTTTATTAATAGATTTATAAAGCCGAATATTCAGAAATAAATGTATGTATTTATAGAAGTTTTTACTTTCTTTGGCTATCGTGGTTGCTTAGCACGACCAGCAAATAAAGTCTGTTTTGAAAAATATTACAACCACTCTTACATCAGTCAGACGGTTTTTCATATCCAATTCGTCCGAGTGAATTTTCTCATTATGCCTATCGGATCAAAGAACGGTTTTATGTATAAAACAGACTACCAAAACATTATGACGTCAGCCAAGGAGAGTCGGGTAGTTGTAAAGAAAGAGCTCCACGTGCAGACTTAATTCTAAAGAACCTGCGAAGTGCTAAAATTTTTAAAATTATTTATATATACACAGAAAGAAAAACGTAGTAATGGCAAATGATTTTAACCTTACCGCAAATAGAATTTACATTCGGATCGTTCCCAATAGCAATTTGTATTTGTCGCAACTACAAAATTGCTGTTACATTAAATACAATTGAGCAAATACAAAAATGGTTTTAACAAATGCGATTGTCTTTGTCCCAAATGCAAATTGACAAATGCAAAAACTGTCCTACCAAATACAATTGTCTTTGCCCCAAATACAATTGTCTTTGCCCCAAATACAATTCGACAAATGTCAAAATTTTTTTAAATTTTTAGATTTTATTTACAAACAAAAATAAAATTAAAGATTTTTCAGGAATATATACATACGTATGTACAATGAATTGGTAAATTATTTTTTATTATATCTAAAATATTAATATAATACATAAAAAGGCATTTGAGAGCACAATATAATAATACATACATATATAATATTATAAAACATATATACATAAATAATATAATATACATACAGTATTGTACATAATACTTAAACTATATTTATATACAGTTTTTAAAATCGACTCCGAACGACAGATTTGAGAAGCTTTTTCATGGCAATCAGTTACTCTCAGAGCTTTTGCCAGCAGATTTCTGAGTGGTAGTCGCCGAAAGAAATCATTTTTTCATACACATATCTTTTTTTCAAGATGTCAGAGCTCAGATTATAACCCGGCACTATCGTCTTAGTAAACCAACACACAAAATACTAGACCACGGCGAAGATATACTCCTATAGAAAACTCACACATATTTGCTTTTTTTTCACACGCACGTGTTTTTAATACCGCAAATAAAATTCTAACGAATGATAGAAAATGCCTAAACAATAAAACAAAACTAACTGCGGATTGCATTTGAAAATACAAGACTACTGTTACCACAACAGCAATCCGTTTTTGGCGTAAATAATTTTTCTCATGTAATCTCAAATAAGAAAACATTTGATTTTAATAAATTGCTGTTGACATGCATTTTTAAATGTAATTACATTTAACTTAAAGAAAATTCAATTTGGATCAAATAATTTTGCTCTTGATTTATGTCAACTGCAATTTTGTAGTTGCGACAAATACAGTGTATTCGCCGAAATTCTTTGTGGCAAATAAAATATCATTTAAATCAAATACTTTTTATTTGCGACAAATACAATTTCCTCAACTGCAAAAAGTATTTGCCATAACAACACTTTTTTTTCTGTGTATGAGTTGAACTACCTCAACTCAACTTAAAATATGGCGTTTTTGAATTGACTGTTTCCAAATTTGCTGATTTTTGGTATGAATAAAGTACAATATATCATAACACTAAGCCAAATATAAAATTAAAGGGTACTAACACATCTGCATCCGGAAATATGAGGTCTTGAAAATCGGAAAAAAAATACAAAAATGCACAAAGTTATACTTACTTAATTGTAATTTTCTTAGAAAGTATTATAGATACGCATCTCGTAAAAGTCGTATGTGAATGAGTATTAAATTATCTTTGATGTAATATGCAACATGATTTTTTTATGAAAAAGTCAATGGTAAATTTCCTTCATCTATAAGTCGGAAGACTATATCTCCGAAAGCGACCCTTTTAAAATTTAAAAAAAAAATTGTGCTAAAAATTGTTTTCTTCTCTACAGTTGTGACAATTTTCAGAGTGGAGGCCTTTTTGGATCAAGAAATAAGATGGGATGTGGAATGGGGGTAGGAGCCATTTTCCATTTAGAGCCAAATCAGAGTCAAAAGTTGAGTTGAGGGAATAAAAGTTAACAAAAAGCTCCACAACTACCCTTGAGTAGCCACTAGAGTTATAAAATGTAAGACCGAACCTAACTATATTTTACCCCCAACTTTTTTTACAAACAAACTCACCGCGTATCTCCACTCCCTAAGGGGGCATCAGCACAAAGTTTATAAAATTTGCTCCTACCACTCTAGGGAGTAGAGAAAAAACAAGCACCTTTAAGCTTTTGAAAGTGCGGGTCCTGGATGCAAGAACCCTTGACGAAACTGGCAACTGTGCCAAAAAGGAATCCACCTTAAAGTAATGCGAATGTAGTTCCGAGGTGGCATTCTTCTCTTGGTGAGGTGATAAGTTGGGTTTTTAGTCGGTATACACTTTACGAGAGCCAACATATCATGTCGGGTGATGACCTACGCGAAAGCATAAATAAAATAAAAAAAATAAAAACTCAAATATTCTCTGAACTCATTGTTATACAAAATGAAATTTTTATATTCATGTTACGATTTAAATAGTATTGTTATCAAGGGCTGTTCACAAGGTCAACTCAGTTAAATAAAAATGCAAATACACAAAAACAGGCATTTTGTTGCTGTGTGATAAAGGTGTGATCTTATCAAAAACAACGAAAATTACCATTTTTAAAAATAAGAAAATCCTTATGTTTATGGTAAAAAATGATTACAGTGCTAAAAGCAATAAAAAATTATTTTAACAATTCTACAATTGCTTTCATTCAAAATAGCATGAGAACTGAGTGGTCCTCATTAAAGGGCTCTAGAGTCTGTTTTAACCAGAGTGGGCAAACATACAAAACATATCGCAAACGTTACCACAAAGTCATAAACTTTTAAAATTTTTTTTAATCGTATGAGCAAAACCAAAACAAATACTTTCTAAATGAGAAAGAGGGCAAACTAAAAATATTCTCTTTTTGCTTTTGTGCTTGCTTTGTTATTCCGTTACATTCGTATAATTTGCCCTTTGTTCTCTTCTTCTTTTCTTTTTCTTCTCATTCATTTTTTTTTCTACCTACGCACATTTGAGTTAGTGTATATCTATTGCTCAAAACAAAACAATATACAAAACTAAATGGGACAATCGCTCTCACTGTTTTTGATTTGTTTTTGTTTTACTCATTGTAAAGAACAAAACAGAAAAAGATCAAACGTTTCGTTTTGTTTATTTTCCTAGTCTGGTTTTAACAACTTAAATATAACTGTCGGTTGAAAAAATATTTAACGGATAACGAAAGTTGTTAAAAAACGCTCTTAAGGCCATGGTAAACTATCATACACAGTCGTACTATTCATTCACAAGAAAATCTTATCGATTTTTGTCACACTTTTAAAAATCGCATCGAAATGGCAACATTAATGCAACACCATCACACATAATAAGATACAAAGCATATCGTCGTAAGAATTAAAGAACGCTGTAACTAACAAAAAATCGAAAATACGTTTTTTGCATCATTTTTATCAGAAAAAAATACGCGTCGATTGATCCCGGTCCCAGATTTCTACGATAAATGAATTCACTTACGCCGTCTGCGTTTTGAAAAATACCAGTGTCTTTGTTTTACTTTCATACGGATTTTTTGGCTCTGGTGAACATTTAAGGTTTTGTTAGTTACAGCGGTCTTTAATTCCATCGCCGATATGCAGAGTTGCTTTTTACTAAAATCTTATAAAATGCAACCCTTACTGCAGCGAGAAAAAAATGTTTATGAATTTTTTCAAAAGATTATGAAGTCGAACACTGAGACACTGTTATACTTTTTTAACACACATGATTTTTTTGACAAATCGTACGACTCGATAGGAAAAAAATTTTTTTTTGTTTTTAAAAATTTTTAGCCAAACTTTCTTTGTCTTTATCATTAAAATATCATAATAAATCACACTACAGAAGTATTTACAAATAACATTTAAAATTTTTCCATAAAACAAAAAATAACTTGATTTCTTAGATGCAAATCCATTTGTTTACTTAGTTCCGCAAAATGCAAAAAATGACTATCTTTTCCAAGTTACTGCTGTTTCGTTCTTTCTGGTACCTGTTCACTAGGTCGTAATAATATTTGTTTTTTTTTTTTGTTAATAAATTTTGCAAAGTCATGTAATATTTGAGTTTATTTTTAATATTGTCATGTTCCACCCACTGTTCAATTCTTTAAATATAAATAACTTTGTATACAAATTTTTGTTTAAATTATTGTAGTTGCTTTTGCTTTTGTTATTTGTTATTTTTGCTTTGTTCAGTTGTCCTTTTGCAATTGCCATTGTGCAACGGCAACAACCAAGAAAACCGAATGCTACTGCTATGAGTATAACAATTTAACAGTCAAATCATTAACGTTGAAGTACTAACAAGTCACGTGATGTTATAAATTTTTAAACAAGCCAACAACAGAAAACCTGCAACAACAGCAATAAATAGAGAAATACAACATAGATGTTCAACATTTAAACATTTTCTTCTGTTTTACAAGTTTTCGTTTCGTATAAACATGAATCCATTGTTAACCATTATAGTCGTAAGCCGTGAACCATTTACTTAAAAGCTGCTGCATGTTTAAACTCATTCGAAGAACGAAACTGGAAGTCTGTTAACAAGAATTTACTTGGTTTTTGGATTTTAATAATTTTTTTTTTGTAAAGCTTGTTTTAGTTTTAAAATATTTTGAAAAGGGAGTTCAATCTATGCTTCTAAACAGTTCGTTTCAGGTATACTGCGTTAAAGTTGCTAGTTTTAAAACCTTTAACTAAACCAATTAATGGATATTTTTTAAAATTTCACTTGTACTTATCTTAGCCTTCGACAGCTAAAAACGAATTATCAGGAGAAAGTAAGTAAGGGAAGTAACAGCTAATAACCTACTTAGCGAAGGCACTCACCGCAATCAACATGCAACGATGAGACAATTCCTGTTGATCATTCAAGGGTGAAGGTATAACACTGCCCTTTAAATGATTAATACACAGCAATTTGTCTTATTCCTAAGGCGCTTAATAATATAAGAAAACAAAATATGTGTTCTGTTGTCATAATGTACTGTTCTTTCCACATAAATTCCAATATAATGCACAGTATTTAGTAGGGGTTTACCCCTGAGTATTGGTCTCAATAAAAAAAAAGAGACAAGCTGTATTATCAGTTAGTATTTTGCTTTAAATATATACGAGTACAGATTATTTAGCTCTAGAGAGGGGTTGGAGTAATATACTACTGGGAGATAGTGCAGGAGATATATTCTGAAATCAACTTAGAGCAGATTTAAGTTACTAGGGGACTCTTTTATATAAATGCAAAACTTGAGAGCCGACCTCTAAACATAAAAAAATAATAAAAAATTTATTGCACGGTAATGTTCTTCAGAATTCGCGAAAACTTAAAATAAAAGTTTTTATGTGTGTCTAGGCAGTCTCTTCATGAATTATAGACTTTAACTTCCTGCATGGGTGTAAAACAGGAGGTCTAGTAGTGAATGTCTTGGCTTACAGATAAGAGCTCCGGGTTTAAACTCAGCGCTGACATTTTGAAAGAAAGAAATATGAGAGTCGACTTGAAACTGTAGTTCCCGGTACTTATGGATAAAAATTAACACACCCAACATGAGTGCCGCAAAAAGCTAGGCCGTAACCCTGACACAGGGTTGTAATGGCCAATTATGTAAGTAAGCATGTATTATTAAATACCGTCAGAAGCAGCGCATATAAAACTCAGAGAAGAACATTGAGTCGTTAGTGCAATAACGTCGGTACTGTAGTTTTCTTCTCTTCTCATATTCATCTGATTTAGTGTAGCTGCTTCAATATTTGCTAAACGCTGTGCATTTTTATAAAAAAATTTTATAAATCGCGTGATGCTTTATTTTATATTATTGTAGCTTTCCTGTTTTAATTTACTTTTTTCTTTATTATTCGTAAATTTATTTATTTTGTTATTTAAATAAAATTTGTTTTTAACTAATGCGTGTTTTAGAGATTTTTTTTTTGTTTTTTATTGATTTTTTAAATAGTTCCCGCTTGTTGAAGGATGTTTGTTAATGTAGGAGTTTTTTTTTTTTTTTTTTCTTTTGGTTTTTTAGTTATTGTGGTTAAATTTTGTTTAAACATGCAATCGCTAAATATTGCTTTGTAACATCGGAGGCGAATTATATGAAAAGAACAAATAAAAATGAAATGTAACAATCAAGATAAGAACACAAAAATGTCAAGCAAATAATTGACAACATTTAAAACAAAAATATTTTTCGATAATTTTTTGTACAAATTTTATTCAAGGGGGATATATTTAAAAAAATTTTTTATATCCATATGTATGTATGTATGTATGTATGTATGTATGCAGATAACAAGTTATACAAATTCATTTTAAATCAAAACGAAATTTCTTTTTTAAATTACTAACTGGCCAATTTTACTGACAATATTTCATTTGGCTGTTTATTTTATTTCTTTTTTTTTCCATATATTCATGTGTAATATAAAGATTAGAATTTAAGAAATAACGTGAAAAATGTTGGCATTTTGATCATTTAACGGCTCAGGGACAAAAGATATTATCTATGATTCTCAAAATATTTTGCATTGACATAACCTAACTTTATTAACTTTTTCTGTAACAGTATTGAATAATGTTCTTCACAATAATTCCCCCCTTTACCACCTTTAAAAACTCCATTCTTAAGAAAGCCGCCCATTGACATTCCACCTTATCCACCTTTAAGTTACCAAACAAATGATCACGAGAAAGGCCACCTACTACAACTAAGCAAGGATTAAAACCTATCATTTAACTTAGGAAAGATATTTACTACTTCACAATAGGCAAAGTAATGGTAAATGTATAACACTAGCCTTTGACTTACAGCAACTTTTCCCTTTGACATAAGGCGCTTAAAATATAACATGGAAATGGAATGTCATTCAAAATCGGTCAACAAATCTGATACTGCTATGGTTGTAGGTGATAAGAAGATCATACATACATACATACATAATTGGCAATTACAACCCTGTGTCAGGATTATGGCCTAGCTTCTCGCAGCACTCATGTTGTGTGTGTAAATTTTTATCCATGAGTACCGGGACCTACAGTTTAAAGTCGACTTCGAACGACAGATTTGAGAAGCTTTTTCATGGCAATCTTTACTCCCATAGCTTTTGCCAGAAGACTGCTGCGAGGTAGTCGCCAAAAGAAATAGTTTTTTCACATTTCTTTTTTCAAGATGTTGGAGCTGAGATTTGAACCCAGCGCTATCGTCGTCGTAAGCCAACACACCAACCACTAAACCACGGCGACTACGATAAGAAGATCGCCGAGTACAATTTTTTTTTCATTTTTAAGGCCAGCACTCAGGGGACGGCCCCTACTCATGCAGTACATTGTGCTGGTCTAAACATTGTGCTGGAGTGACAAATATTACTGTCAACTGCGAAGGAGTAAATGGGATTTAAGGTTAAGATGAGAAGATCGTTGAGGAAAATTAAATATACGGTAGGAGATAGAACAGAGCCTTGCCTTGATTGAAGAATTTTTCACTGTTGCAATATCCCATAAATGTAATTCATATATTGTAAACTCGAAGATCGACGTATAAAAGAACAAAAACGAAACATTTATTTATTTTAATACAAATTGCAATAAATTTTATATATTGACAGCTTTCAGGATACCAATACCATATCTCCTATCACTATTACGTCTACTGGTTCAGAATTTTTCCAAAATTATAATTTAAATTAAAAATTAAATTAAAAAAAATAAAAGAAGACCATCTTTTGGAAACCGCTCCCTGACATTTCCAATCAATTCCTCCAGAAGCCAATGATCAGGTGTACAGCGCCACTTTCTGGCAAGATAACAGCTAATCTAATGAAGACGCTCACCATTCACGTTCAACATCCACTGACAGATGAGGCAATTGCTGTTTGATCATTCAAGGGTGAAGGTATAACACTGGCCCTTGAGTGGTCAAATTGACAGCAACTTGTCCCAGCAACAAAAAAAGGCGCATAAAATACAAATATCTAAAAAAAAATCTCTATCTATCAACCATCTTCACATTCCATCAATGTACTGCATGAGTAAGGGTTTACCCTTGAGTATTGGTCTTAAAAAAAAGAATATTAGATACTAAGATTTAAATACTGAGCGTCCTCTTATTTTCTTTAATAAAAATTAAAAGTCGTATTTATTAGGCGATATCACAAATTAAATAATTAATTACAAAGATTTTTCTCCAAATATTCCTTCTTACTTACTTTTTAAAAATAAGGAAAATTTAATTTCAAAAACAAAAAATTTAGTTTAATCGAAAAGAAAAAAATTATTTTAAATTTATTATTCTCTCTTTTTTTACATTTTATAAATGCCTGTGTTTTTCAATGTTATTCAATCGTAAATGCATTGAATTAAGTTTATTGACGTATTGCTAATTAGACAGAACATGACAGAGTATCAAGATTTATTGCACCCGATAAAGAAAAATAAAACACAGCAAAGGCAACAAACCGTGGCATTGCCTTTAAAACACCACACCACTATATCATACATATGTGTGTATGTAGTTGTATGCCACACACAAATATTCATATGCGTTAAGTACCCGAAAGCCACGAAAATCAACCAAAGAGTGGGGAGAACGTTTGTGCAATGGATGAGCAATCTTTTATGTATATAAAGTATATACTTAAGTATATTGTATATTTCTTTTTTAATGTGTAGGAGATCAATGAACGCATTTATTTTAATTATAAATTTCTAAATATGTTTTTTATTTGTTTTTATATATGTACACACACTTACTTAAGACTCAATGAAATTCATTGATTAAAAATGTTTTTATAGCCGAAATTCACCGTAAAAAATATTCAAAGAAATTAATGCCGGTAAGCACAAGTGAAGGCTAAAGAGTGATAACTGTGTTTTGGCAGCTGAAAATATCAAGCTGAGTTAGAGCTTCTGTTGAACAGAGTTTCGAACTGCTTAATGCCAGAACGAAGCTAACAAGTTGTAGGAATTTATTTTTGTAGAAGTATTTACCGTTTCGTGCTGTTATCACGATGGCGGCTTCATCAGTTCTTATTTCTTTTGAAATGTGCAAAAACGGTGAACATTAAGTGCTGTCTGAATTTTTGTTTTTAAAAATAATACCCTAAATATCAACCATATTTGGTTCGTACAAATGCGCCAAAGTTGTCACACAGAACAACTAACAATCCAGTTGTTGCAAAATAGATTGCATGACAATATTCTTTTCGGAAGACTTTCTGTTTACTTTCTCCCTATTTCTTCTGTTGCCGTACTTTTTTACTTTTATTAAGGGCCTATTTGACAATAATTGAATAGAAATTTGTCAAATAAGCCTTTAATTTTTCGTTTTCTGATTACAGCAACTGGACTATTTTATAGAAATCTGTTTAATCATTGGTTAATGCCAACAAACCAGAAAATCTTTATGCATTCGAAGCCAGCATTTAAACCATCGTTGATCCCATAGGGCCAAATTTAAAACCTCGCTACACCTATCACGCTCATATGCTCATACTCTTCGATTGATGGTTTTTAGTGACTACGAAGTAACTCAGACCAAATTCTGAAAGTTTAGCTTTAACCGTACTTAATGGAAAGCTAACTTCATCAAATAAAATAACATTTTTTATATAAGTATATCGTCATGCGGGAGTTTATGTGCTCTATCCGCCATTTCATAATTTTTATATATCTCGAGTTAATGATGCCACTTTAAGTTTTCGACCCCAAATTATTCAAGTCCACAATCCGTTTTCGGATATCTCGTCTAGTTTCGGAGATATATAGCAGAAAACGGATGGCAGATTTTAAAAATGTTGGTACCAAAAACCTAAAGTGGCATCATTAACTCGAGATATATAAAATTGCGAAAGGAGCATATAAACTCCTGCACGACGATATATTATATTATATAGCATGTTTGATTATTGGTTTGTGTAAAAATTTGTACGAAAGTTGTCTTTCAGTTATCACGTTTCCGAGTGTCAAAAGCAAACGAACTTGTGGAAGCATTTCCTTTATTAATAATTCGACATGCGGCGTTAGTGATTTTGAGACTCAACTTAAAAAGTTAGAATTTATAATTTCTTCTCATCCGACTAGATATTTCTTTCTCTACAACTGTTTAAATTAAGCAAATTTTCTTTTACTCCGGAGAGTAAATTTTCGAATTGTAATACTTTTAAAAATAAAATAATAAACTTATTACATATGGGCATTACCTGGGGTCACGAACGTACGTTCGTACGCTTTTGTTGTACAAAGAACATGAAAAAAATACTTTTTTTACCATATTTTTTTGCGATTAGATAGCATTTTGGAAGCTCTATGCGCAGTGCAAAAGATGGATTTCATCGAGTTTAAGTTTTCATAATAATACATATAAACACATGGTCGCCAACGTACGCAAAATAGAATTAAACTTTGGCTGGCAGTAGTAAAATGTGAAATTCTGCGAAATGGAAAGGAATATTTAAAAGTGATTAATTTATTTTTAAAGCATACTAATGTAAGTCTCTATCCAGTATTTTCACAAAAAAATATCTCTATTGGTTTTTGTTTAATTGGCTTAAGTATCGGTCGCGAACGTACGGGTCACGAACGTACGATATTTGTATATGTTTTTTTTACTATTAACACCATGCATTTTCCCATAAATATCTTCAAATTTCCGTAATAAAAACTTTACACTCAATTTATAGCGTATAGTAACACTCAAAACAAGAAATATACCAATTTATTTAATATGAAATAATGAAATCTTAACAATATTTATGATATTTTTGTTTTTATTGAATAGGCCATTAGAGCCGTGCTTAATTCAAATTCCTAATCACAGAAAATCAAATGAATCATTCTGATACCTGGAACATTCGGAAAATCATTCAATTTTTCCAGAAAAGTGGGGGACATCTTACAAATTTTATCAGCTCCAATTTACATTATATTAATTCCAGTAATGTGATGATGGGCAAAGTTGTAAAAAGGCAAAGCATCAGTTAAAGTAATGTTTTTTTTTGTAGTTATTTGAAAAACCTTTCTCTTTACAATCGCTCCAACGCCTCCGACGGCACCTTTTGCATGTAATATTGCAAAGAAATGCCACTTATGTCGGGTAAGCTCCAAAAAATAAATTTATTTTTGAATTGAGAGCTACTTCCGTCCGAGAAAATCAATATGTTTTGAAATTGGCCATATCGATTTATAATTTTTTCAATAATCTTCGTTATAAAAACGTACACATCGATTTTACATTTGTTCTGTAACCTTTTTATTTTTTTTTAATGCTAAGCGTCGTTTTCGCATCCTCTCAACAGATTTTTCCCGTAAAATTTTTAGGTTTTGTGGATCGCTTTTGATTTTGTTTTTCATTTTGCGATTTATCACATGTTTTGCCCATCTATGAAAGTATATTATCGTGAAAAGAAAACAAGTATATACATTGTTTATTAAAAAATTTACTAAGGGTCGCGAAAGTACGAAACTTTGCAAGTAAAGAAAAGTTTATTTAATTATAACACTGAATTTTTTTTCATGTACAAATTAGTGACACCAAACTTAATTAAAATATGTTATGACTGACCCCTGTGGACATTTAATGCAAAGCAATTACAATAAAATGATGTTTTCGGTCGCGAAAGTACGAATAAAACTTAGATAAGATACAAATTAAAAATTAACCGTTAATCGAACTTTTTTTGTTCTCCCTACACATTTTCCTTCTTAATTAATATGAAAAGAGAGATTTTGGAGAAAGTGTGCAAACATAACATATATTTTTGCATATAAAATAATTAAATATAAAAATGTCCTTAGAAGTAGCTTAAAAAGAAAATATAATATTTTCCAGTTTCCACCCCAATTTCCTCAAGTAAACACCTGAAGTATGCTATGAAATCATTCTATTATAAAAATATACACCCTTTTTTGTAATTGTTTAGGGTCGAACCTAAACACTAAATGAAACACGGTTCACGTTTATGATTTTAATTAAAAATAATTCTGTTTATTTATTTTATTGTCTCTATATGTTTAATTGTTTAATTCTAATTTAATAATAAGTTTGTCTCACAATTTTGTTCTATGTATCTTTTTGTTTTCTTTAATATTTGTTTTAATTTATTTATTTTAATCACAATTATTTATTACCACCGGTAGTTTTTATTTGTCGACTTCACTAACACGATTGATCTCTTTTTTGATATCAAAAAGCGAAGAGATGCAAGTGTCAAAAGAAACAGTGTTGACCACTTTAGCGTATTTCTAAACAGTAATTATTAACAACAAAAAGAGATTATTGTCAACATATTATTTTTCCATCTTGGTTGACCTTTCTGTAGAAATGCCAATATCTAAATTAATTATATTTGTTTTACGAGTAGTTTAAAATAAATACAAACATAAATACTTAATTTCCCATTACAACCCCTTGTCAGGATTATGGCTTAGCTTGTCGCAGAACTCATGTTGTGTGCGTGTCAAATTTTATCCATGAGTACCGGGGCCTACAGTTTAAAGTCGATTCCGAACACAGACTTCAGAAGCTTTTTCATAGCAATAGAGTTTTTGCCAGAACTCTGCTAAGAAGTAGTCAAGAAATATTTTTTCTATATTTATTTTTTTTTTTCAAGATGTCAAAGCTGAGGTTTTAACCCTGAGTTATCGCCTTAGGAAAAAAAAATGTAAGGGTTGGTGCATAATATTTTTTTCCTGGAGGAGCTTTCTAGCGAGTGACATATATGGAGAGAAGCTAGAGAGCGTCCAGATTCCAAAACATTTTACCCGAATGAAATCGTACGAGCCATTTTTGAGAAAATGGTGTTTAAAAAAATCATTATTTCAAAAATGGTCCAAAATATCTAATGTGTAGGTGCCAATTTCTTTTTTCTGGGGGAGCTTTCTAGCAAGTGACATATATAGATAGAAACTTGAGAGTGTCCAGATTCTAAAACATTTTATCCGAATGAAATCGTACGAGCCATTTTTGAAAAAATAAATAAATAGCAACGAAAACGCCAAATTATTCTATGAAAATTGCGTTTTAGTTAGCAACGAAAACGCCAAAAAGAAACAAAAGAGAATTAGAAAATATTCAATAGGTAAAGACCAAGTAAAATTACTTTTTTTTTTTTTGGGTTGTTGGAAACTTTAAAGTAAGTATTATATATGGATGGAAAGTGGACAGCACAATGTATACAGTGATAAAAGAAATGACAGCTGAAAAAGTAAAAATCAGCTGTTTGATTTGTTTACATTATTTTACATCGTGAAAAATTCGACAAAAAAGCATGATTTTTTAAGCATAAGAAAATGAATGACTTAAAAGAGCAGGACGATACATGCTTTTTTAATAGAAAAACAAAGCAAAAAATTTTCAATTTTCTTAAAAATGGCTCGTGCGATTTTACTTAGTGAAAATGTTTTCGAATCCGGACACTTTCCAGTTTGTATCGATATACTATGACCCTTACTAGAAAGCTCCTCCAAAAAAATTTAATTGACCCTTAAACATTCGTCATTTTCAGACTTTTTCTAAAAAAGTCTTTTTTTTAAATCAATTTTCTCGTAGGATTTTATTGTCGTTAATGGCTTTAGAATCTGGACACTTTACAGCTTTTAACCATATATGTCACATGCTAGAAAGCTCCTCCAAAAGATGTCAATAAGCCCCAACATATCCGATTTTTTCTCTAAAAAATTTCTTCTTTTACGAATAATTTTTTCCAAAACAGTTTGTACAATTTTATGAGTGAAGGATATTTTAGAACCTCCACCATGTCCTTAATTGTTCCATGAATAGAATTTGGTGGATAATTCCAGAATCTGGTGTTATGTGCTGTTTAAAAAAAATTATAATTTTTGGAAAAAAAAAGCTTTTTTTTTTGTTTTCGCGTTTTCGTTGCTATTTTTTCGTTGCTATCTTGGCGGACGTTTTAAATATTGGTAATTAAATAAACTACTTGGTAAAAAAATAAAACATTCCAGATCTTCACAATAACGTAGGAAAAAATTTAAATGAAAATGAAATATTTTGAAAAAAACGTAAAAAATAGGAATATTTTGAACTTTGAGGTGCCATATCTCAGAGATTTTTTATCAGATATAATTTTCCAGCATATCAACGGAGAAGGCATTGATTTGCCACTTATCTCGATCGAACTTTTCCGTTTGACAACACAAGGGTTTGAAAAACACAAAAGTACCGTTATCTAAAAAACGGTACTTAGGAAAAACTAATAACTGCGTTTTTCGTGCTCAGGAGGTCCCAATTATCTTATGTAGGCATGTGGCGTTCTTGGTATTTTTTGGCCGTAAACCAGTGTTATTAATAATATAATAATTAATAATAATATATGTACTGTCCTTTCCTAAATTCCAATACACACAGCATTCAGTAGGGGTTTACCCCTGAGTATTGGTCTCAAATAAAAAAAAAACATTAAAAGATTTTCACAATTTATAACAAACAACTTTGTTGCCAATGGACAAAATCCATCAGACAATGTTGCATTTTTTAAATTTGCTCTCTTCATTCTTAATTACAATAAACTTTTTATTTGATTCAAATAGGGGTAGTCTATAAAGTATATAAAGCTTTTATAATTGATTTATAAATGTATTTACAAATTATTGAAACAACATACTAAATATTATCTCAGCAGGAATCATAAAGTTATTGTAAAAAAAATTTTAAAAGTAATAAAGCCTTTCAAATATTGTCCCTCTCCTTCAATTTTTCGCAAATATAAATTCCCTCTCCTGTTTTCTTCAATGACTTCTTTTAAATTCGTATAAATCTCTCTCTATATATGAATATTATTTTTCAAATGTCTTTCTTTAACTCACTCTACTTATTTGAAACAAAAAAAAAAAATAAATGTTTTAAATACTGTTTCCTCGAAAGATTTCCTCAGAAAATATATTCCAGAAAGAAAAAAAAACACAATATTAGTTTTTCTATTAAATTACGGGGTTTATTAATATATAATAAATAATTCACGGGGTTGTATTTCCTACGTACCGTACGCTTTTGGGTATAACAATACAAGTGTTTTTACAAGAAGCATAAAAGTATAAACAAAACAATAAATGAACAAAAACATAGAACGTCCACTGAACAATAATTAGTGGACGTTCACACTATGCGCGTAAACATCCCGCCCCCCTTGCAATACTGCAACAAGGAAGGCTAAGGATCACGCGGGTCTCACTACAATATGAAAAATATGGGTAAAAAAAAGTAATTAATTTTCACAATATTGAGAATAATATAAATTTAACATAAATATTGAAATTAATTTATAATTATTAATATAAGGGACATCAATAGTAACGAGTTGGGGATCCAAATAGGATGATCGGTGTTGTTACAATTGATGGTGCTTCAATACGCCTTCAGTACACGTCCAACTCACAGGCTGCGCTTCACATGCTACTGTAGGATAAATTGAGATAATAAAAAAAAACGAAAAATAACAAAAATAAAAATTAATTAGTAGTTTCCTGAACTAGGGATGAGAACAAGCTTCACTATCAGGCGGGAAAAAATGCCAGAAGCTATTCTCACGTCTGCCGAAACGACTCTCGTATCGGGTTCTACATGGGTATTTTTCAGAACATAACAAACCAGCTGAACGAGATAATCGTCCATTACATCGATCATATTTAGGAATAAAAATATGTTGACATACAAGTTCCAGGCTATATCGGGTGAATTTCACATCCGATTGGGATAAATCTAGGGTATTATACAAGCATTTTTGGGTTATGAAATACTGTAAACACCTGAAGCAATACGAAATTAATCGCATCGCACGGGGTAAATTTGAAAAACGTTCATGTATGTCAAACGGTGGTTCAATCTGGTAATTCTTGACAAAGGTTAGCCAATGGCACGGGGGTTTATTTAGCCAAGATAAAATAATAGTAGAATCTGTCCACATATAAATCTTTCTCTTGTCTAGATTTATTTGACTACATAGTGATTCTACCATATTTGCCATCAAAGCCGCTCCACAAAGCTCTAAACGGGGTAATGTTTTAGATTTCACGGAAGCCACCTTTGCCTTTAATACGAGTAAATGGGTAAATATTTCACTCTTAGAGACATTTCGAGCATAAACAACAAAGGTATCACAAAATGCAAAATGCAGTTCAACTTCGTTCTCGGGGTGAAAATTAACCCATCTTGGAATATTAATTTTCTCGACATTCGGATAATCGTCTAAAATTGATCGCCATTGTATACAAGTCAGGGGTTTCAAACTTTCGTCCCAATCGGTCTTGTCCTTCCAAATTTGTTGCATTATAATTTTTGCCACAATTATTTTAGGTGAGAGCCAACCGGCGGGGTCAAATAGCTTTGCTATTTCAGACAAGACAGCGCGTTTAATAACAAGATCCCGGCGTGGCTGCGGTACAAGTTTAAAATAGAAGCTGTCTTTTTCAGCATTCCATCGCAAGCCTAGGGTTTTAGTAGTGCTGGCATCTGAAAACTTTAAGAAATCTGCATCAAGCAGATTCTCACGGGGTAAATCTTCCAAGAGACGCAAATGATTCACAGTCCATTTTCTCAGCACGAAACCAGCCGAGCTAAGAACCTGGACTAACTCATCATGCCTCTTCAAAGCGTCTTCTAGCTCATGAGAGCCAGCTAGTACGTCGTCGACATACATTTGGGGTTTCAATATTTCGGATGCCACCGGACTCAGGGGTTTACAATCGTTTGCCAATTGTAAAGGGGTTCGAATCGCTAAATACGGCAGCGCACAGTTCACTCCAAACGTGTCCGTATTAAGCTCATAGTCCTTCACTTCATCTTCAGGGTCTTATCGATACAAAATACGCTGATACTGGGTTCGATCAGGACGAATTAAATTATGACGATACATTTTTTCCGACATCTGTTCTAAAAAACATAACGGCTATCGGGATTTCTATAATTGATACTTTGGTAAAGTTCTGCACAAATTGTCTCACCTTCAGAAAGTCGAGTGACTTTTGGAACTTCTTCGAGCTCCGAAAAACGGGCCAGTTGATTGTCTAATTCAACACGGGTATAAAATGATGCAAGAGAATGCAGGGGTTGAGACGAAAAAACTTCACCAGTAAATATCCAACCAAAAACGGTTCTCTGGGCGATCAGGTTGCCAGTGGGATGTATTTTTACATCCGGAGTCAAAATTTTGGGATATACATTTGCTCCAAAAAGTATATCCATGCGGGTACACATGACGTCGGTCATGGTAATATCGGGAAAACGAGAGTTTGTTATTTCCGTAATAGAACACGAGGGCAACCGATCGGTTATTTCATCTACTACATATGCGCAAATTGTCAATTTGAAATTAGGATCGATCGAAGAACCGATCGTAAAAACACACATGGTAGAAGATGTTACAGCCAAACAATCCATCATGCCAGTCACATTAGTGGAAGGCACTGAAAATGTGGGTATAGCAAGCATCTTCTGTAGTCTCCTTGAGACAAAGGTGCCTTGCGAACCAGGGTCCACCAGCGCTCGAGCCGTACACCTAGTATCAGCAGCGTGCACTACACAATTTACCGAGCCCAGAAGAATCGTAGAATTAGGGGTCGCTTTTACATGTGTAGAGTAGGTGTGAAGATTACGGGTCGCTGCGGAGGTCGAAGGGTTTAAATTAAACGGGGGTTGTGTTTGACTCGGGTTAAAACTGGGAGATCTAGATCTGTTTACACCAGAATCCGTCGGACGCTGGTGTGCATTACTGGCTGAGCCATTTGATCCAGCATCTCTATGAAGCAAAGAGTGATGCTTCATTTTACATAATGAACAGACATAAATACTCTTACAATTTTTAAAAGAGTGAGATGTTGCCAGACAATTCGTGCAGCACTTAAGTCTCCTTACAGTCGACAATCTGTCTTCAACATTTTGGCCTAAAAAGGTAGGACAAAATCTTATGGGGTGAGTTCCCTGGCAGAGAAAACAACGACAAGTTGACCGTAATGTGTCAGTCCTTGTGGTAAAACTTTGAACATTTCCTGAATCATCTAGTGATTTCCTCGGGGGGCCAAAATTAAAATTCCTTTTTGTGCTGACAGGGGCAAAATTCTTTTCCTGGTTTCGACAGGGTTGGGCTTGAGATTGTCTTATATCAGCAATCGATTCAAGGGTTTTAAAATGAGCAGTTAGGAAGGCGTCCATATCCTCCCACGTCGGAGACTGTTGTAAATGGATTTTCGATTGCTCCCAGAGACTTAGAGTATGCTCAGGCAACTTTGTGGCGCAAATATAAACTAATATCACGTGATAAAAAACTTCAGGTGTCACCTCAAGTAAGGACAAATTTGTTACGCAATCGTTTATGGTGCGTTGAAGATTTTTAATATGGGGGCCAGATTCATGAGTAATGGGTTTAATATTCAAAAGGGTACGAAGCTGTTCGTTAATAAGGGCGCTTTTGTTTTCATAAGTGTCTACCAATCTTTTCCATGCAATTGCATAGCCATCATGGGTCAACGGGACAGTTTGTATGATGTCACGAGCTTCCTTAGCAGTCTTCTGCAGTAAATAATACAATTTTTGTACCGGGGTTATATGGGGGTTATCACCATACAATGCTGAGAACATGTCTCGAAACGATGGCCAATTTTTATAATCGCCATAAAATATAGGGGTATCACAAGGGGGTAAATTCATTACGGGGGCTGAATTTATATGAAATTCTCTCGACTTCTCCACTTGAGCAGCCGATTTCAAATGATCCATTTGGGTTGTGATCAAAGAAATTCCCCTAGTATATGTGGCATAAGAAGCCATATAGCGCGCTTTTACCTCTATTATTTGAGGATTTTTAACCTTATCGGCCTCAATCAACAATGAGTCGTATGTTGACCGAACAGCTTCCCATAAACGATCTAGTTCTTTCTCATGACTACTCAGCGAACCGATGCGATGATCCGCTACTGGGATATCTGCGACATAAGCCTCAAAATCGGCCAAACGATCCGCGTTACGAATGAATGCAGTCATATCCATTGTCGATCGCAATTTATAAGGACTAATGTTGACAATAGATAAATGAGCACGGGGTTAGAAAATTAATCAATTGATATGAAAAAATAACAGATCAACTTATCACGGATATAGGGTACACGAAAAACAGTTCGCAAATGCGTCACACAAGAAACGATAAGGAAAATATAATATACGTGCGTATAAAAAATATTTCACTACCGCGATATATTCTCAAAGGCGTTAAAAAAATGTATTAAAAATATGGGTTAAATAAAATTAAAAATATTAAGGGTTAATAAAATTCAAAGTGTGTTTATACTTATAAAAATTAGAATTGGCCGGACCAAGAACACTATCTATCGACCAATTACAATATAAAACACTTTGTCAAAAAAAATATATAAAAAATTGCACAAAACACTAGTACTGCTCTAAAATAAATACGAGTACTCACTTCGGGTATGAAGAAAAATAAATAACTTTCGTCAAAAGTTATTTTAATTTAAAGCGACAAAATAAATAATAATTAATTAAATTCGTTAATGTTAAACTTAATTAAAAATTATATTAAAAAAGGGGTTCAAAATAAAATATATTTATTTGTCACTTTAAATCAAATAGTACTCGATTTATTCGAATAATCAAACCTGCAGCACTAATTGGTGAGCGACAATATAAAAAGAACGGAGTAGAAAAAAAAGAAAAACAACAAACACACTGGTAAATCAAATCGATCTTGTTATTTACAAAAACAGGTCAATGCACTTGTAACCTTGTAACAATTTCTGATTTAATAAAAAACAACAGCAATTTGTCCGTATGTATGAATGCATATATGTGCGTATGTATGTACATACATATATTAAAAGGGATACAAATAAAGTAAAAAGAATATTATTTGAAAGGTTCGTTTTAAATGTAAAATAAAGCAACAAATATGTATATTAAGAATTATTAAAATAATCTTAATATATTTTAATTTAAATCACTTTATTAGAAATTAAATTTTATGCACTACATAAACAATTAATTACGCGGTCAAAGAGTGAAGGCACGGGGGAAATTTTAAAATTTTATACTTTGTTTTGCCGACGGCAAATGAACTTTATATGTATGTACTGTTGTTATTGTTGCTCTTTTTTTTCAAAATAGGGGTGGGTTTTTATAAAAAACATTGATAAATTCACTTTTATTTTTATTGCGGCTCACACTTTTCCACTTTTCTCTCTTTTATTTCACTTTTATCACAAAACAAGAATTCAATCAAATAAATACCTTTTTTATGAGGAGAAAAATATATGTATGTATATAGATAAAATGGGATGGATGGGGTTTGACACTGGGATCGGCCAAAAACTCCAGAATACGGGGTCTGAAAATAAAATATTTTCTTAGAAAATTTTTCAAGGAACCCGGGGCGGTAAATATCCGGCTCGAAGGACCAAAATGTTTCCTCGAAAGATTTCCTCAGAAAATATATTCCAGAAAGAAAAAAAAACACAATATTAGTTTTTCTATTAAATTACGGGGTTTATTAATATATAATAAATAATTCACGGGGTTGTATTTCCTACGTACCGTACGCTTTTGGGTATAACAATACAAGTGTTTTTACAAGAAGCATAAAAGTATAAACAAAACAATAAATGAACAAAAACATAGAACGTCCACTGAACAATAATTAGTGGACGTTCACACTATGCGCGTAAACAAATACAAAGATGTAAAAAAAAGTTTGGAAAAAAAATCAATCGTCAATAAAAATTTTTCTCGTTAGACAAAGTTTTAACATCTTTGTTGATTTTTTTTTCGGTTCTATTCCTTTTTGCTAATACGCGAAAAACCACATAAAAGCACTTTATTTTAATATAAAAGACTACAGAAAGAGCTTAAACAACAACTACGCTTTATATACTACGAAATACGAGTAAAGCATCAAATAAATGACAGAAGCAACAACAGCAACAACAAAGTGTTCAAAATTAGAAAAAAGAGAGAAAAAACATCAGCAATCAAAAAAGGAAACATAAGCAATGAGTCTCTGTGGATTTTAATACCGGAAATCATATACAACGTGTACGTCTGTTGAGGTAGAAAAAATACATGCAAACGATATAACCCAGTAAACATTTTATTTTTCTTTTCTGTTTTTTTTTTTTTTTTTTTTTTTTTTTTTTTTTAAGACCAATACTCAGGGGTAAACCCCTACTAATGCAGTGTGCATTGTATTGGAATGTGAAGATGGTTGATAGAAGTTTTTTTTTTTTTTTTTTTTTTTTTCATAGATTTTGTATTTTTTGCGCCTTTATTTGTTGATGAAACAAGTTGCTGGTAATTTGTCCACTTAAGAGCCAGTGTTATACCTTCACCCTCAAATGATCAAACAGCAATGGCCTCATCTGTCGGTGGATGTTTACATGTGAATGGTGAGCGTCTTCAGTAGATTAGCTGTTATCTTCCCAGAAAGTGGCGCTGTACTCCTGATCATTGGTTTCTGGTGGAATAGATTAGAAATGTCAGGGGGCGGTTTCTTGCAGATGGTCTTGCTGGAGGGGGGGGGGGGGGGAACCTCTTATTTTATTTAAATTTAATTTTTAATTTAAATTATAATTTTAAAAAACCGCAAATATTTATTTTTATAATTTTGTCCTTTGCTGGAATTGAACCTTGGTCGTGTGAGTTTCTGTGCAAGCGCTCTACCAGTATGCCACGACCCCCCCATTTATTTGTCCGCCTTTTGAACTTCAGGTTCAACAAAAGAGAATATTAAAAATTATTTTACGATACTGATGACTGTAGGTTTTCCTAAGGCTGACCACTCACGTACAGTTTTAGCTGACAGTTTCAACTGAACAGTTGAAATAATAACTGACAGTTCAACTCAACTCTTCAGTTAAACTGAAACATTTAAAATTTTTATATTTTTAACTGACAGTTTCAACTGAAGTGAACGTGTGTGGGGGTTCAACTGTACCGTTCTCAGTTTAATTAGTGTCGAGCGAAAGTGCGCATCATATCGCGTAAACAGAACCAAGTTATAGTTGATTTTACTGCAGGCCTGTGCAAAAGTAAAAATGTAGTTGTGTTGGTGAGAAAATGAGAATTACACTGCTGAACGTGTAAGTAGCAGAATGAGAAACTGTATGAATTTTTTTAAATTAAAATTTACATGTAATATTTATTTCATATAAAAATTTAATTACTTGAAGAACAATTTATAAATACTACTCTGCTATAAAGAAATAAAAAGTACTTTTAATTTTTTAACAAAAAAAAAATTTTAAGTTTTGTTTTTTTCATACAATTTATTAACAATTATATAAAAATAATTTAAATGTCGCTGAAAAACTTTTAAACTATATATTTAAACGTTCTATGATAAATAAATTATTGGATTTAAAAATTCATTTATAATAGAAAATATTTGTGTGCATTGCTATTAATTTTGTTCCCACTGCAAACAATAAATTAGCGTACATCCACCACGCATGTTAACTCGTCGCTGTTTCAGTGACGACTGAAAGCAAGAGCATAATGCTATAAACACAACAAAGGCTATCGAACACCGAACACACGACTACAAAAATCGCTGGCTACAAAAGTAGCCAAGTAGCCAGCTACTTAATTATAATAACGACTACAGCTACAAAATAAACATCTGTTTCGACACTTTGAACATAACTTAAACAAAATATATTTTTTGTAAGTGAAATTGTGAGGAAATAAAAAACAACAAATGTCTGAAAAAAACTTATAAAAATTTAAGAAACTAAAAAGGCAATTAAATAACAAATTAAAAATAAAATAAAAACTGATGTATATAAATGAAATAAGTAAATGAAAACTAAACAAAAAATGTAAACAAATGATTATTTATTTTCAGTGGTGCAACTCAATTTTTTTCGCATTTTTAATGCATATATTTCATATATTGCATTTTTTAAATACCTTTTTCATGCATCCTATTGTATTGGCAGCACTAAACTGTTTATTGTCGCCAAGAAAAATAGAAATTAGCCTAAGTTGGCTACGGGCTACAAAAGTAGTCGTGTGTTCGGTAGTCGTGTAGCCGTTAAAATAATTATTCTCATATGCACACATGCATTCTATTTTTGACAGCTTGTAGTCGATGGTCGGTAGCCTTTGTTGTGTTTATAGCATAAGAATACATGTGAGTTTAGCTAAAGCACAATTGTGTATGAAATTTTAATTTTTGCACAGGCCTGTTTTACTGCAATATATAGATTTGAACCTTTCCTATGGCAAGTTAAATTTAGGGAGTATCTAACTGTTTATTTTTTTATGTAAAGTTACAAAAAGTACACCGAGAGCGGCGTAACCGTCCTGCTCGTTCGAGTCTCAATACTGAAGTATTGAACTGCACGTGCGTGTACATCTCAGTTTACAGTTAAATCTGTCAGTTCTAACTGAATAGTTGAAACTGACAGTTAAAACTGTACATAAGTGGCCGGCGTAATAAAAGTAAACGATAATTTTTTTGATTATTATACATTTTCGAATTAAATTCGAATATTTTTTAATGGATCTTTATTATACTTATTATATGAAATTTCATACGATAATTTTTTTGTTTTACTAAAAAATGTTTCTGACAGACTCGTACAAATATCATATAGACCACAGATTAACTGCAGGACCGTTTAAGGTCATCTTGGTTAAATTTTACAATCTTGTTGAACATACTCGTAGTAAATTTCTGCCATTAATGGATGCTTTTAGTTTTAAAAACTGAAGTAAGTCTTGATATAAATACATATTTTGTATAGAACTAGCAGACCCCTCAAACGTTGTTTTGCCTAGAAAAGTATTGTTTTTGTGTATATTTAAAATACGGATACTGGATCAGATACAGGTAATATTTTAGGGAAATCGGTGCAGATAATTTATCCCTATTTACAAAAAAATATGAAAATGTGAATAATAAATAAACAATTAGATAAATTAAGAGAATATCGTTGAAGCACTCTGTGATAAACAATATTTTTCATTTTGTTTTCATACTACATAATTTCGGTATTCTTACCCAGCTTAAAAGCATTATGTATAACAACAATTTAAAATTGTATCAATAAGTTTAGTTGACCTTATTATTGATTAATATATAAGCTTTTAATTAAGCTTTAGTTCGATTAAATAATTATTTTTTCTATATTTCGCTACTTCTCTGCGTAGCTTCTTCAGGAAATATTTTTTAAATAAACAACAGAACATAATTTGCCTATTTGGGGGAATAACTTTCCCTGCCCCTAAAAAATATAATTCTAAGTACTCCTACTAAGCTTGAAAGCTTTATGTGTTACACTTCTTTCAAAGAGCGATAAAATGTGTTCTACCTTCTTTTTTTTTTTTTTTTTTTTATTTTTAAGGCCAGCACTCAGGGGACGGCCCCTACTCATGCAATACATTGTGCTGGTCTAGGAAAATATGTTGTGGGAAGGGGGAAAGAGGGAGTAGTGTTTGTGGACATTTGATTTAAACCTACTAATATCGTAATTGGCAGGAAAAACTTTCGCCGGAAGATTGTTCCACAAACGAGCGGTGCGACTAAAGAACGAATTCTCTCTATAATGCATTGTGCGATTCGCTGAACAATCAACCACAAATGGGTGCGCTCTGAGAGAGGTACGTGTAGTCCGCAGGAATATGCGACCACCCGGAATCAGTTCCCCTATCTCATCAGAGCACCTCCCATGGTAGTATCGATAGAACAATGAAACGCACGCCACATTGCGCCGATGCTCCAACGAATCGATAGAGTTGGATACCCTACCGTCGCCGATAAGCACCTTCGCCCTTTCCTGTACGCGGTCGAGAAGCCCCAAAATAGATTTGGAAGCACCGGCCCATACATGAGAGTTGTATTCCATCCTAGGCCGGATGAAGGTTTTGTAAATATTGAGAAGGTCAGATGGAGTGAAGTATTTTCTGCACCGTTTTAGAAAACCGAGACACTTGAATGCTTCTTTCGACACTCGAAATATGTGATCATTCCAACGGACATCACAACTAATTCTCATGCCCAGAACATCAAGAGCGTCAGCCTCCTCAATATTTACATTACCCATAGTCACAGATGGCAGGATTAAATCATCACAACGCCTATGCGTCATAAAACAACATTGGGTCTTGCGCGCATTAAATTCGACCCTGTTCGCGAGACCCCACTCGGAGATACTTTGTAGGTCATTTGAGAGTGTGTCATTCATATTCTGCCTTCTCGCCCCGATCTCCAAAAGGCTCGGCCTACGGTCAAATGAATATGAGTGACAAATGTTACTGTCATCTGCGAAGGAGTAAATGGGATTAGAGGTTAGGAGGAGAAGGTCGTTAAGGAAAATTAAAAATAGGGTGGGAGATAGAACAGAGCCTTGCGGGAATACTTCGTACCATGTTTAAAAGCTTTATGGGGAACGTAAACAGGGTTTTAAGTTCACGGAAAAAGTAGGCGGTGAAGTGGACGTGGAGGTCTAAAAAATAGATTAGGGTCTATGGTCAGCCCTACTGAATATACAGACAAAATTTTATAAGAATCGGTCAGACAATCAATCTCCATACAAAATGTATGGGAAAATGAATTTTGTTTATAATTTCTTTTTTTTTATGGAAAATTTTAAATATTTTTTTTCTATTCTTCTTATTTGGCCAGAGACCATTCCGAATTGGTACGAATCATCGAAATCGGTCCAGGCGTTCTTGAGTTATAAGCGTAGTAACTAACGCCACTTTCTTTTATATATCATGGGTTTTATTCAAATATTTCTTATAAAGAAACAAATTTTGAGGATTTCAAGACTGATATAATAACGTAGATTTATAAAAATAAAGAAAAAAAGAGATTCCAATTAGGCAGTCAAGAAATAAATGATTTATAAATGATTTACAAAATGCTGCACAAAAAGTCTATTATTGTTTAATAATTGGTAATTGTTAATTTCAGAAAATATGTTTAATTTCTCGTTGCTAGTTGTTGTAATGGTTACACCGAAAAGTAAGTTGAATTAACAAAAAAGCTTTCAACGTTCTTAACTAGCCTTTACAACCCTGTGTCAGGATTACAGCCGAGCTTCTCGCAGCACTCATGTTGTGTGTGTATATTTTTATCCACAAGTACCGGGACGTACAGTTTAATGTCAACTCCGAACGACAGATTTGAGAAGCTTTTTCAAGGCAATCAATTACTCCCAGAGCTGTTTTCCCCATATTCCTTATTGTTGTTTATCATGAATGGAACAATTTAAATTACTTTTATATATAAAGTTGAAAATTTATATACATACTTATTTGATTTAATTCTTCTAAGTCACTGGTTTAAAAAAAATACAGATAATTGTAACAGCATAAATGATTATTCTTATATGGGTTAAACCATATCAACTCAAATTAAAATATGCCGTTTTTGAAATGACTGTCTCCGAATTTGCTAATTTTTGGTATGAATAAAGTATATCATAACACTAAGACAAATATAAAATTTAAGGGCACTGACACTTCTGGATCCGGAAATATGAGGTCTTGAAAATCGGAAAACAGTACAAAAATGCACAAAGTTACACTTACTTAATTGTAATTTTCTTGAAAAGTATTATAGCTACGCATCTCGTAAAAGTCGCATTTGGAAGGGTATTAAATTACCTTTGATTTAATATGCAACATGATTTTTTCTTTGAAAAAGTCAAAGGTCAATTTTCTTTATCTATAAGTCGGAAGCCTATATCTCCGAAAGCGACCTTTTTAAAAATTTGAAAAAAAATTATGCCAAAGATAGTTTCGTTCTCTACAGCTGTGAAAAATTTCAGAGTGGAGGTATTTCTGGATCAAGAAATAAAAATCAAATCGCAAAAGAATGTGATAAAAACTAGTCTAATAGTGGTGGGATGGTATACGATTTTTCGATTTCGATTAGCTAGAATCGCTTATTTTGTGAGTTTCAACAAAAAAATACATAAGTCAAAAAGAAGGGATGTGGGATGGAGGCAAATGGCTCTTCATCGGGGTCAAAGGTTGGGTTGAAGGAATAAAAGTCCACAAAAAGCTCCACAACTTCCCTGGATTAGCCCCTAGAGGAATAAAATGTAAGACCGACACTTACTAATATTTTACCCCTCAACTTTTTTCCGAACATAGCTACCCCCTATCTCCAGTCCCTAAGGGGGCTCCAGTTCAAAGTTTATAAAATTTGCTCCTACCACTCTAGAGAGTGGGAATGGGGGTCAGGTATGTTCGGAAAAAAAATTGGGGGTAAATACCTACCCCTACCTATATACCTATCCCCTATCTCTGCTCTCTAAGGGGGTTCCATTACAAAGTTACATTTTTATATAAAATTTGCTCCCATCACTCTAGGGAGTGGAGATAGGGATTAGGTATGATCAGAAAAAAAGTTGGGGGTAAATACCTAACCCTACCTAACCCCTACCTACATACCTACCCCCTATTTCCACTCCCTAAGGAGGCTCCATTTCAAAGTTTATAAAATGTGCTCCTACCACTCTAGGGAGTGGAGATAGGGGGTAGGTATGTTCGAAAAAAAAGTTCGAGGTAAAATATTAGTAAGGGTCGGTCTTACATTTTATCCCTCTAGGGGCTACTCCAGGGCAGTTGTGAAGCTTTTTGTAGATTTTTATTCCTTCAACCCAACCTTTGACCCCGATGAAGAACTATTTGCCCACATCCCCCGTTTTTGTTTCATGTATTTTTTGTAGAAACTTACAAAATAAGCGGTTCCAGCTAATATGAATCGAAAAATCGTTTACCATTCCAGCACTATTAGACTAGTTTTAATCACATTCTTTTGCGATTTGATTTTTATTTCTTGATCCAAAAATACCTCCACTCTGAAATTTTTCACAACTGTAGAGAACGAAACTATCTTTGGCATAATTTTTTTTCAAATTTTTAAAAAGGTCGCTTTCGGAGATATAGGCTTCCGACTTATAGATAAAGAAAATTGACTTTTGACTTTTTCAAAGAAAAAATAATGTCGCATATTAGATCAAAGGTAATTTAATACCCTTCCAAATGCGACTTTTACGAGATGCGTAGCTATAATACTTTTCAAGAAAATTACAATTAAGTTAGTGTAACTTTGTGCATTTTTGTACTGTTTTCCGATTTTCAAGACCTCATATTTCCGGATCCAGATGTATCAGTGCTTCCAAACTTTGTATTTAATTTAGTTCTATGATATACTATATTTCTGCAAAAAATCATAAAATTCGGAGGGGGTAGGTTAAAACCATTGGTTGATTTGACTTGGAATATCCCATATAAATATTAGGAAAAATAATAACTTTTTGTTTTAGAAAACAAACATTTTAAGAAAAATCAACAGGATCTGCCAATTAATTACGTAATGGTCCAGCGAGACCATCTGCAAGAAACCGCCCCCTGACATTTCTAATCTATTCCACCAGAAACCAATGATCAGGAGTACAGCGCCACCTTCTGTGAAGATAACAGCTAATCTACTGAAGACGCTCACCATTCACATGTGAACATCCACCGACAGATGAGGCCATTGCTGTTTGATCATTTGAGGGTGAAGGTATAACACTGGCTCTTGAGTGGACAAATTACCAGCAACTCGTTTCATCAACAAATAAAGGCGCAAAAAAAAAATACAAAATCTATGAAAAAAAAAAAAAAAAAAAAAAAAAAACTTCTATCAACCATCTTCACATTCCAATACAATGCACACTGCATGAGTAGGGGTTTACCCCTGAGTATTGGTCTTAAAAAAAAAAAAAAAAAAAAAAAATGGTCCAGTTAAAGATACGGCAAGTGCACAATTGGATAAAGATTGGATTAAGATAACGACAATTACGAAATGGAATATTAAATTTAAGAGTTATTCACAGCAAATATTTTCATTGATCAGGTTAATCACAAATTATATATTTAACACAGTTCGACTATTTCAAAAGGTATAAAGTTATATACTTAAACCTATAAAAAAACATACTTTTATTTCCATACATGGGTACTCTTTGTCAGGAATTATTGTTCTCCGTATGAATTTCAAAAAAAGCACATTTATCATTGGTGGGCTTTTCCAATAAGGTTTAATAAAAGCTTAAAATACCTATATACTTATATTTGCAAAATAATATCTTTATCGACTTATTTAATAGCACCTGAGCTATTAAATATTTTTATACCAAAGCCTACTTCACTTGTTTCTCTATTTTTATTAAAAGGTCTGTGACTTTTTTGTAGTTCTCTAAAAGATCTTCATACATATATATCATATGCATTTGTGAACTTATTCAGCGTTTTAACATCTTGAGATTTTAAGACATAAAAAAATAATACGCCAGTCGACGAAAATAAATTATTTAAAAGTCGCCCTTAAGCATTACATTAAGAAAGTTACGTGTGTATTCAATTTCCAGACTCCCGTAAGGCTGCACTTCTTACAAACATTCGCAGCACTATTATTGAAGACGCTGTTATTTGTTGTTGTCAGTAGTATTGTGAAAAATGAGTCGATATAAAGAAAAAAAAGTATTTCACATATAAAATACGTGAGCTAATGGCAGAATATTGAATGAATGAATGAGCAAAATATAAAAATACTAAAAATATGTATGTATTATATATACAAATATCTTTGCGAATTCAATCCCCAGCAAACACTAACACATCAATGTGTGCACCATCAAGCGTACATACATTTATTCACAAAGGAATACGTGTGCAGGCTAGAAAAAAAAATCGACAAAACATCTCTGGTGTATATAATTTCAACAAAAAGTTCGATTAACATTGGCAACAAAATAAAGTTAAAAACACTAAAAGAAGTATAAAAATAAAGCAAACAAAAAAAAGGAAAACAATAACAGCAAGAAATAAGTACAGGAAACGAAAAATAGTAAAACGGAAATGCGCGCCACAACAAATATGGCGCACAGTGTCCAATGACTAAAAAAAAGTTAGCCATGACGATGACTCTCTAACACAAACATTATATGTTTTAGTGTGTATGTGTGTGTGTGAGTTTACTTTATATAAGAGTGTTTGTAAGTTTGCTTAGCGACCATGGCCATGAATTTTAGATGCTGTTGTTGTGTTTGTGAAAGTTTATGTTTTTTTTTATTTTTTGCTTTTAACACGATATACAGTTTAGCTGATTTTAACTCCAAAAACTCATAAAATCTAATAAAAGATGAATATTTTTAAAGGTATTATAAGCAAGGCATGCTTTTTAAAAGCCTTTTTATTGTTAAATATTTTGGGGACAGAACTCTTTTAAGTAATTAAAAGGGTTGGACAGGCGTACTAAGAAAAAAGAGAACAGGGAGCAAAGCTTATTCTTCTTGGGTCAGACTTTCCTTAGACTTTTTAAAATTTTGCTGCACTTTGTGCATTAATCTCTCTAAGAATAATTCTAAAATACGGTACTTCTGATCGGGCACGGTAGACTCAATGCACACTTAAATATGATAGAAATCGCATCCAACAAATTGTGCAGATTCTGCGACGAGAAGATCGAGTCATCAGAGCACATACTGGGCACCCAACAGAAATTAGTGCTTACCAATAAGCAAGTTTGTAAGGGAGAAATTGTAAATAATCACTTACAAATGCGCATCAATAATGCATGATTTTTATATGAAATGAGCCGCTAAAATGCAGTAGAAATGCAAAATTATTGCAACCAGTAAGCAAATAGAACAAAAAATTAAAAATAATACCTTATCCTGTAGCATACTTGGAAGTTTTAATGTATAAAAAACAATATAATGATTCCATTATTGCTTACAATTGTATTTATTGCTTCCAAATTTGAAAAATTTTCTGCTGGACAATTGTGCAGCATTGATGCACAATAGAAAGAGATACCTTGGTGATTATCGGATATCAGATGGGGGATTGTTAGAGTTGGTACTAAACAATATTTTGAAGTTCATCAAAGCAACAAAACTGAAGGAGATACTATAGAAACCCTTGTTCAGTTGAGGGCTCTATAATAGATCTATAGGTCGAAGTACTTTTAGTACCTTCTTAATTTATGTAATTGTAATTTTTCCTTTTTATTCCATGGCCTAACATTACTTAATTGAAATTGTTGTGTAAAAAACAGGATAGTTTGTTAGTATGCTATTTCTGAGCAGTCTTTTCAATAGTTTTCCTTTAACAAAATTATTACTTTCTACTATATATGGGTACAAACATAACTACACATTGCAATCCTTTTTCAGAGCTACTCCTAGTATGTATGTACGTTCAATATCAATTTATATTTCAAAGATTTTACCGAATTGACAGTGCATATAAGGGTTGTTCGGCATAAGTTAAATCTTGAAAGACTATAAACCAAGATTGTAAATTTTTTTATAAAGTTAATGAACGCAATCTCATTGGCTGAGAAGAAATTGATTGATTTAGATTTTCTTTCATGCTACTCTATACAGCGTCTGCCTTCTTTCGGCGGGATTCTAAAAAAAGTTATTGTTTTGGTATCAGGCGCTCTGAAGGTCGTTTAAGTCTGCTATTAAAATTACACGATAATTTGACAAATTTTGCAGCCATTTTAGCAATTTGGGAGCGCTGCTCTGGTATAAGTCTGTCAATAATAAAATTCTAAAGCAACTATTAGTTCTTAAACCGGTTCTCAAGCAATACACTGTTGCCAACTTATAGTTTTGAACTTCGGAACGGTACCGTTTATTCACCCTGTGGCTTTTATAATATTTGTTTTCAGCAATATGGCTTTCCAAGTATAACAATTTATTTAACAATTTAACATCCTAACTCGTTCTTTTGATATTTTTAAAAAGTCTATTCTACTTAAAAAGAAAAACACATTTTAAAGGCCCCTTGGAAAAAAAACCCCGTTTTTATATCCCTTTCTCTGAAATAAATTGTTTACATGTATGTGTTAAGATAGTCAAACATATAAACATTTTCTCATGGTTTATTGGTCTGGGTGAGAACATCAAATAAATTGTCGAATCCTTTTAATACCCTATACCGGCATGGCAAAACCAAGCATAATAGGTTTATGATGGTGTTTGTAACACTTTAAAATAAATAATAATGGGGTGAAGATCGGTATCAGTTGAAACTCCAAACGACTGAGTCTTAAAGTGTTTATAGTTTTGACATCTGACAAGCTTTTAATTTTTCTTTTTTATTTATTAGCCTAATAATCATTACCTTTAATTTTTTAATAATGAAAAAATTAAATTAAGAATATATCTCTTATTTGTGAGAAGAGTGGCGTAACTCAGAACATTGTCCACACTTGTCGACTGATAATTTTTTGTGACTACAAAATCAATTAAACAAAACTCAGAAACTTCAGCATTAACACTTCTCAAGATATAAATAAATTAATATATAACTTGTATGGGAGGTGACACGCCCACCTGTCCAATTCCGTCCACTTTCTGGCTGATGATTTGCCTTGACCGTGAAGCAATTCAGACTCAATTCCGAAACTTTAACCGTTCTTGAGATATAGAAAAATCAGTATTTAGTTTGTGTGGGAGGTACCACGCCCAGGTTGAATTTTAAGAAAAAACTTTGGGTAGTTGAGTCTATGTAAGGTATAAATTTAAGAAAAAATTGGTTCAGTTGTTTTGGCATGATTGACCGACAAACAAACAGATAAAAAGACTTACAAAGACATTTATAATATACATATGGGCATGTCCTGGGGTAACGAACCTACGTTCGTACGCTTTTGATGTACAAAGAATATAGATTTGATAGCATTTTAGTAGCTCTATATGTAGTTTAAAATATGGATTTCACCGAGTTGGAGTTTTCATAATAACAGATTTAAACAGGTGGCCACGCGTATGCAAAATAGAAGAAGTCAACTTTAGCTGACAGTAGAGAAATATAAAACTCTGCGAAATTTGGTAACTAGTGCTGGCAAAGTATTGAGTAATAAGTACCAAGTATCAAGTATTTGTACTAATTTTTGGGTACTTGTACTTTTACATTAAAGTTGTGTGGAAAATATAATTATTAGCGAGCAAAACAAAACTCGGTCTAAAAATACAAAAAGAGCGATATTCGGCGTTATTACAGTAAAGTTAATGATCAACAAGCTAAATAAAAAATTTGTGCAAAAATTCCCTTACTAATATTATCTTTTCTTTTCACTAAGAGGTGACACATACATACATATGATATTTTTGTAATATAATTAAGTTAGCGCAAGCCACTATTCGTTTACAGACACTGATAAAAGAATTAAAAAACTTATCGAGAACATAATCATTTTTGATAAATACATTTCAATAAAGCACTTACAGTTTTTTTTTAACATATATGTTTTATTAATAACATTATTCAATATGAAATAATGAAATTTATGATATTATTGTTTTACTGAACAGGCCACTAAAATTGTGCTTAATTTAGGTCCTCATCACAGAAAATCCAATGCATCATTCTGATACTGGAATATTCGGTATATCGTTTCACTTTTAAAGTAAAGTTGGAGACATCTTATCAATTATAAACTCATTGCTTATAGAAAAAATTTACTTACGGTCGCGAACGTACACATTTCCCTTAATAATTGCTTGTAAAAGAAAGATGTTGAAGAACGAATGCAAACATAATACATTTTTTGAATGTAAAATAATTAAAAATAAAAATGTCTTTAGAAGTAGCTTAAAAATGAAATTTGAAATATTCCAGTTTCTAGCCCAATTTTCTCAAGTAAAACAGCTGAGATATGCTAAGAATCCAATTTATTATAAAAATATAGACTTTTTGTTATAATTATAAGCAATATCACGCTATGATTATCAACATATTTTTTTCGGTCCTGGTTTACCATTTTGAGAAAATGCCCATATATACTATACATACATACATAACTGGCTTTTACAACCCTGTGTCACGATTACGGCCTAGCTTCTCGCAGCACTCATGTTGTGTGTCTAAATTTTTATCCATGAGTACCGGGACCTACAGCTTAATGTGTACAATTAATTACTCTCATAGCTTTTGCCAGAAGGCTGCTGAAAGGTAGTCGCCGAAAGAAATATTTTTTTCATATTTCTTTTTTTGAAGATGTCAGAGCCTGGAGTCGAACCCAGGGCCCATGTCTTAGTAAGCCAACACACTAACCACTAGACCACGGCGACTACTATACGAGTATATAAATACTCGTATATGGATTAATTAAGTTTATAAGTTCCCGAAAGCATAAAACATTTCCATCATAATTTGGAAAACTACACTTAAATATACCTCCAAATTGGGAACCCAATATTAATTTGGAACACATTCATTATATGAGTAGTGTTGATAAACTACTGAAAATTTTACCACTGGGATAATTATGCTTGATAGATTACAAAATAAGCTAAGAAGAAGCGTATCATTGTAGATAAAGAATTTCACCTTAGGTGTCTTTAGTTTTAAGGAAAAGAAATGATTCATTTAGTCGCTCTATACCATCCACAGATGTTTTATATAATTTTTTATTTTTTCTATATTTTCGTTCTTTTATTTAGAAAATTTAAAATAATAGTTGAAAAGTTTTCCTTCCTATTTCGCTATGTATGAATGTAGTATATACTCGTATTCTATTTGTTAGTGAAAAATATCCCCAGCATAACGTGTTGCATTTTAAATTTTCTTTTTGTAGTATTTTTTCTGTACAATAACTTAAAGGTTTTCATAGGGGAACAACAGCAATGAACAACAAACAACATTGTGAGTTATTGAAATATTAGAAGTTTGTTTTTCCAAAAAAGTTTTTGTTTTTTGGATAAATTGAAATTGTCACACTGAAATTGAATGCTGTTTATTTCGCAAGAGCGTTGAGTTTTTGTTTTCATTAGAAATGTGAAAGAAAATTAAATTAAATTTGATATTCCATACATACTATTTGTGAAAGTTTTTCATTCTACATCAATTTTTAAAATTTTGTATTCTAACAAAAACGAAATAATACTTAAACTAAAAATAAATGCCAAGTCTTTGACGCGTTAAGGCGTTATATAATCTGTCAGTGCGTAGTAAATACATTATGTTTTAATGCATAGAAAACGGAGCTTCATGAAAATGTACGTAAGAGGTACTGCATTGACCGCCTTTGGCTATTCTTAATTTAAAACGAAAATAAATTTTAAGCAATTGAAAAATCATTAAAATGCTCAAGTGGGTCTTATATAGGTTTAAACTGTGCTCCGTTCACAAATTTCTATTAATTCTGATAATGTTAAGTATAGAATACCAGACATGAAACTGCTGACGGATTTTCTTACATAGCATTGTAGCTTAAGAGCACATTTGAGACCTACGGCGATCACAGATGTATGAAAATTGTGCTTACAAGCATTAAAAACAGGGGGAAACAGGTTGTGTGAACACAATGTTCCTAATAAATTCAGATGGATGTCGAGGAAGGAACATAAACTCTCTAGGGGTTATATCCCCTTCTAAAATTTTAGACCTACTGACTCCCCAGTGAACCTGGTCTGCAGCACAATACTGAGTCTATGATCTTAGTCACTCCACTCATAATAACACAAATTAAAATCAGAATATAATTTAATATTGTAAAGAACATACATACATACATGCATACATAATTGGCCATTACAACCTTGTTTAATATTGTGTGTGTTGATTTGTTATCCATGGGTACCAGGACCCGCAATTGAAAGTCGACTCCGAATGACAGATTTGGGAAGCTTTTTAATGGCATTCAATTACTCCCAGAGCTTTTGCCAGAAGACTGCTGAGAGGTAGTCGCCGAAAGAAATAATTTTTTTTTATAATTCTTTTTTTCAGGATGTCAGAGCTGAGATTTGAACCCGGCGCTATCGTCTTAGTAAGCCAACACACTAACCACTAGACCACGGCGACTACTATTATTGTAAAGAACAGTTCACAAAAAATTGGTATTTTAGTAAATAAATAAAATAATTACACTGTGCTACACCAAATATATCCAGGGGTTCTGATATACTTACGACAATTTTGTTTTGTTGTAGCCCATAGGGTACTGAAATGGTTACAGTTTTTTTCGATCACTTCGTTAAGTGTCTTTTTTAATAGCAAATACAGTGAATTACCCGTGTCCACGAAGTTACAACTTCAAAAAAAAATTTTTTATTTTAAAACCGATTTTCCAAAGAAGAAAAAAATAGAAAAGTTTTAATTTTAAAATTTAAAAAATTTTTTTTTTTATTTGTAGACATTTGACTAAAACTTACTGATAATTCATTCAATCTAAAATTTATTCACTCTGCTTTGAGAGATGTACGAGCAGTACGTAAGAATATGCGATAATTTAGAATTAATGTTTTTCTCCAATGGTACAATGAATCGATAAAATTGAATATCCTACCGTCGTTGATAAGCACCTTCGCCCTTTCCTGTACTTTGTCGAAAAGTCTCAAAAGAGACTTTGAAGCACCTGCTCATACAAAAGAGTTGTATTCCATCTTTTTTCGGATAAAGATCTTGTAAATATTAAGAAGGCCAGATGGAGTAAAGTATTTTTTGCACCGTTTTAAAAAACCGAGAAACTATAATGCCTCTTTAGATAAGCGAAAAATGTGATCATTCCAGCCAAAGAACATCATTATTAATTGTTATGCCCAGAACATCAAAAGCATCCACCCCCAATATTTACACAACCAATAATCACAGAATGTAAAATTGCATCGTCATCACCATAAAATGCATAATCATGCATAAAATTCGACCTCTTCGCACAACCCACTCAAAGATTGTCTGCAGGTCATTTGTGACTGTGGAATTCATTATCTTATTTTAACCCTAGAACCATAACGCTAATTTTTACGCAATTTTTCAAATTAGAAAATTTTCAATTTATTTAATTAAATTAAATTTATTTATTTATTTTAATTCATATTGTATGAAAAGAAAAGAATTTTTACTATATTTACATTATTCAGTTATCGTTTTCCATAAAATTTTGACAAATTTAAAAAAAAGTGCACGTAAAATTTACGTACGTTATGGTTCTAGGGTTAAAAGTGGTACACTTTTAAGAGTAGTAGATGTGTGAATCTGTGGTACGAAGTAGAGAATACTAAAGAAATAAAAAAATAAATAAATGAGCAATTCTTCAAATATTACAGAAATTGATAATTAAATGTAAGTAAGAAATTTCAACCGATCAGGATGAATTGGAATGTTTCTGAATGCTTTAAATATTACAGAAATTGATAATTAAATGTAAGTAAGAAATTTCAACCGATCAGGATGAATTGGAATGTTTGTCATCAGTATTTGCTCTCTATTATCTTCTATGATGCTATTTTGGCTGTAGACAATTTTTAGTGCCAAATTCTAAGGTGCCATTTAAACTACTAACTGCCTCTTCCATAAAGACTAGATTATATGTTTGCTGCTCCTGCAATTTCTGATTAGTCCAACACCAGTTTCAGAAATACTGCTTTTGTTTTGAAGACATTCATATTTCTCGTCGTTGTTATAATCAGCCCAGACTTAAACCATTCGCTACGTCTAGATGATTGACCACAATCTCCACTATGATATCATATTTTAAATTTTTTTTTGTTTCTATAAAATAATTTTTTTTTAACACTCCTTTTACTATTTAGAAAAGCGTTAAAAAATAAAGAATATATTTATGGGCAATTTCAAAAATTTTCGACATTTTGATATTTTTTTTTTTCGAAATTTTTTTTTTGGATGACACGAATGACGCTTTGGTCACGTGAAGGGTGATATTTTAGCATACCAAAACAGTTAGCGTTACTCATTTATTGCAAACGGCGCGAAAGTTATGGAGGTTTTAAGTTAAAATCTCTTAAAAAAAATTTTAAGTTAAATTTACTGGTTTATTTTAATAAATGTTGTATGGATACATGAAACTCATTTCAAATTCATCAGTGCAGTCAAAATTTATCAATGCACTGATAAAATACCTAAAAAAAATATCAATTATAATTAAAATTTCTTAACATTAAAAAAGGCGAATTTTTGCAGAAATGTGAATGTTTCACCGATTGTTATAATACGTGTTTATATAACGCATAACTAATTTACAGAAAAACTATGTTTTCACTTGCAAATTTAAAAAATAAAAAAAAATATATAAGAATTATTTTTGAGGTTAGGATTTTTTTTTTTTTTTTTGATCTGTAAAATTTAAAATCATGAAAATTTTTTAATGCCTATTCGGTTTTATTATCAAGCTTAAAAAAACCTATCATTTGCTGTTAATCGCGGCGGAATCTATACATAACTGCAGATGTCACAAAGCAAAATGTGTTTGAAGAAAAATGCCACTGTACCCTCTAAATATGGACCGAATTCAACCGTATTTATATATGATCTTTAGTTCACCGCCGCACTTCATTTCCAATACTTTACATTGATTTTAAACCACGGATTAATTAAAAAAAACGTGAAACAAGATCATGAAATTTCGCAAAAGTTTTATTTTCTTTATAAAATTTTTGCGTTTCGAAATATTTTAACGCCTTCTTGACGTTGAGGTGCCATTTACTAAGAAGTTTAGATCACGCAATACATAAACCAGTTTTAAATAAGATTGCAAATGTCAGGCGCGAAAAACTGTCATTTTTGAAAAATTTACGCCAATTCTATAAAAGTTTGAGGGCAACGTTCTCAGCAACTAGCAGCCTGACATCGACGTGATATGGCGCAAATTTTAGCAAATTATACCATCTATTAAATACTGTTGACGAAATGCAATTTTCTTGAACGGCGCAAAAACGCTATAGAAAAAACTGCGAAAATTGAAAAATCGGAAAATTTTTGTTTCAAAAGTGAACCGCTGTACAACTTTTTCCCAAATAGTAGTATTGGAATAACTTTTATAGTGTAAATATCTACAAAGTCTAGTGACTTTATTTTATATCAGTGAGCATCGGAAGCTTGAAACTAAAAGTAGAAAAGTGATGAAATATGAAAAAACTCTTGTAAATTTCAAGCCTTTTTTTGAGTTTTTCGATATTTGATAGCCCATAACTTTTAAAAATAAAGAACTGATGGTCTGAAGTTTTGAATTTCCCAGTTTTCTAGTGTGGCCTACCATTCCCTTTTGACCGTTTTGGTCAATTCGAAAAACTGAAGAAATAATAAGCATCTGAACTCAGTTTCAACAAATGTTGAAAATTTTTGAAATTGCCCTTATATAAAATATGAATGGCACAAATTACATATCGTTATATGCTTTATTGAAAAGAGTTTTTGTATACTTGCTTGTGATCATGTACGTTGTATCGGATACGACAAAAATCACATAAGAAGAAGAAAAGCACCACTTACAAATAAATAAATGTATCTTTAACTTATATTTTGATCACTTTATCGACATTTATTTTATTTTTATAAATATGTAATACGATATCTTTTAATTTTAAAAAAATTTGCTGCCGATAAAAAATAAATATTTTATTTTTTTATTCGTCTTTTTAAAAATAGGCATTCATCTTACAGTAATAGCATAGAAATCAATAAAACTTTTTAGAAGCACATGAAAAATAATTGTATGAGTGTATAGAAATTTTTCATGAAAATTACCAAGAACAAGAATACACTGTTATAGCCTAAAACAAAGAGGCAACGATACAAGGGTCTTGCGACTTTGACAAAAATAAAAAATTAAAATCTTAATTTTTAATTTTGAAAAAAAACTAAATTTTTAAAATGATGTAAATACTCACATTTTGAAGGCTTTCATTAATTTGTCACTATTAAAATTCATTTCAAATAATAATGTCCTAAAGCTGTTTGCATAATAAGCGTCTTTTTTATTTCCGTAAAAAGAAAATAAATTGCCGCATTTTCGAAAAATTACATGTAGACTCCCTGGTCTCTACAATTTGACATCACCATACTCGAAAACATTTTGTGTTGAAAAATATTTTATAAAGGTACTCCGACTATCTGGTGGACTTACTATGAGGACTCCATGCGGAACCTTAAAGAAATTAATGAATATTTTACAAAAAATATTCTTAAAACTTATCAATTATTTTTTCCTTACTTTTCTATGTTATTAAAAAAAAACAACAAAAGGTTTCACAATAAAAAAGTTTTATGCCTACTCATTTTGTCTTATGAAACAGTTTAAATATATGTTTTTCTCAAATAATTCCTACATAAAGAACCCACTTAAATTGTGTTCAAGAATAACTTCTGTAGGATTAGAAACCATGACTTGCCTAAAAATAAAAAATATATATAAGAAAAGAGTTAAAGAGGATTTTTAAATTTATAAGAAAATGAATGAGAATATTCTCCTATTTTAAAACAATAACCACATTGATAGGTCAATTTATATTCTTTTTTATATATAAAAATTTCAAAATTATTGTTTTATATCTAATGCTGTTATGTATATGCATAGGTACATATGTATGTATGTATATGCATACGTCATAGTAGCCTGTCATCTACTGTTGTAAGGGAATTAAAGTTCTTTTGATTTTTCTTTATTAAATTCCACTTCAAATTCTTAAAGTGTATAGAGCCTCTACAAACATATTGAAGTTTGACATGCAGTCAAATCAAGCAAATAAAAAAAAAATTCCAACAAAATAATCGACAATGCATAACTTTGTAAGAGAAAAGCCAGGGCTGGAGTGGTTACTATTTGTAGTTACATTCGTGCAACATAATAATCAATGTTTTTGACATTTATGAATAGTATATACGAGTATGTGCCTATATATTGTTCAAATATGTTAAGAAGGTATTGGACTCCTTTCAGGCAAAAGGTTGTTAAATTTCAAAAAAATAAAAAATAAATATCAACAATTCACTCACTGCCTATACTCAAAAAGGAACCAACATATCGAGAAAATCAATAAACGCTTTTAGCATACACAGTCAAAATACGACAACAAAGTAATATTAAAAGACTTTTTTTACTTTTTATTAAAGGAGGTATACTTACGTGCAGGGCATTAACGAATAGTAAAATGGTTTGTAACAATAGTAGAGATCAAAATAAATAAAGCTTAAAAAATAACTAAATTTTTTCAACTAAAACAGAAATAAAAAAACAAAATTCAACTTAACATAAACAAGAAATATATATTAATACTTACTACAGAAAAATACTTCAATACTTTCCTTTATTGTGATGATATGTTTAAGTTATCATACGTGTAAGTATATGTTTCGTTATAGAAATATCAGCTAAGAGTTAACTTGTATTTTAAGTTGAACGTCCACACCATGCGTTCATGCATAGATGCGTATGATACTTTTTGTGCATTCTGTGCATTTCTAAATTCAAGTTACATGCAATGCGATTTATCTGCCATATTATTTGTTTGGATCAGCTGTTGTGTTAATATTGCATCAAATAAAAATAATTGAGTCAAAATTTAAAGTGAAATTATGGAATTCATTGATTTTACATTTATAATATTTTTGGCTGCAAAGGCCTACGAGACGTTTTTTTCAAGCTTCTCCTAAATAGAACTTGTTTTTTAAATAATAATAAACACAACAGAGATGGCACTCACTACCTAAAAGTAATCGATAAATTGTATGCAAATCGATCAAAGGAGTACAAAATATAAAGATTTTATTTAAAATTAATTTTTATGTATTATTTTTTTTTTGTTGAAAGTTATTGGAATCTTTTTAATGAAAGATTTTTCTTTAATTAAAAACTGTTTTATACAAAAAAAAAAAATAAAAAATTTTAAAAAGATTCCACCCCACAAACATATTCATCGATAAACTTAAAAATAAAATAAAATTTCTCATCCATGATTACCAAAAAAAGCTGACATTTTTTCATCACCCATGCGACGCATTCAAAAGTAGAAAGTAAACCTACTTTGTTGCGTCGATATGTGTATGCATTCTGTGTGTTTTGCTGTCTAACTTGTCACATAATATTACGCTGATACTACTTTTTGTCAGATGCATACAAAGGAAAGACACATAAACGCATGGTGTGGACCTTAAGATTTAATACGACAGCTCGGAGAGGATTTTGAAGCTTTTTAATGTTTTATACGCTCAGCTACTTATATAGGTTTATAGCAGAAACGATACTCTTCAGGCAGAGCATTATCGTAAACAATAAAGCTGCCCCAAAAATTCCAACTTTTTAACATACTCGTAAAGCTTTTTAACAAAACACTGGGTATAGCATTCACAGCTGTCCATAAAGGTTGAATGAAAACTAACACTAAAATAATATTCCTTTTTAGAACCCATTGAGGCTTATAGCGTTGTCTGTTCTAAAAATAAGTGTTGCCCATTTGAAAAATTTACAAATCTTTGAATTTTATCCTCAATCTGTTAAAATGCTACCTTTTCTAACATAGCAATAGAGTAAAAGAATGCCGCTTTTACAGCCGTGCATGATACAGGGTGTTCGGTAGCAGATTTATATTTTCAAACTTAAAAAAAAACGTAATAATTGACAAACAGTTTTATTAAGAGCATGGAAATGGAAATGCGAATTTTATTTTTTAAATCCAGATGTTTTCCGTCGAGTTGAACACACTGTTCAAAACGGAGAACAGACGACTACTAAGAGGTAGTCGCTACAGTCTCATTATGTAAATATTTGACGAAAAAAACGTAACCACTATTAAACTATTTAGAAAAATTAATTTTTATTATTATTTAGTGATTCAACTTATTTCACAAAATATTTAGATATTATTTCTTCACTCTTTCTGACACTCCACTCTATTCCGCCTTAACCTTTGACAAGGAAAATCAAATGATCAGGAGATCCCACCTATTGAGAAGTAGCAGATAACAGCTAAAAAAAAGCGAAGGCACTCACCGCTAGCAACATACAAAGATGGTGCAATTGCTGTTGATTATTCAGGTATACCACTGGCCTTTGAATGATCAATTCATAGCAATTTGTCTCATTCCTACGGCGCTTAGTAATATAGGAAAACAAAATATATGTTCTGTTGTCATAATATACTCTCCTTTCCACAAAAATTCAATTAGAATGCGCAGCATATAACAGGTGTTTTACCCCTGAGTATATATCTCAATAAAAAAAAATAATAATATTTCTTCATATATTATAGCTACTTTTATATGAAACAAAATTTTGGCATAAAATTTTTCCATAAAATAGTGGTTCCCCTTTTTTGACCAGCGACTACCTCTTAGCAGTCTTCTGGCAAAAGCTCAGAGAGTAACTGATTGCCATGAATAAGCTTCGTTTAGAGACGACTTGAAAACTTTACGTCCCGAAACTTATGGATCAAAAGTGTGCATGAGTTCTGGGAGAAGTTAGGCCGTATCCCTAAAACCGGGTTATTATGGTCCATTATCTATGTATGTAAAAATGCGATTTGTACACCTTTTAAATTATTTGAAAAATTAAAACCCACGTGCTTACGTGTACTTACAGTACCACGGATACAAATCTACTCAGACTACAATTCTATTCTGTTTACTATGGTGATAAGATTATGAAGGCACCCGAGTACAAACTAAAAAAAAAAAAAAAACTGGATAGACTATTAACCTAAGCATCACAATATAACATTAGCGCCTAATACTCATAACTGTTCGCTAAAGTTATGAGTATTAAGCTTTAAACAATGTTTTTTAATAAAGTGTCTGAAGTTTGAATCCGACATTCAAATTTAGGTCCCTTTAAATGGTCTAACAATTAATTAATGTGTGCAATGCATCTATTGCATCATCTCAGATATTGAGAAAATTAAGCACGTATTGTAAGTATATCACCAAAAAATTAATATAGCGCGCAATATGAAAAAAAAAAATTTACCAAAACATTCTTTTAAGTTCACTTCATGCGCATTTAAGTTCACAATACGCCTCTCACCTTCTTATTTGTTTTAAAAATGACAAGTGGAAGAAGGAAAATGTTTCCTTTTATATTGAAACAGAAGGAATTATAAAGTAAAAAAAAACAAACAAAAAATCAATGTCTACACTTAAGCTGTCAATTTCTTTATGCTCCCCATTCATCTATTTAAAGTACCTGATGTCGGTGTTTACATTTGATTGGTTTTTCAAAAATGAAAAAGTTAAATACTTGCATTTCAAATCTAAATATTTCCCAAATGAACCTGTTGGAGGAGACTGTAATTTCTTCATGTAAATAGAAATAAATTTTTAAGAAATAGAAGAAATCAAAATTATGACATAATTTTAACACTTTAACAAAAGAATTGAATGCAAAGGGAAATACCTTTTACTCGTAGTAACGTTTGAAAATTCTTTAATAAATAATGCATTATAATGGTGTATAAAATATAAAATAAAACATCAAAAAACCTTTTAAGGTTTTACAGAATTGTTTTTCGATATTGAGGAGAAAATTATTATTATAATTTTTTTTTATTTTAATTTGAAAAATATAAGTACATATTTTTGGTTTAATATGGGGATTATAAGGAGAAAAATATTCTTATGTTGTATATGCATAAGAAAGTCGAATTAAATAGAAAGAGTTGTCAAGCTATCAGCTGGTTAAATATTTGTGGGTATGGGAACTTTCAAAATGCAGTGTGTTGTTCTATTTTGTATACAATTAATTACACCTTTAAAAAAATTATTAAAGCTTGGGTAGGAAAAGCATTTGAAGAAATATTAATAATACTCGCAGCTGAAAGAAGTTTCATGTCTCATGCTTTATAATTCCAAATACTCGTACAACAAACGATTTATTCTAATCAATTAAGTCAGAATTAAAATCAGTTATAAGACTGGTTCTTTAAAAAGTAAGTATTTACATACTTACGAGTATATATTTTTTAGAATTTGGTATTTGGTAAAATTTTGAAAAATTGCCATTTGGCATTGAAAAAGTTTTATAAAATTAAATTTGACACAGGTTTCTATTTTTGTTCATTAGAATCCTATCTGGAATGCAGATTTATTTATCTAAATTATTATTATATAAAATTAGCTAAATATACTAATGTTCAATTCCAGCGAGAAGCCAATGACATGAAAATAAAAGTTGAAGGCAATGAGGGTGAGAAAAGGAGAATATTGTAAAGTGTGATTAAATTTTAAGGGCCGATGTTGATTTTGAATTAAACACAAATTATTTAGGAAATTAATATCATTTCTATTTATTATGATAATTTGGTATGGTTGAGGTATGTATGGAACAAAATATCGGCCAAATGGCCGTTGCGACTTCAGCAGCACATTTCCATCCTATGATCCAAATTTTCCATCCGCTGAGGCATAATTGAAGTTCTATGCCGTTAATGTGCCGAATTATTTCTTAAATTAAATTACTGCTGCTTTAACTGCTATTATTTGATTTTTAAGAAGCATAAGTTTATCAAAATTTTATTATTGATCAATGAAAATGAAAAGATTACAGTTATTGAAAAACTTTACGACTTTTGGTACTGCAGTCAATTTTTACTCACTGTATTGTAATAAAGAAAAAAATAACGTAAAATTAATTAAAACCTACCTGATTAATTTAATAATAATTTTTTTTTCTTTAGGGTTTTTTATTTTATTTTTTTTTTATACATAATATATGAAATGTATTGCTTTGGGGATAAGCATGTCTCTATGGCCATTTCGTCTCTGCTTAAGAGACTCGTCAGGAGACTTTTTCCCAAAGGTGGTAACCAAAAATACAAATACTTATATTCAAATAGTTATAAACTAAATGCGAATCACATTTAGTATATAAAAATCAAACAAAAGTATTTACAAAGCAATACATTTCTGTTTTTAAAAAATTGAAATTCTATTCTTCCTCTCCTGACGAGTCTCTTAATCAGAGACGAAATGGCCATAGAGACATGCTTATCCCCAAAGCAATGCATTTCATATATTATGTATATTAAATGTATTTGCCTATATGGCGAAAAATATTTTTTGTTTTTATTTTTTTTTATTTATTTATTAAGTCTATAGCTAATATGCCTTTACAGACTAAGCAATAATGTACAAATACATATATATTTCAAATTAGGAATTAAAATGTAAAATAATTTTTCATTTTAACAGGCCATTACTCTCAGAAAGATCTACAGTTAGAGACTAAAGTTTAAATACACTCCAAAAATGGTATGTTTAAACAAAAGTAAACGTTTCAGAAAAACCTAAAGTATGTAGTTTTATTTAGTTTCATAAATAACAAAAAACAATAACAAAAAATATAGACTTCATTACAAACATAACGGTAATTCTAATAAAAACTATAAAATTCACTGGACAAAAGTTTAAATACATCTTGGAACGTTAATACATTTTTTAAAACAATTAAAAAAGAAAAACATTTCAATATTTTGTTGGACAGCCATGGCTATCTATAACTACCTGTATGGCGTTTGTATTAAAATTTGTCCAGTTTTTTTTAAGCTTGCTCTGTATTTTTTCTAAAATATAATCAAAAGTGGCTATTGACATCTTCGAATAGTTAAAAAAAATTGGCTGATTCTTTTCTGAGTTCTTGGTACAAATTATGAAATAATAAAAGCTGCTTCTGTACAGATTCAATACTATTAAGTAATATGGATGGCATAGTAGGGATCCCGTATTCGAGTATTGAACGAACTAATAAAGTATTGTAGCTACCGAGCTCTGTAAAAAAAAAAAAAAATTTCCATTTTCATGACCTACCTTTTTTAAAAATTTCATGAATTGTTGCGTTACACTTTTAAGTATATATTTCCGACTAATTTTGATCGATGATTTTATGCTTCTGTACGTAACGCTCATCTACATAAATTACTAAGAATATATTCGTAATTGTTTGGTTGAGATAAAAATTTATCACAAACGTTTTTATATCAAAAATTTAAGAGAGACATATTCTTTTTTTTACTTTAAAAATGGGAAACAGTTTTTTTTGTTTTTTTTTTTTTTTTTATAATAAAAAAAATCTTGAAGAATTATGTATTCAATCAATGTCATGGTAAATGTCTGTAAGTGCTGCCACTGGTGTTATTTGTATTGTTTGTGAAACAAAATCAAACAAATGAATTGATACGCTTTTGTTTCGTTTGTCTTTCCTATTCTACGCTTTATAATACCGGCAATAATAAAACGGCATTAATAGCAGCAATACAATATACTAGATGTTTTAATTTAAGAATACGAGTAACAATAAAAAAACCAACATCATAATATTATCACCATAGCAAAAGTTCATTTCAATTTGTTGACTTAAAAAAAAAAGTAAAAAAAAAATAAAAATGAGAACTCTAGTCTAAAGAATAGGGAACAAACAATAACACAATAGTAGACAAATTTGTATGCCTTTGAGGCCATCTCTTCTCTAAAGCATAGTCCTTATCCAGCCATTCCTCTACTCTACAATGCTCAGGGGTTTTATAATTAAATTAAATTAAATATCCAGTATATGGGACCTCTCTTCGCTCATCTCTGTTTTTATAGCAACATCTGTGCATTTTAAAAATATATATTTTTTTCTTTTTAATTCAATAGCTTTGTATCACATACAAGCTGATAATATTTGATTTTCTTATTTCATACTCATACGAGTACAGCAGTTTTTTTTTTTTCAGACAGAAGCTTTGTTTGTATTACAGATGTTGTGTCGTCATTTCCTTGGTGATCATTTTTTTGTTTGTTTTGTGTCTTGTGCCTCTTTTAAGAATTTGTAGAGTTTTAATGCGTTTATTACTGCCCCTTCTAATAAATTTTCATTTACATTTCGTTTTTGTCATTTAATCTTTTGCATATTTTTTATATTAAAATCAGCAACACAAACAGAAAGCAAATGGTGCTAAAATCTTAGAAGTCGAATTATAAAATACTCTACAGTTGACTATGAAATTTGCATCAAGAGTTTTCATACACAGGGTATCTCAGAACTTAACATCAAGGCGAATCGGGGTGACAGGATTGATTGATTGATTGTAACCTCCATGAGAAAAGTTAGAAAAAAATATGTATTCCATACAGTTTGTAAGTCATGAGCGTTTAAGAAAAAAACAAAAATTTGGTCAAACTATAACTATTTTTCGCTTTTTGTGTTTAATTTTTATTATTTCACTTTATTTAAATTTAGGGTTACACATTCAGGGTAACGGTTCCAACCCCAGAACCACAGTTAATAATAATGACACAATTGCCCCAAGTTTTCTAGAATTAAGATGATTTGTTAAGCTATAAATTTAAAATTTTCAAAATTTTCCGACTTTGAAAGGCCCTCCTTTAAAAAAAATGTACTACAATGCCTTGGCAAGTGTCAATAAAAGTTCACGTATTAAGTTAGGATTGTAAAATTGTACAATACTTGGTAGTTTCATACTAAAAAAGACGAGTAAAAGAATAAAAACCTCATGTACACCGATAATTGCTCACCCATTTTAGCCAGTTTAAATATTTTTTATTCGTTTTTTATTACGTTTCACTTGACGTTGAGTCCTGGGACACCCTGTGTGTACATACTAAATATGCATACGAGTTATTTCAAATTTCAATTATATTTAATTGTTTTAGCTTTTAAAGAATATCGCTCCAAATTAGTACTGGCTAATGATAGAATGAGAGATAATGTGTTTTCAATAATACTACTATGTGTAAAGCCGATCGGCGTTTGAGCGAGAGCCTCTCCAGAGCTGATCAAAATCATGGCAAGTAATTATGGTTTTCTTTTTCCAAGCAACTAATTATGATGTTCTTCATGTCTTTTGTCTAAATCTTTCACTGTTAATTCATACTCATATTTGGGGAAAAAAATAATAATGGGTTTAAAAATATTTTATTTAAATACAAAACTGCATATAGTAGAAATAAATAATGATAAAGGCACCAACGATGTGTGGTTTCAACAGGAGGGTGCTCTGTATCACACAGGAGGTGATGTGACTTTTTAAACTTTTTCCTGTGGGGTTTTTTTTTAGTAGCAGGTGCATGGCAAAAAGCCACAAATGACAGAAGTTACTCAAAGCTTGCATAATCCATCATTCAAGCTCGGCCTAAATTTTTTCGCCAGATCCATAGAAAATAATACAGTTCGAATCCAATCCTTTAAAAAAAGTCGCATATTTAAACAATTTTGTACTCCACTCACATATTAAATTGTGATGATCTCACATACAGTTTGTTTTTTTTAAGATGGAAAGCGCTTAATAAAAGATCCAGTATAGCTTGAGAGCTATGATATAGAAAATTTTGAAATTAAGTATAAATAATCATAAGTAGAATATAGGGCGATATTGGATTTTTGGACTTGCCTCTCCGCACTTATTTGTATATACAGATGTCCGACGAGAAGGTATACTACTTTGTTTATTTATAATTTTTGATTATATGAAAGGAAATATATCGTATATTGGTAAATGTTTTCTTTAGTCTCAGAAGTGCGACCTTTTTTGAGCACATTTTTCATTACATTTTCACACATTTCACGCGGTATTTTATTAATTTCATAACGAATATTTTGTTGGAGTTGCTCCAGCGTCACTGGTTTGTTTGCATAAACCTTGCTTTTCACTTATCCCCACAAAAGAATATCCGGAGCACTCAAATCGGGCGATCGTGGAGACCTGTCAACATCTTTAAAACTTGAAATAACTTGTTGTGGAAAGAGGTCTCGCAGTAATTCCATTGTAATCATGTCTGTATGCGACGTCTTGTTAAAACCATGTGTTAGACAAGCCCAAGACATACAGCTGTAGTATTTTAATGGTATATGTACGGCGGCGTAAATAGTCTTCTCGAAGAAGCTCTTGTGCCAACTGAATCTTAAATGAAAAAAAATGCAAATCTTTGTGCAAAATTGTGGCCAAAGTTGTTTTTGAAGACCAAACTCCTTAGTATGGCGTCAAATTAAGGTTATGGATTGTTTTGAACAATATCTTAAACGGCAGTAATGTTTTGATTGCGATCCATGCTTGGGCCTATCAGCTACAGTCGCCCTTTCTTCGAAATTATTCACTACACGATAAATAGTGCATCTTGTTGGCATGTAGTTTCTTCCAAAAATTTCACTTAACTTTCTCATCGTCACAGTAAGCGATGATTGATTTTTATAAAATGAAACTATTAAAACATATTTTCTTACAAAATATATTTCCATAATAATTTCGCCACGTCTCTACTTCACAGCTGCCAAATATGAACAGGGGGACCGATTACAACCAAACTTATGAAGAGATTAGGTTTTGGGACTTGTATGGTTTATATTAACGTTTTGGTAAAATCCAAAATCACATTTATGCAATAAGTCTGTCCGAAATCGCCTCTTAGTTGTCCTTGATTTTTGTATATCTTGAGAAGGGTTTAAGGTAAACTTTGTAAATTTAATCCGAATGAAAATCATCACAAGTATTGAGTCTTAATAATATAAGAAAACAAAATATATGTTCTTTCACAAATTTACTGTCATTTCTACAAAAATTCCAATACAATGCACAGCATTTAGTAGGAGTTTACCCCTGAGTAGTGGTCTCAAAAAAAAAAAACTTCCTAAACAAACTAAATATCGATTTTTGTATATCTTGAGAACGATTTACTCTAAAGTTTCAAAATTCATATTGGTGCGCTTGGTATTTCATTTCTTTTGCAGAAAATTTCCTATTTTATATTGCCTGGCAAAGCAAGCACAGGGTCCACTAGTACAAATATAAAAATAAAAATTCAAAATATATATTATCTAGCATACAAAAGTGTAAAGAAACATCGAATTAAAAATAAATTTGACAGCTAAAGCTAGAAATAAAGTGTACATTTGTTTTTGGGTCTTTAAGTCGTTGGCGTGCTAGTAAACTTCCTTCGCAAAATTAAAAAAAAAATAAATCGCAAACTGGAAAGAAACAAAATTTAAATTTCAATCTTAAGACCTAAAAACAAAAAGTACACTTTTTCTTTAGTTTTTCGATTATAGTGGCATTAAACATCAGTAGTACATATTTTTTTTTCTTATTGAGGCCAGAACTCAGTGGATATACCCTACTAATGCAGTAAATTGTGCTGGTCTAGGAAAATATGAGGAAAAGGAAGGAAATAGGGTATTGACCTTTGATTTGAACTTACTTATATCATATTTGATCGCAGTAGGAACAAACCAAAGGTCCTACTTTTAAATGCAAAGCGCAAGGGAATCGGTTGCTGTTGATTGATTTTTCAATGGCCTGAGTTATAGCTTCACCACTGAATAATCCAACAGAAATCAACTCCAAGAAGCCCTCACAAGAAATTTTAAATTAAGGGAAGAAGTCTATCTTCAAGAAACCGCACCCTGACATTTCTAATATATTCCACCAGAAAACAATGATCAGGAGTACTGCGCCACCTTGTGGAAAGATAACAGCTAATCTACTAAAGACGCTCATCATTCACATTCAACTTCCACCGCCAGAGAGCTTTTGCTCTCTACCAGCTTAGCCAGTTTAGTTCTTGCAGTGTAAGTCTGCACCACGACAAGGTAGAGGATTGTTACTGAATTGTTTAAACAGTTGAAACAGTAACTTAAACCAATTCAACGTCTATCTGCTGCACTAAAAAAAATACGAGCCAAAGAACTGAAAGAGTCTATTACAAGTAGCTCTTGTATAATAAGTTGCTTGTATTGCAATATTTTTAACTGCTAGAAAGCGAATTCATTTATTATCTGTTAAACCTGTAACCCATGAAACCTGCATACACCCTATAATTTTCAGTTCATACACACTTTTATTATGTTTTTTTTCCTTTGTAGATCCCCTATTTTGTTCATTCTTAACAAAACGCCTGCACATTTAAGTATGTCAGCCACCAATTGTATGTATGCCGTCTGCAGGGGAATTGATTCAAATAATGTGTCGTCTCAGGCGTTAAGTAGTCTGTAAAGTTTTTTTTTTTCTCGCTATTATACATTGTTTCTATTAATTCTGTGTTTTTTTTTTTTTCATTTTAATTTTGCATTTTTTTCTTTTTTTGCTTTGAATTCTAATGGATAGATGATGTGGTGCGATTCCTGTAAATTTGCGTTACAAACGAACATAACAATTTGCCACAAGTGGCTTAGCGGTGCGTTTAGAATATTTAATGAAATTAAAGAAAAAAATTGTTTTTTCTTTTCAGTTTTCAGTAAAATCAAATATTTTCAGTCTGTATGCAAACATACAATACGAACATTATTACTCAAGAAGCAAACTTAGAAAAGTTTATAAAAAATAAATTAATTTTTTTTTTCTTTTATTATTAAAAGTAATGAAATAATAATGTGAGAAATGATATTAGAAAAATAAATAATAGAAAAGATTTCTGCTTTTAATGTGCCAAATTAATGATTTGTGAAAAAAGTAAATTAAAAACTTAAATTTGAAATTCGGTGTATTTGTTTGTTACTCAACTCTTTCTCTATCTCTGTTTATCACTTTGTTTGTTGTTTAAAACTTTTTCTATCAAATCTCTATTAAGATTTCTAGTGATTTTTCATTTGCGGTTTAAACATTTTTATATATGAATTATTATACACTTTTCTGTCATATAAACATGTTTCTTCAAAAGCATGTTTCACCCAAAAAATAAGCCATAAAAAGACGAAACTTTTGTCATAAATTTTTATTTTAAATGTGTTGTGACTAACCCATAATCATTGTTTGGTTTAGTCATAAAAATTCTTTAAATAATTACAAATTTATATACTTCGTCATATATAGAAATTCATAAACAATCTTTTATTGTTTAAGTTTTTATAGTAATTTTTTAATATATATTTTTTCCAGTTTTTCCTTTAATACTTCATACGTTTGTCTGAGAAAAACTATTCGGTTTTAGAGTAGAAGTGTCATATATCAAACGAACATCTTTAAAATTAATTTTCTGATGTAATAAAATACTTCAAAAATTTTCGAAATTAAATGATTCAAAACAAATGTTTTTTATGTTTTAAAAGCAAACAATTGTAGTATGTAGAGAACTTTTTTAAGAAAAAGTAGTTTAAATTGTTCAATTTTTTTTATTTAAATTCTTAAAGAATATATTAAATTTTGTCATACGAAGGGTGTTGGTAAAGTTTGGATTATTTTTTAATAATTTGGCAAATAGTGGTATTACATACATACATAACTGGCCTATACAACCCTGTGTCAGGTTTACGGTCTAGCTTTTCGCAGCGCCTATGTTGTGTGTTTCAATTTTTTGTCCATGAGTACCAGGACCTACAGTTTAATATCTACTCCGAACGACAGACTTGAGAAGCTTGTTCATGGCAATCAGTTACTCTCAGAGGTTTTTCCAGAAGTCTGCTAAAGGGTCGTTTAGACGCTAATACAAGTCGTATGACATGTCAACTTTTGTGTAAACTTGATATGTAATGAAAGCGTAGGACATTGAGAGAAAATACGGATGAAAATTTGACAGACGTACGGCTCTCTTTGTTTTTTGAAATTTTTTTAAAAACCCATCACACTTCATTAGATCAGTGATGCATTTTTTTTTGTGTGCATGTGTATGTGCATTTTATGTTTTCATTTTACTTTGTTTGGTATTTTACCAACTGTGTAAACGTAAAAAAATCTGTCGTAAGATTTTTCTCTCATTTTTAAAATACGGATGTGATTTCATAATATTTTCTCTTTGATTTTACGTACGTAAAGTATTACCTTCTAAACCCGCCTTAAGAGATAGTCGCCGAAAGAAATATTTTTTTCCAATAATTCTTTGCTAAGCCAACACACTAACCACTAGACCACGGCAACTACATAGTGGTATTACTTACATACTTATAAATAAACTGAGCCTTATTGGCTCTCTCTATACCCTTAAAGTACATCTTTGGTATAATTGAGCACCACTTTACGCAATTTGGCATACGCTTAATCTTTTTTTTTTCTCGGAAACTATCTCTAGGGATAATCTTAGAATATTGGCGGAACTTTTAACCGGCCAAGATAAGATAGGAATCGCTTCAGGCGATATGTGCAGATTCTGTGACAAGGCAATTGGGTCATTAAAGCACATACTGATCAATTGTGCAGCATTTATGCACAGCAGGTAGAAATAATTTGGTAATTATTCGTTATTATAAAAGAAATTCTCAGGGTTGGCACCGACCGACATTATAAATTTCATTAGAGCGACTAAACTGGGAGCATATAGTAGGTAAGTTGAGGGCTGTACAATAGAACTACAGGTCGAAGTACTCCAGTAACTCGTTTATGAATGAATAAATAATGGCTTTTTTGCTCGAAGAGATCATTTCTTTTGAAGGCATTAAATCTTACGTAGCAAGGCACTTCAGTTAAAAAATATAGTTCGACTGATGCCAGTTGTGACGATTTTAGTTGATGAAGACAACCAAGTGATGATTTGACCATTTTTTCTTGTCAAATTATGATTTTTCTTAAACAATAAATATTAACTATATTTTAAATATTCACCGTGGTCTAGTGCTTAGTGTGTTGGCTTACTAAAACAATGGCTCCGGGTTCAAACCTCAGCTCTGACACATGAAAAAAAAAAATTTGTAAAAAGTATTTCTTTCGGCAACTACTCCTTAGCAGTCTTCTGGAAAAACTCTCATTGCCATGAAAAAGCTTCTCAAGTCTGTCGTTCGGAGTCGGCATTAAACGGTAGGTCCGGTACTCATGCAAAAAACGAAAGAGTGCTACGAGAAGGTAGGCCGTAACTCTGAAACAGGGTGGTAATGGCCAATTATGTATGTATGTATATTTTAAATAAGAATTAATTGTTGATTGTGTTCATAAAAATAAAATAAATTTATTTAAGTTTTATTTGACAAGTATTGTATAGAAATATGTTAAATAAGCTTTTAGGAAACCTGTAATATATTTTATGGATACGGCAGTTAAAGTACATATAACAACGTATTATTTTGTTTATTTCTTAAGATTGATTTGTCAGGTCTTGATATTAAAGTATAGCGGAAAAAGGAATAAAAAATAAAAGGAACATTTGAAATTCAATTTTGTTAACTCTTTTGCAGCATTATTATGGTATGTTGGGGGTATTATTTTTGTGTGTCACAAATTTTGTGCCTAAATTTGTGTTTATTTTAAATGTATGTATGTGTTTGCATTATCCTAATAACCCACCAATTGATAACAACAAATCAATTTTGTCAATACACCATCACAATATGTCTAAATAAACTGCCTGTATTGTAAAGTACTTATATTTGTGTAAGCAAATATTATCTCACCCAAACGCAATACAATTATAGAAACAATCACACAAATAAGCAAACATGGAAGTGTAAATATAAATCGCCAATACAAATAAACTCACACATCTGTATATACATTTATCGGTAAATACGAGTATGTATTGAAAGATGGGTTATAATGTACACAAAAAGCTCTCAAGAAGCACCTTCTTAAATATGACTTAATAAACACTTTAGGCTTTTGACAATATTATCCTAATAATAACAACAACTGCAGCAATAGCAACAGCAACAACAATATTGAAAACCAATGAATTCTTATACATTAGCATTTCTATTTATAACTATACAATCAAACATACGCATATATGTATCTGTATGTATACATATACATATGTATATTATATAAGTATATGTCAGAGTTGGCTAACCAGAGAATGACTGAGTATTTTTTTTTCACCATGCTGATGCCAAAGGGCCTAGAAATAGCTGAAATTAAGTGTGACACTTTTCAAATTAATTTTATTTTTACCTTCGAGGTAAAATTTATTTTCTTAGAAAAGTATGTACAAAGTATTATTTAACATATCATTGCTTTGTCATCTTGTTTTTCTTCAGTCCACAAACCAGATTTATTAAAATAGTTTGACTTTTTATATGTTTTATTTGAATTAATCTTTTCACGGACTTTGTCGGGTATTTCATAATCCGAACAGCAGCATTTTTTCTTTTTAACACATACTTTATATGAATTAAGCCATTCGATGGATTCAACGACATTGTGTTTCGAATTGTACTCGTATTTAAAAAAAAAATTCATAAAATTCTGGATTTGAATAAGGCAGTGTCGAAAGCATTACCCAAAAAATAATGGTTTATGAAATGGATTCTCGTTGTTCGATTTTTTTTAAGTGATGAACTTCTATCAGTGTTACCACTAGAAAAATTATAATTCTACCAAAATTTCTTTCAAAATCTACCGAAATTGATCAAAATTTACCAAAAACCATTTTAGTTTTAAAACTACTTATTTAAAAACACATTTTTGACATGGAAAATAATTTTTATTATCATATTTACATGTATTGGTACAGATAAATAATCAAAAATAAAAAATAAAGCGAAAGGAATTCAATTTCGTAACAATAACATCGAATTCGAATTTTGAAAAATAATTTGAATACATACGTACATACATATGTATGTGGGTATAAAAATTAAAAATGTTATTTTAAAATTTTTATTTATGTCTTACTTACAATATATGCACGTACGCATGTACATATGTACTAATTATCATAAAAAATATAATATTTTTACAAATATTTTTATTTATTTACATAAGTATGTATAATTTATTGTACATGTTCATTTAAAATTAACATGGGTAATTTTCCCCCAGGTATGTGATAAAAAGTGATTTCAATTGAAATTTAAATAGAAAATATTTTTAAAGCCTTGTAAATTTTGCAACTCCTTATTTATTAAGATTTTTAGTAATCAAGGGTAACGGTAATTATTTCGCATAATTAAAAAACAATTGTCAGATTTGTAAATTTTAGCCATTTGAAATTTCAGTTGTTTTCGAGTTTGTTTTTCAATTGGGTTTTGATTAAGGAAAGTGTGGAAAATTTGCGTTTAGCGAAACTATACGGAAGAGAAAGTGAATTAAAAACAATTCACCAAAAATTTACTCATTTAAACCGTTTCTAGTTGAACTAACTTTAGCCCAAAATAATTCAATGTTTAATTCCGTTGAAAGATTTGTTTCTCTTAATCAGGATCACAGTCTATAAGATTAGAAAATTTTAAAACAATGGACAATATAGGCAAGTCTTCTTTTGACAACAATTTAATTTATATATAGTTTATATACATATATTAAAATCTTCTTGATTAAAAGTTCTTCTAGCATTGATTTGGTTTTGTAATTCAAAGTAAAATGCAAAATCTGATGTTTAACATAAAAAACTTCTTCTGGGTTAAGAGTTTTAGTAGTATACATTTCGGCTTTGATACCGATAAAAATTTTTTAAAAACATCAATGTGTTTATTAGAATTTGTAAAATTAGTTTCAGCGTTGTGTATTAAATCTTTTTTAACAAAATTGTTTAATATAAGCAAAAAGTTAGATTTTATGCATGAATATAAATACGGCAATCTTGAACTTTCCTACTGAAATTCCTTATACAGATTGTTTATAATGGGTAATGCAGCTTTTTTTTAGCTTCTGCCTGGAGGAGGAGGAAGTGACAGCCTCGTAATGACAAGGCACACTTGAGCACGCATGGCGGCCCGTTGTGTGAGCTTCTGCTAAAATCTACCAAATTCATATTTAGCCTACCATCCTACCAAACGAAAAATTTCCACCAATTTTGGTAGAATTCTACCAATAGTGGCAACGCTGACTTCCTTCCAAAATGCATCACTTCTATCAAGGTTTTTCCGCTTATATAGTTGCAAATTTTTTTATTCAGTTCTAAAGTTCCACAATTTATTTACAAGTTCGTTTACAAATTCTTTACTTACAGCATTAGTATCCTCCGTGTTGAAGGAAATAATATTTGTTACACTAAATACAGAAATGCTTTCTAATATTTTAAAGTTTGTGGGTAATTTCAGTTTTATTTCATAAATTAAACTTTTAGTAAATTTTACCAAGTTCTCTTTAAGCAATTTCTTTTCTGAATAATATATTTTCGATTCTGCATAAGCTTTCTCAAAACTGTAAAAAAGACAGCAGTTTTCATCTATATTTTCCACAAAAAGGGGCTAAAACTGCTAAAAATTATATCAAAAGGGCAATTGCAGCTGCGTTTTTTTTTAATGAAAAATCTAAATGGAGGAATAGTACGCAGCGGGCACATAAAGAGAGCTAAACACGGCGTAAAAAGGGCTAAGTTGGCATCGCTGGTATGCTTTCATATATAAATCCAAATTAACTTTGGCCCTTAAACGTCATTATAAACAACGAATGTGTGAACTATGTGAATTATGATACGAATGTGTTAATATTTGTAAATCTATAAGTACATACTTATTTTTGTAAATATAGATACATAAATGCCAAATCAGTAAACCAAAATGAACATATTAGCCATTCCATGATTATTTTTAGATAAAAATTAAAAAAAAGAAGATAAATGAGATTTTGTCAACCTTAAAATATAAATAAACTTTGTTTCTAAGCTCAATTCCTTAAATAATACTTAAAAGGTCATTCAAATAGGCCTTTATTTCATTAGTAGCCATTCTATATAACCCTTATCTTGTACCTGTCAGCATCAGTATAAATGTAGTGATAGAGAACAATAATTAGATGATAAATTTGAAAGCTATGCTGTACTGGTTGCTAATAGTGATTGACAGAAAAGATTTTTTCTTTTCAATTGCTCTGCTATCTGTTTGTCTAAAACCGTTCAATAACATTTACTGTTAGAAGTGTTGATCTTTTTAAACTAATCAGGACGAATGACAGCAAAATTTAGAACTTCACTCACTCTACGCATTCAATATTATTCTGTAGATTTTATTCACATACTCTAAGACGGCCATTACTGTTGACACTCTGTCTTATTCAACATATTTTTAATTGTGTTATTGAAGCCGGATTCATCAAAATTTTTCGAAATAATTTTTTACACATTTTACATTGTGCTTGGGGTAGTACTCCTTTTATGTCCACTTTTATTGCAATTTTTTGACTTGTGACAGCCATAATTTTTTGCAAATTACTTTATACTCGTACTCTCGGGATTTTAGAGTCGGAACATCCCGATCGTCATCCCTGCGTGCAATATTATTATAGTTTTTTTTTTATTATAGTTTTTTCTATATTTGAAACAACAGTTGTTAGACCTATTTTTCGTATATATGTACATATATGTTTGTGTTTTCTTATATATTGTAGCAAAAATGAGAGAAAAATAAAGAAATATAAGTGATCTCAAAGGGCCAGTAGTTTAGCCTCTTTAACACTACACTCTAAATTTTTTCCCAAAATTTAGGTTCATATTATGTCTAAATTGGTGTTGAAAATTTGTTGTTGTCTAAAATTATATAAATTTCCGTCTTAATTTTAAAAAAAATAAAAAAATTACACAAAAAAATAAATTTGCTATTAAAATTGTTTATGTTTAAACAAGTTATGCTTAAATTTACTAAATAATGTTTAATATTAAGCACATTTGCTTGAAATCAGTAAAAAATTTGTAAAATTAAACACTTTTGCCTAAAAATAGTTATAAATGTGTAATATTGAGAACATTTAAGTAAAAAAAGTTGGAAAGCTACGAAAAAAAGAAGAAGCATTTATTTGAAATAAAAAGTTTAAAAGGGTCGCGTCGTATTCTGAAAATTTTTTAAATATTAAATTTGCAGTGGCTGCATCATTTATATATATATGTATTTAAAAAAAAGTGTTTTGTATTCAGCTGGTGATGTTTATTTTAATTTATAACTAGTTTATCAAATATATTAAAATTTATATTAATTATTTTAAAAAAAGTGTTTGTTGCAAAATTTACAGAAAAAAAATGACAAAGTTTTTAAGTTTATCATCTATATTTCGTCGTAAGAATTAAAGATCGCTGTAACTGACAAAACATATGTATATACATATTTGTATTTTATATCTATTTATAAGTATATATAGATAGTTTGTAAGATATATAATTTATAATAAATTAAATAATTTTATTGAAAATATGTATTTTAGGCATTTTTATTTAAGGAGTGTTGAAAATAAATATATCAAAGGGGGGAAAATTAGACACAAATTGCCTAAAATATTTAAAAATTTTTTGTTTAATTTTAGACATATTTTGCTTAAAAACTAACCAAATGTCTAAAAAAACTAGATGCCTAATTTTAGGTCGAAAACAGTCTGTAAAGTGTTGCCTACTATTATCGACCTAATTTTCAGCAAAAGTGGTTTAGAGTGTAGAATAGTTTTGTGTAAAATATAAATGTTTTTATTTTTATTACCAAACACTGTAAATAGGTTATGGGCTGTTGAAAAATATCGCACTCTAAATACAATGATACACATATAAATGGATTTGAATACTCACATTCTTTCAATTGCTTTCTCATTCTTGCATATAAAAACACACTTTACTGAAAAGTTCACACACTCATAAATTGTATATCCTCTTGCATATACTTACGAGTATATACATATACTTGAAAGAAAATTATTGTTTGTTAAAGGAGATTTTGGGTACATGGGATTACCATATACCATGTATATGGAATTACCTGAACATATGTATTTGTGCACAAAAGAGTTTAAAAAAGGTATGAATATGACAGTTGATTAGCTTTCAATAACAAATATTCTCTTACAAGTGTACTCTACCTATGCATTAACACTCAAACACACACTTAAAGACACCTTCTTTTTGTGTAATTCAATTCATTTCTTCTTAATTTGCATGAATGAAAATTAGAAAAATAAAATCATCTTCAGTTTTTGTACTTTTTTTTCTTATTTGGAATTCCTTAAATTTGTCAAAAGTTTTAAAGAAAATTTTTTTTTTCATTTGTTTGCAAATTATTACCATATAAGAGAGAATATGTGTTGAAGTTTGAGAGAAATTGAATAGAAGTGTTCTTTTTTTTTTTTGTTATTTTGCAACAAAGGATGATAAAAAATGTTTGTATAAAATATTCTTATGATTTTAATATTCAGAGAACACTTAGGCTGTAGTTACTTGAAAAGGTATTAATAACAAAATAATCTTGAAATTAATACGAGTAGAAGGAGAAAAATAATGAGTTTATAGGTGCTACAAGAAATAAATGTGTTTTAAGTCAAACACTTAAAAAATAATAAAATATACTTCAAAGCAGCTTAAGAATGGGTAGCATATATTTACAAGTACTTACTACATATGTGCCTAAGTTAAGCATATTAAAAATGTGTTATAAAAAATGTGTTATAAAAAATACTTCTGTTTTTAAAGTGATTTTTTTACAACAGATTTTAAATGAAAAGTATTAGCTTTTAAGTCGCTTTGTATTATAGGATAATAATAATATATGTATTTCGAAACTAAAGACAATTTTATTATAAGTAATAAAGAAAATTTAAGAAAGTTTTTTCAAGCTATAGAAACACACAAAAGTCATTAAGAGGTATATATAGGATATTACAGAATTAAATAAAACCCATTTTTATCTATAAGAAATTTAATTTTTTAGAAGTACTTCATACTACTACTACTTCATACAAACTTAAAAATTCGATTTCTGGGGCAAAAGTTTCATATTTAAAGCATATACAGAAGAAATATAATAAGAGTTCTCACGAAAGACCATATAAACTGTGCAAACGATGCAAAGTGTGTAAAAGTGCATGATATTTTTCAATGCAACAACAGAATATATACATTTGCCATTTACATTAATTACACTGATAAAACCTTAAGTAAATTGGCTGTACATTTTTGCTTAAAAACTTTTGACATTTCTACAGCCATATATTTACGCTGAAACTGAAAGTCATTAAAAAAGAACTTATTTTAAGCAACAAATGTGTTCAGATTATTGCAAATCGGCATGAAGTAAGGATGTTTACAACTTTTTTTTCCGCTTTAGTATCGTCATAAGAAATGGCCACCATAACACAGATCACTTTGTTAAAAGTATGGTTATAGTTACTTTATAACTGTAGTAGCCATTTTAAAATGCCTTTATTTTAAGTTACAGATGAGATTCGATTATTGCAAATCGGAATAGAGTGCATACTATATACATATATGTCATCTTCTATAGTTTAGGGTTTAATTTATTAATTTTAATTTTTATATTTTAAAATAAATACATATATGAAATGTATTGCTTTGGGGATAAGCATGTCTCCTTGGCCATTTTGTCTCTGCTTAAGAAACTCGTCAGAAGACTTTTTTTTACAAAGGTGTTAATCAAAACTGCAAATGCTTACATATGTATGTTCAAATAGCTATATTCAAATTATTACTATCACTTACCGTCTATTTACCTCTGTACTCAGTGGAATTACCCTTTTTTTAATAAGGTCCAAGCAGAGTTTTGGCATTAAGTTTATAATTCTTTAAAATGTTCCTTATTGGAATTATTTTATCTTCGAGGAGACGCTGCACAGTGAGATAGCCCTATAGCAGGGATGGCGAACCTTTTTTTGACTGTGTGCCAATAAATATTATTTTTATAAAATGAAAATACTTGAGTGCCAATAAAAATTATTTTTACTAAATGAAAATACATGCATTTTAAAAATATATATAGATTCATTTCTATAATACGCTGACATATTTTTTTATTGGATTTTTGTTGTTGAATATTTCTCGATAATGCATCAATATCCGGATCATAGTTTGACAATTTTAATGAAATACTAGCCTCCCCACATTCATCGATAAGTCTATTTCGTACATCAGATTTTTTATTATTCATAATCGAAAATAGACTTTCACAGCTATACGTTGATGAAAATATTTTTAGAATAGCTTAATCGCATTAAATGTTTCTGGGAGCTAACACAGTGTTTTAAACAACATATTATTCATGGTTTCGTATTCTTCTTGATTTAATCTTTTCTTTTTTCATTATTTTCTATTTTTTGCCTCAACTTTATAAATTTGCTTCCAAATAGAACTTGATTGAAACTCTGCCAACTGCATTTCTAAATTCAACAACTTTAACTCTTCTAATTAATCTATTTTAGCAGTTTTCAAATCAAACTTGTCTGGATATTTAATAAAGTTAATTAATGGTTGAAATTTTTTGAAATCTGGAAATCTCGTAACAAAATTGTCTTTATGTCACTTATAACTTGGCTATAACAATTTATATGAATTTCATAGACTCCATGAATAGAAAATTTTTGAAGGTGATCAATAAATTTAAATATTACTAATTTGGACTCAAAACCTTCAATAATGTCGAACATTACATCAATTGATTATTTATTTAATTCATTTAAATGGTTGGAAATATCGGTTAAAAACATTAATTTAATTTCATCATTGTACTATTGTGTGTTGATTTAATATACTTATGAGCTTGATTAATGTGAATGCGAATAGAGGTTTTATATATTTTGCCATTTCTCCCATATTACCAGAAAGTAAAATTATCTTGACAGATTAATCAAAGTATGTATATTACATTATATTGCAAAAAACCAAATAGTTATAATTGATTTAACATAATTTTCTTAATTATTTCTATTTGAATTAGGACTTAAAAATTTGGTAAGATTTTTGCTGAAATTTGGTTACAAAAATTTAAAAGTTTTAGCAACATTTTTTCCCATTAACTACTACAAAGAAAAGCAGTTGTTACACTATGAAGAGTACATACTTTATTGTACTCTGAACCAACTGTATATTAAAATATTGTATTGTACAATGGCTTTTATGTGCTGTTGTTTTTTGTTCTCTGTTTTTGCATTACTCTTATTTATAGTTGCAACTACAATCAGTATTTGCTCATGAGAACAATACAATACTGTACAATTATAGCGTCTTGTGCTCACCTCTACTACATACGCAAATAATATAATTATATTTTAACGTTATGAATAAAGGCGCCAGAAATCTGGAAGTCTGTTTTAAATATCAAAATTTATGCATTAAATTTGATTTGAGCTCACAATTTTTTCAATACCAAAAATGCATTTGGATTAGTCAGTACATATGTATGAAAATGAAAAATATTATACGTGCCAGCGAAAATTTACCTGCGTGCCACTTTGGGCACGTGTGCCATAGGTTCGCCATCCCTGCCCTATAGTAACCGCGGCAAAAAATGGTTTTTGGCCTGTCGTCCAATTTGGATGAAATTTTCACAGTATATTAACAGGTATATGAGTAACAATTCCCTGAAAATTATTTACCCAAATAATGGTTTTGGTGGTTTATGTCACAATAATAGTAGTTTTAGGTTTTTAACAGTTTGACTATTATTATTTTGACATAAACCTCCAAAACCATTATTTGGGTAAATAATTTTCTATAAATGAGCACAGATATAGAAAGCTGAGAAAATTTCCTTAAAATTAAGCCCTCTTCCAGCGTTACAGGTCAACTATTCATCAATTGCAAAGAATACTTCCAAAAAATAGCATTATTTTCGGATGATCTGAACACCAAATTTTCTCGTAAAAAACCGGAAGCTCGATTTTGATTTTAGAACCATGGTTTCTTTGGGAAAAGTTCTTAGAATTTCTCGTAGATTACGACCTTGCTATACGCTTTGTCATGTTTTTCGTTCCCGAACAAATTGACCCACCCTAATGCTTAATTTATATGTTGAGAGCTGTTAAAACTAAATTTTCTAAATTTACTCTGAACGACTTCATGGTCAAGTAAAATCATCAATCAGAAAGTAGGCGTGGTACCTCCCATGCAATAATTTCTTTACATCTTGAGAAGTGTTAAACCTGAAGTTTCTGAGTGTGGTGTAATTGATTTTATAGTCACTAAAAATCATCAGTCGAAAAATATATTCAAATGGTAGCGGTAGGTGTAGGAAAGCACTTCGGGTTTAGGCTAGTAAATAATAAATTTATGGATCACAAAGAGCGAATTCTAATACTTATTACGGGGGGACATTAAAAACATTTATTACTTTCGTAGAGCATGATCTGTATTAAGAGTAATAAGTTTCCGGAATCAATAATTATACATTCCTTGTATTACCTTCTCGATTCTCATTAATTACCATTTTCCACTGGAAAGAAACTGGGATACATAAAGAATTTGCTTTTACTTCTTTTAACTATGTAAGTGCCTAAATTTTAAGCTCACTCTTAATTCGTATTCTGCCAACTAAGTAAAACAAAAGGTTAATTTTTTGCCCTTTTTTTTCTACTACACACATGCACTTGTATATACATATGTATATATATACCTCATATATATGTATATACCCTACCTCATTTACTTTTCCTAAACCACATTTAACCATTCCCAGCCTCCATAATTATTAAACATAAAAAAGAATTCCCTTTAAAAAGAAAATTAAAAGAAAAGTAACACAACAAAAAAATGTGTCTTATTTGATGTCATGTTTTGTGTTGATTTTTCAGAATATTTTATGGTCACATTGCGTGACAGTAATTACAAAATAAATGCAAACATCTGCTTAAGATCACATAAACTTTCACGTCTCATATGTATAAATAGGGAAAGGAGTGCTTATTCTGCATACTCACCAAAAGGAAAAGAATATATTCCGTATGAATCTCACTCTATGTCGTGTTTTAATATCAAAGTAAAAATTAAATTAAAATTATAATTGCGAATAAAAACCATATAGACAAACAAATATGAATTTAATTTAAATTTTTTTGTTTGGTAATCTTATACAACGAAGTCTGCAAAACGGAAGCGTTAAATAAATAGGCTTTTGTCAATAATAATGAATTTGAAAATGGGAAACATAATTTCTTTAAATGCTTTTAAAAAGAATTTATAAAAAAGAAAAGAAAGGGAGGTTTGTAAAGGTATATGTTTGCAAATAGTAAATGCAAAATTTCAGAGGAAAAATTTATATTTTTAAAATGCTAATAATGAAGTATAATTTGGCCTTTAAAGAGCTGCATTTATTTAAACTCAATGGATCTTTACGAAATATAAAACTGTTGTCAGTGGTTAATAAATGATTTTAAAACGAAGCATTAATTTTATAGTTTTATTGTTACTTTTTAAAAGGCTTGATTTAAAAATGTAAAAAGTTGTATAAAAAACTTTAGTTAAAAAATTCATAATTTCATATTGTACTTTTAAGGCACGGTCACATTTAACCTTAGGAGGTATGAGGGTTTTTGTCGCTAAATGGCATAACCAGGTCTGTGCATGGGATTTGTATGGAAATGCATAGACAGATGTGTCAAAAGTCTGTATAAATGCATTTTAAGCTAGGAAAACCAAAAAATTAGCATTAAAAATTCATTTTTATACATCTTATTTTATTAATAATATGTATACAAAGGAATTTAATACACGGCATTTAACGCAGGAGTACCTGGTATTTGAGAGTTGTTGCATACCGGATTTTTGCAATGCATGCAATGAAAACGTGTTTTTCAATGTTTGTTTAACAACTGAAAACACAGCAAGCACGACGGTCTTTTGGCAGAGGACGGTTATCTATGGCGGGTCTACAGCTACCAGCAAACAAACAAAGTTTGTCAAGTTCCATTTATTACAAAATATTTGTATTCCTTGATTAACCTGAATCCAGACCCCCAAACGCCCTAATTTTTTTCTCATTGTGTCTGGAGATAGTTGCTCCAGAAAGTTATGGAAGGATTTGTCTCTAACATGAAAAACAAAAAAGTTATGGACACTTTTATATGCCAAAAGACTTCACAGACCTGGTTATACCTCCTAGGGTTAAAATGGCGCTTAAATCAGTGTTGTCAGATTAGAGGATTTATACCCAAAATGGGATTTTTTTTTTTTTGTACTGGGAATAAAAAAATTCATTTCGGGATGGGGATTTTATTGAAGATAATCGACACGCCTACGGCGATTTTTAAAATTTCATATGAAAGTATGAGTTTATAAGCAAGACTTGTTTAAAACTCATACTTTCATATAAAATTTTACAACGTGTGATTTTGGTTTTGGTTTTAGTTTTGTTTTTTTTTTTCTCATATAAATAAAAACATATTCACACCATTTTGTTTCTGCCACCTATTTTTATGGTTTTTATTGCGGAGGAATTCAGTATTAGAGGATCTTCTTATAGTTAAACTTCTTAATTTGGCGGTAAACAAGATAATTTTAGTTTCGTCCAATCACAAATTACTTCTCTCCTTAATGGTATGGGAATATTTTCCATACTATGGCACGGGGCATCTGTTTAGAATTGAAGGTACAATAAGTGCCGTATACTATACAAATATTTTAAACGACATAATGACGTCTTATGCTGAATATCAAATGGTACATCAATGGGTGTTTTAACAAGTAAACGACCCGAAACCCATATCGAAACAAGAAAAGGTTGGTTTCAAAATAATAGAGTCAAGGTCCTCACAGTCTCCAGATTTTAATCCTATTGAAAATTTATGGCAAATTGTCAAGGCGTCTCTTCGAGGACAGTTGTGGAAATTTGTTAAAGATGTGTGAAAAAACATTGCAATTGTTATGTGTGGAACTTAACGTTTGCTCAAGTTAATATTAACTGAAGTTATATTTTGTTTAATATGGTAATATTCTGCGGAATTTAAAGTTTTTGCAATATTAAGTTATAGTACATATAATACATAATTGTCAATTTTTCTTTTCCGGTTTTTACAATATCCCGCTTGTATTTCACACTTCAGTATAGAAGGACACGTTTTGTATTAATTTTAACTTTTCATTTTCACCTAAATAAATATTGAATTGTAGTTATAAAAATCTTGTGTTTTCAATTATAATCTGCATAATATAATTAATATTATGTTTTAAAGATTTGTGGCCTAAATGCTAAAACGCTTCTTGAACCTTATTAAAAATCAGAGTAATATCCGCCATTTTATATTTTTTTTCTATCTCAAGATAATGATGCCACTTTAGGTTTTCGACCCCAATTTTTTTAAGTCTGCAATCCGTTTTCAGATATTTCGTCCAGTTTCGGAGATAAACAGTTGAAAACGGATTATAGACTTAAAAAAATTTTGTATAAAAACCTAAAGTGGCATCAATAACTCGAGACTTATAAAATGGCGGATAGAGCACATAAACTCCCTCCCGCACGAAGATATGTACATACAGGCATGCAAAACTATTGCTGCAGTTTCTGTGGAGATTTTTGGGGATGAATTAATCAGGGTTTTGGGGATATGAATTTCAAAATCGGGGATAAAAATTTAAAACCATCTGACAACTCTGGCCTAAGTCAAAACTTCTTCAGTGGTATACTATCAGTCAAACATAACCTACATTATAAATTTGTATTTAGAGATAAAACTAAAATAAATAAATACACTCGATTTAATTCAAATTTATATATCGATCTACAGTGTCGGAGCAAAGTTTTACGATAATAGTTTTTGATAATAGTTTAACTGACTTTAAATTCAAGTTGATTCGGGAGTTAAAGCAGAAGCAGTGAAAAATTGCAGCATTTCAACACTTTTTTGTTTGAAAGTTAAGTTTCAAGATTATAATTTATTTCTAATACTTGAAATGGAGACGATCAAAATTGAACAGCAAAACAAATTTTCAAAATTTCAAAGACTAATCCAAAGAAAAATCTTCAACGATTCACTAAAAATGAGTTAAATTACTTAGTAAGGGATTTAAATCTATCGAAAGAGCAGTTCAAATCATTGGCATCTCGTCTAAACCAGAAATATACATCTTTAGACACAAAAATAACATTTTATCGCTCTCGTATAAAGAGATTTTCTTCCATAATTTTCCTCTGAAGAGAATTTAGATTAATGTAATATTGTTGAGGGTTTTATACTTATAATATTTTGTTTATACAAACTTTTGAATAAATGATTTATTTAAATGTATAGAATCAGAAGGCACTGAATATTAAAATTTGTATAGAAATTGATTAAAGTTTTATTTAAACAAATTCTACAATATGCCCCTACATCTGGCAGATATCCTAATTTGAAAAACTTTGGTGTTGTTAATCACCTCGTTTTCTCCCCTAAAAATTATATCCGATTTAATTAAAATCAAAACTCAAAATTTTACCCAATAAACCTATACAGTTTAAAGCATTAATGGAAAAAATTTAATAAAAAGAAAAAGAAAAAAATAATACGATTTAAGAGCTCATATCTGACAGGATGCTTCAAATTATAGGCTGGCAGTGAATAAATTTTTCTTAAATTCTTATCATTCACTTGACTTTTATTCTTCCCCTAGTGTGTGTAAAACCAGTAAATGTATACATGCTAAGAATAAAAAAGAAAGGGAAAAGCAAAGGAAAAAAAAATTTGTGCAAGTCTCAGCTGTTTTTTCAATTCATTCATAAGTCCATATACAACACAAATTAAAATGGCATGTGCGCCTTCTACAAACCGTATGGTACTTGCTAAAGAACACAATGGAAACAGACAGACAAACAAAACGACAGTCATATGGTTGGTAAATTAAAGATGGGCATGAATGTATGGATATACGGTAGTGGTGCAACAAGGTTGCATTAGGAAGTAATGAAAAGGAAAAGCAAAATCCTTATGTTGTATTGTGTGTTATCAATGGCCTTTTATAAAAAGACGCGAGTGCATGTGTGTGTGTATTTTTCATATGCACCAACATTTTTTTATGAAACATTTAATCATTCATTCATTCATTGAAATTTTTTGCTTGTTATACTTATTGCTTTTATTTATCGGTTCAGTTCAGCGAAAAATAAAAAATGTCTTTTTTTTCTTTTCGTCATTCTTTGTCACGATATCACAAGTATAGAGAACATGAACTACTCGCTGATGGTTATCTTTTGTAATAAAAAGTTACAAGAAAAAGAAAAAAATACTCGTCTGTCGAAGCTCATCACAGGCTTTTGAGACTTAAGAATGAGCAATTTTTCAATTAGGCAATTATTCGCTTTCCCTACAGTTTTATAGGGTTAAAAAATAGTATCAATTGTTTGTGATATTATTTTAGAGGAGTATTTTAGACATAATGTTTATATGGCCACTTATTACCGTGGTATTGTATAGCACCCGCATAAAAACTCATACAGGCCAGTTTCCTGGTTCAAATCTTAGCGAAGGACAAAAATTAAAAATAAAAATGAGATGTTTGTCTAAAAAATTATAATTTAAAAATAAAAGGTTCCACCCCTCCAAAATTTTCATTCCCTGCATTTTCCACACTATACTACTTTTGGCAGGCATTAAAACATTAAAGATCAGGAGTACAGAGCCACCTTCTGGAAGATAGCTGCTAACCTACTTAGTGATCATTCAAAGGTAAAATTATAACACTGGCCTTTGAGTGATTACATGCCAGCAACTTGTCTCATCGACAAAAAAGGCGCTTAATAATAAAATCTATCTACATATTTTCACATTCCAGTGCAATGCACAGCATGAATAAGGGTTTAGCACTGAGTATTGGTTTAAAAAAGCATTATATTTCGAAACAAGACGCACATTTTTAACCACTACTTATTATTTGTATTACAAAAATATGGTTTTAGAATAAATATCGGTAATATTTCCAATACAAAATCCATGCATCCTAACCAGCTTCCACGTAGGCAACAAAATACGCTGTAGTATTATTTATATACTATTAATTACAACGTACTTTCTTGCAAGTAATCATTTAATATAGTATAGCATAAATTAATACAAAAATTATTTTATTTGTGTTCGCTTATTTTTCTCTTCCCGATAATACATAGTTCATAATAATTGAATACATCTGCGGTCAACTTGTGTTTCAGCTTCTAAGCATGTACATTTTTTAGGGAGCTCATTTTCTAAGATGGTTTTTTAATTTATTTTCTTATAGAATTAGTTTGTAATGCCAAATTATTATTTCGTTCTAAAGACATCGGCTTCATTCATTAAAAGAGGATCTAAACTGGTCGACTGAGTTTTCGTTTATTATTGTCTGGCAAGAGCTGTTGAGATATTAAAAATAGTTTGTAGTACTTATGATATCTTCCCTTTTTGTTTTCTTAACTTCAGTATCTGCCCTCTGATGTTTCTATCGAATTAGTAAGAACTCAAAGGATTTTGTGTTTCTTCTAAATTTTTGCTATCTAACAGAAATATTTTTTTATTCGACTAACTTAGCAGGGGTGTTCGTGGTATAGTGGTTAAAGCACTCGCACAAAAACTCCAACGACCCAGGTTCAAATCCCAGCAAAGGTGAAAAATGAAAAAGTTAGATTGTGTTTTTTGAAAATTATAATTTAAAAATATGAGGTCCCTCTCTCCAAGAAGACCATCTTCAAAGAAACCGCTCCCCGACATTCCACTCTATTCCACCTTAACTAATGTCAACAAAAAAGCTAATGATCAGGAGAAAAGCGCCACCTATTGAGTAGTAGCAGACAACAGCTAAACCTACTTAGCGAAAGCACTCAGTACACAATCAACACGCAACGATGAGACAATTGCTGTTGATCATTCAAGGGTGAAGGTAAGTATAACACTAACAACTTTTTCATTATTCAATATTCGATGAACATGCAAATATATTACTTTTTTTAAATGCATGTCTCGTAAACATTGACTGCTTAAATGGCTTTGCTTAATCTATGCTACCCAATCTTTTTAGTAGTAAATGAAGGAGCAGTACTTCCAAGAATAGAATCTAGCTTGGTTTTAATATTAGCTGAACTAAATCTTTTTAAATGAATAATAAAACCACTTTAGTTAGTAGAGGTTTTGTGATTCTAATAGACAATTCAGCTATGTATTTAAAACTTCAAACTAAAGTACCTATCAATCCTCCGAAAGCTTACCTGCGTTGGTTTACATGTTCATTTACCAGTAAATATTTTGCTCAAATGCACTATCTAATAAATAAAAATTTATTTATCGGAATCGGGTCAGGCCATTAGACCCTATAATACTATATGCGTGTGTGTTGAATGTGTGTGTTTTTTCTTGACAGTAGGAGTATTATTAGTTACATAAAAGCTATAAATAATGAAATTGAAGATACTGAAATAAAGAGTTTCTATATCAACCATTTTCTATATTAAATTTTACAAATTTTCTAATAAAACAAAAGTTAAGTCAAAATAAAAGTAGAGTATCGAACTATCTAAAATTATGTACTAAAATTTTTTTTTTAAATAAGAAAACCTTTATAAAAATCATCGACTTGCATCAGTTATTAAATTCTGTAGGGCATTTCAAAATCTTATTTGCTTTTCCCAATAAAATATAAAACTGCACTTGAAGTGAAAAACTTTCGCATACAATAGCATTTTTGCAGCTGATGTCAGTGGAAGTGAAAACGAAAATCAGCCAAAAGGACTCAGTATGAAAGAAAAAATTTATGATGAATTAAAAAAAAAAATCCTTTGCACACACAAACACACACACGCAAACTTATAAATAGAAACGGCGATTGACTGAAATGTTTCCTGTTGTTTGTTCATAGATTGCATTTTTAAGTTACTTTGCGGTGAAAAAAAATGAGGCGTTTCGAGAGTTATTGAGACAAACCAGAAAACATGCTTCCCTTCACTTTTGTGTATTTTTTCTTGTTGTTAACGCATTTTAATCTATCGTTTGTAAAATGCAACAACGGTCTATTTCTTTTGTTCGTGTTATCCTTAACGCTTTTTTATGTTTTCTATTTTGTTTTTTGTTTTTTTTTTTATTATTTTACCTTCTCTGAAGTCTGTGACGTTTGTCTGTGGAATATTGTCATACACTGCAGTGCCTAAAAAACTTTCAGTTTTTGCCCAGCAGTATAATACTTGTTTTTTTATATGCTTTAAAGAACTCAATATTGGTAGTAATGGTAGTCTGTATACTCGTATATTGTCGTTGTTTGTTGCCAACGTTGCCTATTTAAATACAAACGTCATTTTATTGTCATTGTTAAACCGGATGTAGACACTTCAATTCTTAAGCCTGATGTTGTACAAATTGTATTGATGATATTGATTTTTAGTTTACACCATCATTTTCACCATTGTCATACACACGCTGGTGCTTTAACTTTGCGTTATCATGTTGTTGCATAATAGATGAATATTGCAGTTATAAGTGTAGCGCTATCTGTCTAGTCTTAGAATTTGTTTGAGAGATAACAATGTTGTCACGTCATAGAAGAGTGTGTATTTGAATGATGAGTTTGAAAAATTTTACAATTAATTGTTGGCTATTGTCAATAAGTTGGTACAAGTAATTATATAGGCACGTTCTGGAATTCAGCTTAAGAAAAAGCGATTTAATATCACCCCAAGTTAAATAAGGAAAAAATTTTTTAAGGTCAATTCCTGCTTAGTTGAAATAGGAAAAACTTTATTCGGCCTTATTCCAGTTGGCGACGTCGTTATCGTCTGACTACTTTTTTGTAGCAGAATAAAGAAAAAATGTTTCTCTTGCCTTTAATCTATTACAAAAATGTCGTTACCCGCCGACGACGTCGCCAATTGGAATACGGCCTATTATTACTAATTGCAATAAATAAAATGGCATGCTTTTAGGTGTTCTTAAAGTTTTCTCTATTTCTTTATTATACATTAACTGAGAAGTTAATATTTAACAAAATATTTTAATATCAAGTGTTATCTAATTTTTAATTTGTATTTACCTAACGAACGAAAATTTGAATACCACAGATATCGACAACAACTTATATGAATGGCTTCTAATCACAAAAGTTTGAAAAAAATTTTTTATGTCGTAACATATGTAAGGTTTTTGAAATGTTGTAAAAAACCTTGTATGGTACTCGGAAGTAACTCGTTTCAAAAAATATTTGTGCCTAAATGACTGCCTTTTCAACCATTAATAAATTTTGCCAAATTCTAATTCCTTTAACAATTTTTAAGTTTTGTGTAAATTCAAAAATCAATAAGAACTCATTGATTTAGTTTCATATTAACACTGTATTCACCGATGATGTACCTCATTTCAAGTAGCATCTAAATTGTTTAAACTGACTACCTCCTCTTTCTAATTACAGCACCAGTATCGTTCACTCCTTAAGTTATGGTCACCTTAAGAAAATTTTTTACCAATACACGTAGGATGCTACCGCTTATTTATAACAAACGTTTTTTTATAGTATTTTCAGTTTGATTAATTAATTATTTCTGATTGCTTTTATTATTTCTTCATAAAATAATCCCTTTCAATCTCTTTGGCACACTTTCTGCATTTTAAATATGAGAACCTGTCCAACTACTGCTCTGGAATATGTGACTAATTTAATTCAACATCACCATTTGTGTGATTAGGGTAGTTGTAAATTCGGCAGAAAAGTCTTTCAGCAAAATGTTCCAAAATGTTTTTGATGGTTTAGTCATTCTGCACAGGGTAGTCAAGATCCTACTATCCTGAAAGCTTAGAGTTAGAGCGTTGGATGGAAGTAGTGATTGATCCAATGGGTATTTAATTCGGAGTGAGTTTGATCTGAACTATTATACTGATGGCTTTAAAATGGCCGATTGAGATTACATTACACTGGAAGACAATTCAGTGCTTTTAATGCTTAGAATGTGCTCATTTCAACAACCAGTAGAGTGTATCCAATGTGAAAACAATAATTACATACATACATAATTGGTCTTAACAACCCTGTTTCAGGATTACGACCTAGCTACTGGCAGCGCCTAAGTTATCTGTATGAATTTTTATCCATGAGTACCGGGACCTACAGTTTAATGTCGACTCCGAACGACAGACTTGAGAAGCTTGTTCATGGCAATCAGTTACTCTTAGAGCTTTTACCAGAAGTCTGCTAAGAGGTAGTCGCCGAAAGAAATATTTCTTCATATTTCTTTGCTTTAAGATGTCAGAGCCGGAGCTTGAACCGGAGCTCTCGTCTTAGTAAACCAACACCCTAACTACTAAACAGCGGTGACTACGGAAAACAGTAATTATTTATTTAAAAAAGACACACTGCCTAACAGGTGCTTGCCATATAACATCAAAATATGAAGAAAGTTGCAAAGACTAACACTCAAAAATACAGTATAGTTGTTTTGGGTAACCAAATACTGTGTTAGTAAAAGATCCGCAGCACCTAATATTTGAATGAAGCTCTACTATTTAGCATCGCTTTCTACTAATTGCCAATCTCATTAGAAATAAGAAGTTTTCAAATACTCTTAACACTTGAAGGCTTAAGTGAGTTTTAGATACTAGTAGACTGATTCAGTTATGAGATCATATTTTGGGAACAAATCTGATGTTATGAAGTGGAGGCGGTGCCTAAAACTCGCATACGATTTTCTTTAAGATTATTGTAGTGTGTGTGCAATTACAAATGCAAACATTTGTAGATTGTGGTTTTAGGCATAAGAATTAGGGAAACCCCTATTGTGTTAGTGTGTGATTCTACATAGATTTAGATGAATGCATCAAAGAAGCCATATTACATCGCTGTCAGAACAGTAGTACATCTGCTGAGGAAATAGTACACCCGAAAGGGCACAATAGACCTTATAGTTGTGCTGCAATTGTGTTGAGCCTAAATTGAATAAAATGTGGCAATATATTACGCTTCTTTAACGCGGCAGAATTACGTACAACTTTCACATTAACATTTTCTGAACAAAGCCAGTTACTCCTACTTTGGGGTTTACTCTCCGTTTGCATTAAAAATAGGTTGCAATGTTTCTGCAGTGTTTTTAATATGTTTTATCAAAAACTAATATATTTCTTTCGAAATCAAAATAATTTTTAAGTCGAGTAATATTGGTTTTTATTTGTTCATGCAAACGATGAAGGAAATATCGCCTTCAAAAAAGCACGAATTATTTTTAACCGGTGTATAGATATTAACTCCATCTAGTGACAGAAGACCGTGCCTGCCTCTAACTAAAATAACAAAGTAGTTTTTAAAAATATTTTTTAGAAAAATATTTGTTAAATAAGATTTTCTATTGCTTTTTACTTTTTTTGTTTTGTTTTGCTACCACATGGCGTTATCTTTAGAAAAGCAACACCATCATAAATAAAACCGCTTTCATCAACAGTTTATGGAGTATCATTTGAAATGATTGAACATTTTACTCAATACGAGTGAGTGTGTTGTTAAAACGATTATACAGTAAATGACGCCAAATGCAAACACTTCAAATTGTTTTCTTAAAAAAAAAAAGAAAAAAAATGAGATGAAAGTATTAAAACACCCTCAGAATAATAGTTTAAAAATACATTTGGTTTAATATTTCATAAATATTCTCAACTATTATCCCATAAGAATAAAAAAAATAAAACGACAACAGCAAAATTTTATCCTTAAAAAAGGAATTCTAAGAAAGAACCACTTGAAAATTGACTTCAACTGTAACAACTAGAAAATATTTCAAACATTTCTTTAAACAACTGTTTCAATGCAAAACTGTGTAAGAGAAATCCAAAATCGTTAAAGAAGAAGGAAACGAACATGTTGAACAAAAAAGAAAGACCAAAACGCACATTTACAAAATAATTTACGGGTAAAACTAAAATATGCTAAAAATTACGGCAAAAACAAAAAAATATTTTTTTCCTGCGCCAAGTATTTGGTTGGTTTGTCTCCACACGCAGCCAAACACACTAAGCGAGTTAGTTTGTATGTGCCCTTGTGGCAGACGCTTAAGAAGTCATGGTATAGAACTACTTGAGATCATGAATTTTTAATGGTGTGGCAAATGACGCCAACACTTTTAACTCCTGTTAGAGCATTACAAACAGACAGACAGACAGTCAAAGAGACACTAAACAATGATTAGTGTTAAACGTTTTTAGTTGATATCGTATTCCAGATAAATATTTGATACTTTTTTTTTTTGTTTACTGCTGTGTGATGCGCTATAGAACCACAAAGAGGGGGAGAGCGAGGTTTTATTTCTATAATTTTCGGTTGGCTGACTTGGCTGGATAGGAAATAAAATAAACTGATATTATGAAAAATGTTTCAGTTAATAGTTTTCCTAAAGGATAATTTATTTAATGTCGGTTAAGTAAAGACAAAATTTTGTTTGTAATCATCATACGAACTAAAAATATGGCAAAATAATTACGAGTATTACTAAAGAAACTCTTGTACATATATTTTTGTTAAAAGTAAAACTTAAAGGAAGTGTACAGATTTCGTCTGTAAAATAAAAAGAAAGTAAATTTGGCATTTTTCCTAAATTATCTAAAAATTTGTATGCAATCGAAAAGTGTTCTTATGGAAGTTTAAATTTTAAAGTAATGAACATGTCTTTGGGAGAACTTTTAAAATATATATCAACTGATGGTTCTTGCATTAGATCATTGTAGCCTTACATACTTATACCTATATGTATAGACTCGTATCTATATAAGCTGAAATATCAACAAATAAGGTGAAGCTATACAATATTTGTGTTGACTTACTGAGACGATAGCGCTGGTTGAATCTCAGCTCTGAAATCTTGAAATAAAGAAATATGAAAAAATAATTTCTTTCGGAGACTACCTCTCAGCAGTCGCTTGGCAAAATCTCTGGGAGTAATTGATTGCCATAAAAAAGCTTTTCAAATCTGTCGTTCGGAGTCGACTTTAAACTGTAGGTGCCGGTACTCATGGATAAAAATGAACACACACAACATGAGTACTGCCAAAAACTAGGAAGTAACCTTGACACAGGGTTGTAATGGCCATTTATGTATGTATACATCATTTGAAGTGCAATGTTTAGTTATTGTCATGAGACCTGTGGCATACTGTGTTTCGTTTCAAAAATATTCTTATTTTAGTGGATTTGTCGGTGAAATACGTAAAAAATTATCAGTTTGTCGTACTGTAGAGGCTGACACTGCAAGCACTCAACTGCCTAAGCTGATGACGAGCAATAGCTCTTTGGGAGGGTCAACTATGTCAGATAGACAGTTGAGAGTAGTAACTAAGAATTATCGCAGGTGCTGGATCTAGGGCAACAACAATTACATCATCTTTATGATCATTTTTTATTCCTCCCCTAATTTAAACTATAATATGAGGGCTTCTTGAATTTGATTGCTGTAAGATTATTTAGTGGTGAAGGTATAACACTGACCATTGAGTAATCAATTAACAGCAACCGATTTTCTTGCGGTTCGCATTTTTAAAGTGGGACCTTTCTTTTGACTGATATCAGATACGTTAGTGTGTTGGCTTACTAGACATGAGTTCCAGGTTGAAAGCCCAGCTCTGACAACTTATAAAAAATAAATATTAAAAAAATATATAAAATTTCTTTCGGCGACTACCTCTCAGCATTCTTCTGACAAAAGCTTTGAGAATAACTGATTACCATGAACAAGCTTCTCAAGTCTGTCGTTCGGAATCGAAGTTAAACTGTAGGTCTCAATACTAAGGGATAAAGAGTGATGCACACAATATAAGTGTTCTGTGAAAGGCTAAGCCGTAACTATGAAACAGGGTTGTAATGGCCAATTATATATGTATGCATGTATGATATTATGTACGGTAAGAGTACATTTAAATCAAATGTCCACGCACTCCTTCCACCGTCACCTCATACTTTACTAGATTATCACAATATATTTCAAATAATTGAAGAGATGTATCCGATTTTACACAGAATAAGCCTCTGACCAGCAGGAAAGTGTCAAAATATCTACAAAGATTTCTCCCCTGCTTTACGCAACAATTAAATTTTAAAGATTTTAATACATGCCTATTTCATAGAAAAACAATTTAATAAATATTTAAGAACTCAATTAAAAAATAAATCTAGTCTGAAGCCGAACATCATAAATGCTGGGTTGGTTTTGTTAATTGCAACTTTTCAATTGATTTTCTCGTTATATTTACTCTACTTGTAAAATTAATTATCAATATCACTTACCGCTTACTCTATACAATATCATTAAAACTAAATTAAAAATAAAAAAGTGCTGCAATTAGGCCAAGTAGCGCCCAATGCTCCACCCTAAAGGGAAACATATTTTTTGTTCAATCATTTACTCACTTATTCACCCTTCTGTTTACAAACTGTAAGTATTTAGCATATAATTAGCTTATCTTAATAACAATGTAATCATGCTTTGGAGTAGCTTCCATCAGGACAAAAATAAAAAGAAAAAAAGGCAACCACATATTTAGTAACACACTAAAACAAAATGTTAACGAAATGAGTAAAAAACCGAAAGCAAAAAATGGGGGGATGATAGAAGTGGGGATGGTCTTAAAAAAATTTGCATTAGCTTGCATGTGTAAAAAAGAAAATAAATAAATAAATATATAAGTTTATAGGATAAGGTTAAAAGTTCAAGAAAGAAACTTAGAATTTAATTTTATAGGAAATTAACAGTAAATGACATACTCTCTAATGACCCGCAAAAAATATCCGAGTTTGTTTGCGCGACTAGGGTCGAATATAATATGCCAAAAACCTATTGTTATTTAATCACACATGATGATTTAATCCTGCCATCTGTGACTATGGGCAATGTAAATATTGGTGTTCTGGGCATCAGAATTAACTCGGTTTTAAAAACGGTGCAAGAAATATGTAAATACTTCACTCCATCTGACGTTCTCAATATTTACAAGACCTATATGGGTTAAACCATATTAACTCAACTTAAAATATGCCGTTATTGAAATGACTGTCTCCGAATTTGCTAATTTTTAGTATGAATAAAGTATATCATAACACTAAGACAAATATAAAATTTAAGGGCACTGACACTTCTGGATCCGGAAATATGAGGCCTTGAAAATCGGAAAACAGTACAAAAATTCACAAAGTTACACTTACTTCATTGTAATTTTCTTGAAAAGTATTATAGCTACGCATCTCGTAAGAATCGCATTTGAAAGGGTATTAAATTACCTTTGATTTAATATGCAACATGATTTTTTCTTTGAAAAAGTAAAAGGTCAATTTTCTTTATCCATAAGTCGGAAGATTATATCTCCGAAAGCGACCTTTTTAAAAATTTGAAAAAAAAATTATGCCCAAGATAGTTTCGTTCTCTACAGTTGTCAAAAATTTCAGAGTGGAGGTATTTTTGGATCAAGAAATAAAAATCAAATCGCAAAAGAATGAGATTAAAACTATTCTGATAAGAGGGGAAAAGTATACGATTTTTCAATTTCGATTAACTAGAATCGCTTATTTTGTGAGTTTCAACAAAAAAATACATAAGTCAAAAAGAAGGGATGTTGGATGGGGGCAAATGACTCTTAATCGGGGTCAAAGGTTAAGTTGAAGGAGTAAAAGTCCACAAAAAACTCCACAACTGCCCTGGAGTAGCTCCTAGAGGGATAAAATGTAAGACCGACCCTTACTAATATTTTACCCCCCAACTTTTTTCCGAACATACCTATCCCCTATCTATATTTTTACGAGATGCGTAGCTATAATACTTTTTAAGAAAATTACAATTAAGTAAGTGTAACGTTGTGCATTTTTGTACTGTTTTCCGATTTTCAAGACCTCATATTTCCGGATCCAGATGTATCAGTGCTTCCAAACTTTGTATTTAATTTAGTTCTATGATATACTATATTTCTACAAAAAATCATAAAATTCGGAGGGGGTAGGTTAAAACCATTGGTTGATTTGACTTGGAATATCACATATCCGAACTAGTATGGAATACAACTCTCATGTATGGGCCGGTATATATGTATATGTGAACCTTTATTTTTACTTTATTAAACTGTTGACTTGATTTCTTCTTATTTTGAAGTAATTTCAAGTTGATAGTTTTTGAAAAATTTAAGTCTTAACCCATTTTGTACAACTGGTCGAAATGTCGACAAAAAATTTTTGTGTTTTTTATAAAAAAATTAAAATTATTTTCTTTTAATTTGTAATAAAGTTTGGAGTGTTAGTTTTATTATCTAAAATGTTTTTACTCCATACCTCCCCCTTTAAGGTATCACCGGGCGGGCACAATAAATAGTTCAAATTTAGCATTTTTTTAACTTATTGCAAATACTATATAATAATAAAGAGAAAAAAAACATTTAGTGATTTTAATAGCTAACAGTCCAAGTGAACTATGATTTATACAAATTAGTTATTACATTTACTACTGATAGTCTCCAAGTAGCCTTGAACATGGCTGGTGGAGATCTCGACCAGTGGGGTAATTAGCGCAATGAATTTTCTTAACTGTTTTTTTTTATGTTTATAAGAGGCAAACCTATTCGCTTCGGATACAAATATTAGTGTTTATGTTCATCAAAAGGTTATTTGTATTAATTTCGACCATACGCTGAGGCAACGGAAACATTTGATAAACAACTTGGCCTAGGTGCTAACGTGGTTTTGAGTCTTTTGTCGATTTGTACGAGTCCTGCACAACATACTGTGCATTTCGATAATTTTTTCACCGGATACCACTTGCTTTGTCTCCTAAAAGAGAAAGGTTTTTGTGCAATAGGTACAATCCGAGCAAACAGGCTGGCAAACGCAAGCCTCAAAACAAATTTAGTAAAACATGATACAGATTACGAATTCGACAAAGAACATAATATAGCGGTAGTTCGATGGAGAGACAATGCAGAAATCACTTTGGCTACGAATTATGACCAAATGGATCATATAAGAAACGTAATGCGATACGATAGAAAGCTAACAAAAAAAAAAAAAAAGATTGCTGTACCCCAAACTAATCTTATTACTAATTACAATAAGTACATTGGAGGGGTTGACTTACACGATAATGCTGTTACCAATTATAGAGTTGGAATCAGAGGAAAGAAGTGGTGGTAACTACTTTGGGTCACTTGCTTGGGCAGGGCATGTGTCAACACACAACAAATAAGAAATGCATGTCTCAAATTGATTTTAAAAATATCGTAACAAAATCACTGTTGCTGTACGAATCAGTCTCGCCGGATGCAGAAAGTGAAAGTGATGATTACACGGCAGCTCAATCCACTTCATCTTCCAGAGAAAAAGCCATACACATGTCCGTGAATATCATGGGCTGCTATCGTCGATGCAAAATATGCAAGAAGCATACAACCTACACTTGTGCTAAGTGCAACGTAAATTTGCATGTAGGTAATTGCTTCAAAACCTACCACACAAATTTGAAATAGCTTTTAATCTCTTTAAATAAATAAAACTGTTGAACTACAATAAATTAATCGAACACATAATGGGTTAACAAATTATTTTCAGATGTTCCAGATCTCAGCACTTATTCAAAATGATTTCACTGAGAGTAGCAAATAAAAACTCAGGTTTAAATTTCAGCTGCCTAATAAATAAGTCTCTGTCACATATACAGTAAACTGGTGATAAACTATTTATCATAATTTGAAGTCCTTTTTAATCTTTGAGCTTACCTTTTCCAATGAGACAAATTTTCATTCTTTTGTTTTGGAAAAAAAAAAAGATTTAAATTCTCAATAAAAATTTTCCACTCTTTTAAACATTTTATTTCCATTTGATTACATCTTTTTAACGATATGGAAACCATCTATTATTTTAATAAAAACATAGTAAATCATCATCTACACCATCAATGAATGCCACCACCTAAACCAAATTTTCAATAGAAAAACCACAAAATATGTGTAAAACAGTTTTAAGTAAAATAGCGAGGATTTGAACACGTGCGCCTTTAGTTTTTTTTTTTTTTTTTTTTTTGTTGGTTATGGATGCTTAAGCTCTTTTAACGGTTAAGGCGAAAGAATATTATCCGTCAATCAATTGTTTTCGGGTCTAGTTCTTCTACTTTTCTCTAACATATACTTTAAAAGTTGTTTTTTATTTATTTAATTTAATAATTTTTACATTTTTTGCTGAACGATAATTTTTTTTTTTTTGCTTTTTACAACGGTTATAGCAATCTTTTTATGTGTAATACGAGTATATATGATTCTAAATATATAATCTTTAATAATTTTAAAAATCGCACTTTTTTTTAGCGAGATAACTGGTTTTATTGGCAAATAATTGAAGAAGCTTGAAAAAAGAGAAGCAATATTGTAAATATGTGTTTAATGAATTTTACACAGGGCAACAGAAAACAAAATATATATATAGTGTATATATAAGGTCAATGGCCCCTAATGGCAAAACATTGGTCTTCTTAAGACAAAAGCGTTAATATATTATGTCTTCAGATCGGACTGTAAATGCCTAATATATAACGAAAAAAACTAAAAAAGCGATCTCTAATTTCGGCAAAAACGTAATTTTTTTCAAAACCTCTTTGCGGTATGGGGAAACTTGTTTCCCCCTGTAAGGTGGTACGCTCTAATATACATACATACATATATAGTGGTACACTGGTAAGTAAAAGTGTATCAATGTAGACCGAGTTTCCACTTAAAGATCTACGAGTACTACATATATCACCAATATTTTTTTTAGACCAATACTCAGGGGTAAACCTCTACTCATGCTGTGCACTGTACTGGAATGTGGAAGTATGCAAACATATATTATTATTAAGCACCTTTCTTTGTGGATGAGACAAGTTGATGGCATTTGATGCCTCAAAGGCCGGTGTCAAACCTTCACATTTGAATGATCAACAGCAATTGTCGTTGGATGTTAATTATAAGTGGTGAGCATCTCCACTAGTAGGTTAGCAGCTATCTTGCAGAAGGTGGCGCTGTACTCCTAAACATTAATTTTTAATGCCTAACAAATACGGCATAAAGTGGAAATGTCAGGGAGCGGTTTCCTTAAGGATAACTGTAAAAAATATATGTCTTTTACTTAATGTAAAAGAAAACAAATAATTGTACGAGTATTCTTGTACCTTGTTCACAATATAATGTAGTTTGTATTGTTCACAATCTCTTGTTTTCTAAACACTTTTAAGGCGGTTTTGCACAGTTTGGAACACAGTTTCTGTATTGTTTCCTCTGGTTTTTTTCGATTCTTATACTCTCAGCTAAAATTTTTTCATATGCTCTTCAAAAGAACCCATAAATTTTCAATGGTATTAAGGTCTAAACTTTGAGCTGGAAACTTAATTAATTTAAAGCTTTGATCGATTTCAGAAAGTTGTATTAGATCACTATCTTGTTAAAATGAAAGCTTTTCTTACAAAAACACACTTGTTTCTATAAATAAAATTGTAAATTGTTTTTAAGAATATGAAGATAGCCTTCTGTTTTCATTGTTCCTTCTATTTTAACCAATGCAACAATGTTCCACCTCGTAAAGCAACTCCACACCATTAAACTTCCACGGTTTTGTTGACTTTTGTTGTCCTTGGAGATTTTCTTGTCGAAGTTGCCGGTAATATATTTCACCATCTGAACCAAATCGATTGACTGCCAATTTATCGGTCCTAATAAGCCGTTTCCAATCCTTTATTGTCCACTTCCTTAAGTCCTTACAAAACTTTATGCGCTTCTTGACTTTTTTATTTGAAAGTGCTGGTTTCCTCTATTTAGTGGCTGCAACCAGATCCATTTTTCTCAAAGCTCTACTTACTGTTCACTAGCTTACATTTTTTCTAATGGCCCCAGCGGCCAATTTTCGCGTTCTGATTTCATTATTACACATTAAACGTTTAACGTGGCGAGCGTGGATATGCGTAAGCAGTCGTGGTTGGCTATTTGCCGTGGATTTGGATAATAAATTTAATCTTTCTCATACACATAGGACAGTGCTATGGGCAATATTTAGGTTTTCAGCTATTCCCCTTATTTTAATTTTTTTTTGTATTTGAGACCAATACTCAGGGTTAAACCCCTTCTAATTGCTGTGCATTGTATTGGCATTTTTTTTTTATAAAAGGCAGTACATATATATTTGTCTTATATTATTATTAAGCGCCTTAGGAATGAGACAAATTGCTGTGAATTGATCATTAAAAGGCCAGTGGTATACCTTCACCCTTGAATGATCAACAGCAATTGCCTCATCGTTGCATGTTGATTGTGTGGTGAGTGTCTTCGCTAACTAGGTTTAGTAGGTTTAGCTGTTATCTGCTACTTCCCAATAGGTGGAGCTTTTTTGCTTATCATTCGTTTGTTGACATTTATTAGGATGGAATAAAGTAGAATGTCGGGGAGCGGTTTTCTTGTTGATGGTCTTCTTAAAATTAACAGGCAATTGTGAAAAGATTGATATAGCCGACTCACGTATATTAGAACAATTTTTAATTTCCAAAGTTTCTATTTTGTTTTTTCGTTTAGGAAATTCACAAAAAAGTTCACTAACTCTATACCAATTCATTAATTTATTTACACTTTCAGGGGGTGGAAGTAATTAGAAGTAACTCGTGTGATTTCAATGGCAAGCTTATCGCCGCTGTCTGTATTTTTATCATCGCTACTTCATTCACTCGATTTAACAATCAACATAACTAGGGTTACTGTATAGTATCTCTCCTAGTTTCTTCACCTTGAAGAATTTTAAAACAATGGCCGATGCCAACCCTGATAATCACAACAGTGACTCTTTCTACTTTGCAGCAAAGTTGCATAAGTAACCAGTATGCACCCTAATGACTCGATTGCCTCATCACAGAATCTGCACAATTACGTTTTTTCGATTTCTGCTGTCCTGACTTAAACAATTCAAGTTAAGTTCTTCAAATAAAAGCTACAAGCAAAATATTTTTTTAATCAATCTTTTTTTTAAAATTTCTGAATAATATTTTAATTTAACATTTCGTGGTGCGGTAGTTTATGTGCTCTATCCGCCATTTTATATATCTCGAGTTATTGATGCCACTTTAGGTTTTTGACACCAAAATTTTTTAAAACTGCAATCCGTTTTCTGCTATTTATCTCCGAAACTGGACGAGATATCCGAAAATGGATTGCAGACTTGAAAAATTTGTAGTCGAAATCCTAAAGTGGCATCATTAACTCGAGATATATAAAAAAAGATAAAATGGCGGATAGAGCACATAAACTCCGGCGCGATGATTTAACTTTCGGCCGATTTCAATTCCCTATCAAATACTACAATAGCCTTCTTGGGTTATAATATCTGTTGCTCAAAAATATTTTCATTGAATTCAGATCCCAGAAAAAATTTTGTTCACATTTTGCATTTAAATAGCTGTGTTTTTCATTCTTTTGGATATTCATGTATCGCAATTCATTCAAACATACAATTTTCATTCAATTTGTCTGTTGCCTGGTGTAATAATTATTATTTTACACCATTGTCAACAACACAACATTGACAAATTTTTACAATAATTTTGATAAAGAAAAAAAGCTGTAAATAAACAATAAAACGATGATGCAGAAATAACAGTGGCAGTGCTATTAGAAAAACAACAAAAACAAAAATAACAACACGGAAAAAGCAAAATAAAGTATAAAAAAACGTACAAAAAAGTGAAAAAAGTATGCTGCTCACTTTGTTACGTTTTTTACAAAAAAGAAAAAAAGGATGTCATCAGCACATTTTTATAACCAACAAAAAGAAAAAAAAAACAGGATATTTCATCAACACACTGTATACAGTCAGTAACACACACACACAAAATAAAAAAAAATTATCAGTTTGTAACATCACAAACAACAAGAGCAAATTTCTATTTTAGCTTTATTAAATAAAAAAGGAGCAGCATCGTCCTCATCATCATAATCACAATCTCTCTCACACAAACCCACAGATAACTTTTTATGTTTATTTGTACCTCTACAAACATGGGATGTTGTTGTGCTTTATCAATGTTTAACGATTAAAAATCAACACTCACACACAGGAGCAATGACAGTAAAAGAAAATATATTTCCAGCTCCCCTGTGTAAGTGTTGGGTATGAAAAAACTAATACAGCCATACACACATACAATCTATGAACTCGTACATGAAAAAAATATTTCAACAAAAATAATCTCGAGGAAGGCAATTTCCCTTCTTTATTTAAAAAACGAAATAAAGGTAAATTTACAATTTTAATAGAAAAAAGGAGAAAAAAATATATTTCTCTTTCTTTGTATAATTTTTATTTTATTGATTTTCATTAGTGAATGCTTTGCTTTAAAAGCATGGAAGAGATCTATTGATTTCAGTAGTATGAAGAAGGAACTTTAAAGGTGTTTTCTTTTTTTTTACTTAAATTTTCTAAACGTAGAACTGTGTAGGTAAGAGTAAGTTTGTACGTTTTTTAACGCATTTACATGTTTTACGCATCATTTACTTTTCTTTTTTCGGATTTAATTTTTTTTTTCCTTTATCATGCCTTTTTATTTTTAATTTTTGTTGTTGCTGATGTTTAAGTTATTTTTAAAATTTAAGTAACTTGTAAAAGCAAATCATATACAAAAAAAGACGGAGATTTTAAAATTTTACACGCTATTATGCAAAAAATTGGCAGAGTGGTGTTATAAATGATAAATAAAATTAATTGCCATATGATATGATGGTTGTCATAAAAAATATTTTGCAATCTACTTATTTTATATGTCATATATCGCTCCGAGCTCCGAGTTTAAACCTCAATTCTAACATCTTGAAAAAAAAAAGAAATTTAAAAAGAATAGTTCTTTCGGCGACTAGCTCTTAGCAGTCTACTGGCCGAGTCTCTGAGAGTAACCAAATGCCATGAAAAAGCTTCCAAGCTAGAGGATGACCCCTACTCATGCAGTACATTGTGTTGATGTCGGAAAATATGTAATGGCAAGAATGAAAAAAGGAAAAGTGCTTGTGGACATTTGATTGAAACTTGTTAATATTGTAAATGACAAGAAAAAGTTGGCGGGATGGTTATTCCATAAACGAATTCTTTCTCAATGCACTATATTGTGCTTTTCACTAAGAGTTACGAGTTGTACATAGGACTTTACGATTATTTTGACTTAAGGTCTTTATTACATCAGAACATTTCCCGTGGTAGTACTAATAGAACAGTGAGAGATTTTTTTTCTGAAGAAGGATATAGTTGCAACAGCTAGAAATTGTTTGTTTTGTAAACACTTTGAGAAATTATTATTTTTAGGATGTACATATCGAAGCGATTTTGGTTTTTGTAGATCTTCTTTCTTCTAGTTTTCTTATTTCTTTAATAAAGGATAAAATTATAAAAAAGACAACAAAATTCGGAGTATGTAGAAATGTTTATACAAATATAAGAATATAAAAAAAAATCTTATATAAAACTGACTGTTTTAAAATTGGAATTACTTAACAATGCAAGTACTTATCGATACAAGTAGGTATCGATACTTTCCTTGCGATACCCTTTTGGGTAAAAGTATCGATACCTTGCTGGTAGTGGAAATTTAGTGCATTAAATAAAATAAATTTAGTGGTAGTGGAAATTTAGTGCACTAAATGAATCGATTTTAGTGGTAATGGAAATTTAGTGCACTACATCCGAATGATTAGCAATATTAACAGGCCGCGCCATTAAAATCTTACCTATGGTGAACTGAATAGTATATTACATATGAAAGTACTAAAATTCTAATTAAAAGAATAACAACAATTATTTACTTTATACGGGAGGACTCAGTAAATTAAGAAGATCACATTCACTACAATTTATTTTGACATTGATTTAAGCTATGTATGCATATAATAATATTATATCCATATATGAAGGTATATTAAAACGATAGTGAAACTAAGGTAGTGGAACTAAATTTCCATTCCTCTATAGTGCCAATGGAGTTATATTCCATTACCATTAATTATTCAAAATTAGTGCACTAAATTTCCACTACCACTAAAATCGATATATTTAATGCATTAAATTTCCATTGCCACTAAAATGTTTATATTTAATGCAATAAATTTCCACTACCACTAAATTTGTTTTATTTAATGCATTAATTTTCCACTACCACTAAAATGGTTTTATTTAGTGGTTAATTATTTCCATCTGCATTTAGTAGTGGCTGGAATATTGCTGCATTAATACTAAGTCGTTTAGTGGTAGTGGAAGCGATAATGCATTATAAATTCAATGCAATAAACCCAACTCTGATAAAAATTGACACACACTCCACGGGTGCTACGAGAAGCTAGGCCGTAATCCTGGAACAGGTTTGTAATGGCCAGTATTTATGTATGTATGTTATGCCCATAAAGCAGAGATAATTGAGCATTTGAAGGCCAACATTCGTAATGCCCTTAGAGAGATACGACCCCATACACTAAAACAAATTCTCAAAAATTTTGTTGTTTTATTGGATTTTAAATTTAAACTTTTAAATGGCCCACGCATTACATTTTTAGAAGACTGTAGAGATTTTTCTTATAATTTTTCCATCTTTATTTCTAATAAATCTTGTTTAATTTAATTAATAAATTATTTCCTCTATATAAAGTTTAATTCTGACGCCAGTATTTTACTACTTTGTTGTGTAGCTTCTTCAAGGAAAGTTGCAATATAAGTATGTTTAGTAAAGTTTTAAAGCTTAATTTTTATAAAGATAAACAAATAGTATTAGAAACAATTATTAAAACAGCGTACGAGATTTTAATTTTTTACATAATTTTTTGTGTCTGTGATAACACACATAAACATTAAAAACAAGTCATTAAAATGAAATTCATCAATATTAGATTATTTTCTAATTAATTATTACGAGCAGAGTGACAAAGATAAGACCATAAGAGCGTTATAGTGGTACAGACCAGGGTCTCTGGTATGAATGGAATCACCAACCCTAGAACTAGCAGTCTAGGGCACTACCAACTAGATTACTGGGGTAACCTTAAAATTTAAAAACTATATAAATATGAAGATATTGCTTTTATATTGCCTGAATGTTTTGCAAGATAAATATTATTTTCAGAACTATCCAAAGAAAAAATTATAAATCCTTTAATTTAATTTGTGTTTTAGTTAAAAATATCATGTACGACTCTACTTATTTTTGCTGTAATTAAAATGCTAAATCAATTCATAAATTTGTACAATCGCTTATTACATTTAAAATTAATAGCAGAAACTTACTTTTAATTCCTTTAAATTATTTTCTTAATCCTTAAGTAGTACTTATGTAAGATTATCATGATAAATGAAACCCATCAATATTTCTTCTTCTAGTCATTCCTTGATGGCATTGAATCTTTACTTAAAAATAAAAAAACAAAAATTAAAAAACATTTTAGTAACATAAATAATATGTTTGTATATATCGGTATTTGAATTCTATTTTTATTGCCTATTGAAGTAAAATGGTTTCTCTTGTAAGGAAAGCTTGTCTTTTAAAAAATTTATTAAATTTTCATAACCTTGTGTTTGATGGATTTGGCAATAACCGTTTGTAATCTACTTTTTTAAACTATTATTTTTTTTCTTATTAAATAAAAAAATTGCAGTTTCATTTATTTCACTTTTTTTCTGCTTGTTTTGCTTTAAACTCGGCTATTGAAAAGGCCTTTCACCAGCAGATACTTTTTTCACTTACAATACCAACACTGATTTGTTTGTATTTTTCGTAAAAGCTGACCCAGTTTCAGAGGTCTGGTCAATTGTTGTGGTGACATGTAGAAAACTGAAATAACGATGTTTTGTTGAGTACCGAAATTGAGAAATTTATTGGAAAATTTCTCAACTATTTTAGATGCTTAACAGGCAGTTCTTTAAATATTTGAATTTTTTATTTTCTTTGCTTTTTTTTTTTTTTTTTGTTATTAAAAAATTTAACTGATTGTACATTTAGGAATACAAAATCTATACCATAAAAATATATGCTTTAAAATATAATAATTTGTTGTCTTTTTTTGCTTTATTAAGTTTAAGGATTTCAAATAATAATTTAATAAATATTTGGTTACTCCAAATATTACCAATTTAGAAGCAATAAATAAAATTGTGAGCAATAATGAAATCATTATATGGTTTTTTCATACCTTAAAGCTTTCAAATATGCTACACGATAAGGTATTATTTGGGATTTTTTTTTAACTATTTTACTGGTTGTAATAGATTTTGCATTTCTATTGCATTTCATTTCATATAAAAATCATACATTGTTGATGCGCACGAGTAAGTGAATGTTCACAATTTCTCCCTTATAATATAACTTACTGGTAACCACTGCTTTTTGCTGTGATTAGAGCTTACTATTAAACAGTTTTGTCACAGAGAAAATATATGATAATTATAAGTATAAGTAAATATATGCCGAGTTCCCACTTAGAAGCACCCCTACATTACAAACTGTTTTCAAGTAAGTTCTCAAAGTAAGCTGTGTAATGATTAATAATTACAAGCTGCTTCTATATAACGGATAACTCTAACCAATTAATTAAGTTTCTCTTATATTCTTTAAAAAAGTATTTCAATTCAATTTCAATATTAGCTTATGTCCTGCTTTTTGGGAAGTCTTCATAGGCAACTGATACATACAACTGATTACAGTTAAGTTCCTTTGAACTTCTAAAAGTATAAAATATTTGCGCTGGGTAGCATTCCGATTTCTTAAATTAAAATATCATTTAAGTATCTCAACAAATTTGTCATAATTTGCATGATTCCACTGTGCTAAAATGTGAGAGTTTCTTTTCGAAGAACAGTAGTCTGACCCCTGATGATTACATTTATATCATATCTTTAAGTTATCTCTTAAAATAATTCGTATTGAAGATTTAAAACTAGGTTTTCTAGTTTTTTTTTAAACTACAGGTTATATTTTTAAAGATAATTTAACTAAAATTTGAAAACAAGTTGATACTGCGCAGCTCTCCAAAGAAGTAGAGTAAAATGTTAAGAAAAAGACATTTTAAATTTTAAGAAGATAATTAACTTATCGAATAATTTTTTCAAAATCCAAAAAAAAAAAAAAAAATTAATCCATTCAAATCCTAGATGTGCTTGAAAGAAAGAAATACAAAAAAAAAAATTCCTTCGGCAACCTTTAGACAAGAGCACCGAGATCAAACCTCAGTTCTGACATCTTGAAAGAAAAAAATATGAAAAAATATTTCTTTCGGCGACTACCCTTTAGCAGTCTTCTGTCAAAAGCTCTGTGAGTTGCTGATTGCCAAGAACAAGCTTCTCAAGTCTGTAGTTCGGAGTCGACTTTAAACTTTAGGTCCTGGTACTCATGGATAAAAACTTGACGCACACAATATGGGTGCTGCAAGAAGCTATAACATAACTCTGGAAAAGGGTTGTAATAGTCAACTCTTTATGTAGGTATGTAATCACTTTAGATTGCTGAATATGTTTTTTTTTATCTATTATTAAGGCCTGCACTCAGGGGATGATCCCTACTCAATCAGTACACTGTTTTGTTTCGGGAAAATATGTTATGGGAAGGGGGAAAGTGCTTGTGGACATTTTATTTAGACATTCGCTGGTAGATTGTTGCATAATTGTTGTGCGACAATTGATGTGTCATAATCATTATGGCGCACTTCAAAGTCATAGTTATCATTTAAAATTTCATAATTATCAATATAATCAATGCTGATGTCAACATTAGTTTTTATTATAAAAGAAAATTTTGCTAAAACATTACGTGAGTTAAATATGTATTTCTAGATTTTACTATATTTAAGAATATCTACTTACATGTTTACTTCTATATGTACTAAAGAAAATGTCATAGTTTCTTAAGACAAGTTTTTATAATAATCAAATAGCTTTATAGGTAGAGAAGAAGTAGTCAGTACAAACAATAACAGACCATAGGACTTATTGTGCTCGTTTTGGAAAAACAATTGATTAAAGGAATGAAGAAAATCTCTGAGGTAACTGTTAAATAATAAACTTACATACCCCAGCCATATCTATTATCGTATACAGCAACTCGCCACACATACTGCATAACATCAACACTCCTATTTCTTAGAGGTGTTGCACTTCTACTGCAAAGAGCGGTACAACTACACAGAGGTAAAAAAGGCGTTCTAAAATTATTAACCAAGGGTATCAAATTAAGAACAAATAGTGAACAATATTTCGTTAACTTTCGGTACCAAATCAAGCTTAATGCGTTATTAAAATAAGAACAAATGGCACAAAATACCATAAGTTTACAAATCAAGAACAACCGGTAGTAAGATCGTGAACAATTGTATAAAAATATCATAAGTTAATAAAAAAAAAACAAAAAGAAAAATCGATAACAACCGTTAACGAAGTAAGCACAAACGGACTTAACTCAATTTTAATACCAAATGGTATCAATTTCGGTAGTTTTCTACCATTTTTTTTTCTGAGTGTACAGACGACATAATCTATGAATTCCTCTATATTTCTTCTGAGAACTGTCTCACATATGCGTACCGACTTGCCATTACAATGCCTTCTCCGAAAGCTGATCTTCATTCTCTGGGACTACTAAATCCGAGAGGAGAACCAGTTCTTGCTTAATTAAATGTTTTTGCAATATCGTAGAAGATGAATTTTAAAATTGTCAGCAATAAATTTTGTAGCCTACTTTAGTTGAGCCAACATATAGATAAACGATTGTGTTGAAATTCTAACAAAACGTATGGCAATTATTTAGGTTTTTAGCATGACTTTTACTCTCAAAGAGAATTTTCTACATTACCCATGATGCTACTGAAATCCCTCATAAATATTCATGAAAATTTTTTGTTTATTGATTAGCATAAGTATTCTTCGTGGTCTAGTGATTAGTGTGTTGGCTTGCTAAGACAAGAGATCCTTTTATTTTAATTTAATTTTTTCCTTTAATTTAAAACATTTAGCCGTTAGAAAACCTTATGAACTGTAACATAAAATAGTATTTTTTAACATTTTTCTATTACATTAAGCGATATCAAAATATTTTATAAAATGTGTGTTTGATATTTTTTTTCGTTTAGAGCAGCGACTTATAAAAAATTCATTTCATATGCTTTTTAAACAGTTTATTTCAAATATTTTATACTAAAATTACAACTGAGGATAAATGTGAGATTTTCGTCAAACTTACAGCAAACCGTATAACCAATAAAATAAATTAAACTGATCACAATATTTACAATCAAATGTAAATATTAGATTAACGGTCGGTCTTGTATTTTTTAAGTTCTGTCATAGAAAAAAAAATTTAAATATGGTGATGGACAGAAAATCTAAATAAATTATAGAATAAACCATAAATTTTATTTCACTATATTGCTTTAACTTTTAACTATAAATGAAATGTAAAGTGAGGTTTTTATATGTTATGCAAAACTGAAATGGAATGAAACAGAATTGTAATACCTTGTGCTCTGTAAAAAAATTTAACATATATGTTAATTTGGCTTTATTTTATAACATGAATATTAAACTTTAACAGAAAAATTTCTGCAAATTCATAAAGAAATATGTAAGAGTAGTTGAATAACAAAACTCTTATACGTAGCTTTTAACATACTGCTAAGCGTAAGAGAATTTTATATAACTGGGTTTACATAATGTAACTTTTTCATAACCAAGTGTATTATTCTTAAAATTTCTTAAAATCTTTCCGAGTCTGAAACCAATTTTAAAAATTTTTGTAACAAAATCGTATTACTTAACAAAAATCTTTCTTGAAATATTAAAAGAATTTCAAATTAGCCCACCATCGTTAATGGAAAATGTATTAAGAGCATTTTATTTGCACATATATTCTTCTCTTGTAATTACTGTTATATATTTTTAAGAGCAAAATAACGTATAATACCCAGCGTTGTCAAATTGGTGCGTTTCGCACCATTTTTGGTGCTTTTTTTAAATTTTTGTGCGAAAAATTCCTTAGATGGTGCGTGGTGCGCTTTTTTTAAAGTTTTGGTGCGTTTTTTATTTTTTGGTGGCACCAAAGCAAATTTAACTGAACATTTTGTTTCAGTGTGAGAAACAAATCTTTGTACAAAAAATATACCTGTTTCAATACCATTTAAATCAACAGTGCCAAATTTTTACAAAAAAAGGAGAAAAACCATGCTACTTTGCGTAAGTACACATATCTGTATACATCTTATCTGCACTTTAGTGCCATTTCCACGCTAAATAGAGTACAAATTTGTTAACTATTCTTTTAATAAGTATTTTTTTATTATATTATATATATTGTAAAAAGCTGTTTTAATAAAAAATACATTTTTTAAAATACTTTAATAAAGGTATAAATACGAAATTATTTTTAAAGATTCAAGACCTTACTATTAAACGTTGACATATCTTTTAAAAACATTTACTCGTATTATGGAATTTTGAAATTAAAAATATGTATTGTCTAGAACAAATTAACAAATTTGTTTAGTTTTATATTTTTGTTACTTTATTTTCTATTTTCTAAAACCTCTGAACTGTAAAATATGGCTATACTTTTTCTTATAATTTTTCTGCAGAGTTAACTTATTAAACATTCTAAATCAAAAAGAAATTTTAAACTTGGTGCGTTTTTCTTTAAAAGGTGCGATTTTTTTTCGATTTTGGTGCGTTTTGAAATTTCAAAGTTGACAACGCTGATAATACCGTTCCATTAAGATTAAATTGCCGGCAAATTTACTTGAAAATGAACAACAAAAGTTTTTGTTTATAAATAACTAATTTGTAAAACAAACAGAGAACAAAAAAGAGAGATTTTGTGTTCATTTATTCTCAGAGAGTTTTGTTAATTTGTTTACAACTTGTGAAAAAGGAGAATAGTGGAGTTATTTAAACGTTTTTCGTTATAAAGGGGAGCTCTTTACATGCGGGAGTTTCACTTGTTTTGTTACATTGTTAGTGTCTCTATATTTTCGGAGAGTTTGTTGTCTTGCTACTTTAGTGGCAACAATAATAACAACAAGATGAAAAAAGTAACAAAATGTAATCAATAATATTAAATATTTAATGGACAGGTGTAGTTTGTTTGTAGTAATAACGTTTTCTCTACCAAATATTACCCCAAAAAAAGAAAAAAAAAGTAAAAACAGGAATGGCATGGAAAGGGAAACAAAATTTTCCTTCTATTTTTTTGTGCATGCATGCAAATAAGCAGAAAAAGATGGCTTAAATTAAAAGTAAAAACACAGCAATATACAAATAGAAAATAAAGTCATGCAATTAAAAATTTATTATTATTAAAAAATTTTAAATAGGGTCACCATGGCTTTGTTAGTATGGGAATAATGTTACAATAACCCAAACTTTAATAGAATACAGGTATTTTCATACCCTTTCTTTTTTCTAGCAAAACTATTTGACGAGCCTGATTCACGGTTTTGATGTTCTGGGCAGGAAAATTAATTGTGATGGTCATTGATCACATATTTCGAGTGTCTAAAGAAGGATTCAATTTTTTTAAATGGTGCAATAAATACTTTACTTCACCTCACCTTCTCAATATTTACAAGATCTTTACCTGATCTAAGATGAAACACAACTCTCATGTATGGGCCGGAGCTTCAAGGTCTATTTCGGGGCTTCTAGACCATGTAAAGAAGAGGGTAAAGGTGCTTTTAAGCAACGGTAAGATCTAAAGCTTCCTCTTAAACCAAAGCATGTTTTTTCTTATTATTCTAAAAGAGGTCGGTAGTGTTACAAATGCCAAAAAAATCCACAGAATAACATCGAAAAAAGCATTAAAGAACAATAGGTCGTTAATATTGGCATCTCAACGAAGCAAGTACTTAATATTTTGTGTGAATATTTATTTATATATATGTATGTATATACTACTTCTATATATGAAAGACGTTTTGTTGTGATGGACACAATACCTATTCACCAGATACTTTATGAAGTATATTAAAGCAAATGAATGTCTACTTTAGGAGACAATGGGTTACATATATTAGAAAAATTTTTGATGTATAACAGATTTATACAATTTTTTTAATAAAACTTATATAAGTCAAAAATTATTTTATGAATACAGATTTGTGTATTGGCGACGTTACAATGTTTTATTAAATATTTTAAAAATTTTAAACGATTACCGTTGAAGATTATTTTGGTTGATTTAAAGCAAAACTTATTTTATATGTAAATAAAATATATTTCATCAAGACAATGTAAAACCGCACTAATTTATGGATTACACGCTCTTAATTGCACGGCACATACCCATTAGTTACAGTTTCCTTAAAAACAGAAGTTCTGTTCTAGTATTTTGGTAACAATTTTTCATAAGGTTACATATTATTTTTGTATTAAATCAAGGCTTTTTATAAGGTCATCTAAATTTAACATATGTATGCAAATACAACAAAAAAAAATTAAACATTCGGTTGTTGTGAGACAATGGTGATACATATTTATAAAACTGCAAGAGTGGTTATTTTTAAAATAAAGAAATCCTTTATGCTAAAAACAGGTAACACAGGTAAAAGCAACAACAATTGTTTTAGTACCAATAATTTTGGACGTAAAACAATTGTTTGCATTCCAGTCGGTCTGAGAATTGAGTGGACCTTATTAATAGGCTTTGTATTAAATCATATAAAAATGTTCTGCCTTTAGGTAGGGTAGGGTGTTAATTTACCTCTACCTCTACTCTCACTGTAACTCCATAAAAAAAAATAAATCAAGCAAATAAATATGAAAGAAGGTAAAATTTTTTGAGAAAACATTAAACACAGAAAAAAAAATCATACAAAATACAAAAAAGTTATAAAAACTTTTATAAAAGAGACCAACAATCGTTAATACTCTTGAAGTTTTTTTTTATTAATTTTAAATAATTGTCAGAAATATAACAAACACTCTTTGTCATTTTATATGGAGAGTCATTTGTAAATAAAGAGCGAAAAGAAAATAAACAAAATTATTAGCTTCGTCGAGTTTAACGAGCACACAGAAAACCGTTATTAGCTTGAAAGTAAGAGAGAGCAGAGAGGAATACTTTGTAATAAATACAAAGTAAACAAAAGCAACAAGAGAATGAGAGCGGCTGGAAATAAAGTGTAAACATATTGTAAAATTTACAAAGAATTTGTAAGAGAAATGTAGTAAAGTATTATTTTTATTTTATTTTGTTTGAGAGTATTACAAAGTTATGCTCTCACTTGTGCTCTTGTATGCAAATGCAAAGAGTAGCGTTCCTTCAAATATAAGAAAAACGAAAAAAAGAAAACTCCATTTAGTAATCTGGTTATAGAATTTTTATAATTGAAGCAACAACTACAGTATTTAAATGCCGCCTAAATTTAGCTTCTGTAAAGGAAAAATTTTGTAGGGAGATATTGTTGTTGTTGTAGAGTTGTGATTTCTACGTGTTTGTTTTTGGTTTGTTATTGTTTTTCTTTTTGTTTCATCTTATGTAGGGAGTTCGTATTGAGAGTAAAACACTCATAATTTTTGCGTACTCCAAGGAAACGGAAATTGCAAAAAACACCAGTCGTTATAAAACTCTTGAAGTAGAAACGTGTCGCGATATTTTTTTACGTATAATATCGTAATGTGAAATAAAGTATGTGTGTGTAAATGTTAATTTAAATATGTACATACATTGACGTAAATGCAAAAAAAAAGTGTTAAAAGTTTTAACAAAGTTAATTATAGAAAAAAAAGCTGTTGTATATAAAGAAGGAAACAAATATATCAAAATAATAATAATGGAAAAAAATTCGAAAAAATTTTAATCTTCTCTTAACAGGTACCTATTTTACTTAATTTGTTTAAAAATATTTTCAAATTTCTTATAAAATCCGCAATTGAAACCATTTAAATTTTTAATTTGTTTATGTCTGGCCACTAAATTACTTTCAAATTCTCTCTTCCCCTCTTTACATCGCCTGTCTAAACTTTCTAATAAACATCATCTAAAAGCAACAGTGTCTTCCAAGAAATCTCTCTAAATGTTCATCATAACCTTACGCACTATTTTTTTTAGTTTTTTTTTATACCCATCCCCAAGATTTTTATGACAATACTCCCCTCTTCCTTAAAAAGAACAGTCTCTCCATATATTTATAACTTTTGTAAACTCAAACTCTAGCATTCAGAGTGGCTTCGGGCTATTTTCAATTTTGTTTTTTTGTTTTATCTCTCTTTCTCTCTCTCCCTCTCTCATCTTCTTTCTGCCTACTTTAATAAAATGCTCTAAATTTAAATGTCATTGCTGTTGTTGTTGTTGCTATAAACTTCCCCTTTTACTAAACACACATTTATACATCCATTCATACTTATTTATTATTATCCCTTATATTACTTGTTGTTATTTTTTGTTTGTTTTTGTTGCTGTTGCTGCTGCTTCTGTTTTTATTATTGTTGCCCAAGTTGTCATTGTCTGTTTTTATTCCTTTCCGAATTGTCTGTTTTGCTTGTCATTATATTTTGACATTTAACGCATTCCGTTACTTTTATTCTGTGTGCACTTGTGTGTGTTTGAATGCATGCAATGTGAGTCTTTACAAAACGCAAAAGTGTTAAACTTTTGTTGTGTTTGAATGGGTGGGAGGAGGGGAAAATAAAGAGTTAGAGATGACATTTTATTTCGCTTATTCATTTATAGTGTTTGTGACAGTTTTCTTTTTCCTTCTTGGTTTTGTTTTCCAGCCATAATTGCACATAAAGTTTTTGTTGAAATTTTTGCTCCAATATTGCTGTTTTATGTCAAAAAATAATTTTGTATGCCTGTGTATTTATATATACTTATGTATATGTATTATTTTTGCATATACAAGCACATACATACATATATGCCTACACAGCACCAGTACCAAGTGAAGAAGTTTATGATTTTGTTTGTTTTCGAAATTGATTTCCGGTCAAAAAGTAAAAACATACGAGGATATTGACACAATTCTGTAACTTTATTTTAAGAGATTATATTATTTTTCAACTGTATCTTAAACATGAGGCAAGAATAAAGCACGATTTTTTCTGGATACCACAAGCAATAGGAGTTATAAAAACTTTATTAAGCACCGATGGTTGGTTTGCAGAACAATTATAGCAAAAATATAATGACTTTGTAACATTGCCTTGCAGTACATTTAATACTGAATTTATGTGGAAGAGATTTATATTACTCTCAACTGACTAATGCTATTTCATTTCAGGTTTCCTCAGTCATTGTACATTCTCAGCATTGTTTTCATAAGAATTGTTTCAATGTGCTCCAAGTTACTTACTGGCCTATATACATATTTGCACTTAGGCAATAGACAGATGCGGTTATACCAGTCTTTAGAAAGGCTTTTAAGAAGCTTAATCATATGCTTCTGTTATTGAAGCTTTACTTATTAGGTTTTAATAATACAATTTAGGGGTGGTTTAGATACTATTTAGATAACTTAGCGGGTTAAATTTCGAAAGCCCTATTCTATTTAGTCACTTCTGGTGTTCTTCAGAGTAGTCATCTTGGGCAAATTTTGTTCTACTTCCTTATGAATTATCTGGTAGGTTAACGCATCCGCTCATACCAGAGAGTGAATTAACATGGAACGACTGTTGCAGTATAATGAACTAGCTTCTCAAAGCAATCATATTGTATGCGTCATATTATATCCATGAATAACGGAACCCACAGCTTAACGTTGATTTCGAACGACAGACTTGAGAAACTTGCTCTTGGCAATCAGTCACCCTCACTGCTTTTGCCAGAAGACTGCTAAGATGTAGTCGTCGAAAGAAATATAAAAAAAAATTTTTTCGAGATATCAGCGCTCTGGTTTAAACCCGGAGCTCTGGTCTAGTAGGTCAACATGCCAATCACCAAACTACGGTGACTAACGTTTGCAACGACACCATTTTTAAAAGCACTCTTAACCACGATCAGAATGCTCCCATATCAATTTCGTCAAACTGAAGTATCTGAGGATGTCGCTAGGATCAAAACCCAGTTCCTGCACAATATTCTGTATAAACCCAATTCAAAAACAACATGGATATGTTTAAAAAGGGTAGGGCAATTTGAAAGAAAGTGCTTTAAAGTCTCCTCTTTCTCCGCATCTCCACAGCTGTGACTGCGTTTGTTTTATTAAACGCCCATCTGGCGTGTTCTTGCACAATATTCTGTATAAAACCCAATTCAAAAACAACATGAAGAGCTTTTGCCAGAAGATTGATGAGAGGTAGTCGCCGAAAGAAATATATTTTTTTTCATATTTATTTATTTTTTTTTAAGATGTAAGAGCTGGGTGTCGAACCCAGGGCTCATGTCTTAGTAAGCCAGCACACTAACCACTAGACCACGACGACTACCTTAGTTAATACATATACCAAACTGGACACGTCTTTCGTATTATGACGAAACAGCGGTCTAATACGTCTAATATAAAAACAGGCCAAGTCAGTCTAGAGGTCCTATAGGAGTTAACTACCCCCTACCTGACACTTACTTTCCTATATCAGTAGCCAGTAAAAAAGTGTATTAGAGGTGCTACCAATTTAAGATGAGATACTTTTGAGGCACCGGAATCTTATGATGCACCGTAAACCAAATTAGTGTCTTTGCAGTGAGAAGACGCAAACGTTTAGTACATTCCTGCATTCTTCCACTATCCGATTGGTAGTAATGCTCGATCAAAGTGAAAGAACAGAAACTTGGCTATTCAGCCAAAAGAAAATACGATTCCTGACATCCGGATAGAACAAATGCGATCAGGCTTTGTCAATAGTGAAAATATCTGCCCAACAAACCCTGGTGGTTGTATAAAGACTTAAATAGTGGCTAAAATTACAGTCTACAAAGAAAACGTAAGATCTAACAGTACAGTCTAGAGTAGACCCTGATGTTAATATACTGTAGAGGGTTACATTGATTCCATTTCTCATACTGAAATGCCTATCGTAATCAAGTCTGAAAATACAGTAATCACTTCAGTCTGAAATTTAGCAAAACCCAGACCATGACTTAATGGAATTGTAATAATTTGCAATCAAAGTTTTCCTGTTTTTATTACAAGTTGGACAAAGAAATTTCCCGACCCATCTTTGTATTACTAACCGTATATTTTTTCTTTGGCAAGACTCACCCTCAAACATGGTTTTGTAGTTTCAAACTAGTTTGAGAACCGCAGTACATAAACATACATACATAAGTATATATTAATATGACTGAGTCGGTATAGGAAAAAATTTTGTTATTTTGGAGTTCTTACTAGATTATGCCTTACTATTTTAATTAGGTTACTTCCCTTGAAAAGTAAATATGCAATGTTTACTGAAACTTTAACACAAGTAGAAAATGTTATAATAAATTCTGTCTTTACAAATAAATAAGAAGGCATCAAGCCCATCTAGATGTTTCTTCTCTGAAGCTCATGTGAAGAAAAGAACATGAGAAGCATCATAATGTCATAAGGGGAACAGGTTTTGCTATTTCTTGGGGTTAAAAAAAGAAATGTTAGACTTTATGGAGAGCAGCAATAGTTGGACTGCTTTAATTAAACTGAAGGCGATTTTTTATAGATATTTGATTGAGTCTATGGAAAGCATACATACGTACATACATAATTGGTCATTACCACCCTGTTTCAGAGAAACGGCCTAGCTTCTCGCAGAACTCATGTTGTGTGTGGCAATCAATGAGTACTCAACATAGTGTTTAAAGTCAATTCCGAACGACAGACTTGGGAAGCTTTTTCACCGCAATTAATTAATATCTTAATATGAAAGGCTGACATGACCATAATGAAAATGTCATGGGGTTAAAAATGAAGAATCCTGTCATAACATAAAAGCCAAATCCGCGCATTCAACATCGAATGACTTTGATTTACAAATATTTAATATTAAATTTTATGCGAATACGATTTAGACGATTTTAGTTTTGATATTTGTTTACTATATATCTATATAAAATTACAAGTCGACTTTTTAGCTTTTATTATGATTTATCTACAAGGGAATGCATTTAACGTCACTCTATACCATATCCTATTAGTGATAAGTTTTAAACCAGTACCAGTAAGAAAACAAAATGGAATGTGATGATACTTTAAACTGTAGGCCCCGGTACTCATGGATAAAAAATTGACACACACAAGCCGGGTTGTGCTAGAAGCTAGGCCGTAACCCTGATATAAGATTGTAATGGCAAATTATGTAATAAATTGTTAATAGTTTTGCATGAATATGTGCAATGATTGTTTGTATGGTCACCCATATCGTAACTTCATTATGAACACAAGTACTGCTCTGAGTTGTTTAGCTCTTAAACAAATATCATATGTGGGTCATTAGCGCTGCTGATGCCTAGATATTGAAAAGTCTCGTTTTTTTATTTAAACTACTATTTGTGCTCTATTTAAGTAGGTCTTTGGTTTTGTGGGATTGTCCTTGTTATCAGTAAAACCCTAAATTTAATTAAAAAACTTTTAAAATAAATTTTTTAAAAATACTCATAAATTTCATATGTTCCTCACACATGAAATGTTCACATTAAATAATTAAAAAAAAAGAGTTTAAAATGAAATATATAAAATCTACGGGTTGAAACTGTAGCTGAGGTAAGGGTTTACTACTGTTCATATTCGCTTAAGGCAGTCTTTAAATGCATGTATGTACGTGTGTGTGTTTTAGAGATTAACATTTTTATGGCAATTTAATTAAATTTAAAATGCATTTAAAAATTTGTTTTTTATTTGAATTTTTATTTTATTTGTAATTTAAATTGAAACTCTATCTTTTTTTATTTAAGAAAAAGGCAATATCGATAACTAATTAAAGAGTAATAAACTGAGAATGTTTCTTTCTAATGGTTTATTAGAGGGGTGAGTGATAATGATACACACACATGTGCATATGTATGTACGCTGTTGTAAAAAAGGCAATTTTTCTTTTTTCTTTTTAATATTTATTTAAACAATTTAAATTTTCTTTTAGTTTTTATATATTTAAAATGTTTTTCTAAAGTTTTTGTATGTTTGTTGTTTTAAAGTTATATTCCTGGAGGTAATTAAAATTGTACTCATAGACACACACACACATACATACACGTATCTACCTACTGAATAGTTTCATCATAAATCTTTACTCAGTCTTAATTCTTTATTCTTTCGTTTTCAAAATGAAAACAATAGTTCAGGGAAAATAGTACAAAAGGAAAAAGAAAAAGAAAGCTCTTCTTTACTAAATAACCAGGTATAGCAGTGGCAAAGTTTTGTTATGTTTTCCTCTTCTTCTCATTAAATGCCGTTTTTTCTGTTTTTCTTTTAATTTTCAAAATGAAGAGAGAAAGCAACTTCTCGTAAATGAATGTTTAGCATTTAAATAAAAACTTTATAAAATAATGAAATGAAACATGAAAGTTTTGCATCAACAAACTCAAGGGCATATTGTGAAAGCAATAATAGAAGAAAAGTTTTAAACGGTCATATCCGACTGCATAACTTGGCTGCATGCTTGCATAATAATAAGGATGGTATCACTTTAAACTTTCCCCAATGAAATATACACTAGACTGGCAGTAAGGAAACATTGCTTAACATCCGTCTGCCTGGTAATATTTATGATAATGCATTATGCAAATTAATTTAAAGATAGTTCAAGGCTAGAACCTATAGGGATGTATTTTAACTACACACCAGCCAAAGTATGTACATATGGAGTATAATTGTAGTAAATCCTTATTAACTCTTCTATGCCTATAGCTGTCTCTAAGACACATTGTACACTTAAGCTTGTAAACGTAGAATGCTTTTAAAATTATGTACAATATTGTTATCCGTTGGCTGCATTTGGTATAATTACCACCCTTTTTATAAAACATAAAATATTTTTATTAAAGATATTTTAAATAAATTTTTATGCAATACCTTTAAAGAAGACATTTATAAACTTTTTGTTACCAATACGTAGCTAGTTTTTTTCACAAACCGTTTTGGGTACCAAAGGGTTAAACTCATGTTATTAAGATATAAACAGTAGTAGCAGTTTGAAAAAGAAAAGCGAATTAACAGGAGAAAAGCGCCACCTATTGGAAAGCAGCAGATAACAGCTAAAAATCTACTTAGCGAAGGCACTCACCTCAATCAACATACAACGGCAATTGCTGTTGATCATTTAAGGGTGAAGGTATAACATTGGCCATTGAATTATGAATTCACAGAAATGTGTCTCATTCCTAAAGCATTTAATAATATAAGAAAACAAAAAAACTGTCCTTTCCACGAAACTTCCAATACAATGCACATCATTGAGTAGGGGTTTACCCCTGAGTATTGGTCTCAATAAAAAAAACATTAACAGTCACATTAACATAAACATTAGTAGTCAGTATTTTTGTGTTGTTGTTGACGAAGACAATTAGGCTTGGTGTAGTATGACATACTACAGTCTATGGTGGTAACCGAACTCATGACTTTAACTCCCACTCACAGTAGTCTATTAAGTCATTAGTTGCGTTGCGATAAGTTTTTCGAAAATAATTTCATAATAAAGTTTTGAATAAAACTCTTTAACATGGGTGTCGCGTGAAGCTGGGCCGTAAAATTGAACAGGGTTGTAATGGCCAATTCTGTATGTATTTCTATTTCAATATTTGAAAAAAGCTAGTTAAAAATTTCTTAATCTGATTTAACTTCCGGTAAAATTATCAGTCTGGAAGCAGTGTTTAGCAATAACGTGATGTGTACTTTTCTGGCCGTTATTCTACTGAAAGGCATACAGTGGTTTTCGTGAGATGTCTTTGTTATGTTTTCTATTATGGGTCGTATCGAAAGATACGACCATAATTTTACGGTTATCATATCTTCTTTTTAGTAAATCGTGTATATAATTTTTAAACACGTTTTGACTATTTTGCCACTACTAAAGAGATTTATTCCGGCTCCTCAATGTTATTTTATTTATTTATAGGTAAATATGTGACATCATTCTAAAGTTTTTAAAATTTTTTCTCTAAATCTCTGGAAAATTTTTCGGATATTCGACCGGCTAGGCAACTTAAAAGCAAGCTGTTCTAGCTCTTAGGAAAATCTATTTATCAGCAAAGGTCTGTCTGGATTACATAAATTGGTTTCTTCTAGCGAGTAATAATGTAACTTATTGACTCTTTAAGGCATTTTATATAAAACTCACGATATTAATTTACCCCAAAATTATGACCACTATTAGGTTTGACAATTTGTCATCTCTCTGACAACATACTTTTTTTTTTTTTTTTTTTGAAACAAAATATTTTGGATACCCTTTTAAAATACAAATTACAGGGTGTTTTTTTTAGAGGTATAGAACTTCGAATTGAAATAAAACACAAGAAAATCGTCTTAATGTCCATCAATTTGACTTTATTGGAAGGATAATTTTATGCCATTAATGTTTAAATATGACTTCGGGCATGTGGCCGCCGCGGCTAGCTCGAATAAAGCCAATTCTACAGGTCCAATTTTCAACCACTTTTTCGAGCATATGAGGCCGTATGTTGGCAATAACGCCACGAATGTTGGCTTCCAAGTCCCCTAACGTTTCTGGTTTGTTGGCGTAGACGAGCGACTTCACATATCCCCAAAGAAAATAATCCAATGGTGTCAAATCACACGATCTTGGTGGCCAATTGACAGGTCCATTCCTCGAAATTATGCGCTCAGCGAATGTTTCCTTCAATAAATCGATTGTGACGTGCGCTGTGTGGCATGTAGCGCCGTCTTGTTGGAACCACAACTCATCCACATTCATGCCATCCAATTCGGGAACAAAATACTCGGTTATCATGGCTCTATACCGGTCTCCATTAACGGTAACTGACTCTCCACCATTATTTCGGAAGAAGTATGGCCCAATGACTCCACCAGCCCATAGAGCATACCAAACAATCAGTTTTTGTGGATGTAATGGCGTCTCAAGGGTCTCATGTGGATTCTCTTCACTCCAAATGCGGCAATTTTGCTAGTTGACGTAGCCATTCAACCAAAAATGAGCCTCATCACTGAACAAAATTTTGCGATGAAAATCAGAATCGAGATCAATCTCATGGTCTCGCGGCTTTAATTCTTGCACAAGCTGTATCCTGTAAGGTCGCAAGCCAAGATCTTTGCACAAAATCTTCCATAAAGTTGATGGACAAAGCTCCAATTGCTGTGCACGGTGGCGAATCGATTCATTCGGATTCTCTTCAACACTTTGCTCTACAGCGGCAATTGTTTCTTCGGTGCGCACTGTTCGACGTCTCTGCGGATGTGTATTATCACATAGAGTAAACGTAGTGTGAAAACGATCCATGGTTAACCGAATTAATTGCTCTGATGGACGATTATGTCGACCATAAAATGGACGGAGCTTGCGGTAAACTTCGCGAACCGAACCATTATTTTCGAAATATATTTGTACGATTTGCAAGCATTGTTCTTTTGTCAACCTGTTCATGATGAAATGGCAAACCAAACTAAATATTAATCACTTGACGGCTGACAAAATGGCCGCCAGTTAAAAAAGTGATGCCAACTTAAAGCTCTATACCTCAATAAAAAACACTCTTTATTTTAATTAGTTGGACATATTCTAGTCTGTTTTTAAAATAATTTATAATTAATCTTGCAACCTGTTGTCATGAAAGAATAGTATAATTTCATATCTGATTGCATACAACGATTTTTTTTTCTAAATAAATGCTCGCTTTAAACAAACTTATTAAAATCTGTACCTTGCTTTGCGGTACCCTATTTCAGAACCTCATATTAAAAGTCACACTTCTGGCGTTACCATTTCAATAATATTGACTTGGTGATGTGCATATTCAGTTTTGCTACTGTTTTAACTGATTGACCACAATTCATGTGAGATTTCTTGCATTTCAACTTAGCTCAATGAGTGAAAAATGTCAGATGGTTTATCGGCTTTTAATTCCAGTTGTTTTCTATTACAATTCTTTTAACAAATGCTGCTTTTTGCTAATATTCGTATATTGCTGCTTTAGGTGCTTCCAATGAAATTTCGGTTTAGTTTAAAGTAATCAGTAGGTTTACCGTCATTGACTAGCCTCTTCTAATACCTTTCTAATAAGCGATCGAGAAGCTTCAAAATAGATTTTGAAGCACCAGCCTATACATGAGAGTTCTACGGGTATATTAAGTAACACATCATAAGTAGTATTTAATTATTTATCTGCTTAAAGGGTATTATACGCAATAAATTGAGCACAATTTAAACGACATTATGATCTGTTTTTTATAAAAGAGTTTTAAATTTTCAAGGTAAGCAAAATGTAATTTAAATAATATAGAATTTAGTGGTGGTTGTTTCTTTCTTAAAACTATGGGTGTTTCAGTTTCAGATTATATAAAGAAGTAGAAAAAAGTGCACTAAGTTGGTTTTTAAGATAGTAATCTGGCATAATACTTTAACAAGTTTACTATTAAAAAGCTACTAAAAAGCTAACGGCAGTATGTATAATGAAAAGTTAGTAACTCGTTAGCATATGAGACAAAAAACTGTCAAGTGTTACCTGTTATAGACTGATATTATTAAAATTTAAAATTTGTCTCCTATTTGACATACCCGGTCTATTCCACCAGAAACTAATGGCAGGAGTACAGCGCCACCTTTTGGGAAGTGAAGACGATCACCACTCATTATCAACATCCACCGGCAATTGCTGTTGATCATATGAGAAACACTAACAAATTTGTTGTTGTTTCACATCTAAAAAGACGAATGTCAAAAACCATTCGTGTTTTATGAACAGGCTGTTAGAGTATCATTGTATTCATGTACATACTTTGTATTGAAAACGTCAAAAATCATGTAAGAAGAAGAAAATCACTAATCACAAATGAATATATGTATGTTTAATTTTTATTTTTATCATTTTATCGACATTAATTTTATTTTTATATTTATATACTTCATTATGTTATTCTTTTAAAAAAATGAATTTGTTTTCGTATTTTTATTCTTCTCTTCATTAATAAGCATTCACTTTGCATCAGAGTTGTGCGTAATCAATTATTTTGTGTAATTAATTACGTGTAAATTACACAATTACATGTAATTGTAATTCTTTTTTTTCAATTACAATTACTTTTCAAATAATTGTAATTGTAATTACGCAAGTCAATTACATTTGTAAGTAATTGTAATTCAAAAAACTCAATTACAAATTACAAGTAATGGTAATTGAAAAAACTCAATTAACAATTACATGTAATTGTAATTGGAAAAATTCCAATTATAATTACAAGTAATTGAAAAAATTTAATTGGCCCCATGAAGTAATGGTGGAAAATAAAGTAATCATTAGTTTTTGAAGTAATCATTAAAAAAAATGTATTTAATTACAATTACTTTTAATTATATTTACATTTTTATAACAATACATTTTACTTAAAACAATATTTTTTTGGAAATTCCGATGAGGCATATTTGAGCCTTTACGATTTTCCAGGTTGAAAAATTTCATTAAAAAAATAATATTTATAAAAAGAATCACAAACATTTACATTTTTCATTCAGTATTTTTATCAAAAAAAATATTTTTTTTCCCATTACAAGTAATTATTTTGTGTAAATTACAATTATAATTACTTAGTAATGGTAATTGAATTTTTTCAATTACAATTACTTGTAATTTGTAATTGAAAATTTTCAATTATAATTACATGTAATTGTAATTCAAAAAATGTAATTGCATCAATTACAATCAAATGTAATTGTAATTGAAAAATTTTCAATTACAATTACTCGTAATTGTAATTGAACAAATCTCAATTACAAATTACATGTAATTGTAATTGTAATTGTAATTTAATTGGCCGGAACAACTCTGCTTTGCATTAATAGCATAGAAACCAATACAACTTTTTAAAAACACATGAAAAAAGGTGTTTGAGTTGTATAAAATTTTTATACGAAAATTACCAACAACTAGCGTTCAACTATTGTATTGTCGTACAATCAAACAATGAATACAATGATTACAAGGATTTTGTGAATTCAGCATATGTTTATTAAAGACCTATTTGACAAATTTTAATGCAATACTTGTAAAATAAACTCTTTCTAAATCTATAATATTTTGCTATGAATTCAGCAGTACTTTACTCCTTTCCTCCTATAATCTAAGCTTTTCGTAAAATTGAAAAATATTGATTCTATACGATGCATTTTTGGTTTTTAAATCGTTTATATTTGTCTAAATATTATTAAAAGTTTAAATCATTCAGTACCTAAATGTTGTGGCAACTTGGTTTTGTAAATGTTTGATGGCTTACTTGACATACATTCTTCATTAAAAGAGAGAGAGACTTCCATATGTGGTCGTCGATCTACATATATATTTTTGTTTCTTTTGTTTGGCCTTCACGTAAGTGAATGTTGTTATTGTTAAATCATATTAAATAAATTCTATTATGGAAAATATTACAAAAGTTACAACAACAAAATAAATATAATAAAACAAAATGAAAACTTTCTCTTGATGTGTTTCTGTTTTTGATAAACTTTGTCCTTAACATGCTTTTTTTTGCTATTATATTTACTAATACATATAAACTATGGCCATATAAATACATCTACATGTGTAGTTTTATATAGAAAATATACTATAAAATTTTCCTTTCCTAGAAGTTAAAATATGTTTCGAACGAAAAATATAAAGAAAAATCTACCAACACACGCATAGCTTTCCTTCTGTTACTGAACTTTAGCAAACTCTGTTTCCTGTACAAAAATTTAATTTTTTCTTTTTTTTTTATAATGAAAAAAAAATCGAAAAAATGTAGAGAATTATATAGAAAAATAAAGGAAAAAAAAAGAAAAATTGGTAAAACATATTAGAAAAGTAAATTAAAAACACATTAAATACAGGCGTGTAAATTAAATCAAGATGAGCTAAAGAGCAAGACATGTGGACAGAGGAAAGTGGCATGAAAAAGTGGAAATTGAATTGAAAAACTAAAGATGGATGGAAGAAGAAAAATGAACAAAAATCTTGTGTGCAAAAAAAGAAAAAAATTGAAAGAAGTAAAAAAACTTAAAGAAAACATATACTAAGAAAAGTAGTATCTCTTTATACTTTCTTTATAATTTAAACCATTTAAAGTTCCCAAATAATGCAAGCTATTCATGATCCACTTTTCACATAAAAAAATGTAATTTTACTTATTAGAATAGGTTTTGCTTGAAACTGTTTGTTTAGATTTACTCATAATGTTTCAGAAATAAATTGATAATATTACAGTCCAGAGCATAACTTTTGTTAAATTCTATGAACTCTTGTTAGTGCTAAAGTTTTCATATAAAAAACAAAAAATATTTTTCACCTTATTGGCAAAATACATTCAATATAATTTGAAATGTATGCTTTTGGGGATAAGCATGTCTCTATGGCCATTTCGTCTCTGCTTAAGAGACTCGTCAGGAGACTTTTTCCCAAAGGTGTTATTCAAAACTATAAATACTTATGTTAAAATAGTTATAGACTAAATGCGAATCATATCCCATTTAGTATATAACAACCAAACAAAAGTATTTACAAAGCAATACATTTCTGTTTTTCAAAAAATTTAAATTCTATTTCTCTGTTCCACCACAGCAAGCCAACCTACGGTTGTGCATAATGTCTGTAGCAAATGAATAGAAAAACAAAAAGTTTTTTATTAAAAAACAAAAAATATTTTTCACCTTATTGGCAAAATACATTCAATATAATTTGAAATGTATGCTTTTGGGGATAAGCATGTCTCTATGGCCATTTCGTCTCTGCTTAAGAGACTCGTCAGGAGACTTTTTCCCAAAGTTGTTATTCAAAACTATAAATACTTATGTTAAAATAGTTATAGACTAAATGCGAATCATATTCCATTTAGTATATAACAACCAAACAAAAGTATTTACAAAGCAATACATTTCTGTTTTTCAAAAAATTTAAATTCTATTTCTCTGTTCCACCACAGCAAGCCAACCTACGGTTGTGCATAATGTCTGTTTTTCTATTCATTTGCTACAGACATTATGCACAACCGTAGGTTGGCTTGCTGTGGTGGAACAGAGAAATAGAATTTAAATTTTTTGAAAAACAGAAATGTATTGCTTTGTAAATACTTTTGTTTGGTTGTTATATACTAAATGGGATATGATTCGCATTTAGTCTATAACTATTTTAACATAAGTATTTATAGTTTTGAATAACACCTTTGGGAAAAAGTCTCCTGACGAGTCTCTTAAGCAGAGACGAAATGGCCATAGAGACATGCTTATCCCCAAAAGCATACATTTCAAATTATATTGAATGTTTTCATATAAACTTAAAATTTAAAAAAAAATTTCTGATTTCTTAAATAAAAGAAAGAAATATATACTCGTATCGTTCCTACGATAAAAAATGGCGATTTTACCTATAAGTGCGTGTATTTCTAAATGCAAGAAAACCTAACTACATACATATTTATATGAAAACCTTACATTCAAACTCATTTGTTGTATAGAGGTATGCCAATCCTTATATCTCGATCTGAAAATTATATGATTTTCAGGATTTACAAAATTATGATTTTAAGTTTTTTGCTTCTCCTATAAAAAAGAAAAATTTTAGTTACGTCCGTTTATATTTAATATGACGATATGCATATATGTGCATATGCAAACAATACTAAAGAAAATGAGGGACGCAAACAACAAGAACTGCAAAGCGTGGAAGTTTTTATAACCTGACACCTACATTGTTTTGATTCAGACACAGATATACCTCTCATAACGCGGTACAGGTCAAACTATAAAGGACCGTTATCAAAGCGTTAAACGACTAATAAATTAAACTATTTTACTTATTCGATCACTTCAATTAAAGCTGTTGAGTGTGAAAATGACTTTCAATGCTTCTGATGTATTAGACAGCGACTATGTTGCAAAAATGGTTTCATACGAGGTTTTTTTTTTTTTTAAATTTATACACGAATCCATTATACAATAAAGAACATAAATGCTGTTTTTTTTTTTTTGTTATAAAAATTTAAAAATAGATTGAAAATTCAGTTATGATTTTAAACTTATTATGTTTTTTTTATTCCCTGCAAAATACAAATATTGTATGGTGTTGATCAATATTCATACATACATACATACATAACTGGCCTTTACAATCCTGTGTCAGGATTACGGCCTAGCTTCTCGCAGTACTCATGTTGTGTGTGTAAATTTTTATCAATGAGTACCGGGATCTACAGTTTAATGTCGACTCCGAACGACAGACTTGAGAAGCTTGTTCATGGCAATTAGTTACTCTCAGAGCTTTTGCCATAAGACTGCTGAGAGGTAGTCACCGAAAAAAATATTTTTTTCATATTTCTTTTTTTTTAAGATGTCGGAGCTGGTTGTCGAACCCAGGGCTCAGGTCTTAGTAAGCCAACACACTAACCACTAGACCACGGCGACTGATCAATATTCAGTAAAATATATTGGAATTTGAAAAACTAACATTTCAGTTCCATTGTGCATTGTTTAGAAATTTGAAGAAAAAAAGATAGGTAAATTTTTTACAGATATATAAAAATATTATGTGCCTGTTTGATGATGAGACAAGTTGCTGTCAATTTGAACCAGAGTGGGCAAACAAACAAAACATTTCGCAAACGTTACCACAAAGTCATAAACTTTTAAAATTTTTTTTAATCGTATTGTACATGAGCAAAACCAAAACAAATACTTTCTAAATCAGAAAGAGCGCAAACGAAACAATTCGCTTTTTGCTCTTGTACTTGCTTTGCTATTCTGTTACATTCGTATAATTTGCTCTTTTTTCTCTTTTTCTTTTTTTTTATTCTCATTCATTTTTTGTTCTACCAACGCACACTTGTATTTGTATTGCTCAAAACAAAAACAATATAAAAAACTAAATAGGACAATCGTTCTCAATGTTTTTGTTTTGTTTTTGTTTTACTCGTTGTAATGAACAAAACAAAATGATATCAAACGTTTCGTTTTGTTTATTTTCCTACTCTGATTTGACCACTCATAGACCAGTGTTATGCCTTCACCTTTAAATGATCAATTGCAAATGCCTCATCGCACAGAGAGGTATTTTGAAGATCTGGGCATCCAAAATTCGATTGTTCAAAAGTTACTTTTTTTTTAATATTACCAACTGTATGGTAAAGAGAATAGTTTTTGCTTTCATTCGTTTTCTACACGCTGTCAAAGTTTTTTTTTTTGCGTTCAAGTAAATTAAAAGTCTTAGGAGGCTGTGCGGAAGCGTATGTTCAGTTTAATCATTTAAACAAAACGGAAAATTGTAAAGCAGTTAAAAAATATTTAATACGCTTAGGTAAAATAAATTATAAATTAAACATACTAGCAAAGCAGCATTGAAAAATATGGTATTTTTGTTAATTTCAATGGGAACCAAAAGTGAATTCTGATCAAAGAGTTATGCACCACCACTCATCACCACTTCAATTTATGGTTAAATGTAATCTTTAACATTGTATTGTTTAGATGACACGAAAAAAATTTGCGGGTTTTTACGGCTTTGTGTTTATAACCATTTAAAGTGACCTACTGTGGAAAAAAAAAATTATAATTTCTGCTGCTTCTTTACTGGATCACTTTACAGAGTGTTCTATATCTCAATGCATTTACTCATGCTGGTGTTAGACGCATATCTTTTTTTTAGAAACCTTTTTCTTTTTGTGTAAAAACTTATAAATTTGAGGTATTTTTTTTTTCAAATGCTGTAAAAGATATCCTCTACCTCACAATTTTAACAAATTATTTTTTTATGCTTTACTGAGTCATTTTTTAGCATTCTACTTCGTAAATTTAATTCAAATAATTTTGGCCGCCCAGATCGTTAAAATACCCCACTGTGCGTCGGTTTGAGCGCTCTAACTACTATACCACGACCCCTCCTAACTGGTATTACAAATTCATTCGTATTCAAAACTTTGACAAAACATGAGCTTAAATTAATATTTTTTCTGCATATCACTGCCCATAAATATGTTGAAATTGAGAGCTTCAGATTTTCTGAGATATCAGACATAAGTTATTAACATTAATGTAGCAAATGGCCATTTTGGGTTCAGCTAGATAGAACAGTATAGGGTATTAAAGAAAAAAAAAATACTGAATAAAGCAATTTTACATTTTATTACTAAATATGACAAAGGTATGTAAGTGTATAGTAAAATTAAATTAAAAGCAGCAACGAAATGTAATTTTATGTTTCTTATGTGCCAAAGTCTTTAGACGTCTCACACAATAAAGACATAGAAAATAGCTTTAAAAATTAAAAAAGTTGAAATTTTTCTACGTTCATTGCAACATGTCGTAGATTTGAAGGAAGACATGAAAAAAAGAAAAAATAAAAATATGCTCACTAGTACAAAAAAATTTAGGAAAAAACTTAAAGAATGAAGAAAATGTACAAAGTTTTTGTTATTTTCTGCTTTATTTTTTTTTTCTATGCTTATATTACCTTTTATTCAAGGTAACAAAAAAAAATTAGGAAAGAAAAAAAAAACTTCTATTTAACTTTTCCATTTACAAACACAAAAAAATACTGCAAAATGTTAAGATGTTGTTAAAATATATCACACACATACAGTCCTACTCATGCACAATGTTGTAAGAAAAAAAAAGAAACGAAACAAAATTTTGTTTAAGACAGCTTTAAATAGATTTAAAATTCTATTTCGTTTTAATTTTAAGGACGTTAAGATAATCATTATAAAAATCAAACTTAATTTCGTACATAAGTAGAACAGAGTTAGTTAAGCTTTCATTTAAAGCGAATGCTTAAACATGCGATATTCTGGCACTCACACCGTCTATCAATAAATAAAGTGCAAATTTAACTTATGCCTGAATGTCTTTTTAAGAGCTTCAGAACATAAAATTATAACACAAGGTAGAAATATTGTTATAATGATTCCTTGCTTTATTATAATCTGCCAGGTAGTTGCATGACATTTGTTTTTTAAATACTACTTCTCTCTGCTGTTGGTACGAGTTACATACTTCATTCGTTTTCTCCAATTTTTTACTACATCTTTCCATTATTCTGGTCATGTGGCACGAACGGTAGCTTAAATGTTGGCCAGTTAATTAATATAGAATAAAAAAGAAAACCATTCATAAATAAAAATTGTAATGGCCAACAATTCTGTTTCAGGGACCTAGAGTTAAAAGTCGACTTCGAACGACGGACTTGATAAAACTGTTCATGGCAATCAGTTACTCTTAGAGCTTCTGAAAGAAGACTGTTAAGAGGTAGTCGCTGATAGAAATATTTTTTTCATATTTCTTTTTTTTTTTTTTTTTAATATATCAGAAATTTGGGGTTTGTATCTTGTCTAGTAAGCCAACACACTAGCCACTAAATAATGGAGTAATTTAACGTGCGTACCCGTTCGTAGGCACACCACTCGTGATGGGTGAAGGTACGATACTATGCGTCTCAACTAACGTCATGCAATGTCGGTGACCTCAAATTTGGGACATGCCGCAGCCAAGCTGCTCAAGAGAGAGGCCTATGACAAGGAACTTGCAATCATGATACTAATATTGCCTGGGTAGTAGCACGCCTCCTTACTGAGGAGGTGATGCTATCCAGCATATACCACAACCACTATGTATACTCCCCTAAGTTCCGCACCCAAACCATTAGGCCGATTTATCTTACTCTCTGAATGACAAGGGAGCACAGGCAAACCAACTGCTACTGATGCCCGTAGTACCAGATTAAATAGGTGTCTCTGGTCAATCGCTGAAAGCATCAGTAATGTACCAACAAGTCTCTGTCTACAGCGAGCGCCAGGCCACCCAGAGCTAGTTGAATTGTATATTCCCCGAGAGCACAGGCCCCTGGCGGGACGAATCGCTAAAAGCTATAATATACCCCCGGGGGGACTAACCTCTAAAGTAATCCAGAGTAGTTAAATTTAACAAAAAAGAAGGATAGGAAACAGAAACTGACAATTGTTGAATGTGTTATAGGACTAGTAACGCCATCTTTTTTAACATAAAGTTTACCCGATTAATTTCTCAAACCATTCATCGTAACTGAAGCTCTTTGCTCATGTTGAAACAAATAAAGATGATTCAGCATCATCATTTAGTCATATAATCACACATGAGTTTCATATTTAAACGAAATTCTTCTAAAAAAAATGCTCTTCTTCGACTAATTTCAAATTAGCCCACTCAGTCAGAATGGATGTAAACGATTAGAATTCGGCTCCAATTATAGCGAAATTTTTATTTTCTAAATAGCATGTTAACCAAGATTTCTATGTACAATTGTTCACTTAAGTAGTTAAACTACAACAGTTGAGAACGTCGACAAATGGATATTTCGGAGTTTTAGATCGAGTAGGATGAAATTAGTATGTAAAAGATCAATCAATATGAACTGCTTGCTCACTAGTCTGATCATATTGACCGTAAATTTCTTTCTTTTCTTTGAAGTGAATCGTTTGACAATTTAAAAATTTATTTTCCAATTATCAGTTTTTTCCGATTTGTTTTGATTTTTTTTTTCTCTCTTCTTTTTGTGTAAATTTGCATTTAAAATTAAATTTAAATTTGTTAACGGCCAAAAAGTTCAAGCGATGACAACTACAACAGCAATAACAAATAATCAATGAATTGAAAGAAAAAGTGGGAGGTATTTTTTGGTCGTCAGCCAACACAAGTTTTTACCACATTTAAGGTGTTGAATGTCATAAAAAAAAACAAGAATAAAAATTAAAAAATTAATATATTTTAAAAATTGGCCAAAAACAACAACAACAACAACAATTTTAGAAAATTTTCTATTCCTACACATACAAACAAGCACTCTACTTGCAACTTAATGTGCATATTTTTTATTCAATAGGAAGTTAAACAAAAACAACAACAATAGAAAATATATTGAAAAAAAAATAATTTTTTTTATGTTTTATCAAAAGATCTGCATCATCTATTATTGAGTGTCAGCAGTGTTGAAAAGTGTGAGTGTGCGTACAAATGTACGAGTGTAGTGAGTTTGGTAACAGTAGATGAGTTCAAAAAGGAGGAAACGTAACGATATTTTTTTATTTTTATATTTTTCTTTGAGAAAAATAAATTTTCCTTTACCATCTCAGAAACATTAGAGGGGTTTTGTTTTTGTTTTTCTATTTTACTTTTCCTATAATTTATTACTTTCAACTGTCATCAATAGTTGTCGTTGTTGTTTCTTAAGTTTTATTACACGTTCTCATTTCTTGTTGTTTTTTATTTTATTTTGGGTTTGCTTTTTATACGGTAAAATTGCCGCAAATAAATATAAAAAAAAATTACAGAAAAAAAAGTAAAACTACTTTTGGTGTCGTTAAAAATGTTGCCGCCATCCATATCGTCTCAGAGTCTGACTGTGTGTCTTATGTGTTGACTGCGTTCACAGTTCGATTTTTGTTGCATTAATGCAGGTGTCACTCTTTTCAGTTTACTTTGTGTTTGTCTCAGTGTCTTTGGAGTAGACTTGTAGCAGGTATGTGTAGAAACAGTCTGTTCTACAACATACTTTACTATTCTATTCTGCTGATTTTTGAATTCATATGTTCACAATTAAAGTCTTGTTAATGATGCATTTAATAACAGGGCGCTTATAATTCTTTTGATGTGGTTTCATTCTATTCAAATTATTTGTTTGTTTTGAGAACAAATATATGGTTCAATGGAGAAATAGAAAAGTTTTTTTTTTCTCTCCTTTAAGTATTTTGCTTAAAGCGTATACAGTTCTTTTTTTATTTTGAGACAAATACTCAGGGGTAGGTAAACCCCTACTAAATGCTGTGCATTGTGTTGGAATTTTGGAAAGAACAGTACATATATTATTGTTTATATATATTATTATATTATTAATTATTATATTATTATTAAGCGCCTTAGGAATGAGAAAAATTGCTGTGAATTGATCATTCAAAGACCAGTGCTATACCTTCACCCTTGAATGATCAACAGCAATTGCCTCATCGTTGCATGTTGATTGTGTGTTCAGTGTGCTTTCGCTAAGTAGGTTTAGCTGTTATCTGCTACTTTCCAATAGGTGGATCATTCGTTTTTTTTTTGTTGACATTGGTTAAGGTGGAATAGAATGGAATGTCGGGGAGCGATTTCTTTGTAGATGGTCTTCCTGGAGGGGGGGCCTCTTATTTTCTTAAATTATAATTTTGAAAAAACCGCAAACTAACTTTTTCATTTTTCACCTCTTCTGGGATTCGAACCTGGGTCCTTTGAGTTTTTGTGCGAGCGCTCTAACCACTATACCACGCACCCCCTCCTGGTCAAAACTAAATGAACAAAAGTGGGGCAAGTGCATTTAATATGGGGTTTAAATGTATCTGAGATGAAAATGGCCAAATAAATTTGAAGCACAAAGCACAATTTTTTTTTTAACAATTACTTTAAACAAATATAATATTTTATTATTATTATTATCTGGTTTAGACCCAGTACAAATGCAAGACACTGCGACCTATAAGATCTATTGTGTCCCTTTGAGTCTACTGTTTGTTTAGCAGACCAACTGCCTTCCTTACGAAGACTAGCAGGTATGAAACTTTAATGGGGGATATGTCCGCCAGCAAGACCATATGTCTCCCTAAATTTCTCCATCTAAATCTATCAAGAGCCGCTCATTCACATAATATGAGCTCTGTTGTCTCTGATGCTTGTGAGCATAGTCTACAAACATCTACATCTATGATCGCCATTCTCATCAAATACGTTCTCAGACTACAGTGACTCGTAATAAAATCCATTAGGTCTGGTCTTCTATACATTAGAACATCAGACTTACTTCCAAATCGCGGACGAATCAGTCTTCGAACAATAGAATTGGGAAGCTTGTTCATAGAAATCAGTTACTCTCAGAGCTTTTTCTAAAAGACTGTTAAGAGGTGATCCCCAAGAGAAATACTTTTGCGTATATCTTTCTTTTAAGTTATTAGATCTGGGGTTTGAACCCTGAACTGTCGTCTTAATGAGCCTACACACGACTTACTAGACTACGGCGACCATCTGATGTCGTCGTGCGGGAGTTTATGTGCTATATCTCGTGTTAATGATGCCATTTTAGGTTTTCGACCACAAATACAATATTTCAAGTCTGCAACCCGTTTTCGGATATCTTGTCCAGTTTTGAAGATAAAAGGCCGAAAACCGACTGCAGATTTCAAAAATTTTAGTGTTAACCTAAAGTGGCATCATTAACTCGAGATCTATAGAATGACGGAAAGAGCACATAAACTCTGGAACGATGATGTGTGTAAAAGCCCAAATATGTTAGAGCCTCGAGGACTACCAGTACCGGTCATTGCTTAAATCATATATTTAGTAATTAAATAATTTTAAATTTATTTTTACTAAAACCGCCAAAACATTATTTTCGTCAATATGTTCTATAACGAAATTAAGTCTTGATTAGGATTTTTATTAACTTTTATCATGAGATTGGATGAGAAAACGATCTATAATTTTTATATGAAAATTAATTAATTAATTACTGCACTGAGTTGACAGACTCTGTTTACGTATTTATACGACTTTAGTAATCTATAATTAAACCTTTTGTTCATATTGTAATACAGATTTGATTTTGCCACTGGTTTTTGTTGAAACACTATATAGTGTTGGCAAATTTACGAGACACTAATTTCTTTTTCAATTTTTAATAATACGATGTTCATAAATTAAGAATTCAAATATATGTTTTCACTTTTTAAAATATTTAAAATCATAAATCATGCTATTGCGTTTCAGTTTTTTTTTGGACATAATCTTTAAAATATTTAAATGATATTTTTGTGAAACAAAAAAATAACAATAACACCTGACGTTTTGTTTAAAAAGCTTAAGAAATTTTATAAATCACCAAGATTGTCCCTTCGTAATATGTTTTTTTTTTTTGGAAATTCTTTTATTTGTTATGCCTGATGATACTCCATCACCCATTGTTAACCACTTAATGGGTGTTCAGTCATCAGCCATGTCATGATCATCAGAAGCAGACAATCGATGAGAAATATCAACAACAAATAAATGGGACATTTACTCACTTGTGTTTCATACAAATATCGAAAATTGGTGGTCCACAATACTTTGCAACGTTTTTTCAGAATCTCACATCAGTGTCATCAAACAATACTCACGGAAAAGTATTATAAAAAAAAAAACAACATTTCAGTCTGTACATGAATCGGCTGTTATTGTGTTTGTACGTTGTCCACTTGAAATTATCAATAAATCACTATTTGTCAGTTCTTTTAAAGAAGAAATTCCAACAAAAATAACAACGAATGAGTTTGAATAACAAATGAAAATGAAACTAAAAAAAAATGTTTTTTTTTTTATATTTTGAATCTGTATTAAAACCTTTATTTACCTTTGTGGCATGTTGTGTTACTAGAGTGGCTTTAAATTTTTTTGTTGTTTTTGCTGTTTTTTTCTACCTTTACTCCATACGTGGTTTCTGATCTAAATGAATTCCTTCACTACTTTAACAGATGAAATTAAAAGTAAACATTGAAAATGGGGAATCTCCTGTAGTGACTGCATTCTTTTGGCATTTAGAAGAAATCGACGTTTCTATATCTTTAAATATAAGCTCAGGAATTGATTTTATAACAAAAGCCTATCAAAATTTAATGAAAGATGTTTTAGCTTTTATTTTTCAATTTTTTAAAGATACAGAACAAAATCATAGGAACAGTGTTAAGAGTCTATCAAAAATATTGGTTTTATAAATAATCAGAAGAAAAAAATTAAAAAGAAAATTTAAAAATTGTTCTTGTTCTCCTTTTTATTGGTCAACAACTACAGTCTTTATAACTTTTTATGGCCTACAAAGCCTTTAGTATACAAGACAGTTCTATTATAATTAAAAGCTACATAATCTGGGTAAAGTAACCACATCTTGTATAGGCGTACCCTTGATTGCAAAACTATTTTGCATTGCTCTAATAATCGCTCATTTGCTCTCTTGCTCTCTCTCGCTCTCTCTACGTTTGGGCTTCAAATCACAGCCCTCAGGTAGATTTCTCTTTTTATTATAGAATAATTATAAGGCATTCCGTAAACCTAATTTCCCCATCGCCATCTAAAATATAAGGTGGCATGGGTTTTTAACTACTTATTCAGCCTATCTGGTAGAGTAAGTCCACAAATTACCACCTATAAGGAATAGGTCTAAATTGGCTGTAGGTCGTCATTTTTTTAGTCATTAATTAAGAAAAATTTGCCATTTTCGAATATGATTCGTTTGAGAGCTGAAGAAGGTGTGAACATAGTTAAAAATTCCTTTAAAGATGATTCAAAATTGACCATTTTTTAGCACATAATTTTAGGTCATAATCGACCTACTCTGCTAAAACTTGTTACGATTTTACAAATTTGAAAATTTCGCTTAAGTAAAAGAAAGTATGCCAGAAAATGTGTATTTGTCAATTCCAAAGCGTTCTCAGAATCTGCATCTATCTAACTGCTTTTTATAGTGTACTTGGTACTTGTCCTCTATAAAAATAAACCAAATCACGCGACAATTAAAAGCGTCTCATCATTTACAACACCGTAGACATGCTGATTGGTTGCTGGAGCAAATGCCTTTCAATTCTAATATCTTATTTTTCTTAGTTTCCGTGGTCTAGTGGTTAGTGTGTTGGTTTAATAACACGATAGCTCAGGATTCAAACCTCAGCTCTGACATCTTGAAAAAAAGAAATATAAAAAAAGGATTTTTTCTTTCGAAGACTACCTCTTAGCAGACTTCTCGCAAAAGCTCTGAGAGTAACTGATTGCCATGAAAAGCTTCTCAAGTTTGTAACTCTGAAACAGGGTGGTAATGGCCAATTATGTATGTATATCTGTATTTTTCACTCGGTGGTTACAAAAGCAAAAGAAAATTGTCGCCTATAGGGCTTAGCGAAACCCTAAAATGTTTGTGGAAAAGAAATTTTTTGGCATACATGAGACTGTATTTATAAAAACGTGTTAGAAAATTCATGAATTTAAATCTTTGTTAGAAGAAAACTTTTTGTTTTTCTAGTTAAGCACTCCAAATTATTTTCTGATTAAAAAAAATATATAAATGGTTCAATTACTTTTTAAAGAAATACGAGAAAATTTTGTACAATATTGGTATATTTTCACTTTTTTCCCACATCTTAATAGAAAAAAAAAATAAAAAATTTACGACCGAGTGCTGCCAAGCACGTATTTGTAACATATTACCCCTGTCACAATATATTGTATTTTTTTATTTTTTGTTGTACTTTTAGTGTAAACCAAACCAAACTATTGTTTATTGTTGTTGCTATTGTTTCTTTAACTAATTGTTATTTTATTGGTAACACGATATCTTAAATCCTTATCTTAAACCACATACAGCAACGCATTGAAAACGAAAGACATTAATTGCTGCTACCAAATAAGAAAAAAGGAGGGGAAAAACAACAAAAGACAATATTTTTTTAATTATAAGGGCGTTTAAATATAAAGTGGAATATAACGTTAATGTGGTTATGAATTAAATAGAGAATCCCGTTGGAGGATTACCAGACTTGTCTCGTCTAAAATGTGAAAAAACAGTATTTTAGTGACTTTGGTACAAGCTTAGAGCTATTTATTATTTATATATTTTATTATTAATACAATAATAACTAATTTTTATAGATTTTAATTGATAAGACCTCTACTCTTGCAGTGCACTGTACTTGCGTTATGTAAATGGGTTATAGAAAGAAGAAATAACTTGAGTAGTGTTTGTGAAAATTTATAACCTGGGCTCGAATCGTAATTATACACAAAACAATTACGTGCTACATAAGTCGATTAACCGGAATGGTCTCATAACATACAATTACAAACGCATCGTAATTTTCTTTGAAAAACATACAAGTTTTAAAACTTCCACAACACTGTAAATACATAATTCTTTGAAATTACAATGGAAAAAATGTCAATGTAAAATCGTACTAAATGATGAAGAAGACAAAGATTAGTAGAAAATAGTGACTTTATTTTTGTTTATTAAATCTCTGAATTAAAATGCTTTAAGTAGATTTGAAATTCCATTTTTACTTTGTGTAAATATTTGAAGTCAGTAGAATATCACAAATTAGAAAAACTTGGTGCACCGGGTAATTCGAATTTCTGAAATTTTTTTTAAGAAAATGATAAATTTTCTAATAAAACTAGTCATAAAGCCAATCACAGTCGGAAAATCAAAAATTTGGTTCCGTCTTGCACATGTGGAGCAAATGAACTTTAAGTATGCAAAATTTCAGCATTCAGCGACGTTAGACGGCTTCAAAAAGCTTTGGAAAAAGAATAATAAAGCTAGTTGTGCAAGTTTTTTTAAACACAAAAAAATATTATTTGTTTCATCTGAAACGCTTTAATTAGATCAAAGTTAAATTCTATAAAAAATTTAGAATTTTGCAATAAATTTTTTGATAATTATGTCCGTGAAGGAATAGTACACTAGCCAAACTGAACATATGTTTTCGACTCCAGCTGTGGTAGTTTTATCAGGTATGTTTGTGTCCTGTACATATTCAAGAACAAACATCAACTATTTAACTCATACTTTTCGAAAAATCACATACTGAAATTATTTTTTCCATATATATGTATTAGAATTTAACTTTGATCCAATTAAAGCGTTTCTGACGAAACAAAACTAATTTAAAAAAATTGATTATTTTTCCTGGCTCGAACTCGAGTCTTCAGCATATAATTAATTTGTTAACATTTAATTATGTGAACCTACATATTAAATTCATAGAAAAACTTTCAAACAGTTTTTTAATGATTAGGTATTGAAATTAAATTGGATTCTAAAATAAAATCGGTTTGAAGGTATCAAGTATGAACATTTTACTTTGAACTTCAGTTATCAAAGGACCCAAATTTGTACAAACATATCAAATTTCAGACGCTTTTTACCGACTTGTACATACTATGAATAACTCGGTGATTCCCCGTTTGATTTTAATGAGCGGGAAAAATAATTTGTAGTGGAAATCCAGACAAAAAAATTCAAAACATCCAGAAATTTGAACCTATAGTTCTGATTTTAGAGTATCCAATATATTGAAATGGCAGGTTCTAATTTCTGAACAGTTCGAACTTGTGAGATTCTAATTATAATCAAATTATATTAGTATTATGTTTTAATAAATAAATAAATGCAAACATAAATTTGCGATTTTGAACCACACTCTAATTTATGTATGGAATTAATGACTATTACAACGCGATTTCTTACAATGCGGCATTTTTTAGAAACATATTTACCGCATTGTAGGAGGGTTCCCTGTACTTAATAAAAGAAAAAATTTGTGAATATAATTTCATTTTTTTTTTGTCCCCAATTTTCTTCTTGTTCTTTGTAATAATACAACCCTGTGCAAATGAAAAATCTAATACCCATATTCATAAAAAATATTTCAGGTTTGTTGAAGGTTTATTTGACAAGTATTGTATAGAAACTAACCTAATTATTATTTATGAGTACGGGCATAATTATTTTAAAAAAATTTTAAAAATTACGAGACCGTCAAAATTTGTAATACCCCTGTCAGATACATATGTAGTACACATACCATACTAGAATTCTATACCACATGTTTGTCAGCCTATGCCACAATTATACCATCGAACAAACTGGTTTATAGCTAGTTCGTATACTACATTCATGTACGTAGTATAAAGGTGGTATTGTATTAAACACAGCTAAAAATAAAAACAAATTTTCCAAACACTTCTAAAGTAACAATAAACAAAACTATAATTTCATTATATGTCATTTGATCAGATGTTTATTATATTAATTAAAAATATCCAAATTTATGCAAATATTGTGCAAAGTGCAAGAAGCTGTGTGATTTTCCCACCTGTTCCGATTCTTCTGAATCTGGCCTTAAAGATGCCCAAATGCGTTCTCCACGACTAGACGAAAGAAAGTCGTTTATTAAATGCCCTTTGCTTTTCATTTTCATTTTGAATAGCGTGAAAAGGAAATATTTCTTTTTTTATAATTTTACATAACATATGATCAAATGTCAAATGAAACCATAGTCTATGCCTACCTATATGTGTGTCACTATAATGTAGTATGAAACACTAAAATACGTACTATAGTTTCTATACCACATTTCTGTCACACCCCGTCTATACGAGCCATCGATTTGGTATATCATGAACAAAACGTCCGCAGCGCAAATGTCAAAATTTTGTTTTAATTTGTATATGTGGTGACAACGTATGGTTTACCAAATCATAATTCATAATTTTTCATCAAGTGCATTTCGTTTATTTCTGTGGTTGGAAATTTAAGAAAGATGGCGTCAAGTTAAAAATGACAGTTGATGGCAGCACATAATTGTTTCAATAATTGTTTTACCAACGATGGTCGACAAAGAACATGACATAGATGTAGAGAGTCTACACGAGCCAAATTGATGATCGACCAAAAATTTGTTCATGATATACCAAATCGATGGCTCGCATAGTCGGGGTGTCAGGGGTATAACACATGTTATAACACATTATGTTTATACTATTTTGATTTTCTGACATGTCATCTGTAATCTGGCTTTAAACTATTCGATTAAATTTTAGCAAAATTATTGTTTTTATTAATTTAAAAAAATATTTTCTTACCTTAAATTCAAAGGAATTTCCAGTTACACGATACAGTATTTCACCATCCCGAATTTTACGTTAGGCAGTACGTTCACGTGCATATATCGTAGTCCGAAGAATAAATGTTTACAAGACGAGTTGTACGTTTACGCATGTTATGATTCGGAACCTGTTCACATTATAATTTATAGGAGAAATATTTGTGAGGAGATTGTTTCATAAACCGCCAGACAAGCAATGCTTGCAAAAAAATATGATAAAACAGCTGATATTTGAAGTTTTATTAACAGCAGTATAAAAACTGTTCAGCATATTAAAAAATAAATATATTTTTTTTAAATAAATTAAAAATATAAATTTTAATAATTTCATTTGAGATATGAAGAGAGATTCATTGACTTTTAAATTTTATTTAACTTTCTTTAATCTCACTGTAGGTTTTTTATAGTTATTTTTATAGAAAACGCCTTTAAAACTATGAAACAAATTTTCTTTTATCACCAATATTTTTGTTATTTTTATAAACTTTTATTTATTAATAAACAAAATATAAAAAAAAAAAATATTTGATTTTATGAGTATTGCTGCTGTTGTTGTCATTTTTATCAAAATATATTTGAAAAGTTTTATGGTTTTTTTTTTAATAATTTTTGTTATTTCTTTTCAAGCTATAACGTGCAAAACAACATCAATAAAATATTTCTTAAACTTTAATTTCGTATCAAATATTGAAACAGTAAAAAGGTCTGTTCGTTTGTCTATATACACCATTATAGCAAACTATCGCTCAGCACAAACATTGTATATATCCCTACATAAGAAGATATATTCGAGTATACAAGTATTAAATAAAAGTTAAAGCTTTTGTTTTTTCTGTTGTTGTTGCCATAACCTCAATATAATATTGAGTTTTCCATAAACAAAATGTAAAACAAAATAATTTAAAAAAAAGAAGAAAAATGAGAATTTGTTTAAAATAACCAAAACGAAAAAAATATGATTAATGTGTCTGCAAATTGTTACTGCCTGATGGCCAAAAACCAAACACAACAACACCCAAAATAAACGTAAAAAAAGAGACGAAACAAGTTAAGGACACAAATTATTAAGAGTTTCAAAATGTTATATATGACGTACAATATTTGGTTATTATTTTTTGTTTTCTCTCAATTTATGCATCAGTTTTTGATATATTTCTCATATAGTGGAAATATCTTGAATGGGCCATTGTTTATGAGAATATTTTTTTGTTTTTGTTTTTTTTTTTGCTTATGGTTCCTGACACATACAGGAAATTAATGTCTCATCTTTGTAATGGGAATTTGAAGTGAGTCAATGTTTGTTTATTAAAAATCAACAAAAACATAAAACTAAATGTGTATTTGATGTTTCAATAAATTACATTAAAAATATATGTATATATACAGGGTGTCCCAGAATTCAACGTCAAGCCGAAACGGGGTGACAGGATTGATTGTAATCATCATGAGAAAAGTCAGAAAAAAATCTATCCTATGCATTTTAAAAGTTATGGGTCACAATCTTTTCGGCTTGACGTAGAGTTCTGGGACACCCTGTATATAAAGAGATGAGCTTAAGAAAAGTAATATTCACCAAGTTCTGTATAAATTTGATAAAATTTGTAAAATTTAAAGAATTCAGCAAACCTATAAATGTTGATATCTTATAAGACTTTGAGTTTAAAGGTAATTACTTGTTAGCGGTAGCAAGAAACGGTGGTTATTGATTTAAACACAGTTTCCATTCATACAAATATTGTTGCTTTGTCCTATATGAATAAGTAATAAGACCTTAGAGCTAGAAAATTCAAGAACCGTGAACCTTTTAAACGGAACACAGAAATAATCTACTTGCGAGTACTATTAATTTGTTATTATCAATCAACATATTCTAACCTAGTCAACATATAATACTCGCTTTTCAGAGAATGTAAATTCTATATTTTCACTTCATTCGTCAAAGAAAGTAAATTGGTAAATGAAGCCTGACGTAGACCGTAGGATTCACATTTACAGAATCAGTTTAATGCTTTAAATACATAGAGGATGGCTAACAGCAGACAATAGGTTTCCAACATTAGAATAAGCAGCAAAAACTGATAAATGATGCCAATACAATATAAAATGCTAAATAAATACGAGTTTAAAATAATTTTTTTATTAGAAAGAAAAAAAAACTATAAAATATTATTATTGTATATGGGCATTTCCTGGGGTAACGAACGTACGTTCGTACGCTTTTAATGTACAAAGAAGGTAGAAAAAAAATTTTTTCTAGTATTTTTTTTTGCGATTTGATAGCATTTTAGTAGCTCTATATGTAGTGCAAAAGATGGATTTCATCGAGTTGAAGTTTTCATAATAATAGTTATAAAGACGTGGTCACGAACGTACGCAAAATAGAAGTCAACTTTGGCTGACAGTAGTGAAATGTAAAATTCTGCGAAATGCAACGGAATATTCCAAAGCGATAAAATAATTTTTAAAGCATACCAATGTAGGTCTCTATCCAGTATTTACACAATAAAATATCTCTATTGGTTTTTGTTTAATTGGCTTAAGTATCGGTCGCGAACGTACGGGTCGCGAACGTACGATATTTCCATAGGTTTTTTTTTGTATTATTACCATGCTTAATCCTATAAATATCGTCAAATTTCCTTTACGAAAAACGTAATTCTCTATTTATAGTGTGTGGTAACTAGTACTGGCAAAGTATTGAGTAATGAGTACTACGTATCGAGTATTTTTACTAATTTTTGGGTACTTGTACTTTTACATTAAAGTTATGGGGAAAATTAAAATTTTAACCAGCAAAACAAAACTCCGTCTAAAAATACGTTGTTACGTTATTACAGTAAAGTAATGATCAATAAGCTAAATAAAAAATTTTTGCAAAAATTCACTTACTAAGCTTATATTAAATGGTAACACATACATATGATATTTTTGTAATATAATTAAGTTAGCGCATGCCACTATTCCTTTACAGAAACTGATAAAAAAATAAGAAAACCTCTCGAGAACGTAATCCTTCTGATAAATAGATTTCAGTAAAGCACTTACAGTGTTTTTTAATATTTGTTTTATTAATAACAATTTTCAATATAAAATAATGAAATTTTAACAATATTTGTGATATTATTGTTTTTACTCAACAGGCCGTTAAAATTGTGCTTATTTTAGGTCCTCATCACAGAAAATCCAGTGCATCATTCTAATACTGGAATATTCGGTATATCATTTCACTTTTAAAGTAAAATTAGAGACATCTTATCAATTATAAACTCATTGCTTATAGAAAAAATTTACTTACGGTCGCGAACGTACGAAACTTTGCAAACAGAAAAAGTCTATTTAATGGTAACCCAGAAGTTTCTTTTATTTATATACAAATAGGTGACACCGAAATTAATTAAAATGTGGTGTGTCTTTGCACCTATTAACGTTTTATGCAAAGCAATAACAATAAAATGATGTTTTCGGTCGCGAACGTACGATTAAAACCTAGGCAATAAACAAAGCAAAAATTTACCGTTAATCGACCTTTTTTTTTTCTCCCTACTCATTTCCCTTCTTAATTGTTTTTAAAAGAAAGATTTTGAAGAAAGAGTGCAAACATAATACAGTTTTTGCATGTAAAATAAATAAATATAAAAATGTCTTTAGAAGTAGTTTAAAAATGAAATTTTAAATATTTCAGTTTCTAGCCCAATTTTCTCAAGTAAAACACCTGAGATATGATAAGAATCCAATATATTATAAAAATATAGATTCCTTTTTATAATTATAAGCAATAAAATGCTATGATTATCAACATATTTTTTTCGATCCTGGTTTACCATTTTGAGGAAATGCCCATATTGTATTTATTTATTACAATTCAGTATTAATTTAATTCAATTTAACAGGTTAAAGATACAAACGAATCGTGTGTGGACGAATACGTAACAATTATTGTTTTTACAATAAATTAGTAAATTTTTCGTCCGCCTTTCGTTATGTTGCGCACCCCCCTCGAGGGTACATTAAGGTTTTTGGCGATACGTCCCGCAGGGGAATATGGAGTTAACCTAGCTCTGGGTGGCCTGGCGCTCGCTATAGGCAGAGAGTTCTTGGTAAAATACTAAAGCTCTCATACTGACTGATCAGAGGCACCTATCCATTCTAGTACTACGGGCATCGGGAGGTAGACCGTCCTGATAATTTGGGTGCGGCCCTTCGGTGAGTACACGTAGTGGTTGTGGTATATGCAGGATATTATCACCTCCTCAGCAAGGAGGGGTGCTACTACCAAGGCAATGGTAGTATCATGATTGCAAAGTCCTTGTCATAGGGCTCTCTCTTGAGCGGATTTACTTTTCAGAATAAAAATGTAATCCTAATATGGCGGCAGTAGGAAAACAGCTGCCGCTACCATCAGGCGGGTTTGCCTCACTCCCCGAATGACAGGGGAGCACAGACATAACCGGTGGCTCCTGATGCCTGTAGTACCAGATTAGAGTAGGTTTCTCTGGTCAGCCCCTGAGGTGGTCAGTAATTAAAAATTATCAACCTCTCTGCCTATAGCGAGTGCCAGGCCACCCACAGCTAGGTGAAATGTAATATATTTACGAAACAAATTCTAAAAGCATTAATTCGCCTTTAGAATTTGCATTAGTTATTTAAATTCTATAAAAGTTTTACTTACGAACAAACAATAATTACTTACTCTTAAATCAAATTGGATTTATGTAACTCGATTACTTTCGTTCGTAGGCATTTGTGAGTTGGACATGTCTCACTGAGACAGTGTGTTGTGGTGCATACTTCTATCGAAATCTATTAAGGACTTCAGATACACAGATACACAGATACACATCCATTCTGCTATACTTGAAAACATCAGAAAAACTCATAAATTGTGAACTGTTCAATAGGCTACTTGTAATTTCCTATTATTATTTAGAAAATAATGTTGAACGTTCCACTCAGTACATTTCCGTATGCAATGTTTATTAGTGATCGTGTCATTTACTTGTAAAAAGTTGTTACAGCCTTCAATGGTGCAACATTTAAAAATTTTTCTAGGAACATTCGTTTTTAAAGCTGTTCGGAGGTGTGTTATAAAATGATGGTCATACTTAATTTCTGTAGAAATAACTTTTAAATTTGTCGTACTCTAAACCAAAATCTCGTAAACGTCTTTTTGAGTTTTATGACACCGACCTATCAAAAAATGGAATGATCATTATGTTGTCAAGCAATTAAATATCGGACTTTTTTTCTCTTGCCTTAAAAAGACCTTGAACTGCATTAAGTACCAAAAACAAAAGTTATATTCAATTCACTTTTCTTATATTGTTTTCTCTATCTTTTGTTTCTGTGTTACTTAGTTTTATAGCTTTTGTTTTATTTTATTACGTATTTCTGCAAAAATAATAAAAATTAAATTTAATTATTTTTATCAATTTCCAATGAAAACTTTGGTACCAAAAAAGGAAGGAAAAAAATAAATAAATACGAGGGACACAAAACACCACTTGAGTGAAGCAATTTATTTGTACTTTAAAGTTTAATTTTCTCATTTTCTTTTCATGAATGTTCTACAAACTCCTACCAGTTCGTTAGTTGTGTGCTTTTTATTTTATTGCTTTTCGATTTGTGCTTCTGCACACTGCCACAGCCAGTAAGTGAAGTAAGAAAACGACACTTTTTTGTAACCGTTTAATGTATTGGCTCTATTAAAATCGTACTCTAAAGATAAACATGGAACGTGACCCGTTTTAACGAGTTTACGACGAACGTCAGAATGACTGTAGTGTGACAATAACATGAAGGTGATAGGATGAAGATGATGGTGCTGCTAGAAATGACATTGGAAAAGATAGAACAAAATGGACACACAAACACAATCAAGCAGAGCTTAACACACAGTATGAAATGGTTTGTAATGGTTCTGCAATATACAGTAGGGAGTTAAAGTAGTAAAAAGTAAAGGAAAACAGAAGAAAAACGAAGAAAACTATTGATTTTTATTATCCACGCTTTATTTTCTAATGGCAAGTACCAAAACATTTGTTGATTACGTTTAGGAATTGGCTAACAAATTTATATATTGTCCATTATACAGTTTACCCAGTGCAGAGTGAGAAATGTTGGAGTGCGAAAAGAAGTGTGGGTGGTTGGTTAAATAAATACTTAAAACTCTTAACACTTTTTCTATTTTTTTTTCTTTTTTACTTTCCTCTCATGTTGTATGACATTGTCACTCGTTTTAAGTTTTCGTCTTCTACTGCTAATTTCTTGGTCAAGAGTGTGTAACAGTTTTTTTTTTAATTTCTTCTTTCAAGAAAAAAAATGCTGGTTATCTGGTAAATTTTCAATTCAAGTTTTGTTTGGGGAGATGTTGACAAATTAAATTGGTGCGTGTTCAAGTTTTTAAATAAAATGAAATTGTAGATTAAGAGGCTAATTTCTTTCTCTTACTCCTACTGCTATATATAAAAACAACAACAACAACAACAACTACGAAAACCAATGTGAAAATAATAGAAATTTAGAGAAATTAAATAAAAGAAATTATAGAAAAGTGTGTACAAATTAGATGATTATTTAGTTAAACTACTCTTATAGATAAAATTTAAATGAATTAACTTTGTTATCAATAGCTGGTTCAGAGATATAAACTGGACTACCCACGCTGGGTTGATTAAATGCTAATCGTAAAGATTAAATTTCCAGCATATTGTAATAGACAGTGGTCATCATCATGACTGCCAGATAAAATCATCAAATTTGAAAATAACATTTTTTTTTTAAATTGTCAATGACGAAAAAGTGAAAAAATAAATTGCGTTTTCATTTAAGGAAAGCTACGTTCAAATGAGGCAAATATTTGATGTAAAAAATTGAACCATTATTTTTTGTGGAAGCATTAAAATATAATTTAATTTAATTAATTTTAATTATTAATAGCGAAGTGACTAAGACCATCAGATCGGTGTTGTGTCACAGACCAGGATGTTTTGTGGGAATTAAGTTACAACCCCAGCACTAGCAGTCAAACACATATCTACTAGACCACTGGAGCACCCTTTAAATTATTTTAAAACAGATAATAATAAGAAATTTTATGTACCTATACATTTGTAATTATTTAAATTTGAAACAACAAATAAATGAAATATTTCAACAAAAAGTGATTAGACTTGTTTCGTCATATATTTCCCTAATGTTAACGCACTCTAAGGCAAACAAAGCTCAATTTCACGGTATACAATAATACTTTTTTTCAACATTACTTTTTAATCCAGTGGTTCAATTCCTTGAAATCACGAATGTGATTTCAGAATCTGGTTTTAGTAGAAAAAATAGTTCTATGACTGCTCTCAAATAGATATTTCGGAGAACATAAAACAACAAATAGATCTTAGCAATACAAGTACATATAACGTTTTTGGTGATTCTTGATCATTTGAGGGCACCATCACAGTTACAATTTTATATAAGCTTACATTTAATGTTGATACCTTCTTAAATCTTCGACAGATCATTTTAATATTTTCACTACAAGGTATAGCAGTTTTATTCATTGAAAAGCGTTACGTTTTCAGAAATATTGATAAATGCAGAACTTGTTAAAAAAAAATTAAATTAAATTTGTTACCAAATATTTGTTTTTTTTTTGTTTTTGTTTTGTTAAAATGGAATATGAAAAAAAGGTTGAAAGAAGTTGATCTGGAAAATATATTTCGGTTTTATTAAAAAAAAAATACTTCTGTTTTTCCCTACAATTAGCAATTAATTAAAAAATAATAATAAAAAATAAATAAAATTTTTTATAGACAGTCAATTTTACAAATTATTCTTAATTCTCTGAAAGAAGTCGTTTTGTCAAATTGAAATTGTGGGAAATTCTGGAAGGGGTCGATTAGTCAACTACATATCTTGCGTTCCAAAGATCGTAGAATTACGGGGATTAAAGCAAAAGAAGAACAAGGAAATTCTATATTTACTATAAAAATCTTGGAAAATTGTCTTATTTCGAGAGAAGGCGTTTTTTTTAAAATTCCACAGATATGTATTTTTGAACTACCACACAGCGATTGATCTTCCTCAGTTGGAGCGATCGTCGTGTATGACTTTGTCGTCACTGATGTTTTTACGATATGATACTTTTCAAAGTATGTAAATAAACTTGATTTGGTGGAAGTTTCGCTCCTAAGAAAGTAAATTATAAGCACATTTTATCCAAAACATTTCTAAGCAAGACTGAAACTTTTTAAAACTTAATTTTAAAAAATTACTTTGTTTTAGATAAAACTTTAAGATTTATAGATAACAATTCTTTTTTAATGCAATTACCTATAGTCTTTGCAACGACATTCCGCAGAATAATGAACAAAATAATTCGTAATTTAAAAAGAAAAATGTATAATTTTAATTATAGATTATGCTAAATTTTTGTGTTTGTTGACAGAGATTTTTTTTGCAATTTTTTATGATTACGTAATCCGAATATGAATTAGAGCAACGACATTCGACATCGATCTTTTTAAAACAATTTATATTATTTTAAAACAATTTATGTAAAAATTTCTTTCGATATCGAATGCAATATTTTTCTTGCACTCAGCTGGTCCGATTTGCAAAGTTCTTTGTGGAAATACGATATTAAAAAGTTAGTTCAATGTGCGAGTACTTACTTTTCTATTGAAGAACATGTATTCGTTATATTACAGCAGCAGCTCAAAATTAATATTCTCACCTCATCCAATTCTCAACAAAAAATTATTAAAACGAATTATCAATATATATGCATTCCATAATTCCATGTGTTTGAACGACATTCTTAGTTTAACTTTGAAAAAAAAATTTACTCGATATTGGAGTATGATTAAAATATTTTTTAAAAAAATATATTACTTTAATTTATTTATGATGTCTCGGTTGTTGAGTGGATAGTATACTAAACTGCCAGGGCTAGAGTTGTACGTTCGATTGACATCAGAGACCCAAGTCTATGAAACTACACCGAGCTTTTGGTCTTAATCAGTCTTCAATAGTTATTTCATGTGGGAGGTACCACGCCTACTTGCTCAATTTCGCACACATTCTGACAATATTTAGTTTGTATGGAGGGTTTTTAAAATTTAATCAAAATCGGTTCAATCGTTTAGGCGTGATTGACCGACAAACAAACAGACTTACAAAGAAATTTATATGAATATGGATAACAATAGAAACTAAAAATTGTGTACCCTTATTTTTTAACTATGTGTGAGCCATCGAAGACCGTGATCCATTTATACGAAGGGTTATTTGATCACGAATGCGATAGTTTGGCTCCAGTTCAATTATACCTAAAACAAAACAACAGCTAGTAACTACTGGTTCTATTTATTACACTTCCTGGAATAAAAAAATTATATTGAGCCCCATTATTATGAGTTAAACCCATGTTGTCTGTATTTATGACTTGTATGCATGGTTCCTAAAGTTTTTTTTTTTTTTTAAATTTTTTTGTTGAGAAATGTATTTACGACCGTAAAAGAGTTATTTTACATAAAGTTTTTTTTGCCAATGTTAGCATTAACGTTTTTTAATTGAATTGAAGTTAAATTGAAGTTATTTAAGGTTTTGTATAAAATTAAAAACAAAGTACGTACAAAGTACAAAACACTGAAATTGATAACAATCCGAATGTGATGGTTCCTCGGCCCCAGAATATTGGATTATGTACATTTGTAAACACAAGTTTAATTTTTTCAGCCCACTGTGCTTTTGTTTTGTTCTAATGTTAGAAATCTTAACCCGCATTTGTTATTCAAGGTTTAACAAAAACAACACCTTGTCTGTTATTTATAAATCAATAAAAATTTTTCGATTTGATTATATTTTTTAAATTTTAATAGATATCTTCATTAATAATTTATATGTTGAAATAAAAAAATATTTTAACAAATCTATGTTAATGGTCTTGTAAACTGTCATTTAAAATTTGTTTGTAAATTTCTTACAAAATAAACCGATATGAGCTCATCAATAAAATATACAGACTGAATGTCTGTTTTTAAGAAAATAATTATTTTTTTTAACTCAATGGATAATAAAGTCGGCTTTTGTCTGTTTTGAAAAGAAAAGAGACACTCGTATATTGAATTTTTTCCCATGAATTTTTTTTTATTTCTTGTAATAATTAAATATAAAAAAAACCAAATATTCGTTACGGTCAGTTGAGTTTTGCATATAAATTGTTTTATTACAAAAAGTGTAGAGGAGAATAACTCTGTCAGCTGTATTACTGCTGTTCAAAATTTGTTTTATTGATTTTTATTTGGCAAAAAAGAGGTTTAATTAGCATTTTTTTTTTGGAAACATGCTTTTGTAGTCATTTTATTTTCTTTGAGCTTTATACCTTTAAAAATGAGTTTAAAAACAGCTCCAGCATATTTTGTCGTGTGTCAATATTTACTTTGGCGCTTCATTTTGTTTTTTCTGTTTCTTTTATTTCAATTTTTGCTGCCGTTAGCCGTTTTATTTTAATGAAAAAAAAAAAGGTTAAATGTTTATTTAAAAACTCATTCAATTGTGTAATTCGGTCTTTTTTTTAATTTATCTTTTAAAGCTTTTTTTTCTGATGCTAAAGTGTTGGGTCAATTCGTTTTTAGTTGTTTTGTTGAGTACTTTTGCTGACTATGCTGGTGGCAAATAAAAATTAATTACATAAAAAATAATACTTAATAAAATAAAAAAAAACCAATTCATATTACTTAAATTAACTACATATCATATACATATCTATACATACATATGTACAGTACTTATGTATATACAAATGTTTGTTAGTCTTTTATTGATCTCTGTTGCAACAAAAAAAAAAAAAATAAAAAAAATTTGTTTGTATAGAAACCGCAACAGATGTTATTACACATTGCAATGCACTGGCGATAAAAATAAAATAATTGGCTCTTAGAGTATGCAGACGACTTAATTTCGTATAAAAATTAATAATGGTTTTTATTTTGTCTATAATTTTAGTGAAAAAAGAATATATTTTTTTTACCTTTGTTTAAGGCAACTCTTTCTTTTAATAGTAAGTTAAGGTAACGGTAAGGACTAATTAGCCCTTGCAAGCGCTGCAAACAAGCAATAGCATCATACCTATAAATATATGCCTATATTATTGTTTTAGATGACTTGTTACATTGCAAGCGTGTTTGCAGCCAAGAGTGATTACCCCTACTGGTTTTAACCGTTTGCATTATTTATACATATATATTATTTATATCTTCTAATTCAAAATATATTTTCAATTAAATTTAAAAATTTTACTTATATTGTTGCAGTTGAAATAGTTTATAACAGGTTGCACTAAATTTGTAATGTTACTGATGTCAAAATACGGGGTGTCCACCGGGAACGTATACTACTTTGTTTGTTTATAATTTTTGATAAAATGAAAAGAAATGTATCTTATATTGATAAATGTTTTATTTAATGTCGGCTATTATGTATAGAACACAGTATCAGATAAATGTGCGCCTCTATTAGCCTCACAAATGCAAGCTCTTTTGAGCACATTTTTTATTACATTCTCAAATATTTCACGCAGTATTTTATTAATTTCATCAAAAGGCAAAAAAAAATTTAAATTTTTTTCCAGAAAAGAAATCGTCATTTGTTACACACCATTTTTTCGTGCCTTTAAGTTGGCGTCTTCTACGAACAGCTCATTGATTTTCTGCTGATTTCCTATTCGATTTAGAGTCTCAATATTTTTCCTAACAATATCTGATATTTTGTAGATAAAAGTTCAAACCCCAGCTCTGACATCTTCAAATAAAAAAAATTAATAAAATAAAAGCTCTGAGAGTAACTTATCGCCAAGAACAAACTTTTTAAGTCTGCCATTTAGATTCGCGCACACAATATGGGTGCTGTATAAAGCTAAGCCGTAATTCTAAAGAAAAGTTGTAAATGACTTAAATATACTATATTTCTTAAATGATTTGGAACTGGAAATAGATTTCAGAATCTTATATAATCCTTTAATTGTGTGTGAAACAAGAAGTCTACTTGGCTTCTTACAACCTTAGGCTTAAGAATTTGACAACCTTTATATTACTAAACAACTGTTCATTTCTCTTGTTCTTTCTGTTCGGAAAAATGGGTAGGAGAAAAGAATTTGTATGATTTAATTCACGCTAATTTCAATGGAGTTCACTTCCTTCGTAAGAAGCTATCATCTTCAAATCTTCAATTAGTTGCAGAATTCGAATTTTTTTCATTAGAAAAATAAAATTTTTTATTCCTCTGCCATTTTTTATTTCCACTATCAATTAAAGTTTTTGAAACAAATTTTTTTAACTCTGGTCTCTTTATACATATAGGGCGTCCCAGAACTCAACGTCAAGCCGAAACGTAATAAAAAACATTTGAACTGAACAAAATCTGTTAGCAAAAATCGGGTTGCTTGAAGTTTCTATATTTTTACTATTTTTTTTTTTTTTGTATGAAACTAACAAATATTGTACCATTTACAATCCTGCTTAATTGCGCGAACTTGTAATTTCACTTGCCAAGGCACTTTAGCACACTTTTTTAAAGGAGGGTCTTTCAAAGGCGACAAATTTTGAAAATTTTAAATTCATAGTTTTACAAATAGTCTTAGTACTAGAAAACTTGGAGCTCTTGCGCCATTATTTTTTATTATTGTTCTAAAAAAGTTATTTAGAGTTACGATTCCAAAGTTCAAAAGAACAAAAATAATAAAAATTAACCACAATAACCGAAAAATATTTACAGTTTGACAAAAATTCTAGGTTTTTCTTAAATGCCCATACTTGTCAAATTGCTTGGGATAGATTTTTTCTGACTTTTCTCATGCTTGTTATATTCAATCCGTTCACGCCATTTCGGCTTGATGTTGTGGTCTGTGACACCCTGTATATGGACATATATAAATGGTCTGTAGAATTGTAAATTCATAGACGAAATTAAAAAAAAGTGGTTATGATTTGAGTAAAAAGTTTCAAACCTGCTGGTTACCACCACTAAAGTTTCAATGATGCTTGTGCTCATTACGCAGTTGATCTGTTGAACAAACAGTAGACTCGAAGAAATATATACATCCGATACAATAGTTGGTAGTGTTTTGCAGTTATAAAATAGCCTTTAATTGTGCTACACCTTTATTTAAATATAAATAGATCGTATCTATCCCTCTATGGTTGAACAACTAATCTTGTTATTCAATTTAAAAATTTTGAAAAATATTTATTAACTTTTTATACAACAGTCACACATACGCATAAATATCTTACTGGATTAAAATTAATTAATTTCCATTTATTTGTAAAAGGGAAAATAAAATTTAATAAAATCATAAATAAATCAATAAGTCAGCCTTTCTTTACCTTTAACCACTAAACTAAATTCACTTTCTATTGTCATCTCTTTGTACATTAATGTTTTATTTTATTTATTTTAATGGTTTCTAATTAATTTAATAAATGTTTTAAAACCTTTTATTGTAATTTATATGAAGAAAATGAAACAAAAAATATTTTCCATTAACACAATGGGTGGTAAAAGCCAAAAGAAATTAAGACCATAATTCAAGCATTATTTTGGTTAAAATGGTTTACCAGGTCATTTAAATAATTGTTGGTTAAATAGAAAATGTACAAATAAAATAAGAAATTTCAAATAAAATTGAGAAAATTCATAGTAAAGCCTGTATTAGGCAATTATCGTTATCAATTAGTAGTCGTTTCTTTAATTATTTAACATAAGCATTAAGGGATTATATTAGGGTATTCAATTATTCGACTTTTTTCTTTGGTCGATTAATCGAGTCAGTAATTATTCGGGTTTTTTTCTTGATCGATTAATCGAATAAAATTTCAAAATTGATCGATTAATCGCATTTTGTTTTATATAAAATAACATACCAATTTTGTGTATTATTAAAACGTTTTATTCAAAAAAACAAATAACCAAAAACATAGTAATGTAATAACTTTTTAAAAATTCATTAATTTTAGTTAATTATAGTGTAGAAAATGTAATGAGATCTCATATTTTATTTTCAAACATATTGAAAAACTAAACCATAAATAATAAATTAATTAATTTTAATATTTGAGATCATATATATAACGATTTAATATATAAAAGTAATAATTTACTACTTCGTATGCAATAAAAATATTAAATAAGTAATTAAAAATAATTCATATTATGAGTTAAAAATTAGTTAAAAAAATTATGCACTTCTATTAAAGTAGTCTTTTAAAAAAAGGATGTAATTTATATGTTTAGCTTTCAACCGATTGTTTTCTTTAGTTTTAATAAAACTCGATTTTGAGAACACTCTCTCGCTGATTGTAGATGTTGGAGAAATTGAGAGAAGTGCATGGCAAAAAATATATAATTTTAGAAATCATCCATTAAATCATTGCAGCCTCTTTTAGGTTTTTTGAAATTTTGTACACTTTTAATTGTTTCATTTAATTGTGATAATCGATTATTTTCGTTTATTTCAATTAAATCTTCTGCAATCATATCATCATCTGACACATTTTGTTCCATATTTTCTAAAAACATTTTCAAAAACAATTTGTTTGCAAAATCTTTTTTTTCAGATGTTGTGCAATATTTTAAAACAGTGAAAATGTACCAGAATTTAGATATAAAATAAGTGTACTAAGTAGTTTTACACGTCTTTCATTTATTCGAATCTTAAGCCTTTCTAATAAATAATTTGGAAAAGGATTGTTTGCATTTTCCATTGTATTAATTATAAATTGTATAATGCCTTCTAAATCTGTCAATGTAGCAGAATCCTTGCCTCGCTCTGTAATAGCGACATCAAGTGGTTTAAGGGCTTTATTCAAATTTGATAAAACGTTAATTTCCATATCTGTAAAAGTCGTCAAACCAAAATCAGATAGAGCGTAATTTACGTATTTACAAATACGAAGAAAATTTTCAATCATGGTATATAAAGACGACCATCGATGCTTTACATCATGTACAAGACGAATTTCTTTTTCTTTTCTTGCAGTATAACATATGTTTGCAATTTCTTTTGTTTTTCATTAGATTTATTAAATATTTTACAACACTTAGGAAGATTATTAATACCATTTATTATTTCTATAAATAAAGTATTTTTTTATATGGATTAATCGATTAATCGTAGGAAATTATTCGAGTTATTCGTTATTCGAAATTTGACTATTTTTAATTGTTCGAACAATTATTTGAACAAAATTCTTCGATTAATCGACTAACGATTAATCGTTTGAATACCCTAGATCAGGGATGAGCAACACGCGGCCCGCGGGCCGCTTGCGGCTCTTTCAACCTATTTATGCGGCCCGCCAAACAAATGTTGCTGCTTCTTAAAAATACACATAATATATAGACACATTAATCAACGAATTTCAATTACGAAGAAACTGAGAAGAGAGCAGTTTCCATGAAAATGTTTTCCTAACCATTAATTATCGATGTGGATACAGTTACCGAAGACTTTCAAGGGGAAGTGATGGACATGCAGAATAATACTGATGTAAAAAATGTATTTCTCTCAGTAAACATCGAGAATGTATGTATATAAATCCTACCACCGATGAAGACTGAGTAATGCACGATTAGAAACTTGTGTATGTGTAGCTATCTCATCAATTCCGGCTGATATTGATCAGGTTGTATCGAAAAAACAGTGCCAAATTTCTCATTAAAAATTTCAAGCAAATACTTTTTTTTTTTGGCATTAAATTTTATATTTTTTATTCTAATTTTTATTATAAATAGAGTTTTGTAAATTATTAGTATTTATGTGCGGCCCTCCAAAAAATTTTAAAATTTAAAGTGGCCCGTTGATTAAAAAGGTTGCTCACCCCTGCCCTAGATTATATATAACTCATACTCGTAATATGTAGTACTGGTTGGTTTTTATTGGTTTTTATTATTTGAAAAAAAAAAACCTACGCTTATTTAAACTTGCCATGCCAGAAATGTTCACATAAATTTAATAAATTATTCAACGATTTCGATTTATAATTAATATACATTAATTTAAATTTTGTATATATGCTGTAGGCTTAGGTAACAGATGTACTATAATTTAAATATGCGGTAGTTTTAGTATATTTTGAATATTTGTTGTGTTTCACAATTAGTAGAATTTTTTTATGTAATAACTGTTATTAGTTATGGCCTTTTTCTATCTTAAAATGTATTTATTGTGGTCAATAAGAACTGGGGAAAGGGGGTGCCTGGTATAGTGGTTACAGCGCTCACACAAAAACTCTAACGGAACAGGTTCAAATCATAGGAAAAGGGAAAATTAAAAAGTTAGTTTGCAGCTTTTTCAAAGTTATAATATAAAAATGAGGGGTCCCCCCCTCCAAGAAGTCCATTTACAAAGGAAACCGCAACCTGACATTCCACTCTATTCCACTTTAACCATTGACAACAAAATAACGAATGACCAGAAGAAAATGTGTGACATATTGGGAAGTAGCAGAGAACAACTAAAATGTACTTAGCGAAGGCACTCACCAGAATCAACATGTAACGATGAGGCAATTGCTGTTGATCATTCAAGGGTGAAGGTATAACACTGGCCCTAAATGATCAATTCTCAGCAATTTGTCTCATTCCTCAGGCGCTTAATAATTAATAATAATATATGTACTGTCGAAAATTCCAATACAATGCACAGCATTCAGTAGAGGTTTTCCACTGAGTATTGTCTCATTCCTAAGGCATACATTCTATCATAAATGTACTGTCCTTCCAACAAAATTCCCTTACAATGGTAACTAAGGACGCAGAATATTTGAAATTATTTAGGGCCACCTGATGATATTAACGGCATTTAAGTAAAATGTGGATAAGGTAGAATAAAGGCAAAAACAAAATAAATTTGTAATTCTGTTTCATCCAAATAAGATGACAATTACAAGAACAGCAATGATGGTAAGAAAAGGAGAATATGATATAAACTGTTGTGTGACTTTACTTCGACTAACTCATACAAATGTATGTACATACGGTAATAATTTCAGTATGCGATTTCCAAAAAAGTATGAGTTAAATAGTTGATGTTTGGTCTTGAATATGCACAGGACACAAAGAACTCTGATGAGACTACCGTAGCTGGAGTCGAAAACAATTGTTCAGTTTGGCTAGTGTACTATTCCTTCACGGACATCATTTCTTCTTTAATTACCAAAAAATAACATTGCAGTTAAATTTGATCTAATTAAAGCGTTTTCTGATAAAAACCAAAAATTAAATTGATCACACCTCTCCTGAGATTCGAACCCGAGTCTTAGGCTCTTAATAGAAATAGTTTGAAGTAGTTTGTGTAGAATTTGTGGTAACTTAATCGACTTATTAGGGCACATACTGAAGCAAAGTAGGAAGATTCATCCCAGCGGTTATCAAATATCGTATAAGAAGCAATGAACGTTGACACTGGCAGACTATTTTAAAATTTGTCAGACCGAAGAAATCGTTGAGAATAGATAGATTGTCAGATAGAGTACGATAGATCGTCAGGTAGAAGTACTTTAATGCCTTGTGCATACTTATATGCATGAATGAGTAGTAGCCAAACGCAATGTAATATGTAGTTATGATTTCTAATATATAATTGAATATCGCCGTTGAGAGACGAATGTCAGTTTTCTATTAGGAGCATGGGCATTCTAATCTATGGTGTCATTTAGTCCGATTGCAAAAATATGGCTTTTTGAATAAATATGTAAAATTCATAGAATTTTAAACCACTTAACTGCGTTTTTCATCACTTACCGGATTAATAACACAATTGACAACATGAACTCTCACGACAAGGTTATTCCAGAAATGAAAGGTGCGACCAAACAACGAGTTTTCTATACAATTCATTTTTTGGTTCACTCGACAATCAACTCTAAAAAGATTTGCTCTGAGAGAGGTACGAGTAGTCCGATTCGATATTAATGCTTTCATTTCATCACAAGTATCGATAGAAGAGTGTCGATTCTGCAATGAATAGATGAAGTTCGACACCTTATTTTAATTAATACTCACGTTCGTACTGTAGTGTAGAATTTCTTGCACCATTTAAGAAACATTTATTTGATTATTTTTATTTTTTTTTTTTTTTTGGAAACACAAATAATTGAAAATTAAAAAGAAAAAAAAAAGATCTTTTGCCTAAAGATTAAAACATAAATATCATTAATCTGATAAGCCTTATCTAGAGCTAGACATTCCAAAGTTTTTTTTTTTTGACATTCATGGACATTCACGTACATTCACATGCTATCTTTTCCTTGCAAATAAAGCCTTAACTGCACAACAAAATAGATTGACTACTTTTGTTGATGTTTTATTAAAGAGTGCCTGGCGTATTTTAAATAAAAATTCCCCGGGAGTCTTCTCAGTTTTCCCCTATAAATTCAATTGTAAAAATTGGAAAAAAATAATAATTCCAGGTAAATTTTTATTTATAATTGGATTTATAAACTATATGTTAAACTTACATCAGCGCATTTGTTTACTGAGAAAAGCAAACAAACTTTATTTGCGTTGCAAGCTGGCAAACAATAACTTTCTAATTACCGATACTTTTTTTTCCTTTTAAAAAGTTGAGGGCCAGTCTTATTGTAGAATTGTTTTTAACAAAGTACCTCAAGCAATTCAGTTGTCATTAATAGTCGACACTTACAAATTTTCTTACGAGTACAGTCGAATTCGGATATAAGCACACGGTTTAAATGTTTACTTTTGTTTTCTATTAAATTCAAAGGTATTTAGCTCCGTTTATAAAAAAATCCGTTTTAAAGAAAACACGCTTAAAGGAAGCTGATTTTGCGTTAAAAAGCCCAGAAATGTATTAAGAATTTATCGACTACAAAAAAATTTAGCACCGGCTCATTTTCATTTCATTATTTTGTGCATACTTACATTTTCTAAAGTACTTTTCATGGTAAGAACTTTCATTTATTGCTACTATGTTATTATTTAAACGAAAGAATTTTTTTATTCAAAATCCTTTTAAAGGAAACTTACTCATTTTTCTGTTTTCTATTTTTAGGTACGAAAAGCTCATTCGATTTCTATATGTAAGTTATAATTATATTAAAATTTTTAATTTACTTTTAAAATTTATACCATCATATTGGCAAAAAAGTGCCAATAAATAGTACAAAATTAGTTTTTTGATTTGTTTTAATTGTCCCTATAGTGTTTTGCGTTTTCGTTGTCATTGCCGAATTTCAACATTTTCGTTCTAGTTTAAAGAAATCAGGCAAAATTTGTAATTAATCTTTTCCAAAAATATCAAAATACGACAATAATACGCCAAACACGATAAGGGTGAATGTCGCGCTCATTGGTTATACTGAAAAATTCGTTATATCGTGAAAAATAAGCCGAGGTTTTCCTATATATGTTTTGCAAAATGTTTCATATCTGCTATCAAAAATGACTACTTTATGACAACACCTTGTACTGAATCTCTATGTAAAAGTACTAGTTATTGAGGCGTTTTTTGCTCCACTTATAAATCGTAACTTATAGCTTTTACGATTCCATATACTGCCTATATAATTCGGGATATTTACAAAGTATGCAAATACGTTACATTTACTTTTTTTGTTTTTGCTTTTATATTAAAAAATATATATATTTCTTACCAATAAAACAATCACAAATTTATGACAATAAGACATAACAACACATTACACTACCCGAAATATATAATAGATTTCAAAAGTGTCATGTTAAAACTGTATTTTTGTAAAATATCCTCAAAGTGGCTTTTACCTATCGTTATATTTTTTTTTTTACTTTTCCAAAAAAAGTCCTGCGAATTGTTTTACCTCTTGCAAAAAAAAAGCAATAAAGTTTCATGATTTATTGACTGTATTTTTAGAATATTTTATTTACAGAAAAAAAAATCAATTTCCTTAAGCAAACAAAATAAATTCATTCATCTAAAAATCAATGGAAAAGTATTTAAATTTTATGATTAAAAAAATATATTCTTTGACGGATTGTTTTTATTTTTTTAAGAGACAAAATTCATATTTATTTTATCAAGAGGAGAGACTTTTACCATTTTAGTGTTTGTTTTTTAAATAAATAAAATACAATAAAACAAAGCATAACATACGAGTACTCTGTTCAGTTAGAAAACGAATATTTAAAATATTCTTACAAAAAAATAAAAAAATTATCTGACTGACTGTTAAAGAAAAATCCCTAAACTCCCATATTAAATGATGTATTGTGTCTGATATGATAACAAAAAAAAAAAAAAAAAAGACTAAAAAAAGGCACACTGACATGAGCATTAAATAAGTAAATGTTACAAAAACAACAATAACAAGAAATACTCATATAACAATAAAAACAAAAACAACAAGTGGCTGTCAGTATGGCAACAAACAGGGAACAAGTACACCATAATTTACATGTCTGTAGGATATCTGTCAGATATGTTTCATTCTACTGTTATTGTTGTTGTTCTTGTTATTTTCAGACTTACTACATACATAAATGCTTACACATACACACACATACATATATGCGAGATATAAAAAGGGTTCAAAAAAAATTTGATATTTTAGTGATAAGTGTATGGATTTTGATATAAAATACTGGTACATGCAGGCGTACATTAAAGGTACATATTTGTAAAAATATTTACAAAATGTTCCAGACGTACAATGTACCCTACGAACAAGAAAATATGTTTCAAATGCCTAATAGGTGTGTTATAGACGTTTTAAAGAGAATTGTAACATATTATTTGATACCTCAAATTCTTTATTTATATAAGTATTTATATATGTGAGCAATTTTGAGGTTGAATAATGAAATTAAATAATAAATTGAGCTGCCATCTTTTAACATTTATTTAGTAAAAGTTTGGAATTTTCAACCATTGAAGGCTACACTCATGAGCAACGAATTTTAATTTTGAAATGTTTACTGTATCACTTAATAATATTGGATCAGGTTTTCCTCGTAATCCGGCTCCTTCTGAGAATGTTGTGCGTAATTTAATCGCTAAATTTGTGGCTCACGATAGTGTTGCTTACAATACACCAAAACAATACGCTCGTAGTGGACACAGTAATGCAAACATAACCGCTGTACAGCAGAGTCTTGAGAATGAGTCTGTAACATCCAATCGACGATGTTTGCGAAAATTGGTCATCAGCAGAGACACTTTGCTCAACATTTTGCATAAAAACCTTCATCTTCATGCTTACAAAGTTCAACTCGCCCAAGAATTAAAACCAGCCGACTAATGTTTGGGTGAAACATTTTTGAATTCGCTGTTTGAAAAACTGAACGGAAACCACGCATTTTTCAGAAAAATCATGTTTGGCAATTAGGCCCATTTTAAATTACGCGATTTTGTTAGTCGCCGTGGTCTAGTGGTTAGTGTGTTGGCTTACTAAGACGATAGTGCCGGGTTCAAATCTCAGCACCGACATCTTGAAAAAAGAAATATAAAAAAAATATTTCTTTCGGCGACTACCTCTCAGCAGTCTTCTGGCAAAAGCTCTGAGAGTAATTAATTGCCATGAAAGAGCTTCTCAAGTCTGTCGTTCGGAGTCGACATTAAACTGTAGGTCCCGGTACTCATGGATAGAAATTTACACACACAACATGAGTGCTGCGAGAAGCTAGGCCGTAGTCCTGACACAGGGTTGTAAAGGCCAGTTATGTATGTATGTATGTATGATTTTGTTAGCAAAAATCTACAAACAGTCCTCGAAAAACCATTACTTTGCGGTTTGGGTTTAGGCGCCACCATTGGCCTGCATTTTTTCAAAAATGAGTAAAAAAAACTTCGTTGCAGTGTATTCTCTGCACTACCAAACCAGGATAATAGATTTTTATACCTACATGAACATTTGCCAGATTCTATTATTAATTACCATATTTCTATTTTACATTGGTATTAATAATACTAAATTTGTCAAAAAAAAAATTCCAGCTTACTTCCTAACCTTAGATTTTCCTAACCTGTACTAACAAAATACTGGCATGCTTCGCTACCCCTATTTGAATTAAACAAAAATTTAACATTAAGCACAAGTTCATGTACTTATTGATATATATAACTTGTTTAATGTTAAAATATAAAATCATACCATGGCCATTTAACCAATTGCCCACACTATTTGGATGATGACTTCTATTGACTATAAACTACAAACCTTTGTTTTAACCATTCTCAAGCTCCACAAAAAGCAGAGGCTTATTTGGGATAGATTGAATTTAATTGGATACCATGAGGAACATTGTCATTCTATGCTCAACAATTTTGTATCAGAGTAGGAAAATAAACAAAACTGAACGTTTAAACTTATTTTGTTGTATTCTTTACAATGAGTAAAACAAAAATAAAACAGAATCAGTGAGAACGATTGTCCTATTTAACTTTGTATATTGTTTTTGTTTGGAGTACTACAAATACACTAACTCAAATGTGCGTAAGTACAACAAAAAATGAATGAGAAGAAAAAGAAAAGAAGAAGAGAAAAAAGAGCAAATTATACGAATGTAACGGAATAACAAAGCAAGCACAAGAGCGAAAAGCTAATTGTTTTATATGCGTTCTTTCTCATTTAGAAAGTATTTGTTTGGTTTTGTTTATGTACAATACCATTAAAAAAATTTTGATAAGTGTATGACTTTGTTGTAACGTTTGCGAAATGTTTTGTTTTTTTGCCCACTCTGTTTTGTATGTTTACGTACCCATTCAACCAGAAATTGGCCACATCGCTGAAGGTAATTTTTCGACGGATTTGCTTTTCTACATTCCCCGAACAGAACATCGATTTTGATAAAACAATTTTATGACCAGCACGTGTTATTGAATGCTATATCTGTCCATGGTGATGTGACAAAACAGCCTGAATATACATATGTCAAAAATTTGACAGATTTTGCTTTAACAAGATGGCGCTTAATAGTTTTCTGTCACTTAATTTTGTTAATGCTATCTATACAGGCCAAATAGATTTTTAAAATACAGTATGCATTTTTCTTTATTGTTTTTCTTTTTAAATATCTAAAAAATAAAGACATTTATAGAATAGTTCCGAATAGTCTAATGCTATAATTTCTGCATTAGTCTGACAAAGGTTTTTCAAAGTCTGCTGCAGCCTAGCAACTTATTTAAATTTCATTAATATTAAAAAAATAAAAAAGCTACCGATATAACTTTGAATTTTATTCCAGTATATGTATGTGTTTTACTTTTATTTTACTAGCATATACATTTTTTTTTTTACTTTTTTTAGATGTTGGACATGAGAGCGCTTTTCATTCAAAAAAGTATATTTTCAAAATTTTCACCAAAATAATAATAAACCTCTCAACAAAAGATTGATGTGCTTCTGCAAACACTGAGCAATGGCAAAATAATTTTTTTTTTTTCAATATTTTTTTTTATCAATGAGTTGTAGACATTTTTATGGTTTTGCAAAAAAAAGAGGAAAAATATTAGAATTCGAATAATTTTGTATAGAATTTGAATATGAAATATGTATGTGTTCGCTAGCTTCTAAACACAACAGCTCAGACATTTTAATTTTAAAACTTAAGGATAGACAGTGAAATGACCATTTAAAATATAATAAAAAAGATATAAAAAAGTATTTGCATATGAAAAGATCTAACGTTACTTGTTTTCAATAAAGAAAATTTTAAATAACAAATATGAAATCTCATATAAGTATGTGATGTGACCATAAATACGAAAATGGTCTACGTCATATATTTGTAGCTTCGAAATATTTAATGAATTGCATTTGATTAAATTAATAAATACTTTTACAATATGAACGATTTTAATTTAAAACTCATTAGTATTGATTAATCCAAATTTGCTATGAATTTGAAATTTTATGTGAATTTCACACGAAAATATTATTTTTCAAATTTGAGTTGACTTAGACCATTTCCAAAAATAACAGAATGTCATATAAATCATTTAAAGCTACAAAGAACTATGAGTTTTATTATATTATCTCATAAATATATTTTTAATCATTTTTAAGTCTGACGAAAACGGTAATATAAAACAGACTGTAAGAAACCAATGATATCACGTAGTGTAAATAAATGGCTTGACATCTTAAACGATGAATCCAACTACAGATTTTAGCATGTTTTCCCCGATTTTTACGTACATAAGAGTACATACATAATTGGCCATTACAACCCTGTGTCAGAGTTACTGCCTAGCTTCGCGCAGCGCTCATGTTGTGTGTGTTAATTTTTATCGATGAGTAATGGGACCTAGAGTTTAAAGTCGACCCCGAACGACAGATTTGAGAAGCTTTTTCATGACAATCAATTACTCCCAAAGCTTTCTCCAGAAGAATGCTGAGATGTATTCGCCGAAAGAAATAATTTTTTGTTATATATATTTTTTTTTTTCAAGATGTCAGAGCTGAGATTTGAAGCCTGCGCTATCTCAGCGCTGACATCTTCAAAAGGAAATATAGAAAGAATTATTTCTTTCAACCTAATGTGCTGGAGGCCCGAGATTCGAGCCTCTTTCAACTTTTTTTATAAAATGTTTGTATACTTCATTTAAAATTACCTTTTTTTTAACACGACAACTAAGTTTTACTTTGAAAACTATATTATCTTTAATTTTTGTTCGTCTCACAGATTAATATGATTCATAAAAATTAAGTGTAAAAAAACGTTGCCTATATTTAGGAAGTAATTTTTAGAACATTTAAAGCCTACTTTAAAGCTTTCAAATAGCGCTCTAAAGGCATTTAAATACAAACAATTGTAAGGATTGCTGAACTTCCCTAATATATTATCCTTCAAAAACTTTTAAAAATCTTTTTTATCATCAAAAAAATATAATTGTAAGTGCAGTAGCCTAATCTATAACCACATTAATTATATCACTAATCCAAATTTTTCATGGCTTTTGAAAAAGCCCTAAAACTCTCAACTAATACATATGTTCGTACGCTACTCCTGCAAGTGTAGTCAGCATAACAGCCAAATAGATGAGTTGATGGATATATTAAATAAAAAAAAATATTAAATTTAGTTGCTACAGTGTGTTGCCAAAATTTTTTTTTGTCATGTTTCCACGTAAATTGCACAAATTTTAGTCAAACAATATGTATATATGTGTTTAAAACACACAACACAACAGCGCCTAAAAGTTGATTATTAATTAATATCTACAGGGTAGAAACTTTGTTTTTTCTACACAAAGCATTATTATAAGGACATATACTTATATAGGGTGTTTTTTATTGAGGTATAGAACTTTAAGTTGGCATCACTTTTTTAACTGGCGGCCATTTTGTCAGCTGTCAAGTGATTAATATTTAGTTTGGTTTGCCATTTCATCATGAACAGGTTGACAAAAAAACAACGCTTGCAAATCGTGCAAATTTATTTCGAAAATAATGTTCGCGAAGTTTACCGCAAGCTCCGTCCATTTTATGGTCGACATAATCGTCCATCAGAGCAATTAATTCACTTAACCATGGATCGTTTTCGCACTACGTTTACTCTATGTGATAAAACGCATCCGCAGAGACGTCGAACAATGCGCACCGAAGAAACAATTGCCGCTGTAGAGCAAAGTGTTGAAGAGAACCCGAATGAATCGATTCGCCACCGTGCACAGCAATTGGAGCTTTGTCCATCAACTTTATGGAAGATTTTGCGCAAAGATCTTGGCTTGCGACCTTACAAGATCCAGCTTGTGCAAGAATTAAAGCCGCGAGACCATGCAATGCTTCGTGATTTTGGTGTATGGGCCGAAAATGAGTTTGATCTCGATGCTGATTTTCATCGCAAAATTTTGTTCAGTGATGAGGCTCATTTTTGGTTGAATGGCTACGTCAACAAGCAAAATTGCCGCATTTGGAGTGAAGACAATCCACATGAGACCCTTGAGACGCCATTACATCCACAAAAACTGACTGTTTGGTGTGCTTTATGGGCTGGTGGAGTCATTGGGCCATACTTCTTCCGAAATAATGCTGGAGAGTCAGTTACCGTTAATGGAGACCGGTATAGAGCCATGATAACCGACTATTGTGTTCCCGAATTGGATGGCATGAATGTGGATGAGTTGTGGTTCCAACAAGACGGCGCTACATGCCACACAGCGCACGTCACAATCGATTTATTGAAGGAAACATTCGATGAGCGCATAATATCGCGGAATGGACCTGTCAATTGGCCACCAAGATCGTGTGATTTGACACCATTGGATTATTTTCTTTGGGGATATGTGAAGTCGCTCGTCTACGCCAACAAACCAGAAACTTTAGGGGACTTGGAAGCCAACATTCGTGGCGTTATTGCCAACATACGGCCCCATATGCTCGAAAAAGTGGTTGAAAATTGGACCTGTAGAATTGGCTTTATTCGAGCTGGCCGCGGCGGCCACATGCCCGAAGTCATATTTAAACAATAATGGCATAAAATTGTCCTTCCAATAAAGACAAATTGATGGACATTAAAACGATTTTCTTGTGTTTTATTTCAATTCCAAGTACTATACCTCTAAAAAAACACAGTGTATATACATATATACATTTTAATAATGATATACATACGGGCAATTTATGACCTAAATTTCTATTTAAAACGATTTTTATTAAACCCAAAAGGAAAATAAAATTATTTTACATGCTTTTTATTGGATTCATATTTTTACAAAAAAAAAAAAAAAGAAAATTGACAAATTTTAATTAAAGTTTTATTTAAAATAAAACGAAAATGACTGTATAAATAAAATACCTTTTGAATGTGGGAAAATCAACATACAATCTTGCAGTGTAGGACAAAAAATGATAAAAACAAAAAAATGTTTATAAATCCACTCAGAAACACACCAGTAAAGAGAAAATTAATGAAATTGCTTAACTATTATTCTCACCCGAGTGGTAATGGTTTCTTAAAACAATGTTGACAAATAAAACTAGCAGCCGTATACATAACAAACATTTAGCAGTGTGTTATATCCAGTGGCTAACGAACTGAAAACTGGGGACTGTATAAGTTAATTAGACAGAGTGGATATTACACATACAAAGTCGATGTAGACACTCTAACTTCTTTGAAAGTCTTACGTAATGGAAAACCCGATTTTGACAGTCCGTTAGACTTTTATTGTTGTCCAAAAATAATGCCATTTTAGCTGTTTTCATGTCAAATGTGGCTAAATATTCATAATTTCATTTGTGTTTACTTATGCTTTGTTGAAATGTTAAGTTGATGTTACTGATAGATACACAAATTTAATGTTTTCATTTCGGTATATGATGCCAGGCAACTCCGCACAGTAGTTAGTCTTCATACATTTTTGTGTTAAAAATACAGAATTTACACTACTTTGTTTGTTTTTAATTTTTGATTAATTGGAGGGGAATAAATCTTATATTGATAAAATTTTTATTTAATATCGGCAATTATGTACGGCAGACAATATCAGATAAATATCCGCTCCTGTTAGCCTCACAAAACGAGCCATTTTGATTATATTTTTCATTGCATTCTCACACATTTCACGCGGTATTTCATGAATTTCATCACGAATATTTTGTTTAAGTTGTTCCGGCGTATTTGGTTTGTTTGCATAAGTTTTGCTTTTCAGATATCCCACAAAAACAAGTCAGGTCCAGTCAAATCAGGCGACAGTGGAATCCAATCAACATCATTATTGCTTGAAATAATTTTTTGTGGACAGAAGTCTCGCAGTAATTCCATTGTAATCCTGGCTGTATGCAATGTGACACGGTCCTGTTCAAACCATATGTTAATCAAGCCCAAAGTATGCAGTTGTGAAGTTAAAAAGTGTTTAATCATATCACGGCATCGCTCCCCATTTACAGTTACCATTACTCGGTTTTCAGTTTCAAAGAAGTAAGATCCAATGACTCTTCCTGACCAAATTGCATACCAGACTGTCACTATTAATGGATGAAAAGATGACTGATGAATTATTTGAGGGTTTTCTATTGCCTAGAACCGACTATTCATTTTCTTCATATATGGGCAATTTCAAAAATTTTCGACATTTTGATATTTTTTTTTTTCCAAATTTTTTTTTTTTGGATGACACGAATGACGCTTTGGTCACGTGAAGGGTGATATTTTAGCATACCAAAACAGTTCGCGTTAATCATTTTCTGCAAACGGCGCGAAAGTTATGGAGGTTTTAAGTTAAAATTTCTTTAAAAAAAATTTAAAGTTAAATTTATTGGTTTATTTTAATAAATGTTATATGATCGCATGAAACTCATTTCAAATTCATCAGTGCAGTCCAAATTCATCAATGCACTGATAAAATACATAAAAAATATCACATATAATTAAAATTTCTTAACATTAAAAAAGGCGAATTTTTGCAAAAATGTGAATGTTTCACCGATTGTTATAATACGTGTTTATATAACGCATAACTAATTTACAGAAAAACTATGTTTTCACTTGCAAATTTAAAAAATAAAAAAAAATATATAAGAATTATTTTTGAGGTTAGGATTTTTTTTTTTTTTTTTTTGATCTGTAAAATTTAAAATCATGAAAATTTTTTAATGCCTATTCGGTTTTATTATCAAGCTTAAAAAAACCTTACGTTTGATGTTAATCGCGGCGGAATCTATACATAACTGCAGATGTCACAAAGCAAAATGTGTTTGAAGAAAAATGCCGCTATAACCGGTAAATATGGACCGAATTCAACCGTATTTATATATGATCTTTAGTTCACCTCCGCACTTTATTTCCAATACTTTAAATTGATTTTAAACCACTGATTAACTAAAAAAAACGCGAAACAAATTCATGAAATTTGCAAACGTTTTATTTTCTTTATAAAATTTTTGCGTTTCAAAATATTTTAACGCCTTCTTGACGTTGAGGTGCCATTTACTAAGAAGTTTAGATCACGCAATACATAAACCAGTTTTAAATAAGATTGCAAATGTCAGGCTCGAAAAACTGTAATTTTTGACAAATTTACGCCAATTCTATAAAAGTTTGAGGTCATCGTTCTCAGCAACTAGCAGCCTGACATCGACGTAATATGGCGCAAATTTTAGTAAATTACACCATCTATTAAATACTGTTGACGAAATGCAATTTTCTTGAACGGCGCAAAAACGCTATAGAAAAAACTGCGAAAATTAAAAAATCGGAAAATTTTGGTTTCAAAAATGAACCGCTATACAACTTTTTCCCAAATAGTAGTATTGGCATAACTTTTATAGTGTAAATATCTACAAAGTCTAGTGACTTTATTTTATATCAGTGGGCATCGGAAGTTTAAAACTAAAAGTAGAAAAGTGATGAAATATGAAAAAACTCTTGTAAATTTCAAGCCTTTTTTTGAGTTTTTCGATATTTGAGTGCCCATAAATTTTAGAGATAAAGAACTGATGGTCTGAAATTTTGAATTTCCCAGGTTTCTAGTGTGGCCTACCATTCCCTTTTGACCGTTTTGGTCAATTCGAAAAACTGGAGAAATAATAAGCATCTGAACTCAGTTTCATCAAATGTTGAAAATTTTTGAAATTGCCCATATCTATTCAAATGAAAATATACCTCGTCACTCATTTCTTGTAACTTTATCATTGTCACAGTAATCAATGACTGATTTTGATAAAACTAAAACAATTAAAACATGTTGATTTGCCGAATATTTTTCCATAATAAATTTGCCACGTCTCTACTTCGCGAAACAAAGTAATATACCATCCCGGCGGACACCCTGTATAAGAAGTGGTCATAGATCCTTGAAAGTTGGCACCGGGCATTATGTTGATTTTATTAAGGAAATATTGAAATTTGATCAAAATCGACTACGCCATATAATCCAAATTGATGTAATTGCATACAATTGTTCTTTTAAAATCAAAAGTCTGCATATATATGTGGTAAATGCATACAAATTCGGCTGCAACGACCACCCATAGAGCATTGTGTGTCTCTGGCATTTTGGTGGCAAAAATGAAATTCTTAAGAAACTAATGATTGTTATCTATAGAGAAGATTTTCATTTAGAAAAAATCATAATTTGATTTCATAAAAAAATTCTCTGTAAATCTCTCATATGTTGCAAACTGAAAACTGACAAACATTTTCATGTTTCTTCTATTTTATTCTCCACTGTCATAATTTAATGTTATTAAACTGATAGCTTTCCAAGCTACTAAGTCTTTTATTTTAAAACAAATAAATCCTTTTAACACCTGCATAATGTCAATATAAAATTACAATAATTTACTGCAAAATTAAAAATGATTAAAAACATATTGAAATATGTTCACGAGTCTATATATGTTTTGAAATGACAACATATTTTGTGTTTTCTTTTTGTTTTGTTATCATAAGCCGCCCTATAATTAAATTGATATAAATTATATAGAAATTTCAAATATATTCACTAATTAAATAAATTATGATGATGCTTTGACAAGATAACTCATAATTTATGTCTTAATCAACAAAATAAAATGTTTTTCTTTTTGTTCAAAGAAAGAACACAATGATTTGTTATTAAAAGTCTTTAAAAGCAATTTATTTAAATTAAATCTTCAAGTACCAGTTTTCACTCTCACTCTGCATACGAGTACTAAAAATCCAAACCTCCAACTGGTTTTCATTTTTTTTGTTTAAAGAATTTAATGGAACAACGAAAGAGCCTGAGGTCTTTAGAAAATCTTTGAGATCTATTGCGCTATAGGACAAATATAAACAAAATTATAAATAAAAAAATATATAAAAATATCTTATTTTTCAACATCCTCAGCTGGTATAAGACTTACAACAAGTGCTTTGGCGGCGGGTGTGTGATTTTTTTTTTTGTATAAAAAATAGAGAATTTGTGTCGATTATTGTTCCCTACATGACTTTTTTTTGTTAAATGGTTGTGTGTTGAAATCTAGCAGTAGATTATAAATTGTATTTTTACCATTGTTGTTGTTATTGTTTGTGTATATAGTATAGCATGTTTACATGATAACATCGCACAGGGTCATTGGTTATTTTGGGCTCTGTAACCCTCCCATGGTGATCAACAATAACTAATGAAGATTAATTTTGATTTTTTTGTTTTTTTTTTATTTTTCATTACGATTCCTTAAGAGGAACACATAAAGTGTTTAAAGGTTTTCATTTGGTAAAAAAGAAATCTGTACAGAAATAAAAAAATTTTTTTCGATGAAATCTTTTTAGTTACATTTAAGATGAATAGATAGGGCTTAATGAGTTTAATTGTTCTTTAAAATATATTTTCACATGATTGAAGTTGCTGATAATTTAAATTTTAGGCAAAATTGTATATTTTAAAAAGTGAGAGTTTCTTAGTGAAATCAAAATAGTATTTGATTGGTTAAGTTTAAGCTCTTTATGAACTGAACAGTTTTTTTTTAATTAATCTTAACCTTAACAAACGACTAATTTCTGAAAAATGTATAACAGTCAATAAATGTCATTTAAAAAAACCATGCTATGGCATCTCCTGTCGTCTCAAATACAGTGTCATGCAAAGTTATCGTAGAGTTTTAGCATGTTATTGAAAATTGGCTGATTCGCTGTAGCTCATTGTGTTGAATACCATGAGTTTTTGTGTATAATGTTTTAATAATGTTGTATAAATATTGGTTACATCACTCGGTGTTGCAGGAGTTTGTAAAACTACTTATATATACTAGGGTGGGTCAATTTTTTTGCCTACTAAGCGTATAGCAAAATCGTAACCTACGGGAAATTCTAAGAACTTTTCCCAAAGAAACCATGGTTCTAAAATCAAAATCGAGCTTCCGGTTTTTTAAGAGAAAATTTGGTGCTCAGGTCATCAAAAAATAATGCTATTTTTTTGGAAGTATTCATGGCAATTGGTGAATAGTTGACCTGTAACGCTGGAAGAGGGCTTATTTTAAAGGATATTATCTCAGCTTTCTATATCTGTCCTCATTTATAGAAAATTATTTACCCAAGTTATGGTTTTGGAGGTTTATGTCAAAATAATAATAGTCAAACTGTTAAAAACCTAAAACTAAGTATTATTATTGAGCAAAATTGAAGCTGGTATATTTGATGAGCCTCAAATTCGGGGTCTGTACGGTGACCAAGCATTTAATGAGGATTTAGGTCCTGCTTATTTGGAGGAATGGGAAGCATTCCAGGACATCGTTCACAACTTTTTGGGAAACTACCGAAGTCCTGATTACGCTGTGAAGATCAATACAATACTGCAAAAATTCAATGCCATTGGTAAGCGTTGAGTGAAAACATGTATTACAAAAAGTCCGTTATTTGAAAATTTATTCTTTTTAACTTTTAGGTTCAAATATGACACCTAAATTACACTTCTTATTCAGTCATTTGGATATTTTCCCCACGAACTTGGGCTCCGAAAGTGAAGAACAAGGTGAAAGATTTCACCAGTAAATGGAAGAAATCGAAAGACGTTTCAAAGGTTGGTGGGATAAAGAAATGATGGCGGATAATTGTTGGTTCCTTATTAGCGAAGATCCATCCGAAAAAACGCAAAATTTTATGTCGCTCGTCATTTTAATTTAAATTTTTTGAATTTATGCCGAATATAGTGTGTCAGCAATAAAAATGAAAATATTGTCGTTCCACAAACTAGTTAATAAAAACTTTATTTTTCGTCAGATTTTTTTCAAAATACGCCTAAAATATTGGTAATTAAATAAGCTATTTTAAAAAAAAAAATTAAAAATTCTAGATTTTCAATATAACGTAGGAAAAAAATGAAATAAAAATGAAAAAAAACGTAAAAATAGGCAAATTTTTAACATCGAGGTGCTATAACTCAGCCATTTCTTATCAGATAGAATTTTCCAGCATATCGACGGAAAAGGCATTCACTTACCTTTCCATCGATATGCCACATATCTCGGTTGGACTCCACAAGGGTTTGAGTAGGACCATACACCGAAAAACACAAAAGTACCGTTATCTAAAAAACAATACTTAGGAAAAAAACAACTGCGTTTTTCGTGTTCACGAGGTCCCAATTAACTTGTCTAGGCATGTGGTGTTCTTGGTATTTTTCCAAATTAAAAATTTTTAAACCTGTGTATTTAATGCAAATAATAAAAAATAATTTGAATTCTTGTTTATGAATACAAGTATAATTAGAATAATTTTTTTTAATTAGATTTTTAATAACTTTTTGTGCTAAACAATGCTTGTCTAAAGATATACATTTATTTTATGATGTTGAAAGAAAACATCAACTAATAAAAGCAAAACGAAAGAGATAAAATTGTTGAATAAATATTTCCCAATAAGATCTAATAAATATTACCGTAGTATTAAATGCTTTATATTATTTCGCATTTTTAAATAAGTTTGAAACACAAAGGAATTGCAATATTAATTAATTTTTTAATTGACTTTCCTTTTATTGAGACCAATACTTACGGTGACCATTCGTCCTTATTTTTAGAGGACAGTCCTTTTTTTTGACACAAAATTAAACAAAAAGAATTTGTCCTTCTTTTCAACTGAATTGTCCTTTTTTTAATTAAATAGTCCTTTTTTTATCGCTATTTCATTATTTCATTATTTCTTTAAACTTCAAATTATAAGTTTTATTTTCCCCAAATTCCCAAAACTTAAACATCAAATGCAATAGAAATTATAATCAGCGTGAACTACCTGGCAACACCGAATGAGGTATGTTCAATGCTTTAACTTGTCAGCAATTTTCAAATGAACTGTGCCGAATTTAATAAAAGTAATATATTAAAAAAAATACATTCTACAGAAAAGTATCAATCATAGTTTTTAAAATAATTTAATTAACTATTTTTAAATATAGACAATTTTTTTTAAAGCTGTGTGAATTTCTGAGCATTATAAACATTAAAATAAGTATGTTAAAACTTGTACTAGTCACTAGCAATTTTATATTATATAATATTATATAACTTATGTGTAATATATAAAATAAAACGTAAACTTAGTGTAAATACTAAAAATTTTTATTTATTTTCTAAATGTCCTTATTTTTTCGTTTAAAAATATGGTCACCGTACCAATACTCAATTATTATCATCATATATATTATTTCTAAAGCACTTTGTTTTGTCGGTTGCAAATATCTCCTATACCTAATCTCCTAACACTAATGACGAAAAATAATTTGAAATTGAAAAATTATTATATTCATTGATAAAAATTACATTTTATATAGAATTGCGTGACAATACTGTTGCCATTATGATTATATGTTTTTGTTCAAGTGTGGTAATACAGGGTCGCTTAATAGTAATACAGTTCTACATAATATAGTATGTATATATTAAAATCCATTCTGGCAATACCGCTATTCACTATAAAAAGCTGTTTTGGCAATACTTTGCAGTAGTTGTTATTATGATTTTTAATATTTCTATACTTTTAATAAAATGTATTGAAGTTACTTAAATTTCTATTAATTATTTTTATTTTATGTTACAAAAATGACAACTAACGGTGCGAAATATTCGCACGGGTCATCTAGTCATTACATATAAGATAAGTTGCTGTCAATTTGACAAAGACCAGTATTATATCTTCACCCTTAAATGATCAACAGCAATTGCCCCATCTGTCGTTGTATATTGATTGTAGTGAGGATCCTCGCTAAGTAGGTAGCTGTTATCTATTACTTCCCAGTAGATGGCACTTTTTCTCCTAATCATTAGTTTTTTGATGCCAATGCTTTTAAACTTAACTTTTACAGCCAGGCCCACGATATCGAATCGTGTAGTTTTAAGCGACAAACAGCTGATTTGCGGCACACTAATTTTTGTGTTGCCAAATATAAATGCGATTGGTAACACAAAATTTTTTTACACACCTATACATAAATAAACAAAATCGGAATAAGTTTGTTAACTACATTTCTGTCAAGTTAAACTTGCACACGGTTGCATTTTTTACTGTACAATTTAAACATTTCAGCGCTTTTTTCGTGTATATTCGCGATTATTTTTTGATATGTTGATATGGCAGCTTTGTTGTTTATTTACATTACGTTGCAAAGCGAACGATAAAGTGACAATTAGTGGGCCGCAGTTTAGATTCACAGTGAGTGACTGAGTTTCTTTCGCTTAAGTTTTCTTTCGATATCGTGGGCCTGGCTGTTAATAATACAATAAATATTTCCTTAAGAAGCTACACAGAAAAGTAGCGAAATAAATAATTTTTATTTTATTTGATCTTAAGCTTAACAAAAAGTTTATTATTTTTTTAACTTTCACGTAATTATACTGGTATGATCTATTTTGTACTTTTCTTTATTTCTAGTACTAGCACTTAACTGAAAACTGAACTGAAGCCAGTTTAAAGAAAACCGATACTGTAGGATAGCAGCGAAGACATATTTTATAAAAGGCTTTTTTTTGGCGAATAATACGCTTATTGTGTAATTTCAGTAATTTTCTTCTTAACTTTTATAATTTTCATTACCCAAATTCGAGAATAGTTTTCATTGGCACACGTTTGTTAATGTACTTACATACATTCCTGCAAATAATATTTTATTACATGGTCCAATTTTTTTGAAATGGACTGTTTACAAATAGGGTCCAATGTAATTTAGGCATGAACCATGTTATTATCAAACAACAGCTTATTGCTTTAAGACAAGTGTTTGTGTTTATTATTTTTACACATTAATAGAATAACTACTTCTCTAGTGTGCTCAATGGAGTAGTTAATGGTCCTGTCCTAGGACATGGCAATATTAATTGTATCGTGTTTTTTTTTAATACATTTGGGTTAGTTTTGGAACTAGTCCTACCCCTCTGTGGGTGTATTCTTTACATGCGTATATGAAGCACTCACATTATCCGCAGAGATATTTGTGTCAGCTGACTGTGTTTCTGTTGTAAAATCGTAAAGAATTCTACAGGCAATTAAAACTTACGCCTACTTCACGTTACATTTCTACTGTTCATTTTTATGTGCACTCCCAATTAGTTGTCGTGTCTGCTGACGCGTTACATTTACGTTACATGTAGACTAATTAAACTTTATCATTTCTTTGTCATCAAGTTTCAGCTACACTATTTAGTATAATTTTTTTTTTTTTTGTAAAAAAATATGCATAATTTTTCTTTTTACTAAATTCTTCATATTTTTAAGGAATTTTGAAATTTTCATTTCCATAGAAGAAAAAAAAGCAGATTAATTATATGTATAATTATACAAAATGAGTTTAAATTTGAAAATATATTGTAACATCCCACAATATCCAATACAAACCAAAAACTTGATTTTATTATTATTAGATTTTTTTATGAAGTGTGGAATTTATTTGAAATTATTTGCCCCTTTATGCCTTATTAGCGAACACTAAAAAAATATCTTCCTGGGTCACCAAACAGTTACTTTTGATATTTAATGAAAAAAAAAAAGAAAATAATAAAATCACGTTACAAAAGTTGTGGGATTCCTGCTTGCTTGTTAATGAAAACGAAGTCTTAAAGCTCTTGAAAAAAACTGCTCATTTATAAATAAAATTCATTATAAATATTAAATAAAAGACGCCAACTTGTCATAATGACATGAAGTGAAATAAAGACGCCATTTTGTTTTTTTCTTTTTTCCAATGGATTTTAAGTCGTTGAGTGACTTAAGTAATAAATTATGACAGCCTGGGCTTTTATTTAAAAGGTAGGGTCTGCTTAATACCACAATTTTCTTTTAATTCTTGCAGGTTTTTTTTCTTTTTTTCTTTTTCTTACAAAATTTAAGGTTAAAGTTTTTGTTTAAAAAAAAAGAAATAACAAAGTTGATTTTAAGGCTCCATTTATGGCAATTGAAACCACATTTGAAGGGTGAACAAAAGTAAAAAAAAAAAAATCTGCTCAAGTACTCAGCGACTAACTAGTAACGATGTAGTTGGTGGGAAAGAAACCATTTCTTGCTTGTGGATTTTACGAAAAGCCTAATTAGCTTTTTTAATGTTTCTTAAGGCTTTTACTTGTGGTTTTATTTGCTATTTGTGGTTGTAAGAAAAAGTATGTATACACACATACTCGTATATACGTACGTACTATATGTTTAAGGCTCTTTAATTATATTTCAAAATAAAAAAGAGGGGAAAAATTAAAACATATTTAGGCTTTAATATAAAAATACGAAAATCAATGTGGCGCTTTAATATTCGTATTTACGATTGTATATGTATTTGTAAGTAAATATTAACAAAGAAAATAGTTTTAATTAAAATGTAGTAAAAATTCTTAAACTAAACCCAAAAAAGAAATTAATTAAAAATTTATTTGAATTTTGATTTGGAGTTCTATTTCATTAATCAAAACATTAAAAATACTGACTATGTTTATTGATCTGCTTCTATCAAAAATACAAAGAATTTTTTTAATATAATTTTCTTTATAGCAAATGATGATGATTATCGATTAACTTTAAATAGGACAAATTTGTTTTGTTTTGTTATATTAATTTCAAAGCTTCATAAACTCTATGCCAAAAGTGCATGCTAGGCTACCGATCCTCGACAGCCCGACTACAAAAGTTGCTGTAGTCAACTACTCGTATATAGTTAATTGTTTTAATGACTACCGCTAAAAAGTGAACATTTGATTTGACACATTAAACATAACCTAAAATGCTTTTGTTTTAAATTGTTACCGATTTTTTTTTTTTAACTGTTTCAGTTCGCAAAAAACCGAATTTTTTTTTATTAATTTTGTTATATTAAAATTAAAAATGGTTACATTAAAAATTTCATTGCTTTTAAAGAAATTTAGGCCTTTTATTTTTGCGTTTGTAAGTATTTGTGTCAGAATGGTGACAAATAGACCAACAGTATTCGCCAACCATATGCGTAGTGCCTTAATTTTGAGTAAAAATTACGCAAAAGTAGCACAATTCATTGCAGTGCTCCATACGTTGCAGCCAAATTGTTGGTACAGCGTACTTTATTGTTGACTTTCCATCGCTAAACTTGCATAAATTTCTATAGCAATAGTCGCACACGAGTGCGAGTCTTTACCACAAGTAAGGAACATAAGCAGTCTTAAATATTTTCAGAAACGTTATTAACCAAAACGTTTTTGTAATATTTTTCAAATTTTTAATTGGTGCGAATAAGCCACAAACGTAACAAAACAATTTCTTGTCGGGCGCTGCATTTTTTCTCAGATGAAATATATAGAAATACGATAGATGGATTGAAAAACAATTTTTTTCGGAACGCTTTAGTAGTTTTAAAATTTGGAGTCCCTTCAAGTTATGCTAAAAAAGTGAAAAAAAAAAAAATTAAAAAAAAAAATTCAGGAAAATCTGAGAATTGATAACCGTTTCAGACCGCAATGCATCAATTTTGCGGGTGGGTTTGGATCTCACTATTTTCGTTTAAATTTGATCAAGAGCAAAAAGACCGACATGCATCGATTGCGCTGATTGTTCTTTATATGTGTTTCTCACACTATTCTGCCATTCGATTTACCGTTATTTAAATTATTTCGAAAATCTTGCGTCAGATTTCAGTTTTGTCAAAATGAGCAGTAGGAACAATTTGTGTTTGCAACTACAAAAATACTAATGACTAATAAATAGTGAATTGGGGCATATTTTAACTAAAAAAAATTATAAATTTTAATGTTTCAAACCATTTGAAGTCATTTGATGCAATAAATATGCGTTTTAGTTAAAAAGGTTAACGAGTGCATCGATTGTGTTTGTTTCCTGAAAATCCTTGAAGGATATAAAACTGGTAAAATCTAAACATTGATTATATTTTCGTACGATTCCCATTCCAAAAATCAGTAAAAAATTCCCATTAATTTAGTGGCAGGTCTGAAAGGGATAAAAATCTATTTTTTTTTTCTATTTGATGTGATAAAGAGTTTGCCTGCAAAATTCAGCTCGAAAAAGTGTTAAAAATTGATCCAAAGTCTTTCACACATGCGGACAGACGGACACTACGAGCTTTATACTTTATAAGTAAAAAAAAAATTCTGACGTGTACATGAAAATCGCCGATACGCGTGTATTTTTATTTTTTCTCCCCTTTCCGAAAAAGTATAATTGGTTCATAGGACAGACAGAATGTGTGTAACGCGCTATTATTTACCAGATTATAATACAAAATATTTTAATATAATATTTTAACAATATTTCTGTTTTGAGTTTTCAAGCTGTTAAAAATAAAACATTATTTGAATATTCTTATGGGTAGTGTAGAAGGAGTATTGAAATATTTAAAAATAAAATATTATTAAAATTATTAAAAAAAAACAGTATAGAAAATCTAAATAATAAAGTTTTCCCTAATTTTAGTTAAATTTCAATTTAATCAAAATAAAATTAAATTCTGTAAACAGTGTCCTTTTTCTGTTCCTTCTATTCTACCTTTTTTTTGTGGATTTAAAAATAACAACTTTTTATTTTCCAATTTATTTCATTTTTACCAAGAATGGCTTTTTTTCTTTATTTTTTCTTTTTCAAAAATCTCTTCTAAATCACTCGAATATGTCATTACCGTGTTCACCTATTTGAGTTTCAAAATACAGCCACCAAAAGGAAAACAAAAAAAAAAAAACACAAAAGAGAAGCTTATGGTGGTAAAACAAGTAGTGAAGTCTTCTTCTCATGTCATCTATCTTTGTTTTATAGTTTCCAATTTTTTTTTTGTTTAATATATAAATTTTTTTTACAATGAAATGAAAATGAAAGACTAGCAATCCATCAATTTGTAAATCTCGCCTTAAATTCCACTTCAAACACCATACAAAACTCAAGCAAACATGAAACTGTGTATACGAGCTTAAGGGAAATGATAAAACGAAGGAAAAGCAGAAAATAACAGTGAAATCCTGTAACATAACCTCTAAGAACATAAATTCTAAATACATACGTACACAAAACTCTTTCTGTCCATATGGGAATGTGTGGTGATATTTTAGTTTTTTGTTTGTTTTTGTTTTTATTAAAACATGTTTTCAAGAGCCAGCTAAAAAAAGTAGAGGAAGAGAGATGCTAGAAACAACATTTTCAGTGTCCAGTAGAGAAACATGTCAAATTTCAAACTTCCTGTTTTAAAGAATTTTTGTTTTTTGTTTCCTTTTTTTTGCATAACACGAAGCAAAATGAACAGGTAAATGGGAAGTATAACTTTAAAAATTTTTCAATATAAAATCCATATTCTAAAACTTCACTGCTTAGCATAACATCCCCATATGTGCTTTCTATTAAACTGACCCTTAAAGTAGTCTAAGTACTACTAAAAAAAAAACAAGATCTCAATTTTAAAAAGGATTACAAAAATCTTTTTCTACTAACGAAAGCATGGAATATAAAACTTGGCAACAATATTCGTAATAATGCATCCACATCTGTAGTAGAAAAAGAAAAAAAAAAAAAAAATAAAATACCACAACCCTTAAGGAAAAATACTTTGGTTAACTTTTTCATCCATTTTTTATACTTTCTTACTTCTACGTTATGAAAAAAAAAAAACTTTAAATTTAAACAGGAAAACGGAATAGAATTTTATTTGTTTGAATAGATTTACAAACTTTTGTTGTATTGTGTTCTAAATTTAAAAGAAATACATAAAAATACAACAATAAAAATATATCAGAAAAGTTTAAAATTTATATTCAAATATGGGACTTATACTTGGACATTAATTCTAGGAAAATATAAAAAAAAATATAAAACTTTCTCGAAAATAAAAAAATTTTCACATACCCTTGACACAAATGTGCATTGCAAGTGAACAAAATAAGGAAATGTAAAATATATACCAAAAAAAAAAAAAGAAAATTTACAACAAAAGCTAGCAAGTCCTTTTTAAGAGGCTAATTTTCAGCAACATATGCACTAATAAACACAAAAATTACTGACTAGGGTAAATATAAACCCCATAATGCTTGCTGTAACGACCATGGTATAGTGAAATTTTTTTTTTATTTTTAAAGTAAAATAAGCAAGTCTAATGTAACTAAACGAAAAACAAAACTAAGTACTTGCTGTCAACGCTTCTCGTATTTGATGAAAAGAGTTCTGGTCTAGAGACGAGCGCGTATCGTATGTAATTTTTCTTATGTCACATGGCCTCAATATGTAGTTTTACTGATAGATAACTGGTTTTGTTCGATTTTGATTATATCAACAACATTTTAACTATATTGAGCAACATTTACTCGAGAATTTTAGGTGTAAAATATTACTGCCTTTGCAGCCCTATTTCAAGATTATGGCCCACAGATTAAAGTCGACTCGAACGACAGACTTGAGAAGCTTGTTCATGCCAATTAGTTATTCTCAGAGCTTTTGTCAGAAGTTTGCTCAGAGGTCGTCGCCGAAAGAAATATATTTTCCTTTTTTTTATTTTTTAAGATGTCAGAGCTGGGGATTGAACACCTAAATGTCAAGTTTTTTTTACATTTCATTTGATATTTCTTAATTTCAGACTAATTCAATTTGAACCATCGAAAGATATACAGTGGTGTTCAATAAAATAGATTCACCCTGATCTTACATCTTTGAGGCTGAGAAAAGTGATTAATATTTTTGATTTTATTTCAGTTATTAAGTAAATAATATGAAAAGTACAAAACTTCTTGAGGTTAGAACTTAAAAAACCATATATTCATAAATATTGGTAAAATCGACTAATTTTACTGTTCAAAAAAATAGATTCTCCATATTTAATGGCCTAAAAAATATATTCTTTATTAATTAAAACAAATTATTTTCTTCAATTATTATTTACTTACCTCAGTACTTAGTGGAATTACCCTGATTTTTAATAAGGTCCAGTCAGCATTTTGGCATTGAGTCCATAAGTCTTTTAAATGTTTCGGTTAAAACGTTCTTCCAAAAATCTCTAAAAAAATTTTCACAACCATTCTTTATTGCAAGGATTTCATCCTCCAAGGACCCCTTTGACAATTTGCCATAAAATTTAAATATGATTTAAGTCTTAAAACCTTCACGCCAAAACAATCTTTTGTCCACTTTAATGTGTGTTTCGGGTCGTTATCTTGTTGAAATAGCAATAAAAGTGGCATATCCACAGATAGAATAAAACATTATGATGCTTTATAAACCATTTTTAGAGCAAATGACATCCATTGTACCTTCAATTCTAAATACCGGTCATGTGCCATAGTATGAAAAATATCTCAATACCATTATGTTTCTGCCACCATTTTTTAATGTTTTACGTTTCTTTAATGTTTTTCGGGTGAATCTATTTTATTGCACACCACTGTACAATCGAACAACGCGCTAAAGTTTTTCAGGCTTATTATGGAAATGGGCGTTCAAATCAAAATGGATAATTTTCGATCAATTTAATCGTCCAATTATGCGTAAAATCGAAAAAATTATGCAAAAATTTGAGAAACCGGGTTTGTAAGAGATATGAAAACACCAGCGCAAGCTCGCACAAATATTGCTACTGTTCGCGATAGTGTAGCTGAAGAGCCGTCTACTGTTGTTGTGAATGATGTTTGCTATCGTGAGATAATAACGAACCTTTTAGGGGCCGAAATGGAATATATGGATGTGGACGATATGTGGTTTCAACAGGTAATGAAACAATTGGTCTTTTGTACGACAACTTCAATGGACGTGTTATCTCACATGTTAGCGATGTCAATTGACCACCAAATTCATGTGATGTGACATCGTTGGACTTCTTTTTATTGGGTTATTTGAAAGAAAAGGTGTATATCGATAACATACATACATACATACATAACTGGCCTTTACAACCCTGTGTCAGGATTACGGCCTAGCTTCTCGCAGCACTCATGTTGTGTGTGTCAATTTTTATCCATGAGTACCGGACCTACAGTTTAATGTCGACTCCGAACGACAGACTTGTTCATGGCAATTAGTTACTCTCAGAGCTTTTGGCAGAAGACTGCTGACAGGTAGTCGCCGAAAGAAATATTTTTTTCATATTTCTTTTTTTGAAGATGTCAGAGCCTGGAGTCGAACCCAGGGCCCATGTCTTAGTAAGCCAACACACTAACCACTAGACCACGCCGATCGATAAGCCAGCAACAATTCAAGAACTAAAGAATGAAATAATTCGGCATATTAACGGCATAGAACTTCAATTATGCTTTGGCGTCATCGAAAATTTAGACCATCGGATGGAGATGTGCCGCGGAAGTCGCGGATATGGAATTATTTGTGTTTTATTTAAAATCAACATCGGGTCTTACTATTTAAACACCCCTACAATGTACATAAAAACCAAAAATTTTATTTTTGTTTCATCAGAAAAGGTTTAATTAAAAAAAAAATTTAAATTATTAATTATGAACTCATGAAGAATAAATTAAATAATATTTTTGAAGCCCCTGGCTGGCCAATCGAGTATTAGTTTTCTTGATTTTTTTTTTTTTACCAAACATGTAGACTCTTCTGTGTTTGTCAATTTTTTTTTTTTTTTAATTTTTATTTTTGTTAAATGTTTGTGGAACAAATAGTTTTGATCAAAATTAAATTAAATTGAATTTGTTTGATATCCATATACATATTTCGTTGCTGCATTGTTTGTAGAACACTCAGTATGCAGACATTACTAGCCACTGTTTATACTTCTGTATAAATTTTTTTTTAAATATTTTATACATCCTTTATAGCAAACCACAAATCTAATTGATGTCATATTTTTATGAACACCATCAACTCTCTATATAAAACCAAATACGCTTTTATGAGGCAGTTGCCAATAACTACTTGACCACCATTAACTTTTGCTTTTCATTTGTTTTATGGCATCGAATAGATTCGTATGTGATAACTTTTTTAAGCCATTCATTTCCATTTCCGTAACTTCTATTACCATTCATATCAATTTTTTTTAGAAAACAAAACTATACAAAAAGCAACTAAAATGTGCAAAAACTTCTGTTAAAAAAAAATAATTTTTTTCCTTTATTCGTATGTATGTTGTAACAAAAAGTTGATTGTTTTGTTGGTACTCGTATAAAAACCAACTATAGACAAAATGTGCAAATTCAATTCTAAACAAAGAGATAAATCTATATTTATTCTACTTGTATGAGTATTTGTCTTCTATTTTAATTTTTTGATATTTTTTTTATTCAAATCCAGTGGAGTAACAACACCTGATGCTTTATATCCATTTACAAATTTCTACAGCAACTTTTTAGTACAAACAAAAATGTTTCAGTTTTTTTTTTTTACAAAAGTTTATGGATTACAATGATAAATTTCCTTTCAAAAGGTATAGACGAGTTTTACGACTATAATAAGAAAAAAGATCACTCACGTTCTTAATATTGTTTTATATAAATTTAAAATTTTTTTTTTCTAATTCTTTTTAATATGGAACTGTGATGCAGTTTGTTTTTCCAGCTGAGGTATGCTCAGCCTGTCCAGGATCTTACCAAAGGTCTGCTTCCTTTGGAATGACAAAACGATAGGTGTTGTTGTTTTTAAATTTAAAGCACAGTATTTTATTGAACGAAAACCTAAGTACTAGAATTTCTTAAACTAAAATACTTAAACTATAAGGGCGCTGCTATACTGGATCTCTGATTACGGCAAACGGTAAACGTCTCGACTCTCGTCCACCAGTATATAACCTGCGAAATAAATACGAATGTTCGGGAGATCTTTTATTCGGTTAAGTGCAAGTTACGACTATAAGACAAATTCGGTAAATCTTATATTCAACAAAATACGAACTACGAATGCAAGACAAATTCGGGAGATCTTGTGTTCAACTAAATACGAACTACGAATGCAAGACAAATTCGGGAGATCTTGTGTTCAACTAAATAAAAATTACGAACACCAGAGAGATTCGGGAGATCTTGTATTCAACTAACTACGATTTACGAATGTAAAATAAGTTCGGGTGATCTTACATTCAACTTAAAACGAATACAAGACAAATTCGGGAGTTTTTGTATTCAACTTAATACGAATTACGAATGTAAGATAAATTCGGTAGATCTTACATTCAACTAAATACGAGTTATGACTATAACTAAAGGATTACGAGTACCGGTAGCTGTCGGTTGCTGTTAAACTTTTACTACTTATTTATTATTTATTTGTACATATTTATATTAACGAGAAGTATAACACAAAAGTTAATATAAATCAGGGATTACCATTTCATAGCACAATTGTGTAGAGAGCATTTACACGTATTGCTTACGCTCTTTTATTTTTTTCAAGTTTACTCAAAAATACTGATCGATGACACTCAAAAAATATTTTATGTTAAAAAATTCAATTTTTTTGAAATATTAAAAACCAAAAACCAAAACGAAACTTTCATAAGAGTATAAATGTAGAAGATTTTATCTTATAGCCCAGTTATTTTTTTATTTATACTTTTAAAAATATTTTTTTTAAGAAGAGGAAATGGATTTTTTAATTCCCAGCAAAAATCTAAAAAACATGCCCTAAATATAGTCAAACATTTATAACTTTATGTATCTATGTTGATGAAATGCTGACATTCATTTCACCGTATAATACTAAAATTTTTCTATGACTGTGAACAAATAAATTCTCCCAACTTTTTTTTTCTCTCTTACTCACTAATACACAACCAAAAAATTTTTGGTAACCCCTGATATAAATGTAAATATGAATGTAAATATAAATAGACGTACAAATAGGAATATAAATATAATTACAAACATTTGTGTCGACACGTTACAGAACTACAAATATTTCTTTCGTCGACTACCTCTTAGCAAGCTTCTCAAGTCTGTCGTTCGGGGTCGACTTTAAACTGTATGTCTTCATACAGTATTCATGGATAAAAATTTACCCACATAACATGAGTGCTACGAGTATCCATGAGTACCGGGACCTACAGTTTAATGTCGACTCCGAACGACAGACTTGAGAAGCTTGTTCATAGCAATTAGTTACTCTCAGAGCTTTTGCCAGAAGACTGCTGAGAGGTAGTCGCCGTCATATTTTTTTTTTTTTTTTTTTTGTTTTTTTGTTTTTGAAGATGTTAGAGCCTGGTTTCGAACCCAGGGCTCATGTCTTAGTAAGCCAACACACTAACCACTAGACCACGGCGACTACGTAAACACATGTACATCATAATTTTTTTTTTGAATAATAAGAATCTACATAACTGATTGTAATTGTGGTCACAATTTGGTGAAATTCTACTTCCACAAAGTAGGTCAAAAGATAAACGGATAAAATAATTGTATAAGTGCAGGTATGGTCTTTTTTTCAGTTGTTACTCAGAATATAATTTCAAAGAAAAATAATGTATAAAAAACATACAATTTTTTTATTATTCACTATTTTTATTATTTCATAACAAAATACAATCGAAAAATGACGTATACTGATATACACATTTTTTGAGAATATAAGTGGTGTAAATGATTCAAATAAAATAGTCTTTACCATACAAAATAAAACAGTGTATAATGTTTTTCACACATATTATAAAACAAATAAAATAGCCTAGGTGACATTATGGTACTTTGAATCCCGTATATTTGCAATTAAAGCACTTGTAGATTAATGAAATATCATTTACTAGTAGCTTGTTTATTCCACCAAATATTGGAATGTCCATAAAAAATATCGATTAATTTCTGAAATATTACTGTTTTCCCACATGTCTAATAGCACAAAAACTCCATTTTAAACTCCATTCTCTCGAAATGACAAAAAATTATACACTATTGTTTTATTAAGGGAACGATATACAGATAATATAAAAGCAAATCATTTATTTAAAAATGTCTTTTATAGAACAAAATTCTGTGAAGAGAAGTGCATATGCTTGTTCTGTTTTTCAGCTGAGAAATAAGATTCTTGTAAATATTTTACATTCAAAAACAAAATTGTTTTAATTTTTTGTTTTGTTGTTTTTTATTTGTTTTTGCTTTCTCTTTTATAAAGCTATATTTACATACTTGTATGTCTATTTCCTTAGGTGTATTACAACTTTGTTTTACATTTGCCGTCTTTATTTTCTATATTTTGCTTTCATTTCATAAATTTTTAAAGAAATTTTTATACATAAAAAAAGAAATACATCTACTTGAGATACAGATCATGAAAATAACAGACAAATTTATGCAGAATAAGCAAAATGTATAGTTTTTATTTTATTATTATTATTTTTTTTTATATTTTTCTGAATGTATTTAACAAATTATTTATGAATTTTTATGTAATAAAAAAAAGACAAAGTAAAAAAATGCCTTAAAAAAACATAACAAAAGTAGAACTTTCAGTAGAACCAACACGACTATTTAATATTATATGGCCAAATTTTCTTCATACAGAAAATAAATTAATGTAAAAGGGCTACAATTAGACTCCTCATACATACATACATACATAATTGGCCATTGAAACCCGGTGTCAGGGTTACGGCTTAGCTTCTCACAGCACTCATGTTGTGTGTGTTAATTTTTATCCATGAGTACCAGAACCTACAGTTTAAAGTCAACTCCGAAGACAGATTTGGGAGACTTTTTCATGGCAATCAATTACTCCCAGAGCTTTTGACAAAAAAGGTAGTCGCCGAAAGAAATAATTTTTTCATATTTCGTTTTTTTCAAGATGTCACAGCTGAGATTTGAACCCGGCGCTGTCGTCTTAGTAAGCCAAAACCCTAACCACGAGACCACGGCGACTACTACCATTGTTGAGATTAGACCCCTCACTGTTTTAAAAATTTGCTACGCTATGTCACAGGATTTGATTATGGATAATATTTGTATAAAAATCGTATATTAATTAAGTAAAATAATTTTCAGACCATATATTTTTTTTAAAATAACACAAAATAAAAACTTTTGCCAGTACTTGAAAACCGATCTAGTTTAGATTGTAGACCTGTGTGAGGACATACAAAAAAAGTTTTCAAGAATTCCAAATTACCTTTAAAATTGTGAGTTATTTTGAAAAACCTACCATAAGTATCTTATACTTTTATATATATATAGATACTTTAACTTTTATATATATTATATTCTTCTTATATTCTTTGCCGAATTTCAAACAATTTTAGAAATGAGGCAATTAAGTTTTCATCGAATTTTATATTCATATATATTTTTTGCGCTTGCACAAAAACTCAAATGGCCCAGTTTCAAATCCCAGCAAAGGTGAAAATTATTTTGCGGTTTTTTCAAAATTATGACTGCAAAAATAAGATGTTCTCCTCTCCAAGAAGTCCCTCTACAACGAAAAACCCCATCCTGACATTCCTCTATAACCATTGGCACAACCTTAACCATTGGCAACAAAAACGAATGATCAGGAGAAAAGCTCCACCTAATGGGAAGTAGCAGATAACAGTTAAAACGTACTAAGCGAAGGCAATCACCACACAGAAGATGTAACGAAAAATTAAAATTAAAATTTACGCATTTATTAGACGATTACTTACATGGCAGCACAGCAAAAGCCTAGACAGAAGCCTTTGCTGTCAAACTTGGGCTAATTTCTATTTTTTAAGGCAGAAAACACTGATTAAGCTGATTTTACACTACATCACAATAATATTCGACATCTGTTTTCGTTAATAGTTTTCTTCTTCGAAATTCTTTGTTAACACAAATTTTTTCACATAGTTTTTGCTTAGTATCGCATTTTTAATAAAAATGTTTATTTATTTTAAATTGAGCGTTAAATCGTTAATTTAGTTGGGGTCTAGAAGTATTAATAAACTCAAAATGATCTAGTGATTAGCAAAAACGAATTAAAAAAACATGATTATTTTTCTAAATATTTCAACTTTGAAGTGTTTCAGTGTAGCCAAAACTTTCATCTAAATATTTTCGATTTATTTTATTGTTGCAATTACTTGTCGATTGATACAAATATTGTTTGGGTTGAAGTCACAAATAATTTTGAGTTTTGTCCATAATTCATGTTCCTGTTTTAAAATTTTATTTTACTTAGCTGAGCAACACATTAAATGTATACCTTCAAGCTGCATTATAATGCTATTGTAATGTGATTCTCTCCCCGCTTTTTATGAAAATTAGCTTTTTCATTTCATTTGGTGTGCCAAGCAGTTTCGAGTATTTTTAAACAATCCAAAACAATAAAACCATCTTAAAATTGTGAGGTTGAAGCAACAGTTTGGTTTGCGAATATGAATAAATTTAAACAATAACAAGAGAATAGTTTTTAAAGCATTTTAAAATTTTTTATTTTTTTACTAAATCTTTCATAAATTTATTTTCACCCTCAATTTGCTTTATCGCTTATATCGAGGTATAGGTGTATTTTTTGTTTAAATTTAACTGGCGTATTAATAAAAGATAAAACAGGTTTATTAATAGCTTATTTGACAATTAGTCTACAAAAATTTGTCGAATTGTCTTTTCTAATGTTAGTTTCTATGAATACAAGTACAACAATAAAAATATGTATATTGAGATTTTTGAAGTTTTAGTTTCTTTACTTTTTTATTTATTTTATTTCTTGTAATCCAATGCCCCTGTCTAATGTGTTCTAACAATTTATTTGGCTATAAAATTTAATTTTTCTAGTCTGCAGTCATATTTATAAGAACAACTGAAATGTTGGAAAAAAAAATCACTTTCAACTATTAGCAGTTTAGTTTTTCTTTTCTTTGGAGATTTGAAAACTTCAGCTTTAAAACAGGTGCAGTTTAATGACTTAAATATTCAAAAAAAAAAAAAAAAAAAAATACCAGACAATACTCTACAGACTTAGAGCAATAATTTACTGCAAAAGAAAAATTAAAAAAGGAAAACTTCACAGACTTCAACGCAAAGTCAAATAAAAGTAAGTTGAAAAGAAATTTAAAATCCTTAAAATAAGTTTTATTAAAATGGTAGTAAGGAAAGAAAAAGAATGTTTTTACAACTACCCTGCATTTCAAAATTTACCATCGAACGAATTAGGTTTGTAAGCAAAAAATTTTAAAGTTTCGTTTATCAAATTCAAGATCGTAATATAGCGTTTTTCATCTTTAAAGTAATAAATTTCAGAAGACATGCTCTATCAGGTCATATCAAATGCACTATTATTAATAGTAGAACATCCTGAGGGGAAGCGTCCTCCACTCTATTCCAACTTAACCTTTGACAACAAAATCGAATGATCAGGAAAAAAGCGCCTCCTATTGGTAAGCGGTAGATAGCAGCTAAACTACTTAGCGAAGACACTCACTCCAATCCACATGCAATGATGGGGCAATTGCTGTTGATCATTTAAGAATGAAGGTACAACACTTGCCTTTAAACAATCAATTCACGGCAATTTGTCTCATTTCTAAGTCCCTTAATACACAAAAATTCCAATACAATGCACAGCATTTGTAGGAGTTTATCTCTGAGTATTGGTCTTAATAAAAAAAGAAAAAGGTGAAAATTCGTTCACTAACTTTAATGCTTCACTGTATATATTCGTATTATAAATTTTTCGCAAAACGAGAAAAAAATTTTTTTTTAAAATCCCAGCTGAAATGATGCATTAAAATTTATGCTTTAAAATGAAACTTCGTTAAAATGTTTGTTAAAATTTTTTCGTTTTATTTTTTATTCATTATTTCCTAATTTTTAAAAATGTTTCTAAGCCGATTCAGGTTCTCTTAATTGTCTTCCTTTTTTGGAATTTCTCAAGTAAATTAGAGCCTCTTGTTCGGTAAGTTTTTTCTGGGAAGGATCCTGGCTGCTGCTACTGCCTATAGTAATACCAAAAGGCAATTTGATATCTTTGGTATCAACAACAAACGAATCTTTTTCCTCATTTGAGTTATTAGCAACAATAGATTCACCATCAATCTTAATATTACGAGCTGACATATCATCTACAAGATCGTACTGGAATTCATCTTCATAATCTGCTTGAATGTTCTCAGTATCGGTGTAGGGATATAAAGTGTATCTCTCTCCATTGCCGTTGCCATTATTGCCATTGTTGCCATTGCCATTACCATTATTGCCATTGCCATTGCCATTATTTCCATTGCCATTGCCATTACCATTTCCGTTGCCATTATTGCCATTGCCATTACCGTTGCCATTACCGTTGCCATTACCGTTGTTTGGTGGGCGAGTTGGAGGATGGACAATAACAATAACGGGAGGTCGTCCATGTGAGTGATGTGGTGGATGATGTGGATACCAGGGATAATGGGGAGGATATCCTGGATGATGAGGATGGTGGGGATGGTCAGGATGGTCAGGATGGTGTGGATGGTCAGGATGATGAGGATGGTCTGGATGTTCTGTTGGTGGCCTGGTTGGACGTGTCGGATGTGTAGGATGTGTTGGATGTGTTGGATGTGTCGGATGAGTTGGGTGTGTTGGATGTGTGGGATGTGGATCGTGTGGATAATGAGGATAATGAGGATAGTGAGGATAGTCAGGATAATGAGGATAATGGGGATAGTGAGGATAATGGGGATAGTGAGGATAGTGAGGTTGGTGAGGATAGTGAGGACGATGAGGCCGGGTAGGACGTGGTGGTCTGGGTGTTGTTGTTGTCTTTGAAGCCAAAAGATTCGAAATGAGAGGGCTTAACAAAATTCTGACATCTGAGAAAAAAATGTTTTTGCAAAATTATTAAAAATAAATAAGAAATAAAAATTAAAACTATACCTTGTTCACCAATAATTCTGCCTTCATCATCAGTCTGGTCTGACTGCTGGTTCTCTGCCAAAACGGCTAAACAGCCAAAAACTAATATCAAACTAAACACCTTAAAGTAAGTCATGTTACTTTGTGTAAGGTTTAATGAAAACTGTAATGAAATATTTTCGCACGACAGCTTTTTTATATCAAATCAAGCAAATTAAATCAATCAAAAAGAAAGTCTTTCTTTATTCTTTAAAAGAAATTTTCGTAAAAAAAAACCATTAAACTCACCTTTAATTTTTATGTAAATTTTTTATTGAAATGAAACATAAAGTTTGAAATCTTATTAGAAATCGCAAATCTTTTTTTTTATTTCTTATTTCTTTCGTTTTATGTATGCACATAAACTGATTTAAATTATTGAAAAGAAATCGTCTTGTTTTATTTTATTGAACAATAAAATACAAATTTACCGATTATTGTTGCCAAAATTTCATTGTTGTTTTTATTTTCAGAGAATTTTACTGAATATCTGTGTTAGAAAGCATGCCAAAAATTTGGGAATTCTTAATCTCTTTAAAATGCATTAATTTTAAAATATTCAAATTATTTCAAATATATTCGCAAAGTTAATCTTAAGGGTGCAGTTGTCTATCATACCATATTCAGCATTAATTAGCTTAAATTTCCAATATTGTTTATTTTCTAATAATTTTTTGTTTAGTTTTGAAGTCGTTATTGTCATTTGTTTAAACACACGTTTAAAATTTGTAAAACTTATTGTATGACAGGAATTTATTCTTTACTTTTTTCCTTTTTTTTACTTAAGACCCCTACTAAATGCAGTACATTGTCTTGGAATGTTGAATATATAGATAAAGACAGATAGATGTTAAGCGCCTTATGTCAATGGGACAAATTGCTCTCAATATGATCATTCAAAGGCCTTATACCTTATACCTTATACCTTCACCCTTGAATTATCAACAGCAATTGCCCCATGTGTCGGTAGATGTTGAATGTGAGTTGCGAGCGTCTTCACAAAGTGGTTAGTTGTCATCTTCCTAGAAGGTGGCGCTGTACTCCTGATCATTTATTTCTTGGTGGAATAGCCTGGAAATGTCAAGAAGCGATTTCGTGAAGATGGACTTCTTGGAAGAGGGGGGGAGGAACCACTTATTTTTTAAATTATAATTTTTGAAAAACTGCATATTTTTCTTAAATTTTTTTGTCTTCTTCGTTTCCTTTGAAATTTTAAATAAAACTTTCATATCATCAGTAATATTTCAAAGTTATTTACCTGGAACTCATGAAGAAAATTTACTTCTTCAGTAATGTGCTGCAAACTTATACGATGGTTAAGAATTTTTCTCAAAGGTCTTATTACTTAATTTTTGAACACCTTTCACAAAAGCATTCGTCAACGTTCCTAGGGAGACAAAACCTGATAAATTTTCCGTGTCCTAAGTTATAAATAATAACAACTGGAAGTTAATTTTGTTATTCGTGCAGGAGTGAATTCTTATATTATTTGTCAAATAGAACGTATTGAATTTTCAAATGATATCAGTCAATATCGCCGTGGTCTAGTGGTTAGTGTGTTGGCTTACTAAGACATGAGCGCTGGGTTCGACACCCAGCTCCGACATCTTAAAAAAAAAAAAAAGAAATATGAAAAAAAATATTTCTTTCGGCGACTACCTTTCAGCAGTCTTCTGGCAAAAGCTCTGAGAGCAATTAATTGCCATGCACAAGCTTCTGACGTCTGTCGTTCGGAGTCGACATTAAACTGTAGGTCCCGGTACTCATGGATAAAAATTTACACACACAACATGAGTGCTGCGAGAAGCTAGGCCGTAATGGCCAGTTATGTATGTATGTATGTATGTATGTATCAGTCAATATCGAGTGAATGGCTAACGAATTTTTACTTGAAAGCAAATACTCAATCGAATTAATATTTTTCTGCTGAAACCATTAAAACAAAATCTAAAATAATTTAAAAAATTAAATACTAAGAAAATGAAAATCGACTCCAAACGACAGATTTGGGAAGTTTTTTCATGGCTATCAGTTACTCTCAGAGCTTTCGACAGAAGATTTCAGCACAAGTAATCATAGCCTGGATCTCAGTCTGAAAGGCTCTCAATGGATTGCCTAATGAGATCTACAGGTGTTGGTTGGGGTCATGAACTCCACCGCCGAAACCTCTATCTATTTGTGAACCATCTTTTTACCAGTTTAGATCAAATTCACGCCCAACTAAGATGCTAGTCTAGTACCTCTACTCGGAATTTTGTGCAAAAGTAGTTTAAAGAATGGTCAAACTCCTCGACATATTCCGAGACATTTTTATTAAAAATTCTGCTGCAGAACATGCAGCCGATCTCATCATATTAAAATTAAGTGGTCTTAAACCAACCAGAGAGTATATAGGCAATATTGGATAAGTTCTCATTACTCCAGTCTCTTTATATTGTCTAATTTCTTTATGGTGGTAGATTCTTCTTCCTTTCATTACCCTATATCTTACGGTAAGAAAAGCGACTTATTCATCGAGCTTTAGTAGCCTTAGCCTGGACAGCACAGCAGCAATAATTTAATAAAAGCTAGTCTACTTTCATAAGACGACTACTTCATATAAGACCTATAACATAAATTCCGACGACAAGATAACAATCGTATATACTAGAGACGACAAACGGAATTGGTTTTCGCCAATCCCAATTTTCGCCAATTGTATATCCTTTTTTTTATATAAGAAATATTTATTCTTCAATATATAACACAGAATAAAAACAACATTCATAGTCAACGTTTGTGACAAAGTTGTTGTATGCTGTTTCCAAATAATTGTCTCTATCTTCATCTAAAATAAATAGGAGTATTGTTGTTTCGTTATCAAAATTTGTCTCCATTCCATGATTATACCCTTTAGAAGTTTTGCGTGAGCTTTATCAATAATAGAATCCAGCTTTTGTAAAACTTAATCTCATAAAATACAAAGTACAATCGCTGAACTGAAAAATGTCATTACACTACATATAAGTATAAAAACTATCCAAATCCTTTTAGAGTAAGAAATGTGTTTCAAACATTCTAGTCCTGATTACATGAAGAAAGATCAATAAGAAAACAATCGGCTCAAGATGACTAACGTGAGAAACACAAGAGGTGACAAGAACTTCCCTTTAATACGACTGCTAAAAATTAATGTGGTGTATCCTATTATCTAAATAGCACCTAACCCACATCTAAATTCTATCGTCAAAACTTAAAAAATTAATTTTCAGATGCCTATGATTTACTTATGGAAAGCTTTATTACATAAATAATTGGCCATTACAACCCTGTGTCAGTATTACGGCCGAGGATCGAGCAGCACACAGACACAACTGTCAATTTTTATCCATAAGTACCGGGACATGGAGTTTAATGTCGACTACAAACAACAGACTTGAAAAGCTTTTATAAAATATTTTTTTCTTATTTTTTTGCTTCAAGATGCCCACATTGGCCCAATGACTTTATAAAAAATATTTTAATTTTAATTTTTTATTAAAAAGAGTCTTCAGTATTTTAAAAACCTATTATGATTTCATTTTTATTGCTTAATAAAAAAAAAAAAAAACAAAAGAAAACAGCAAATTATTTGCAAATTTTTAGTAGAACTTTAAACAAAATATGTTTTTCTCACTAAAACCCAGTTTTAATCTTAATTTGGTTATAGATTTAAATTTAAAAGTATCATGAACCCATTTCTGTTTTAAGAATTATAAAATCTACTCTCATCGTGACTAAGCACCCAGTACGATGTTTGTATTCTAATAACATTAATCATTTACTCAATAAAAATTCAAATTAGTCTTGAGTGTGTCTTCTATAAAATCAATAAAAAAAATATATTTTTTGTGAGCCCACAGATGATGATCGATAATCTTGTATGGGATGCTTTGAAGGTGTTAAATTCTGTTTCAATATAATGACAAACTTATCCGTCTGCTGTTTATTATGCAAACAAAATAATAATTTTATAAACATTTTATTTTAATTTTAATACAAATGATGTCTTTGTCTTGTGATTTGTTTCGTTATATTTGTCTCTCTGGAGTCAATTTTTAGATTATAAATTATTAATGAATATCAGTTTAGCATTTATAGATGATGGTGATTATTTTAATTATGCTCAGAAACTAACATTTCTGTCAAATATTTGGTATCAAGAGAAAAAGATAAAAACATTAAAGAACAAATTATGCAAAAAGCTTTGCATATGAAATGAAAAGAATACGATTTAAAATATTTAATAAATTGTTATCAAACATATCAAGTTTGTTTTTTTTTTATTACAAGTCATTCACTCATGACAGATTTTTCTAAAGCCACAGACTAAGCTGAAAACAGTACTTTAAGCATTGGTTAACTAAGCCAACAAGGGCCAATTAATTACAAAAATATCAAATTTTACACAATCATAGACTCTATAACTAAGATTTTAATTTAAGAATAGATATAGTAAAGCCCTGGACATATGGCTCTGTACAATATAGCAACAAGTGTCACTTCATGCAATTGTAATGCCATGTTATGCTGTTCAAACATGTTCGACAAAGACATATTAAGACAATGAAAATATGTTGCAATCAAACCTATTCGTTGTTCTTATAACCATTTTTTGCATATCAATATGGAAAATTAACATGTCAACACATGCGAAATCCAAACTAATGATCGGGAATAATTTTCATTTTTTCCAGTACTGGAGGTAAACAAGATATAAATAATTTCTCAAAAACTTTCGAAAAGGTATTTAGTAAACTATAGGCCTATAGGATGAAATACTATTTTCTGGTTTGCTAGGTTTTTTAATTATTAATACTTCTGCTAACTTATATTTAAAAGGAAAGTATGGTAGTCACAGCATAGAATTAAATATAAAACTTAAAAATATAATACTTTTCTTCGTCAGTGAATTAGTGATTATGTAATCAATTTTGTCAGGTCCGGCGGACCGTTTTTTTTTTTTCAAGTTTATCAATAGTATTATATACTTCTCTTGGTGAAAACGCTTTAATAGGCAAATCCATTTGATATGGGGCTTCTTAGAAATTTAAAATTCTTTTTTATAGAGTGCATTTGTTAAAGGGAATGTTTGCTAGATTTTCTGCAAATATTTCGAGAATGCATCAGCCTTACTCTTGCTGTTTCTATACCAACTGTTTTAAATATTTAGTAGCCTTCATCTAGATTTTTTAGAACATTTAAAGTTTTATCAATTTTCAGTCCGCTAGGCGTTTTTTAAGGTAATTTGAAGATCGGTTAAAATTAGATTTATTATTCGGGTTTCTGCTTAGATGCCATATTCTTCGTAACCTCCTCCTTCTCTTATTTCTGTGGAAACAAAAAGTGTATGACCCTTTGGTTGTTGTGTAGGGGGAATAGACTGTAGAGCAGAATCATATATGACTTTGTTGAATTTTTCTACTACCAAATCAATTTCTTCAGTGGACTTAATAGATATATTTAGTTGTAGTTTGCGGTACATACAATATTGCTTTTCTTCTTTTTATGTGTTGTTTGATGTTTTCGATACAACGTTTATAAATACAATAATACAATAGATGTTCATAAGCAAGTAAACAAAAACTGTTTTCGATAATGCATACAACGATACAGAAGCTTGTGAATTCGGCAATTGTATTGTAAATATAATACAATATGATTGTAAGATATGAATAAAATAAAATAAAAGATAACGCACAAAGGGAACATTCATATTTGTTCTACATGAATATACTCTATAACACGGAATGTTAATACAACAGTATTAGAAACATTATGCACAAATAACATTAATAAACATGGCATTGATAAACACAGCGCGCTAGAACCGGTTAGTCGATTAGCAGTAACATGCTAAGACACTAAGATGACTTTGTGTGACATGGCATGACACTGTGTGTAAGACAACATGATATAGCATAGCACGGTTTTTTAATGAAATTTTTACACAAAATGTTGTGTTTTGCAGTACAATATTAGATATTTAATTCTGCCTTAATTTTCCCCGAATTTAATACTAGTTCTAAGTACATACATAAATTAATACTTTAAAGCAAATTTTAGATTTTCTTTTTTAAAAAAGCAACAACATTTTGTAGCAGTTCTTTTCAATTGGATTAATTTATAAACTTGCCAAACAAGTTTGGCCCGTCTTTTAAAGCGAATGTCTTTATATGACAAAAAAAAGCCCATTTTGTTATTTTCTTGGTTTATTGCGAAGATTCACAATTGTCCGATTTGCTTAAACTTACACTGACTATGTAAGATATTCACCTTGTCATGGTGTAGAGGCTTACCCTGCAAGAACTCAATTGGCTAAGGGTCTCCCATGCCAAAAAAGGCGGCTGAGAAGCAGTAACTAAGAATTATCACAAGGGCTGGATGAAGGACAATAATAACAACATCTTCTCCAATATCTTTTTAAACTTAAGTGTGTGGGTTTCTTGGGGTTGATTGCTGTTGGAATATTTAGTGGTGAAGGTATAACACTGACCTTTGAATAATCAACCAAATCAACCAAAATCAACCGATTTCCTTGCGGTTCGCATTTTTACAGTAGGATCTTTGTTTTTTTCTAACTGATATCAGATATAATATTAGTAAGTTTAAATCAAAGTTCCACACCTTTTTCCTACTTCCCCTCATATTTTCATAGATCAGCATAATGATCTGATTGTTGGCCTCATCAAAAAAAAAAAAGAAAAACATGCCTTTTATTTAAAAAGACGATCATCTGCAATCAATCGTCTTATGTGAATTGGATAGATTTGTCGTATTAAAGCTCTTCAAAAGAAAATAAAATTTTCCTCAATATATTTGCTCTGAGTAAGCTGTATTGCAGTGCTGACCATACTATTGCTTAAGCGCTATAGTTTAATCGGCTTTCCATGTAATTGTAATTTCGTGTTTTTTTATGTTTCCATACTCAGAAAACTTGAATTCTCTTTCTCTCTTCTCACTTGATTTTTGTTAAAATAATATTTTTTGTGAAAATTTAAAATTAAATAAAAAAAAAATTTTTTTCTTGATAAATGTTTTGCTACATTTTGTTAAGCCAATAAATTGTATTTATTTTTGAGTATTTTTGTACAATTTTCTAAATTGTTATTTGAGAAAATTGTTTTCATTTTGTCGTTAGATGTACGATATTTAATAAGAAAATCGAAAAATAACATTTAATTTTGCCAAGTGTTATCATGATATTTACTTTTAACACTCTTCTTGACTCGTTTATTTTTCTTGCAATTTGGCCGGAAAATAAAAAAAGATGAAAAACAAATCGAAATTCTTTGGATGCCATTTATTGTACGAAAACAAGTACTAACAAACCCAGTTATAGATCAATAAGGATTTCCGCTTCAATTCAATTCATTTTCGTTTTACATTCTACTTTTTTCAACATTTAGCAATTGGTTTCAAATATGATTTCATATAGAACATTAAAACACTTTATTTTTTTTCTATTTTAAGAATTTTGTTCTGTCCTCTTTTTTTTTTGCAAATTTTTAAGTTTCCTGTCAAGCTGTAAATTAAATTTCTCTCGTAATTTCAACTAAAATGTCTTGTAGATTTGTAGCAGGTTTTTGTTCAGGGATTTAAAGCTAAATAGTAAGAAATCAGTTTAATTTTAAATGCAAATATATAAATTATTTTTAAATAAAAATACAATTGTATATCCTTTTTTTTATTTAACATCAAGGACATATTTAAATACAATTTTAGTTTATTTTTTTTTATAAAACAAAGCTTGTCAAAGCAAAGCTTTTTATAAGCCACTGACAGGTAGGTTCTAAAAACAGAAAAAAACATAAACTTGCAACCAACACTTTTTTTATTTTCAAAGTAAACAATTTTGTTTGTAAAATTTCTACCTTTACATAAGTCATATGTCATAGTCCTTAGAAAAATAAAAAGTGGTTAAATTTTTAAGGCCGTTAATGATTTTGAGTAAAACACAAATTACATATTTAGGAAATTATTGTCATTGCTTTTTATTATGCAAATTGGGTATGGTTCAATTATATGTATAAAAAAATATTGGCCAAATGTCCGCCGCGACCTCGACGCCACGGCTCCATCCCATGGTCCAATTTTAGATATCGATGAGGCATAATTGAGGTTCTATGATGTTAATGTGCCGAATTATCTCATCCTTTAGCTCTTGATTTGTTGCTGGCTTATCGACGAACACCTTTTCTTACAAATAACCCCAAAGAAAGAAGTCCGACGGTGTCAAATTAACATCGCCACCACATGAGATAACACGTCCATTGAATTTGTCGCCCAAAAGAGCTATTTTTTCGTCAGCTGTGTTCCAAGTGGTACAGTTCTGTTAAAACCACATATCGTCCATATAATAATGTTCGTCAATGATGAGGGTGAGAGGTGAAATTATTGTGCACGAATTGAGGTGGACGGCTCTTCAGCCACACTATCGCTAACAGCAGCAACATATTCTGCAGTACGAGCTGTACTAGAATGCACTGGTGTTTTCACGTCTCCTACAGACTCGGTTTATTCAAACTTTGTCCGATTTTACCGATTGTACGCAGGATATGCTCGATTGCTTACATTTCAATTGTTTAAATTTAGTTAGTCTGAAATTGAGAAATGTCAAAGAAAAGGGGAAGCAAACTTGACGTTCACACTCAAAATATTTAACAACCCATTAGTGCTCTCTTGCTAATTACTCGTATTATACCAGTTAACATAAAATTCATTCCTTTGACCGAACGTTGTAAAAAGTATAACTTTTTATAAAATAAAAAATTAAAATTCGTTTCGCCATTTTCTAATAGACCAAAAGAAAATTTAACAAAGTTTGATAATCTGGGCATACTTTTCAGGTATTTGCCGTAGAACAACCATAGTTTTCATACAAGAAAAGTTAAAACCGTATATTCCTTTTGGAAACTTGACTGTCCTTCTTTATTAACTATTTATGAATCAGAAAAACTTATTGACTTTTATATTCCTCAGCTTAATGTTTACCACAGCATACACGAAATAGTTATTAGCTGCTACATAATGGTCTTAAGCTATATATCTTCTACCGCAGGATATTTGCCCAAGTTATGAAATATGCATCGACAAATAAATAAGACCTGACTTAATTAGTGTCACAGTGTATTAATTAGCCTCTATTAACACCTTAATTACTGACATTTAAGAATTACGCAGACAAATTCTTATTGGTGAAATGTTTTTGCTATATGGATTTATATGTAAAGATAGCTTGAAGATCATTATAGTTTGGCGACTGTGAGCTACTGCTATTTGTCGATATATTACCTGTTTCGCTTTTAATTACAACACTAACATTTTATTTAATAATTCAAGGCACCTCTGGCTCTTTTTTTTATATATTTAGATGGCCTTATGAAACTGCTCTTCTCTCTACTTTTTTCATATTTTTTTTTTATATATTTTTTTCTTATATTTACTTTAAATAAGATTACCAAATCGAAAGGTAATATAGATAACAAAAAAGAAATTATTATATAACGTTCTGCTTCCTCCCGAAAAAATTTCCTAAAATGAAAAGCTTAAAAATAAATACAAATACCAATGGCTACCGGATATACTGCCACACACTCAAACCATACATACATATATCGTTACATATAGCATGTATAAAAAAAAAACATGTTTCAATAAATTTCAAGGGAAACAAAAAGGAATAAAATTGCAGATAAAATTCATGTTATCCTAAGCACGTAAAATCCATTCTTCCACTTAGTCCTCAATATTGGAACACTTTTTTTTTGTCTTTTATTCATTTTTCTTTTCTTCAATATTTGTTGCTCTATTTTTACAGTTTTTTTTTATACATATCTTGTGTCCTTTTGAGCAAATATTTATTGAATGTTCAATAACAAAAGTATTTTTCTGCCCTACGAGTTTAGTAGTTTAAGTTGTGGGAAAACTAAGTAGAGAAGAGAAAAAAGAAACGAAAAGAACTAAATTTTAAATAGATAAATTGCCTTGATTGACCATAAACCACCTGTTTCATTCTAATAGTCAAACACACATACAAGTGGTACAACTAAAATATTTGTCTTGTAGTCGTGTAGAGAACAAATTTTCCCATAAAAAAAAGGTAAAATAAAAGTTAAAAAAGGGAAGTAATATATGAAATTCCCTAGAAAAGTTATAAAATACCATTAAAAATTATCTCTGCATTATCTATGCAACTAAGTATGTGATCCAAAAGGATTCAAAAAGTAAGAGCAAAAACTTAAGCAATACAGGGGTTTTGAAGTGAATGGTTGAGAGTTTTTATAACATAAAAAAAAATAAATTTTTAAATAAAAAAAAAAAAATTAAGGAATTTAAAATAAGTAAAATAGCTGAAGGAGTATACTTCGTAATGCTTTGCTACTTTAAGAGCTAAAATCTAAACGCTTCAAAAATATGAAAAACAAATGAGAATTGACAAATGTACGTTGCAAATGCTAAATTGGTGTTGAGCCCTACTATGTAGCATCGTTTGCTAATAATTAAAGATTGCTTGGAACACTGGGTCTTAGATGCGCTAGAGTGGTAATCGGTTTACAGTTTAAGCTTAACTCTAATGTTCTGAAGTAACGAAAGGCGTACCTGAAACTCTTAATGGTAAGAGACATCATTTACAATGAATGGCATTGACTCATTTGTGGTTTATATATACAGGCATCGAAAAACAAGGAAATGATCAGTTCTTAACAATTTAATATAGATGTACTTAGGGAAGAATATGGCTTGCTGACCGATATATGTTTTTAATAAAATGCCCATATATGATTTTACTTAAGTGTTGAAGACTCGAGTTCGAGCCCCAGGAAAAGTGATACATTTTTTTAAATTAATTTTCTTTTGTCATATATTACTTAAGATTTGTTATAACTTATAAGCAGATAAGTAAATGAACTTTACTATCGAAAAGGAAGTTAAGTTTTTTACAGATTTTTAAAATGTGAAGGACTTTGTCAGTATTGTTTCAGGCCAGGATACTCTAAAATACTAATAATATGAGTTTTCAATAAGAAAAATTATATTTGAAAATGTATTCTTTTGTTCTATTTCGCTAATCCATTGTGTAGCTTCTTCAGGAATATCTTTTTTAATTTAAAATATGTTAAATTAATTTTAATAACTATTTTACAATATTCGATTAAGTTTTAAATAAGAAGGCACCAACACGTCGATATGTTGGTAACAAAAACATTTTGATAAAGAAAACATAATGTTAAAAGCTGTTTTATTTTGAAATTTTTATTTTGGTATTTTAGCCAAACATTTTATATAAATTATCAAAACATCTCTGCGTTCGCATCACACAGATTGCAGACTACCAACTGGCTTTCCGTTTAAAAGATATAAGCAAATGCTTCTAATTTTATATCGTATGACATTCATTCATTCATAAAAGCGTACTAAAGTACTTCGTCCAGTAGATCTATTGTACAGTCCTCAACTTAACCAGAGTTTCTATAGTATCTCCCCCAGTTTCGTCACTTTGACGGTACCAACTCTGACAATCCCCCATCTGGTATTCCATAACCACCAAAGGTATCTGTTTCTACTGTGCATCAATGCTCTGATGACTCGATCGCTTCGTCACAGAATATCGCTCGAAGCGATTCCTATTCTATGTAAGTGTCCATTGAGTATGCAGTACCCGGTCAAAGGTCACGCTAATATTCTCCGATTATTCGTTGAAAACCTAATACGCGACTCAAATCTTTCCTATTATAGTTACCAAGCAAAAGCTTGGAAAGTCTGAGGCCAATCTGACCCAAGAAGAATAAACCCATATCCCTGTCCTCTCTTTTCCTTAGTATGCCTTTCCAAACTTCACTTCCAATTCCATAAAAGGTTTCCGGTTTCATCAATTGCATAGCTGCTCCCATTTCATTACCCTGAATAATTGCATGTTTAGCCGGTTCAGTTTCACTAGACAGTTCCATACTAGCTTCGAGTCGATTTCATAAAAGCCAAGTGCTCGAATCGCAGCCTGTCTGCCAGATAGTTTGGCTATTTCTCTCTGGGTTGAATTCAGCATATTTTCAATTGAAAATACTAGCGAGAATATTTCATCCCAGGGCTAAATAGCCCCGCTCCTGTGCCGCTTTCAGTCTTAGACTCAGTCGCATACCACCGGATAGGTGGTATTTCCTTTAAAGAGTATGCTGCCTCTAATTTGTTGCATCTGGCTGGCTATTTCAGATACCTTCTTAGAAGTTTAGCGTTTTACCTATCTTCCATAATCCTAATCGCAGTCTCTATAGCTTTGTTACCTACTACAATATGAATTGGTCTAAAGTATAGTAGAGCATCCAGTGCAGCTGTGAGACAGGTCTTAATCGCCCCAGTTATGCTTATGCAGGCAAGTTTCTGTACCTTATTTAGCTTGGTATGGTTTACTCCCAGATTCATCTTTCCTGCCCCCATCAGTCACAACTGACTGGCCATCATGCGTAGTTTCCTAAGGAGTTCTTCAGCAACTAGCCTCTACATGAAGTGCGATAACACTTTGCCTTGCGAACAGCCTCTAGTGGTATTTACCCTTATTATTCTTTACCCTTCCTCTGTTTCAGCAGATTTGGTATGAAGAACTTCTGATGTCACTGAGTCCACTCACCTCCCATTTGGGTTCTTTTTATGACTTCAAGAGGAGTGTTGTCAAAGGCACCCACTAAATCTAGCAAGGCACATACAACAATTTTCTTGTTATCCAAGGACTTCTACTTTTTTTTCCTACTAACTCCATGAGGGAGGTTTCGGTTGACCTGTCTGATCTGTAAGCGTATGATATGGTATACCCCCGGAATCTCTGGTGGAAACCCATGATCTTCAATCTAACAGACTAGCTTACTATCCGCTAGTCTATTGGGGCACCTAGGGGAAGTTTTAAATTAAGAAAATCGAAAATGCATGCAAAAATAAGTATTTTAATAAAGTTTTTTTTTTAATGTAAAGCTAGGGTCCCACTATTGACTCATTATACCGATTTTGTTTTATGTACCGATAGTGTGTACTTAATTTGTTTAACTATAACAATCTGCTCTGAAATTTAACAGATTATACATAATTACAAACAACTAACTGTGACACAATAAAGAAAATATCGTTATCTTATATGATATGGGCCAATTAACTCATTTCGAAATCGTCGCAGATTGTGCTGTTTAAGCCGATAGTGGGGAAACCCCACATTTTTGTTTGTCCTACAAAAAAAATGAATATTCTTCTATGCAAACTACTGTACTAAGCCACCTACAAAAAATGCTGCCTAAAAATGTATCCTGCTTCAAACATTTTTTTTTTTAAACACATGTACATATAGACATACATATATACTTATATGTTTGGATTTATGTGTATATATTATATACCACCATCTTGTATAGGTTAGAGTGTAATTGTGTGTATTGTGATTTGTTAGTAGTAAAAAGGTAGACAATTTCCGTTCGTTATTGCACATAAAATGCTAAGCAAATATTGAAATTCCTATTCAATGATGAAGTGGCAATATAATTTTTCAATATTTTCTTTTACTTTTACTCTATATGTATCTGTGTTTCTTCTTCTTACTTATAATACTGAAATCGAATTTTTTTTTTTGCAATTTTTTATATATTTTTTGTCTCCTGGATTTAGTTACGATTTTTCGATTTTTGCCAATGATTTGTAACTAAACTAAACGAAAGTTGGTAAAAAAATAGCAAAAACAAAAAAAAAATTGTAATCAAAATATCTACTGTATCTGTGTGTATATGGTGTATATAGGTTACTGGCTTAATTTGTTATACCTTTACTCGCATACTGTACTCACTCTAAGAGTATCTAATGCATGCTTGAGTATCAATTTATGGGCATTTTTTTTTACTGTTTTTATTGGCATGCCAGTTTTATTAAAGTGATTAAAAGAAAATATTGGATCAAAATAAATAGAGTTTTAATAATTTCTACTCTTCTTCTACTTGGTTTCATTTAATTTCTCTACTTATTTTGTTATTGGCCTTCTTTTCAACAAGAAATTGAATTTTAATTAATATAGATTTTTTTTTTTAATTTTTTACTATAAAATATTTGCATGAACGGCAAATATTTGAAATAGATATTATTTTCATTTATTCTAAAAATTTTTTATAGGTAAGTAATGAAATAGACACTTAGAATATTGTTATCGGCAGTATTGAAATGAAATGAAATGAAATAATTGATTTTTTTGTGAAAATATACATACAAAGCCGAATTAAAAACAAAAACAAAATAATTTTTAATATTAAATACAAAATGTATTGCTTATGTGGATAAGCATGTCTCTCTGTGTATAAAGAATGGAATGATCGTTTTAAACACTCGTTTTCGACACTCGAAAAATGCTATAGGCTATTTTCGTTATACACAGATTGTATCATTGTATCATTACATGTGAATATCGCTACAATGATAAGATGATACAATGATACAAAGATACGAAAATACAACGGTACGACAATACGATGATACGACGATACAACGATACGAAAATCCAAGTATACTATATAACGATACAACGGTACGACAATAAATGATATAACAATAGGATGATACGACAACACAACGATACAACGGTACGACAATACAATGATAAAGTAATAAGATAATACCACGATACGATGATACTACGATACATTGTAGAGACCGTCGGCTAATGGCCAAATGCGTGATATTTTCTTAATTTCGTAATCAAATTTTCAAGCAGCTGAAGACCAGTTCAAATACTTTTAATTTACTGCTACTGAATTCAATGGCATTAGCCGATTTTAGAAGTTAGTGACCGTATTCGCGATATTTGCGATTTAAAATTTGTAAAGTACTTTAATAATGATAAAGTACAAAAGAAAAAAAATTGTATTTTTATACTTTTCAGATAATTTTTTAATATAAATCAATTCCACTTAATACAAAATGACATTCTTATTTTTTCTCCAAAAATCTATTTTTTTTTTTGCGAAAAATCAATACAAACTGCTATGCTACCCTTGTCATGTTTTATATTTATATTATTAAAGTAGATTTATTAAAACCAAAGTTAAGGAATATTGTTAACAAGTATTCGAATTAATTTCAAACTCGAAGCAAAAAAAAAAAATTTGCGAAAAAAATATCCTGAAAAAATTCGTGTAAAAAAATCGTGAAAAAAAAATTTATAAATTTAAAATTAAAAAATGTTCAAAAAAGTATACAAATAACGTTTATAAATTTTAAATCGAGAATATAGCAAATACGGGCGCTTAATTCTAAAAACGGCTAATGAAATTGAATTCAGCGCATTCAAATTAGCTTTACCAGGAGGGTGACCAGCTGGTGCGACTATTACAGTGTTATTAAAAAGAAAAAGAAAAAAAATTAATCAAAATAATTATTTAGCATTTTTAAGGATTAGCTGTCGACTTCACTGATGTGAAGGTTTCGGGTTTTTCAATAAGAGTGCTACATAAGTTTTTTTAAATAAAACAAAAACGGTTTTGGATATCTTAATTTCTGCAAACGTACGTTCGTTGCCATTACGTATGGAACTCAATTTCTTTTGCATGGCCACCACGGCCACGCTTGCATAAGTCCAGACGTTCTTTAATACTTGCGTCAATTCAAACTTAAAAGAATGTAGGCCACGGTCTTTACGTAAAATTAGCTACAACGACGTCACAGAGATGCCCAACGCTTGTGAACAACGTGTGAGAGAAACATTTGACCTATCTTCAACTGAAGCCTCAGCGGTAGCAATATTCTCGACACTATGGACACTTCTTTGTCTCACTGACACGGGAACATTTTGTACTGTGCCTGTGGATTCAAATTTTTCCACTAGACGTTCAATTAATGATCTGCCAGTACGATTATGACGACCATAAATTGGACGTAGCGCTCTTAACGTTGAGGACACTGACTCCGAATTTCGATAGTAAATTTTAATAATTTCGACTAGTTGTTGGCTCATATATCTTTCCAACATGAAATGGCAAACCTTACTAAAGAGAAATGTCAAAAGAGCGGCAAGAAATATGACTTCGTTTGCTGTCCCTGTCGCTCTACTTTTGTAGCGTCCCTGTTAAAAAAACCTGCATATAAAACAGGTGTCGTCACCTTGTTTATTATTATTCTTCGTCTGTATTTATATTTATCATAATAAAAACTTGTATTAATAGTAAAAACAACAACAACTCCAGAATAATATTTTAAAGAAAATGAGAGATAAAAAAGTTTTTCAAATATGACATTAAAAAGTAAAAAATAAATTTCACATACATATAAACCTCGTTTCTGTTTAAATATTAATAAAACTAAAAATCAAGCTTAAAGCTAAATATTAATTTAAATTATTCGTTATATGTATAGTAGGTACGTACAGCATTAGATTATTAATCAATTTCTTTCGCATCCACCCATATATAATGGCAATTTAATGACATTATTAACAGAGACTTTTTTTTGAAATTATTTATTTAAATTGCCTTTAAGTTACCTTTAAATTATAGCTACATTTTAAAAATTAAAAAAAAAAATTGCTGTCCTTACCATAAACAAGAAACTTTAAGCATTCGATATTAAAGCCATAAGAAAAAAATTTTATTTTTTGCAATACATATGCTTATACTCGTATATGATTGTGTTTGCCGGTTGTTTAATATCAAGTTAATAATATTGCTATTGAATAAATAAATGACAGTTATAATAATGGCTATAATATTAGCGGTAATTTTTATGATTAAATACAAAACACCCACAATGTGTATGAGCTTAAAAGGCATTATGTTTCATATACGGATTATGGTTGACCTACACAACTTTGTATAACAGGCTGGCTAGCATATTAACTCTTTTATGTGTGAGACCAGTACTCAGAGAATGATTCCTGCTCATGCAGAACATTTTGTAAGAAAAATAGGTTATTAAAAGTAGGACATTTGATTTACTTTTATACCTGCCATTTCGTAATTGACAAGAAAACATTTGGTGTCATATTTTTTCATACGGGATTTACTTAAGAATTTAAATATTTTATATAATAAGTTAATTATTGTATTATGGCAAATGAGCTTAAGTTACACTGCCAGTAATATTATAGAAAGTGGTATAACATACGAAAAAACTGCAAAGACCTTGCAATAATGTTTCCTGAGAGAAAGACCCATATTGTCTCTGGACCCAAAGTATTCTCAATGATATGGCTGAAATCTTACCAATAACTGATGAGAGAGCAACGGATAAAGACTGCATGTTTTACAATTTTAAATTACCAATAATTTAATTAATTATCACAAACTTAAGTCCAAGTATTAATAGCCTCTATTTATAAGTAATTCATTGTGCAAAACATTTTAAAATTCGACTTTGTTGTCACAAATGCTAGGTGTTGCTACTATTAACTTCACCATTAACCCCTCCAGAAAGAGTCTCAAATGTCAACGCCGATTTTAAAAATATCTATAAAAAAAGAGAAAAAATCAGTCTAAAATAATTATGTAGGCGGCTTTTCTTTCTTGCTATTCATTTTTATTTTTATGTGTTGTCGTCTTATCACAATGTTTTCTCTATGCGCTTTCTTTAGAACACAGGCTGTACAACATTTTATTACTGTAGGCGGAAGTTGCCCAAAAGCTGTAAAAAATGTCTAGCAATAGAAAAAAAAACGGCAAAAAAAAAGAGAAAATTGAAAAAAGTACATTAAAACATGTGTAAGTGTGTCGTTTCGGTTTTGTCAGCAACAAGCTTTGTAAGCAACCCATCTCTTGTCATAGTAGAGACATTAAAGACAAAGCATACACCAAGGAAGGCAAACACAACATAACCACACATATGTCTCGGCAACTGTTACTAAAAGTTGTATGCCACATATAATATTTGTAGGTTTGTTTGCATTATGTCGTTGCTGTTGTTTTAAAACTTTGTTTTTTCTTTCATTTTTTATTTGCTTCTTTTGAATGCAACATCATCAATGTGTGTTTTGTTAGTTGCTAACATTGGCCATGAATTACTTTGACAACATTAAAGCAACATTAAAACATTTATGTTCAAGAGGGAACTGCTTGTGAGTGTATAATTTTTAAAACTAGACAGTATTAACACTTGTTGTAGCAGCCCAAAAATTAAAGGTGACCAGTTGTGTTAAAAATGTGAAATTTCAATTGCCACTAAAATACATTGTGTGGTATGTGCTGTAAAACACTATCGCATAAAATTCACATCGCTTATCTAATACTACAAAAAACAATAAAATAAAATTAGTAATTATTTTAATATCTCTTGACACAAAGATTAAATAAGATAAAAATATTAATCTTAGTTTATTTAATTGTATGACATTTTTTTACACAATGGTGATACAAACCAACTCAACACTTGCAGCACTTAAATTTGATAATATTTTGACACTGATGCCAAATCTCTTAATATATAAAATTATCGTGTCGAGCCTCCGATATGACTCCGATTTTATTGAAATTTTGTGTTTATAACGGGTAGATCTGAGAGCCGGTCAACATCTATTTTTCAATAGCATGCAATTGATTGTCACACTAACAATAACGTAACAAATTGGGTTTCTGTAACACAATAGAATATTTTTGTCTGGCTTACGTTATACAATTTTGCTTTGTCAAAACCATTATTGCCATTTCTTTATTTTATAGTTTTTGTTTACATTTTTTCTTGTAAAAAATACTTTTTTATGTTATAAAATGGTAACTCTATGAGTCAGCTGATAAAATATTGTCTGTACCCAATTGGTTAGTTAAATTATTTTTGTTTGTATATGAAAGCATACAAATGTATCTCTAAATAGTGTTTTGTGAATATAGTGCTTTAATAAACAAATATCTTTTTTAATGACATTATCACTAGATATATTCATTATTTTTAATTATTTTATGAAAAACTCTTTTTTTTTTTGAATATAGCAAATTTTTAGAGCAAACAAATCAATGACAATGAGTTTTTTCTGATCGTCTATATTTGACATTTCATATTGTGTAAGACAATTACTTTTGTTATACAGAAACCAATTTACACACAGAAAAATTGACAGTCTTACATTGTTTATGTGAAACAATTACGATTGTCTTATAGAACCCCAAAATGATTATTGTTTGTTGTTTTGACAATTTAAAAACAATAATTGTCTCCTGGAAACATGCTGTAAGGGTGGCCTTAATTTATTTAGAAATTACGTACCGACTTTGAAGAAATTTTAAACTAGATAGATCTGCTTACAGCAAAATACATATGGTTTACTTTTTTTTACAGGGAGAGTTACAGGGCTATTTTTCTTTATCCCCAATTATCAAACTGAAGTACCGAAAACGGTGGATAATCATTCATTAAAACTATCAACAATGCAGACAGTGACGTTTATAATCGTTGGATGGTACCATTTTCACCTCTGCTGAGCAAAATTTTAGTGTTTTTAGTAAATTAAACTCTATCCGAGATACCAAATCTTCTGTAGTATTAAGTCCACAAGATTAAATTTTCTGTGAATAACAAGTAGTGTTAGCGATAAATTATGAGAAAAGGTTGTACTTTGTATTAAACTATAAAAAATGGATTGAAACCAAACAGTTTTTCCAAAATAAATACTTTGATTTACTTCTGTTTTATGAAAACCACGTGCTAAAATCAAAAATGGAACTACTTCGAGTTGATCTACTACATTCTATGATTAAACTAATGACTGGTAAGCTCTTATTTTGCTTGGTATAATATTGTTGGAAATACAGTATTAAACGGATAATTGCCTCTACAAAAATGTCAACATTTTTGGGTAATAATACGTGAAAGTCATTTAAACGAATACGGGTAATTGCCTCTTTGAGGTAATTAAACGAATAAGGTTAATTGCCTGCATACACTGCCGTCAATACATGTGAAAAGCAAATAACTTTATACTTATACATAAACTTGGTAGACTTTAATTGCAAGGTTGTATCAAAAAAGTATTTTGAAAGTAAATTTCAGGGAAATTTTATGCCTATATAAACATAGTTGAGCTAAGCTGCAGTTTTTCGAAAATATATATTTTGGGTAATTAAACGAGGGAATTTTAAGTGACATTTCTTTTTGGGGAAAATATATTTGAGGTAATTAAGCGAATAACGCAGTTAAGTGAAAGTTAATTAACCGTGGAATTTTATTAGAACATGGTAAAAAAAAAATATGGGAATTTAGAAATTGAGGTAAATATACGTGAAAGGTAATTGGGATTGGGGCAATTATCCGGGGAATACTGTAAAATTGTAAAGCAAGCTGTTAGCCTATGCAGCTAGTGCTTATACTTAGTTAATTCTTAGAATTTGTTCATAAGATTAAATAGATAAATAAATAAAATAATAAATAATTATTGTAAAGCATTACATGTACAGTCTATGGAAATATTTTAATTTAATTCAATACAACTTTAATTTAATAAGATTCAGATTTGATATATTCCCCTTCAATCGCTATTATTTATGCTTTTGTGTGAACGACTACAAATTTCGGTAGGATTTTTTGGCACTTAAGCAATAGCTGGTCACCCTATTAGTTTCCAATCTTGTTGCAATACTAACTTGATGTATAAAGTGTATTGTAATGTTTGTAGAAATAATAACATGAAGATGATGATGATGATATTTGTTCATATTGCACTTAAGTTTTTGTGACAATTCACATTATTTGCTGAAATGTTTTTACATTTGTTTGTTTCGCAAAGACATAAACACGCATGGAAATAATCCTTAGGGCGCCATCTGTGCGACAACACTCATTTATATATTTTAACATTGCAACATGCCACACTTGTATAAAATTCGCATATGAATTTGGCAACTTGTAGAGTGGCAAATAAGTTTCTTTACGTCAACACTTACGTATGACAAGGAAAATATAAGGCTTAACATTCTATGCAACAATAGCTGCTGACAAGAAAAATAAACGAAATGTTGCAATAACAACGCCTGCCTGGTTATTATTTACCACACTCGTACACACACAAACACACACAGTTACATCATTAAATAGTTTTCTTCCACATCATATGGTTTTGGCGCATCATTGGTGTTGATGATGAGCTTAAACGCACACGTTGTGTGAAATTCTTGGTGTAGTTGAAAATCCATTAAATTGTAACATTAAAAGAAAAACAGAAAAAAAAGTCGCTATTTAAACGTTACACAACTGCCAGCTTTGCTTAATAGTTGTTGACGTTTCATTTTTAGTTTTTATAGTCCAAATGTTTTATTCATTTTTTATGACCCCGTTGCTGTGTCAGTTTATTGTAGGGGCCTGTCTCTTTTACAGGCAATTTAAGCTGCATAGTTTTTCTTTGTGTTCAACTCCTTTAATGCATTTTTTTCAATTTTGTATGTTTTTATAACTCAATTATTTGCTGTTACAATTTTAAACACATTTTGTTTTTTCCTTTTCTTTTTATATCATTTAGTTTGGCGTTAAAATTTTTTTTGTCGGCTTTAAATGCCATTTAAAAAACCGTTTTAGGCTTTTTTCCGTTAGAGGCACTTGTTTTTTTTATTATTTTCTAATATTTTACTATTCCTGCTGGCTTGTGCCAAAACTTGTAACACCCACAGACAATTACAAGTTAAACATCCCATCCCTGGCCTAAACACTAACAACACTACATGTGTCTTTAAAGTTGTTTTTAATAGTTTTCTTGCTTTCTGCCTTGGCTATTCATTTAGAAATTTTTCGTTTGTGGAAAACTAAAGAAAGACACTGAAATTTGTTGTTAAAAAAAAGAAAACCATAATTTTTTTTTAAATCTAATGAGACACTAAAAGCTTTTGAAGGAAAGAAAAAAAAATTCATAAAAAATTTTGGAGGAAAATTAAAAGCAACGATACGAGTAGTTTAAAACGGCTAAAAGTTGTTTTACCAATTACAGGAATTTTGTTTGTGAGTGTTTATTGTTCTTTGCATTTTGGACCTGTTCTAATTGCACTTCAGATAGTTTTATTGGTTAAAGGCAAAATTTCTTTTCTATACCTTAATCTTTATCTTTCATTCTACATTTAAAATTATTCGTTTTGTTTACTATGCCATTGCTTCAATTTTCCAACTAGAGCTTCTGCTGTTTCTACTAAAACTCAAGAGATTTTTGTAGACACACTGAAAAATGTATGTCCTTTTATATTAATACTAAAAAACTGGTAGGAAAGTGTATGAAACTAATTTCAAAATTTATTAAAATCACCGATTTAATTGTGCTTGCCACGTCTACTTCTATCGACACAATTTTTGCATATATGTTAGCACTTGGAAGGGGTGCGTGGTATAGTGGTTAGAGCGCTCGCACAAAAACTCAAACGGCCCAGGTTCAAATCCCAGCAAAGATAAAAAAATTAAAATTTAATTGGCGGTTTTTCAAAATTATAATTTAAAAAAATTAGAGGTTCCCCCCCCCAACCCTCTTCCAAGAAGACCGTCTACAAGGAAACCGCTCCCCGACATTCAACGATCAAAAAACGAATGATCAAGAGAAAGGCGCCACCTATTGGGAAGTAGCAGATAACAGCTAAAAACTACTACACCTATTTATCGTAGGCACTCACCACACAATCAACATGCAACGATGAGTCAATTGCTGTTGATCATTCAAGTGTTAAGGTATAACACTGACCTTTGAATGATCAATTCAAAGCAATTTGTTTCATTCAAAAGAAAAATATATATATCTACTGACTTTTCTCAAAAATTCAAATACATTGCACAGCAGTTAAAAGGGTTTTACCCCTGAGTATTGGTCTCAAAATAAAAAAACATAAAATAAAAATATTAGCACTAATTCGAAGGTTTCTTAAATGAAGTTTGTAGATTTTGGTTTCTGTCGTTTTTAAGATAAATTCAATTGAAATTTACCTCTGTTTGGCAGGCGTTACGCCACGATTCCACTAAGATTCGTATTTTGGTTTCAATACTGACTTTTAGTGTGATAATTTTACCTCTTTTCGTTTTCAAAATACACCAAAGAGTTTATAGCTTAAATAGTGTCATTGGAAAAAATTCACCTGACGAGCTTACTCATCTAGACATGTTTATCTTCATAATGCCCAGATTCACAGTATTTATTAGTTAACTAACTTAAGAGGTTTAGTCAACGTTATCATCCACAGATTTTCTTAAAAATATATTGGTAAGTTATTACAAATTAATTGGGTTAGAGGTTTCAAATCATGTATTTTATACTCGTATATGTATATGTGCTGTAGCATCACTAGGATTAGTAGTCGCCGTGGTCTAGTGGTTAATGTGTGGGTTTACTAAGACACGACCCCAGGGTTCAGACCCCAGCTCTGACGTCTTAAATAAAAAAAAAAATAAAAAAATTATTTCTTTCGGCGATTATCTCACAGCAGTCTTCTGGAAAAAGCTCTGAGAGTAATTAATTGCCATGAACAAGCTACTCAAGACTGTCGTTCAGAGTCGACTTTAAACTGTAGGGCCCGGTACTCATGGATAAAAACACAACATGAGTGTTGCGAGAAGCTAGGTCGTAACCCTGACAAAGGGTTATGTACATATGCACATATGTATCACTAGGTTTAATCTGTGTGAAAAGGATAAGTGCACTACATATTGTTATGAGCACAATGCATTTCAAATCTAATGGTACTGAAAAATTGTCCTAAATAATATCCTTTATAGACACTGTCGATAAAATGCAGAGTTATCATAATTGAAAACGTAAAACTAATTGGCGGACTATGGCTGTATTTTTCAATACAATCGACATTTCAGCATTGAATACTTAACAACCTCAAAAACATTTAAAACGTAAATGTTTTCTACATTGCCACTAGCATCACCTTATATGGACAACCAGAAAAAATGGCCAATAAATTAACTCTGGTCAAACTAAAAAGCTGAAAACCAATAAACCTGTAAAAAAAGAGTGTGGTAGATGTTACAGGTGCTACTATTCAGGAAAGAATTATAACAAGTGGACATCAATATTCTGTTTTTATGTCAAAAGCAATGCTGTAATGGACAACATGCTAAAAAGCTTTGCGTGGATAGTATAAGTAAGACATAAAAATGCAATAATATTATAATTCTGCAGGGGGCATGGAGTGATAATACAGTCATGAAATTAATAATAGAATCACACCAAAATAATATTCTGTATCCTCATAAAACTATTATCTTAGATTTGGATGACTAGTTTAACTTCAAAAGGTTTCAATCTGATACTTAGTACTAATGCAGGAAATATTCTAAGGCAGAGTTATTTAAAATTCAACAATTTATACTGGCATGTTCCTTGTGTCGAAGAGCCAAGAATTTGTTTAATACAAATGGGAAATGTCTTTAAAGCACCAATTTAAACCCCTTTATTTGATCTCCTTTTTAAAATTTTTTAAACTTTTGTCAATAATTATCCACTAAAGACCTATTTAGCTTGTTTCATAGATACTTTATTTTGCACCTTTTAAAAATAATGGATTTAAATTTAATGGTTGTCATTGAAAATTTAAAGTCGTCTCTTAAATTTGAAATTTAGTTTCTTTTTACTTTTGCAATAAAAACAATAAACCCTTAACCACATGCCGAAATATTCTTTTTTTTCTCTCTCTCTGTCTTTCGTAACCATTTTATTTTTGCGTTTTGTGTGAAAAACTTATTCGCATGTCTTTGCAATTTTCTAGCAACATAAATAATTTTTACTGTTCATGTTTGTTAAATGTGTTTCTCTGCAACTCCCCTACCAATTCTAGCTGGCTGAATGGCTGACTCTAAGCCAGCCAGTAGACAGCTTTTTTTCTCAACCATAAATTTTTTTGTTCTTTTTCGGACGATGTTGACAGTTAAATAATTTAAAAAATTTTTGTTTTTATATCTCAAACTAGTATGTATGAGTTTCGGAGGTATGTTGTATTTGTGCAGATGTTTGAAACAAATTTAAGTGCAATTTTTTAAAACCAACTTATATACTCGTAACTGTAATCGAGTTAGAATTGTTTTTTGATTTGGGAATCCTAGGTTTAGTACTGGTTATGCTAAATAAAAAATTGTCCACAACTGGGGCGTTAGAGCGCTCGCACAGAAACTCAAACGACAGAGGTTCAAATCCCAGCGAAGAAGAAAAGCTAAAAAATAAATTTGGGGTTTTTCGAAAATTTTAATTTAAAAATAAGAAGTCCAAGAAGTCCATATTCAAGAAACCGCTCCCTGACATTTCCAATCTATTCCACCCAGAAACAAATGATCAGTAGTACAGCGCCCTCTTCTGGGAAGATGAAAGCTAACCATTTAGTGAAGACACTTACCACTCACAACAGTCGTCTTTGAGTGATCAAATTGACAGCAATTTGCCATATTGACATAAGACGCTTAACATCTTAACATTTATCTATCTATCTACATATTCAATATTCCAATACAATGCACTTCATGGGTAGGGGTTTACCCATGAGTATTGGTCTAAAAAGAAAAAAAAACTGATTTAAATTCACGAAAATAATTTACAAAATTTAATTTTAAAATTTTTTTTCAGTAGCATAAGAAAATTCAAGAAATATTAGTCAATACATGGAATTACTATTTTAAAAAGATTTTGGGTATATGGATACTGCCGCTGGTGTTGATAAGGGGCATTCTAAATGTCCAATAATATCCTACATGTTACGAATAGCACAAACAACTGGCAAGTCTATTTATCGATAATAACTTTTTACTAAATTTTAATTTTAATATGTCCACGTAAGGCCATTCTATTGCAATTATATCATTAAATCTAGTGCGGATTATTGTGTTCATTCTACAATGACCGAATGCAATTCATTCGATTCTTTTGGATTTATGGCAAAATGCAAGTAACAATGACTAAAAAAAACCAACATTTTAAATCCAGTTTTATATATTTTTTTATGTATGACCAATACTAAGGAAGGAGTAAACCCCTACTCTTGCAGTGCATTGGATTGGAATTTGTAGACAGATAAATGGATTTTTTCCTTCTCAATTTTCAGTCAATTGACCACTCAGAGGCCAGTGTTATACCTTCGCCCTTGAATGATCAACAGCAATTGCCCGATATTTCGAAGGATGTTGAATATGAGTGGTCAGCATCGTTAACTAAGTAGGTTAGTTGTTATTTTTCCTGTTCATTCTTTTTTGGTTCATTGACTGGTAATGTCAGGGAGAGGTTTCTTGAAGATGGACTTCCAAAAAAGAGGGGAGGTTAGGGGGGAAACCTCTTATTTCTAAATTAAAATTTTTATAAAAGCCGCAAATTTTTTTTTTTTTTTTTTGTTAATTTTTGTTCTTCGCCGGAATTTCGTTTCTGTGTGAGCACTTTTAACACTATACAACAACTTGCCTCCTCAAGTGAATAACTAAATATATCAATATATTTTTAATGCTATAATAAGGGCAAACTTTTGTAACATTCGGTTCAATTACCTTATAATTTTATGTTTTTTCTTGACCAGATAGGTTGGTCAGATTGCTAGTTACCAAATAACATGATAAACTACAATTAATGCCATTTTGATACCATTACAGGACCAAACTGAGCTCACCCAAGTAGGAAAAAGAATTAGAGTCAACCAGAGCTGTCTATAAAGTTTAGTAAAGCGAGAAGTTATAGACTCGCGCACTGCACTTAATTGCTGTGAGCAATTTTGGTACCTTTGGTCCTTACAGAACTAAAAAAAAATAAAACAAATTATTGAGAAACTTCTATGATATCAAAAACACATACACGTATGTACATACTTAACACTTTTTAGACTTACGGCCTAACTTCTCACAGACTCCAAGTTAGGTGAGCCAGTTTTTATCCATGAGTACTAGAACCTACAACTTAACATCGATTTTGAACAGTAGACTTGAGCAATTTGCTGGTAGTAAGTTATTGTCGGAGCTAGAAGGGTGCTGAGGTTTATCCGCCTAGAAAAACTCTAGTAAAGGTGGATGCATTATTATCTTTGAAAATTATTTTGTAAAGTTTATTTTGTTATATGTGGAAACCAATAGAAGATGTGTTATGATAAAAATTAGCTGCATTGTATCGCACTACATAGTCGGTCTTCTTGGGCCACAAATGCTGGATTTGTTTTTTATATTGTTTTTCTTCTTTAACATTGAAAAATTGTTGTGCTGGTTTAAAAAAAAAATTTAATTCTTTAAGCATTTTACTTAGACTTCATATATGCAGGGTCGACAGAAAAAAAACTAAATTTTCTGCTTTTTATTCAAGAAACAAATAAAAAAAAGGTTAAGGTTGAGGGTGTGGGTGTGGCGTTTAAACTCTTATTTGAGTTTTATTTAAAAAAAAATGGTCTAAACAAAAACTCATATAAATTTGTTAAAGCAAATTGTATAAAAATGAAATAGAACTACAAAAAAAAAAGAAATACATTTCTCTGTATTTTGGTCTTTTTTTTTCTTAAGTTTTGTGTGACTCAAGTTTATAATTGCAATAAATGTCCAGACATTTGTTAAAAATGGCAACAATGTGGTAGACACAGTCAAAACAAAGTGACTGCAAAAAATTCTTTTTTGTTTTTGTTTCTAAAAGAATTGTTAAATAATTTTCAAACAATTATGCAGTTGAAAAAACTAAAGATATAATAAATTTTATTTTTCTCTAGAAGCATTTAACCCCTTATTAGGAAATGGCATTTAACATGATTAATAGAGTCTAGAATTAAACGAAATTAGAAAAGAAAGTATCCTAAGACAGTGAATAATGTGTGTTTATCAAATATTTGCAGCAGATGATTAAGTGTTCTTGGTAAAAATATATTTAATAACTTTTTTTTTGCTAAAAAGAAATCACAAAAATATTATCACTATCGAAATACTGGACTCTTACAAAAATCTGACTCTAAACAAAGCAAGTGTTCGAGTCGGAGTCACAAAATGTTCAAAGTTCATATGGCAGATTACTTGCAAATATTATTCGCTGACTATATGATCGTTTTCTGCGCACGTTTCTTTAACAAAGTATTGCAGCACAAAAAAAACAGTATTTTCATTAAACACCAAGTATATCAATGAACTGAATTTTAAGGACAGAAGTTAAATAAGAATAACACCAATACGTCAATTTTTTTTTTCTGTATTTCATTTTACATTTCTCAATTTTCAGACTGAGAGGTGCGTTGTATAGTGGTTACAGCACTCGCACAAAAACTCAATCGGCCCCGGTTAAAACCCCAGCAAAGGTGAAAAATGATAAAGTTATGTAGTTTGGGAATTTTTCAAAACTATAATTTAAATATAAGAGGTCCCCCCCTCCCCCCTCCAAGGAGATCAACTACAAAAAACACCTCCTAGACATTCCACTCTATTATACCTTAATTAATATCAACAAAAAACGAATAATAAGGGGAAAAGCGCCACCTATTATTGGGAAGTAGCAGATAACAGCTAAACCTATTTAGCGAAGACACTCACCACACAATCAACAAACAACAATAAGGCAATTGCTGTTGATTATTCAAGGGTGAAGGTATAACACTGGCCTTTGAATGATCAATTCACAGCAATTTGTCTCATTCCTAAGGCGCTTAGTAATAACATAAAAAATTCCAATACAATGAACTATATTTAGTAGGGGTTTGCCCCCTGAGTATTGGTCTCAAAAAAGAAAAAAAAATACTTAATTTGAACCATGGAAAGATACACAATCGAAAACTCATTAAAGGCATTTAGGCTTATTATAAAAATGGCGTTCAAATCAAAATGCATAACGCGCACTTCTTCTTTTTTTTTCTGACAATTTAATCGTCCAAATTTGCGCAATCGTAAAGATCGTAAATTTTAGCAAACCGGATCTGTAGGAGATGTAAAAACACTAGTGTATTCTCGTACAGCTCTTGCTGCAGAAAATATTGCTGCTGTACGCGATGGTGTGGCTGAAGAGCCATCTACCTCAACTCGTAGTCGTGCCCAACAATTGCACCTCTCACGCTCGTAGTTTCAACAGGACGGTACCACTTGCTGCACAGCTAACGAAACAATAGCTCTTTCGCGCGACAAATTCAACGGACGTGTTATCTCATGTGATTTGACACGGTTATACTACTTTCTTTGGGGTTATTTGAAAGAAAAGGTATACATTGATAAGCCAGCAACAATTCAAGAGCTGAAGGATTAACAACAAAGAACCTCAATTATGCCTCAGAGTCATAGAAAACTAGGAAGTGTGCCGTAGCGGCCACTTGGCGGATATTTTGTTCCATACATTTTTAAACTATACCGAGTTATCATAATAAAAAGAAATGACAATAATTTTCTGAATAATTTGTGTTTTATTTAAAATCCACATCGGCTTTAAAATTTAACCACTCTTTACAATGAGCACTATTCATATTGTGAAATCGTTGGCGTTTTATAACAGCCACTTGCTGAAAAATATAACAATTTGAGGTTGATTTCATCCAGGATACTGCTAATAAATGTATACTTTTTTGTGGCATTCCACCGAATTATAAACGAAAGTCCCTAGAGAAGTTTGAACAGTTTTTTTTTCCAGATTTTTTTTGCCAAATTTTTTACTCTGTTTTATCTTACTTTTTTTAATAAAATTGTATTAAAATTGAGACAATTGGTAATTATTTCTTCTACTTGTCAAAATAAAGAAAAAATTATTTTGATTTTTTGATTCTTTTGGGTACTAATTAGACTAATTGCTCCTTTCAACTGTCAAGTTTTAATGGGCTCCCCAAAAACTAAATAAAACAATTTTAAGCATTAATTAATACAAATCCTTAAAGTCTGCATGCCAGCTATAGAACTCATTGAAGAAATCTTAATAAATAGCACATCATACGTGTATACACAACCTTAATTTTTTTCAATAAAAAAAAACAATAAGTATAAAAAAAAAAATATATTTTAATCGTATAATTTTCAGAGATACTAATTAAAGTATACAGCTATCAGAAACCATTTCAACAAAACAATTCAATGCAAATCCACTGCAGACACTTGTCATAAATATCTATGGGAGTGCATAAACTAGCAAGAAAAGCAAAAATAAAATACCGAAACTAACAAGTGTAATGAAAAACTATAGAGCACATGCAAACAAATATTTTAAATGCAAAAATCAAAAAAGAGAAAAATTATTTAACCTTCATATCAATTTGAGTTACACTTTTATAACCTTCACTTGCAGCACAAATCTATAGAAATAACATCAGTGACAGTAAAAATTGTATGCAAATGCAGCGAACGGCAGCGCATAAAAAGCTGCAAAAACAATGCGTTCAACATGAGCCAGAAAAACATGATGAAAAAGTGAAATCATATTCCTCAGTACCCTTTTTCTTTAATTTTTCCAAATTGTTGGTTTTTTTTTTGTCTCTAACATTTTGAATGCCATCAGTTGGTTTTTGTTCTTTAGAATCACTGTTTTTTCTTCAGTCAAGTTTTCTTTTAACGCAGAGAAGCAATCGTTGTTAATACCCGTACTGAAGAAGTGTTGACGTTTTTTGTATTTCTTAACCTCTACATTTTTCTTTTATTGCCATCATTAAGTGGGTCTTGTGATTGTATGCAAAACTGTAAATAGTTATTGCTGGGTCGGAAATTTTTTTAGAGGTAATAGATGATTTTTAGAAAAAGCTAAATTTCCATTATAAAATCAGCATATTTATAAACTTACAAAAGAATGTCTTACAAATGGAATGATTTTTGATTTTTAGTGGAAATCAATGCCTTTTTAAGGCAGCGTTTAGGTTGATTTTTTTTAATTTTTCTAATTGATTTATAGAAGGTCTGAATAGGACTGAATAGGAGTGGATATTATTTTATTGTCAATCTAAATAAACATTGTGAAGTTAAAAATTTCTTAAAACACTGGAATGCTTTAGTGGTTTATAAACTCGCTAATTTGGCGTTAAGACCACACAGATCTACAATAAGGATTAAAACCTAGATCCTCACCACTTCACAATAAACATAAATTCACCCTTCCACGGTGAAGCTATAACATTGGCCTTTGCCTGATCAACTAACAGCAACTTGTCCCATTGACATACGACGTTTAATTGCAAAAATAAAACTATAATTTCTAATTCTAATACAATGCCCTGTATGAGTAGAGGTGTAAACTCCTGAGTATTGGTATTAACACAAAAAAATAAAATAATGCTCTAAAGTATAGAAGGCATAAGATTCTTAAGAGATTTGTTTACGGATCATAGTGGTGTGAGAATAAATTTATAGAAAATGGCGACCGAATGTTTGTTGATTCTGCTTAAAGATATCAATATCAGCGTAAATGTGTAAATGTAGTGTTCTTTAGGCATACGATCTTGCTGTGGCACACTACTACTACCGAATTTTCAGGCCTTACCAAATAAAGTTCTGCTGAACAAAGATAAGACTAGAAACACAGGCCGCAATGTTCTCCAATTATAAAATTTTGAATATGATAAAATAAAGTTTTCAAAACTTATATAAAATGCTATAATTTTTGCAAATGCAGGTAGATATCAGTAACATTTTAACATTTGTAAAGAACAGAAATATAAAAGACATTCGGTAACACAAAAATCGGTATACATCTTCAGAAAATGAGATAATTGTGCAGATTTTTTGCGTAATATTTTAAAATAATATTAATACTAGACGTAGAAAAAGTAGTACTTCATTTACCTAATCAGAGGGCAAGGTTTGGTACAATACAAGAGGCTAGTACATGTCTGGAAAGCTACAGAATACCAGTTTATACCACTGAGGACTACGGTGTGACGACCAAAAATAAATCACGCAGTTGGGCATTAATCGATGGTCTTAAGCAAGAATTTTGGTAAAATATTCAAAGAGATTTCCTTACAAAGTGTAGACAGTGAATCGGTTGCTAATCGTTAACCCACAACCAGGTCTAACTAACGCCCAAGCCATTATAAGTCTCGACGTCTAAGAACACAATTTTTAATTAAAATGAATTATGAATACGTAGGACTACTTCAAATACAGTTGTACGGTTGAACAGAGTCATCGTTTTTGAGGCATCGTTATCTATCAAAGTTACAGTATGGTTTGTACAAGTAATCTTATTGTGGTCTTAATATGTCGATTAATGTCACGGTTATGTTTTATAAGCCGACATCGTGCAAAATAGAAGTTACGAACTTTTCGAACACAAGTAAAAACTCACTTTTAATCCTCACCTTACTTTAATATTTTTAAATTATAATTTTTTAAAAACCGCAAATTTATTTTTTTTATTTTTCTCCTTCGTTGGGATTTAGACCTCGGTCGTTTGAGTTTCTGTGCAGGCACTCTAACCAGTATGCCACGAACCCCTTTGTTACATTGAATTGAATATCGAAATTAGCCTCAGAGAGCTCATGTCTCGAACTTGAGTATCCATCAAATCAGACACCGGTCACTTATAAGTTTTTATATTTAGCCTTTATCTGCTCTTTGCGTCGAAAACGACGCATACCCAATACGATTTTTAAATTTTTATTAATATGGTTAGCTAAAAGTTAGTGAAATTTCCTGACTTTGTAGAACACGTGAATGTGCACATTTAGACTTATTTTCGTATTATAAATTGTGTTTGTTTTTATTGTATCTAAAAAGTTACGTTGGCTACCCTCATGCGTCGTTTTCGACACATATGAGAAAGCGTATGTTTTTTGGCGGGCAACTTTGATTTTTTACCAGTCATTGTGCTTTTTATAAAGTCATTTTTGTAAACAAAATATATCAAAGAATTAAAAAGAATTAAATAAAATATTTTGCAAGTGAAGAAATAGGAGCTCTTCTAAATGAAAGTGAAGCTGAAAATAAGTAGCTACAGTTTTTCTGATGTCAGAAATCCTGTAGTTATTAGTAGTGTAGTCAGCCACAAGGTGGTAGGTTTAGAACTGAAAATGTTATCGAACTTCTGCCCGCCGTCACACGAATTGCATCTTGAAAGCATATTTCTAAGGTATACAAATGCATTTGCCAAAGCTAAGTACGGCGACGATTTCTTGCAAATTGATTCCAATGTGTTTGTTGCCAGCTTCTATGGGTGTTTTGATATACTTAACTACTCGTTATACATGAATGTTGTATATTTGTTTAGATCAAAAAATCAATCAAATGCTGATTTATTCGTTTCAGAGTATAGTCGTATTATATTAAGGGCAATTATGTCGAAAAACACTTTTGAAGATGTCAATGAAGCTATTTCTTTAGATGATGATATTAGCTTTTACCTTTGCACAAATCAACATTTGCATTCACAATTAATACAATACTTGTTTGATATATTGGTAGAAAAAATGAGTGTACAATCTTACAAAATATGTATATTGCATAACTCTAAAAAAGTTGAACCCGGGGATTAAAAGGTTGCCAACAATTATGAGTTATTATAACAAAACCACAATTTTAAATAGTTTTGTTACTTCAATATAGATATTCGATAAGATGCTTTCTTGCTACAGTTGCATGAGGCCGATGGCTGTATTTGCGAATATATTCGACATGGCTGCATTGAATGCCTTAATTATTTTAAAAAAATTAATTCTAATTGCCAACCGATACATAAACTTACAATAAAAAGGACTTTTCTGGGGGAACCGGCGTTATCCTTTGTATGCCAAATAGAACAGGAAGGCTACGATCAAGGTCATTTTTATATTTTGTTGGTATGCCATTTTTATCATATGCACCGAAGAATTAAAAAAGGGTTCCTTCACAAATTAAAGGTATACAAAGGTGTTCAATATGTTTTGAAAGGAATTCTAGTTCAAAAAATAACATGCATACTACTATTTGTTGCTTTTGTGCAAAAAGTGCATCTAAAAACATATATTTATAACCAAAACGTATGTGTTAAATGCATTGATAATAATTCACTCTAATATATAATAAAACTAAAAGCAATGTTTAAATATTAAGCAAATATAAATACTAGCAATTTTTAGTTTTCTCATCATGTGGGTTTCGCGTTTTTCTACTAAAAACCATAAGAAATATATTGTGCGTCAAAAACGACGCCAGGGTAGACAATGTAATTTATTTTGAGGAGCAGATGAAGGTTAGAAATCAAATAAACAGAATCCAAAACCATAAGTACAATTTCCATTAATTACCAAAAAAGGAATAAAATCAAGTGACTGTTGCAGAATATCGGGTGACAATTATTACGTCAATTTGTTAAACTTGACCTTAAGCAGCCATACTTAAAGATCTTACAAAAACAATAACGTTTGTCCCTCTTTATTAAATAGAATAGAATTTAGTCTTCTTTTGACGACTGCCTCACAGCAGCCTTCTGGCAAAAGGTCTCTGGGTAATTGATTGCCATGAAAAAGCTTCTCTAATCTGTCGTTCGGAGTCCACTTTAAATGATAGGTCCCGGTATTCATGGATAAATATTAACACACACAACATGAGTGCTGGGAGAAGCTAGGCCGTAACCGTGATAAAGGGTTGTAATGGCCAATTATGTATGTATGTATGTAAAAGTCATATAAAGTTGTCACTAATGATCACAGAAATATGTTAGCTGGGCATTTTTGCAAAAATTCGCAGTCTGTTGATTTTAGAAAAAGCATTTTTAAATTTTTATTATGGTATCAGAATCACTTATAAATTTATTTCCTGATAACCTTTACAAAACTAAGGAATAAAACTGATTTATCATGTTATATTTTATCGTAGTCACCGTGGTCTAGTGGTTAGTGTGTTAGCTTACTAAGGCATGAGCCCAGGGTTCAAACCAAAGCTCTGACATTTAAAAAAAATAAGCAATCTTCTGGCAAAAGTTCTGAGAGTAATTCATTGCCATGACAAATCTTCTCAAGTCTGTCGTTCGGAGTCGGCTTTAAACGGTAGGTCTCGGTACTCATAAGTAAAAAATTAACACACACAACATGAGTGCTGCAAGAAGCTGACACAGGGTTGTAATGGCCAATTATGTCTGTATATTATATGGGTGCTTCCTTATTGTGATAAAACCAAGCCAATCATCTTGTTTGTCACCGAAAATATCAGATTTATTTCCCAACAACTAACTTACGACTTTTTAAGTGAAAGATATAATAAAGTTTTTATTGTCTTATTGATTAATCAATGAAAGCAATAGTATAACTGCTGGTTATAGGGCATCTCTTTAAGATTGATAAATCTTCATTTCATTCATTTATTTATACTTCAGCCATAGCTGTGCATATTCTTATTTTAGTTTTATGATTTTTAACAAAAATAATACAAAAATATAATTTATGTTAAATGTCATTTAAATCTTCTGCTTTTTTCTTTTACGGTTTAAAACTTTTTTTCACTGTCAGCCAGTATAAAACAAAAACAATATTTGCAAAAATTTAAATAAAATGTGTCAAAATAAGTAAAAAAAAGAAAAGAAAAAATATTAATAAAAACGATGAGATTCTGCAAAAAACTAAAGTTTTAAAAGAAATATTGTCAGTGCAGAAAAATAAAAGGAAAAAGCAGTAGAGCAACTACAGTGAAGGCTGTATGAATTAGGAAAGCAGACCATTTTTTTACATGTTTTTTGTTTCATTAAATTTTTCTTTTTTCGCAATGAAAATGAAATTTTATTTTAATGCAGTTGACAGTTACATTAAGAATAAAGTCATATTATGGCAGTTGGTAATGGTTGTTGAGATAAAAGGTAGAAAAAGAAAGGAGGAAAAAAATTAAAAAAAATTGGAAAAATATTTTTTTAAAATATTTTGTCGGAGCTTGAAAAAAAATTAAAGGAAATTCTTTTTATTTTTAATTATAATCTGTTATCTGGTAGAAAAGCAAAGAAAAGTGGTTTTGTGGTTAAAGTTAGCAGGAGTAGAATTTTATATTTAAAATTTTTTATTTTTTTTAAAGTTTATATGTTCATCTGGATTCTATTTTATTTCATATAGGCTATATATAACTGATATTTTCACATAAAAATGCTTAAAAATTTCAAAGTGTTATATTTCCCATATAGAGAGAATTTTTCTAGAGGAAAGAGGTCAAATATTTAGGAATAATACTGTATAGTAAACTGATGCAAAAGCCTTATATAAAGACCAGATATGCCCTTATGGTATGCAGAAAGTTTGTGGCTGTTTTCTGGGTAGAAATTATGAGCCTGGTTACACATCTTACCAAGCTGAATAAGGTACAAATAGTTGCGCGCATGAGCGTAACTAGGGCTGTATAAAACAGCCCCACAGTCCACTGATATTGTAATAAGTAATAAAGCCATAGAAACTGTTACTAAGTTAATGGGGTTTAGGTTAAACACTGGACTTTTAGGGAGATTTTTTTTTTTTTTTGGTTTCCTTAAGACCAATACTCAGGGGCTACATCCCTACTCATGCTGTGCATTATATCCGAATTTGAAAATTGGGTTTTTTTAAGCGCCTTATATAATTCAAATTGCTGTCAGTTGATCACTCAAAGGTCAGTGTTATATCTTCCCCCTTGAAAATGAACAACAGCAAGTGCCCCATATGTTGAATTGTGAAACTCTCTGGCTTTGAAAAATGATTTAAAATTGAATTGAGTAATAAGAGTGAATGAGGCTGGATATTGTTTGAAAGAAAGAACTATCCGTTGGTATACGGATGGGCTAACAACTTAAGGTAACACAGGAGAGCTAATATTGTAGCCTGGGAAGAAATATTTTGAGCTCATGGGAAAACTTGCTAGCATTTTCCAGGTGGATCTTTTATTGACATATAAATCTCCAGGTTCAATCGCCAGCTCTGACATTTAAACATAGAAATATGAACAAAATATTTCTTTCAGCTACTACGTCTCAGCAGTCTTCTTGCAAAAGCTCTGAGAGTAACTAATTGCCATGAACAAGCTTCTCAAGTCTGTCGTTCGGAGTCGACTTTAAACTGTAGGTCCCAGTATTGATTGATAAAAAATTAACACACACAACTTCTTTTCGGGTTTCATTTCTCCTTGGAATGAAAAATCATTGCAAAAAAAAAATAAATTAAAAAATAAAAACAACCTAAATTCTTAGTAGAATTTATTTTCTGATTTAATTAAGATATTTTGAATACGAAACAAAATTATATCAGTTTGTAAAAGTTCAGAATTCAATTCAACATTAAATTTTTTTAAATCATATTGAAATAAGATATTAATATTTAAGGAATATCAGTCAGCGGTTATGGATATTTACATTTGTTGTGATAGAAACATTTATCTGGTTTGCTACGGTTCATACATTAATCATGACCAATTAGTCAGCTGTGACTAAAATTTTCATCTTCTCTGATTAGAAAATCACAGCATTGTAAAAAGTTTAGACAAACAATAGACGTTTAAACTTTTTTCTTTTTCATATTCTTCTTAAGAAACTATTATGAACTCTGAACTCTTTTTTATTTGTATTTTTATTTTTTAATTTTCTTCCGTCAACTGATTTTTGTTTTGGAACTCCATTTGCTTTTTATTTCTTTTGCAAATGTTGCTCTTAATTTTTTGTTAAACAAATTTCCGGACAAATCAAGCGTGATTCTGTTCTTCTTTCCTATAAGAAAGAAGAAAAACTGCCAATTGAAATAAGAAAATTTTTTTGTTTATTTTTCCTTTTCATTTCATTTTAAATCTTCAAGCACAAGTGGCGTTTAGTTAAACTAAATTTGCAAAATGGCACCCTTTATTTTCATATAAAAGTGGAAAAAAATCATACAGCATGAGACAAAACATATACACACACACACTAGCTAGTGCATAAAATTAATTAAAGGAAACGTTGCAGACTGTAAAAGACCGACTGTCATACAATTTACAGCAATTGCAATCGCAAATGGGCAGAGTTTCGCATTTTTTTTTCTCCACAGTTTAAAAAAATCTTTAACAAGCAAACAAACTCTCCTCTATTGCAAACGAATTTCAACTGAGAAAAGAAATTACACAGAACATTTTTCATTTACTTTGACAAAAGGAATTGAACGGACGCACATGAAAATGATGCAAAAATGAATGACACAAAAAGCCGGCAAACACCTCCATTAGTTATACCACCAGATACGCAACAGTAGTATTTGCCCACACATTTCATAGAAAAGATGTACGTTGCTGGTTATTAGAGCTTTAATCTTCTGTAAAATTTTATTTCTTTTTGGTGTTTTATGAGAATAGGGCTGCCTTGCAGTAGTTAACTGTGGGGAAATAGTAAAAAATGTACATTTCAACAAAAAATGAATGGATACGAGTTACCTACAGATGCTATAGATGAAAGCAATATTCAAGTGGTGAACAACACTGTGGACTGTAAATGCAGTGTATAAACTCAAAAAATAGAAATTATTTGAAAGTATAACAACAGGGCTTCATTATGGCACATGTGGAAGACTACAAAAATTGTTTTTTTTTTTTAATTAGACATAAGCTACGGGGAATATCGTTTGCTATCTATTAAGTTTGTTGCAATATATTTGACTCAGGAGAAGGTCTCAGGGCTCAACGTGATCATGAAAATATTAATCAGATTCGTCAGTAATACAAATTTAAGACAGTACATGAAAGATACCAGCTTCAAGATGTACCAGATTAAAGTGTTAATAAAAAATGTGTGGCACTTCTTCAATTCCTTTTTCATCCTATTTCAATTTGCTAAACCTCTAATTTTCAATAAATATATCTCTTCACCAAGGCACGGAGAATTAATTCTACTTGCGAGAATTCTAAACTAAATAGCAAAGAGTGATCAACTAGAAATTAAAATTTATGATGAGCAAATCCAAAACACAATCAATAACTAGGAGTTGTTTTACTTGAAAGTTAGGAAAAAAAGTGTAACTGCCATCCCTAAATAAAAGCGGCAAGCGTTTTCTAGCTGTCAAAATTTCTCATGCCCATACAATTTGTATGGAGCATCCCAAAATAACGCGGCGGCAACGCTTTGCAATTGAAAAATCCAATTTTGACAGAGCGTTTAATAGTAAAGTTGGTCGCAAAACGCAACTAAAATGTAAACAAATAGGGAAAAAACAGGGTTGTGATATAAAGATATGTTATTTGCATAACCATGTTTTAATCGTAAAGGCAAAAAATAAACCAAATAGAAGATAATAAATATTAATATAAAATAAATAAATAAAATATAATAAAAATAAATAAAATAGTACTATAATATTTAATTATGTTACAAATACCAATAGAGAAATGCATTTTATTATTAAAATAGTCAGAATTGTTATATAAGCATATGTTTTTGTATTACCCTGTTTTTAATGTTTTCACAAAACGTTGCCGCTTTTATTTAGGGATGGTGGTTCAGAGTAAGCGCTGAGCGTTAGAATACGTTCCGCTTGCCGCTTTTATTTAGGGATGGCTCTAAGGGATCACAGTAAACTCGAAGATTGAAACAATCAATAAAACTGTTTATTTCCTAATATTTAGCAAAACAAAATTGCATAAAATCGAAGCAATAATCCTTTAGTTAAAAAACAAAAGTAGTTAAAACACTATTCACATGCCTTGATTACAGAACCGTCAGGGGTCAAGATTAGTTGCTTTCAGTTAAGCTGTTAGAGTTCACAATTGTTGTAACTTTTTAGTCAATCTTCACTGAGACAACTACATTAGATCAACATTTTTGCGACTGTAGCTTGAAAGAATAGATAGGCAACAGAATCAATTAATAATATCTTGACGTGCTACCTGAACTTGTAATGCTATCTAAAAGTCAAAAACAGTTTACACATTTTGCAGCAGACACCCCTTTTGGAGTTACCTATGACCGGGATCAATACGGCTTTTATACAACGAAGAAAGAGGTCAGATAATCATTCAATAACACAGTAATGGTATTCACACCGAACTTGTTAATTTGTTACTCGGGAATTTGTTAATTTGTTAAAGTTAGCAACGACCCCCTTTTTCAAACTTTGTTAGTCTGGTAACTTTCGTAGTAAACCTTTTGGTTATCCACTATAAGAACAATTTGTAATTCATTAAAATAAAATAAAAAATCATTTAATTAACATACTTAAGGTAGAGTTAGCCGAACGTTCATGTAACGTAACGCAACGTACGTTGGTTTCTAGCATATGAAAACAATGCAAATGGTTATCCAAAATAAATGTCACGTTGACGGAACGGATTAATCTGTATAAAATAGAATTTCTAAACGTTTTAACGTGACATTTTAATGCCAGTGATGGGACTATTGTATGTTAAATGGCAATGTGGCCCAAATGCCCTTTTTGGTACTTTCATGCTTATTTGCAAATCATTTTCTTTTATATGTGTACAAAAAGACTTTTTAATTTGTCATAAGTCATAAACTGGTAAAAACCAGCCATGAACTGGTGACAACACTCCCTCGCATACTTTAAGAGAATATTGTATAATTTTGGTTTTTACCAGTTCATGACATTTTTTAATTCACACTCACTATTCAACTTATGCTGGGCCTGTCTCATAAAACCGACATCAGCACATTTTTAGAACGAGTAATTAATCAATCTTCTCTAACAATAGGAATTGTACTTACAGTGCTCCATGACATCGCCAAACACACTTATCTAGATAAATTCATTTTTTTACCTATTCAGAGCTAATAGCGTGGGACCGGTATTAGTATGAATTCAGCATAAGCAAAGAGTAACGTCACATTTATGATTATGTGGCTTCTCTTGGTAAGAGTCCCTAATCTATAGTACTTTAAAGCAGTTGCAAACAGCAAATGTTTAAGCTATATTTACACCAGCTAAGTTCTTATCTAATTATAATAGATTATAACAGTTACAACTGAGACGGCAAAAAGCTCAGACGCTCTGATATAAAACTTATATGAGAACGTAGGTGGTGTAAATATAGCTCTTGAGAAACTAAATACAGTTTTTTCGTTTCAAAGTTAAAGTCAACATCTAAGCAAGACTTAACCACTGGCACAAAGCTGTCATCGATTAAGCTATATTTACACCACCTAAGTTTTTCATCTGATTATAACAGATTATAACAGTTACAACTCAAACGGCAATAATTTTGAAAGTAGAAAATGTTATATTTTTAGCTGAGCTCAGGCAAAAACAATAAAAATTTAATTAGATTTGCAATTAAACTCTCTGAGTGCGCTTCTGATATAAAACTCAGATGAGAAACTTAGGCAGATTAAAAAACTGAAAACATGCTCTTGATATGATCATTGAACTTAGACTGCTGCGTGACGGTTGTAAAGATTTCATACACTACGAAGCCAAATTTTCAAATTAAAAGAAGATTAGTTAAGAAATTTTTTATTTGCTGAAGGCCCGAAGATCGAGCCCCTTTCCTGATCAATTTTTTAATTTAATTTTTGTTTCGTCAGAAAATTAGTTATATAATCTATAATGAAGCCATTGCATTAGACTGATATTGTCGTGTGGGAGTTTATATGCTCTATCCGCCGTTTAATATACCACATTAGATTTTTGACACCAAAATTTTCAAAATCTTCAATCCGTTTTCGGCTATTTATCTTCGAAACTGGACGAGATATCCGAAAACGGATGGCAGGTTTGAAAAATTTGTTGTTAAAAGCCTAAAGTGGCATCATTAACTCGAGATATATAAAAAATATGAAATGGCGGATAGGGTACATAAACTCCCGCACGACGATATTAATATGGCTTCTAAATACATTATTCAATAGCAGAAATTTACGGGCAGTTCGCATACAACGATAACAAACAGATTCTTTCAATTCAGAAGTAAATTTATTAATTGAGCAATACTGACAACGGTACGGCAATATGTGGCTTTCCAACACTAATATGAATACAATATGGCCTGATGAAGTTATTGGTTAGTGATTTTCAGGCGATCTGTATAACTATAATCAATATGATTATGATAATTAAAACTGAAATTAATATATAGAAAATTTGTTCAATAGCAAAAAATGTTCAGCCTTAAACAATTACCATTTGTTTTCCTTCTTTTTAACTGAAGTCCGATTGTCTTTTCAAAAATTACAATTCTGCTTAAAAACATTTTGTATTCGAACTGTTCTCTTAAAGACTTCCCCAAATGCAATAAAAGAGAAATTGTTTTTTCTACATTTTTGTCCAGAGCAAAATGTACCCACAAGCACAGTATATTAACAACTAATATTAATATGACTTTAAGGCATTTTGTTGGATGTCTATGACTTATGGTGCATCCTCTGTGTTCTTGATGTACCCTGTTACTCTTACGGTTTGCAAGTAATTGTTTGGGGCATAGACAAAACAAACAAAATTTGCAATGAAACAGTTGTTCATATGATTCGCTTATTATTTGGTTGTTAAAAGCATTTAAATGAATATGATGATGACTGTGATGGTAATGATGTTCAAACAGAGTTTTAAAACAGACAAGTAATGGTCTTTAATGTTTAGTATTGTTTTAATAGAGATACCAGCCACAGTCAGTTCATTCATTTGCATTTTTTTTTTTTGCTCTTTTCAAAAAGAACTGTAGCAGTTCATCGTTTTTTATTTCAATGTCTAGCAAGTACATCTGTTTTTTAGAAAACAACAATATAAACATAAAGACTAACATATGAAAAAATAAAAAAAAAAAAACATTTTTATGCATTGATGCGTTTGCGAGGTCTATTGGAAAAAATTTTTTTTAAGGATCTCTTAAAAGATGTTACACTTTTCAAACAACCCTCGTTTGGTTTTTTAAATTGTTTTGTACAAATATATGTGAATACTCTTTGTCTACATTTTAGCCTGGGCCATTTGTTTTGACTGCTATTGTTGCTTTGGCTGTTTTGCCTTTTCTCATGTTTAGGTATTGCATAAATACGCGTTAAAAATATAACCCCATCTCTCCTCCCTTCTCCCTCCTCCTCCTCCCTTTTTTTATTATTTGAAACAACTCTTCGTTTACCTAAAATTTTAAAATTTTTCTTCTTTTTTTTTTCATTAAAAAAAAACGTTATAACAAGCGGGAATCTTGTTCAAAATAAAAATTTCATGCAATTTTTTTCTTCACAACTTTATTGTTGGCTGGTTCATAGGCTGCTATCATTATTATTTTCGGTAGTTGGCTAAAGAGTTGTTCTGTACTTGTGGCAGGCAAGTAAAAGTAGCAAAAGTATAATGTTTTTTTCTGTGTACCCTCTCCGTTGGAGCTTAGAATTTTCAAATAGCCTTTGCCAGGCATAATGTGTGCCTTAAATATGGCTGTAGATTTTCTGTTTTGTTAACATTATTAATTGTTTAGCAACGTTATGAATATAAATTTTGGCGTTAGTTTTTCTTTCTTGGCTTTTTTTTTGTTTTTTGTAGTTTATCGAGGCATACTCTTAACTGCAATATGTGTTTAAATTTTTTGCTACAAGTAATCTCGTTCGCAACCGTTGAATTTTAATTAAGACATTTTTTATATTTTTTAATATTTGCGATATATTGCAATTTGAAAGTGTTTATTAAAATGTTAAATATTTGTTAGATATTGGCTTTAAAGTTTCTTTTCTAAAATTAATTTTAAATTTATTACTAAAATATATTTCCTAAGAAATTTCAAACATTTTTTTAATTATTACAACGTATACATACAGTTCCTACTAAACGATAGTGAAACAATAAAATTACAACACTTCTGATGAACTGCAATTTATCGTCAAAACAAAACATTGAATGTAAATGAGATCTCTAGTAAACTGGCCAAAGCTGCACATAATTTGACAGCAACTTCTCTTATCAACAAAAAAGGCGCTTAATAAAAAATTAAATAAAACCTCTCCATGTATTTTTAAATTCCAATACAATGCAATGCATGAGTAGGGGCTCACCCCTGAATATTTGTCTTATAAAAAAAATATATATATAAACAAACGAAACTCATACTTGGTTCTTTTGGTTTAAAAGAATTTTGTTTTATTCTAAATTAGATCAAAAGTACCCAAGCGTGTTAGTCTTTAACTATAGATATAGATAACCCGTAACCAGTTTGAATTTTCAGCTTTGAAGTATCCTCTTAACCGACACATTTATATAATTATGTGCCCCTTCTACAATTCGTATAACTCTGTTGGACAAATTAATGCTTTTGTTCTATTAAATTTTTTTAATTTTTTTTCATTTATGCTTTGCAACCATGGATCAAATAAACTGTACCGGCATAGTGTGGAGCGGTATTAAGTGTATAGAGTGCTCGCATAAAAACTTAAACGACCCAGATTCAAGTCCCAGCCAAAGAGAAAAATTTAAAAATTAAATTTTCGATTTTTTAACAATTAAAATTTAAAAATAAGAGATTCTCCTCCCTAACATCCAGTCTATTCGACCAGAAACGAATGATCAGGAATACAGCGCCACCATCTGGGAAGATAACAGCTAACCTCATTAGTTTAGATGCTCACCACTCACAAACATCCACCAACAGATGGGACAATTGCTGTTGATAGTTCAAGGGTGAAAGTATAACACTGGCCTTTAAGTTTCCAAATTGAAAGCAACTTTTCTTAACATTCCAATACAATGCAAAGAATTGAGTAGGGGTTTAGCCCTAAGTATTGTTCTTAATAAAAAAAACAGCTCCGAGAGTGAAAACTCTCTCAGTAACGTATATAGTGCTTTCAAAGAAAATATAATCACTTTACGAACAATGACAAAAATTAAAATTAAATAAAAATTAAATAAATAAAATCAATATTTTATATGAAATGGAGATGGTGTATGGTAACGTGAAATGCGTAAAAGTTTATGAAAAGGGTACACATTGAGATATGTTTGCTACAAGTAATTCCGAATCGCCTCTAAGTTGTCTTTGATTTTATTATATCTTCAGAACGGTTAAAGCTAAAGTTTCTGAAATTGGTCTAAATGACTCCACGGTTAAGGCAAGTCGTCAGTCAGAAAGTGAGCGACATTGGACAAGTGGGCGAGGTAACTCCCATACAAATTATATATTGATTTTTGTATCTATTGAGATGGTTAAAGTTTATTTCTTATGTAGAAAATTTTTTATTTTATTTTCGCATAGGGTTCGAGAATTTAAGTTAATTTGAAAATATAAAAAAAAATTGATAAATTAAATAAGTAAATAAATAATTGGCGTTCGGAGTCGACTTTAAACTGTACGTCCCGGTACTCATGGATAAAAATTAACAAACACAACATGAGTGCTGCGAGAAGCTAGACCGTAATTCTGAAACAGGGTGGTAATGGCCAGTTATGCATGCATGTATGTAATATATTGTAAATTATATAAAACAAAAAAAAAAAAATTAGTAATAAATTTGTAAATTTTTTGTTGAAATTTTTAAAGAGAAGACGTATTGTGTAGAAATTTAACAAGAACACAAATGTGGGGTGTGAAAATCCATATCAAATTTAAAAGAAATATTCAATCAATGGCTATACTTTTAAATGCATTTCATTTTTATTTTATTTTTTTTTTTTTTTTTGTAAAATTTATTTCACTCTACTTTAGCAATTAAGCAATCAAATAAAATAAATTAAGATTTCATTTTTTAATTTTTAAACTCTACTTGTATTATTAAATTCATTAAATTAATCTGCTTTTGTCTGCATTTAATTTCTTTTACTTGGTTTTTTCTTTCCAGCTGTCGGTACTATTTTAAGAAGAAAAGTTTTTGCCTGGTTTTCTTCGGTTATTATGCGCTAAGAAACACACAAAAAAAAGAATTTTTTTAATAAAATTTTTAACTTTTAATGTCATTTATTACCGCGAGCGCAAACAAAGAAAAATAAACTCTCGCATATATTACATCATAAGGAATGACGCGTTTTCTACGTACGTTACGATCGTTGTTATGAGCCCGTAAAGATTTCATGTTGATACTCGTAAACAAAATGGGGTGGTGAAAATACAAAAACGGTATTTTCAACATCTTAAGGCGTTAAAGGTGCCTTTGAAAAGCAAGCAATGCTGTCAAGGCAATCGGAAGTTTTAGTGAACAGCAACCAAAATAATAAAAATTTAAGCAAACAGGCAACAACAGCTGACAAGTAATTTAAGTAGTTTCCTACAAAAAAGAGTTGTTTTCCTCATATCTCCTATATGTAATAAATGAAACATAAATTCTAAAAGTGTTGTGCTAGAAAATAAGTTAAAAAGTGAGTATTAAATAGAAGAAATTCAAAAAGAAAAAAGGAAAAGAAAAAAAGAAAAGAATTAAAAATTTTCCTGTCTACGGGTAATAATGGCGCGCAAGACAAACGTTTGACGAAATCGCAAAGTATATTAACGGGTTAACGCGGTGTCGGGAGTTTGTAATTTTACGCGTTTAAAACAACTGTTACCAAACGCTCTTATGCTATTAAAAAAAAAACAATTTAACGGGAGAGTTTAGTTTAGGTGTTCACGAATATATTTTGTCGTTAAAAACAAAAAACAAAAAATGTCTGCTTTAAAAATTCAACAAACGTATTCACAAAAATTGCAATATAAACAGCAAGTATTACAGCAACAACAACAACAACAACTAAAGAGAAGAAAACAACAGCATGAAATGTGGCAACAACAGTCACATTGCCAGCCAACAGCTACAGCAATAACAATAATAACAACATCGTTTATTCAACAACAATCAAATTTATTATTAAATTCATTTCACGATACCTCCTCCTTAGACATCTCTATTATCACCACCCCCTCAAACGCTCCTTTACCCAATTTTAAATTTCATTACCAGTCTTGTAAAAACTATTCTTCCTGCCTGATAAAATTTGTTGGTGATGGTTACGCCTTTATATCTCAATGGCTGCTTCACTACTTATGTTTCTGCATTTTATATCCTGCTGCTGCTGCTACTGCCGTTGTTGCTCATTTTAAATATTTCACAACAAATTACGTTAAAAGTTATTGCCACATTAAACGTCATGGTGTTAATAACAATAAAACTTTATGTTGGCTGACATTGACTTTGATTTTATTGAGTGGCATCTGGAATACACGACATAATGGTTTAGCTGTTTGTCATGCTTTCGATATTGGTAAGTACGACCAATAATTATTTTGAAACATTTTTCCACTTTCCCGCTTGTGCTTTAGTTTTTAAATTAAATTTAGAGAGAAAAAAAAACGTTCAAAAAGGGTGGCATTTGGAAACTGTTTTTTTGTGTTTTTTGGTTAAGGGACTATTAAATAAAGGCTATTAAAATTTTAAGGCTCATTTAAGTTAAATATGTTTATGGCATTAATAATATTTAATTGTAAACAGTTTTGACTTTTGAGGTATAAAAATATTTAAATTCTTTTGATGCCTAAAACACCCAATTAAGCGAAACCAGGTGTTTTGAAAAAAGTCTAGAGGAACTTTGGTTTCACATTAAATTATTTTAAGCTTAAGGTCTTTTCTAACTAAATATTTAATTTAGTTTTTTTTTATATTAATCAGAACATGCAGCCGTGGAAAAAATTATATGGTCAAAATGATTTATAAGAACAAAAAATTACATCCTATTTCACGATGTCGTATGAATACTTTCAATAACTTGCTGAGAAAAAAATATTGATTTTGATGTCCCTATATCGCCTATATCGCCTTAGTCTTGTATGTAGTGTGTACTAGGCGAAAGCTCCGGATTCAAAATCCAGCTCCGACATCTTCAACGACGAAAATACGAAAATAGAAATATTTCTTTCGGCGACCACCTCTTAGCAGCAGTCGTCTGGCAAAACCTCTGGGAGTAACTGATTGGCATAAACAATCCTTCGGATTCGACGTTAAACTGTAGGTTCCGGTACTCATTGATAAAAACTGACGCACACAAAAATGTGATGTGGTAAGCTAGACCACAACTCTGAAAAAGATTTGGTATGGTTAATAATCTAAGTACCTATGTATGTATGTATATTAGGGTCGGACGCAAAAACATTGCCCAAGTGACACAAAAAATTTATTGTAGGGATCAAAATAAGAAAATTTGCCCAAGAAACCGTACCTCTAAAATTAAATCTGATGTTCAGTATTTTGACCCAAATTTAAAATTTTAAAAAATTTCACTTTGACCCATTTAAAGTGCCCCAATCAAGTCTAAGTGTATGAATAACCTACTCTAATGTAAATGTATTCGTACTGTACGAAAGAAGAAAATAGTCCTAACATCTCAAAGCTGCGAAAGCAAATGTCAGATTTGAGCACATTTTTGCTTTCGTGTGATGCATCAATTTAAAAGTAATCAAATGTTTCTATAGTTGCTTTTATTTGATGAATTTTTACAGTTTTTCAAGGACGGTGAGTGTATCACTCATTTCTAAAAGCCTTCAAAGTGGTCTCTGAAATATATTAAAGAAAATAATGCAATTCGTGATCAATTATTTTGAGCATTACACGACATTATTCTTTCAGTAAATGTTTCCTTAAGTAAATTATTTGCAGTTTGTGTTGGCTTACTAAGACGAGAACTACGGTTCAAGGCCCGGCTCTGACATCTTGAAAAAAAAAAGATTTGAAAAAATATTTCCTTTGGCGACAATTTCTCAAAAGACTTCTGGCAAAAGCTCTCAGGGTAACTGATTGCCATGAACACGCTTCTCAAGTTTATCGTTCCGAGTCGAAATAAAACTGTAGGTCATACAACATAGGTGCTGCAAGAAGAAGACTGTAATCCTAAGGCAGAGTTGTAAAGGCCAATTATGTATGTATACATGTAGTTGAGGCCCAAACTAAGCATATCCCTAGACCATACATCATTAACAATAACTTCCTGGCAATCATACTTATTAAAGGCCTGTGAACCAAGGGTATCAACAATAAATTTCTGTAAATGTGATGTGGAATTTTGGCAAAATTTTGTGGATTATGCCCCTCCAAATCGACCTATTTACATACGTATATATTTATATAAAACATTTCCACAATTTTTAAGCATTGCTCTGGTGTAAGTAAAATTAAAAAAATATAACAGAAACCACATACATATTTTACTACCATTTAAAATGAAAGAGATAGCAAATATATATCTGATTATAGCCTTTAAAGGGGGGTTTAGACGGTAATACAAGTCGTATGACATGTCAAATTTTTGTGCAGAAGAGAATGAATAGTATCGTGTAAACTTATATGTAATGAGAGAGAAAATACGGATAAAAATTTTAAAGTCGTACTGCTCTCTTTGTTTTTTGAAATTTTTTAAAAAAATCATCACATTTCATTGGATCAGGGATGCATTTTTATGTTTTTGTTTGTTTATGTTAAATGTATTCACAATGTATATAAATTTTATGTGCCTGTGTATGTGAGTTTTATGTTTTCATTTTACTTTGTAAACTCAACTAATATCTGCCGTAAGATTTTTACTCGTATTTAAAAAATACGGATGGAATTTTATAATATTTTCTCTTTGATTTTACGTACGATTTGTAAATATTACCGTTTAAACCCGCCTTAAGTTGTAGTAAATTTAATAACAGCTGGTTTTCTTTCATTTCTGTCATTTCTTTCATCACTGTATGCACTGTGAAACCAAACTAACAAAGAAACAATTATCAGCTGTTAAATCGGTGGTAAAGTAAGGGTATTGCCGACCAAAACCTGAAAGGCTAAGAAAACACTACACAAAGGCATAGCGAAATATTAAATGAAACTCCATTTAACAAAAGTAAATAAATAAAATTCCATAATAATTTTCTAATTACACCAAATGAATTTTCATAAATTATTCTGTTTTTTAATTATTTATAACTAAACTACTCATACAATAACCCACTAGTAATAGCAATCAGTAAATAATTACTCGTACTACTCCTGCTCCATAACTCAAAATAAATAAATAATCTTTTACTTCATTTTCTGTAGGCAATAGCAGCAATTCTTTCATAAACTCATTCATTCCATCACCTTCTCTTTGACTTGGCTTTTTTCTTCAATCACCATTTAATTATTATTCAAAAGATTCATTTGTTTTAGCCATAAATTTTGTTTGTTCGTTATTACTCTCCAGTTTATTTTTTATTTTTTTGGCTGTAATTTTTTTTCTGTTTTTGGCTATTTATCATAATTGATAAAATATGTTTTTGTCGGTGGTTGTGACGGGTTGAAAAAAAAAGAAATTCTCATTAAAAAGATTCTTCTGTTGAGATACATTTTAATTGATAAATGTTGCAGCAGAAATTTAATGTCTGAATACAAAAAATTTGTAGTGTGAGTGCAATAAATAGTTGAAATATTCATTTGAATGAATGAATTTTTTTTTTGCTTTTCTTGTTTATGAAAATGCTGATAAATTAACATAAATTAGATATTTAATGTATTCGCTAGAATATTAAATATTTTAATTTAAATCGTTAAAAGAAATAAAATATTTAGATTTTTCTCGAAAAGAGAGAGAGATTGTCTCACTTTTAGCACAGGAAATTGGAAATTGTTAAGATTTGGATTGGAAAATATTAATAAAAGAACATTTTTAGTAACGAAATAGTGAACATACGTATATTGGCACTTCATAAATAAACCAGTGGATTTGAGAAATTTAAAAATATCGAAAAATAAATTGATGTTTAGAAAAACTAAATATTCAACTTTTAAAGCGAAACTTAAGAAAAGTTGTGGGAGTCCAACTGTATAGTAATATGCAGCACAAAATAAGTTTATTTGAACCCACTAAACTATAGCCGTGTATAGCCCAATTAAAAAAATTTTTTTAATTTTTCCTACTAAAAAGGCTTTCTCTTAAAACTAAAAAAATATTCAGTGTCTAAAACAGATCATGATAAAGGGAAAGTAAAGTTGTAAAAACTGTCTTAGACTCCAATTTTCTGAAAAACTGGTTTTTGTAGTTGTCGATTATTTCGATGATTTCCTCAAAATGAGGAAAATATTTAAACTAATAGGGCATCACGTCGCGATTTCGTGATTTATCAAACAATCAGGTTGTTGGTACATATTTTCGTTAGCAATCACAAGTGAATTCTCCAAAACCCGAACTCGAAAGTACAAATAGATAATTGCCCATTACAACCCTGTTTCAGGGTTACGGCCTAGCTTCTCGCGGCACCCATGTTGTGTGTGTCAATTTTTATCCATTAGTACCGGGATCTAAAGTTTAAAGTCGATTCCGAACGACAGACTTGAGTTAATCTTAGAGCTTTTGCCAGAAGACAGCTAAGAGGTAGTCTCCGAAAGAATAATGTTTCTTTAATTTTTCTTTATTTTCAAGATGTCAGAGCTGTCGCCTTAGTAAGCCAACACACACCACTACACTATGGCGACTACTCGGAAATATTATCGAATTCCCCAATCTCAATTTGCTGTTCGGAGTCATTCTTGAACAGCAAATTGTTGTATTAATTGAACTTTATGAGTATGCGATGTAGATAACTGTTTTCTTACTGTAGCTTTTCAAAATGTACAACAGTGCGAAAAATTTCCAAAAGTACCAGTAGTTTTGCCTATTTTTAATGAACTGTGGCAAAACCGCTTCATCTATTGAAACATGCGTGCCTCTAAAACGAGTTTCTTAAACGATGATGCAATCTGGGCCCGAATCGTCACATCCGTGAAAGTGTAACTCGTAACGTAAAAATACAATTTTCGAATTATGATATACGTGAACGTACAGCTTATTGTAAATTTCAGGAATATGAAATATGTTGTGGTATCACAGCACATATGTGCCCATAATTATGAAAATGGTCTAAGTCATATATTTTTTGTTTCGAGGTATTTAATGAATTACATTTAAATAAATTAAAAAATATTTTTACATTATGCAATATTTTTATTTATAATTTTATTAGTCTCAAGTAATGGAAATTTATTATGAATATGAAATTTTGTGCGAATTTCATACGATAATATTGTTTTTAAAGTTTGCATTGACTTAGACCATTTTCAAAATTAGCTGAATGTCCTATAAATTACTTAAAGCAATAAAGAACTTTAAGTTTTATTTAAAACAATAATTTGATTGAAATAATTCGTGAACATTAACTTATTATTTTTAAAAATTAATTCATTTTTATCATTATTTCGAGTATTTAAGATTCTTAAAATGTTCCTGAAAAACTGATGGGATGTACGTTTGTAAACTCATAATATCTTTATGTTTTTCTTTATACTTACTGGTCTAATGGTGGTGTATAATAGAAGTAATTTAATATTTTTGGTCTGCCTCTTTTAGGTGAAAGATCCAAAACATGAAATTTAGAATCATCTAAAGAAGTTTTATAAAACATTTTATAAGGTTCATTTTTCAAGAATCTCATCTATTGAATTTGTAGCCAAAGAGACAGATTCGCCCGCGGTATTTTTTTTCTCTTCTTATTATTGATTCTTCTAGTGATTTCGTTGAAATATAATCCGGCTGCGACATTTGCTTTATCGAAAATGTATTTCTTGTACTGCACTTTTCTATCAATTCATAATAATGCTCAGGGTTGTATAAGTAATTTGCTTTTTTTATCGCTCATTAGGTAGATACCAAAAATTCGTGGTATAATTTTTGACTTAGACCACTTTCATAATTAACAATTAATGAATTCCATATAATGTTGAAATTACAACCACTATCTAATGGTTCATTTTTGACAATTTCGTAAAAATTACATTGAATACATTTAGTTTAAACTAATGTGGTATGAAATAACTGATAAACTCATTTTTTTAAATTTTGACTTAGACCACTTTCATAATTATGGGCACATATGATTTTTACGAACTGCCTTCCGTTAACAAAATTTAGTTCGAGTACATAGAAAAATTTTTAAAATTTAATAAAAAATTTAAGTTTACCAAAATTTTAATAATATTATTGTAATTAGTATGTATTTTCTTGGAAAAACTATAATAAACTTAATCCCACATAAAAAGAAGTCATGACAGAATTCAACAAGTATCAATATATAGCAAAAAAATTTGATTCCAAAATTTACATTTTTCACACTGCCGTTTTCACTTTAATAAAATAACAACACCGGTTTCATGTTTAGCGTATTTTTGTTTAAAATATTTTTATATTTCAATTTTTATTATTGATTTAAAGTTTTGTGAATTGAAAGTACTATTTACAGTGTTATTAAGTTTCCAATCGTATGTTATAATTTCAGTCCGTTCAATTGCCTGACCCCTGATTCAAAATATTCGCTACAAACAATTACGATTGTCTTATATTAGACAGTCTTGTTAACTTCTTATAGAGGAAAGTAATCATATCTAAAATATTGTAAAAATACCGGTGCATTTGATGGAAAAGTAGTCAAATTAGTTCAATAAAATAGATTATCGCTTTGTCTATTTTATTATTAGCAATGTGATGGCCAAATTTAAGTCAATTGTAAAAGTATTCAAGGCGATTTTAATGTCTTCTTAAAAATTTCGATTTTCGTAGACGAATTTTGCACCATGACTTCAGTTGGAAACCGTACAAAATTCAATAGATCTAGAAACTGAAGTTAAGCGACCATTGCCAACGGCAATAACAAAAATTGTTGAAAGATACCTATACAACTAAGATCCAAGAGTGTTTAATGTGTTTAGAACCAATTTAATTTTTAGTGTAGTTTTAAGGCTTAAACAGCTATATTTTTATTACCTTAGTAGGTTTTTTCGATGTCACGTCAACCCATCCCTCCAAGAAGTCCATAATCAAGAAACCGCTCCGTGGCATTTCCAATCTATTCCACAAGATACAATAAACAAGAGTATAGCGCCAATTTCAGGGAAGATAACCGCTAACCTACTTAGTTGAAGACGTTCACCACTCATATTCAACATCCACCGACAGATGGGGCAATTGCTGTTGATCATTCAAGGGCAAAGGTATAACAAAGGTATAACACTGGCGCTTACTGAAAATTGAGAAGGTATTCTATTTTCAATACAATGCACTGTATAGTCGATATCGACAACAATTTAGCACCACTATAAGTCGATGATTTCAAATGAAATATGCCTTACATGTGCTTACAGTTCATGAATCACATGTGAATCAATAAAAAAATTTCAAAATCATCAATTTGGTACTAGAATTAAAAATACCGTGGCTGGTATTACTTCACCAGTTATAATATAAGTATGAGGGATAGTTTTTTAGAAAAATAATTGATTATGTGCGTTTTAAAAAAAAATCACGTTGTCGTCTAAAAGTTGAATAAAATTAATTACAGATTTTCAACGTAAGTGTGCACAGATTGGTTGCGTTGTTTATGGGGTATAGTGATCATAAATGTAATAAAGATGTAATTTCATATTTGTTTTTAATTACATAATTTAGGGGTTTTATTTTCAATTTGTGTTAATATTTTAAAGTTTTAAATAAATTCATATTTGAGAAATTATGAATTCGAGTAAAAATAAGTTTTTTTTTCATTTTGACAATATGGGTAAATTCGGGATTTAAATTAAAAAAAAATTTATAAAATTATTATTTTTTCTTTATTTCATACTAAACTTTTTAGTCGAAACAATTAAATGTCTAATTATTTTTTGAGCTTATTTTTAGTTAAATATTTTTATTAATACAATTGAAAAATTATGGAAAATATTTTCATTAAAATCTTATAATTGATATGATAAACCAACGCCATGGTCTAGGATCAATTAAAAATTTGGTTGTTACTATCATTATTTTAATTGAAATCCAGATTTTTTTTTTTTGGTACAGGTAACCTTTTGGTAACTTGTAACGAGGTAAGCGAACACCCCTTTTATGATAAAACTATTGAGTATATCGTCGTGAGGGAGTTTATGTGCTCTATCAGCCATGTTATATATCTCGATTTAATGATGCCTTTATGCTTTTTACACCAAAATTTTTAAAATCTGTAATCCGTTTTCGGCTATCTATATCCAAAACTAGACGAGATATCCGAAAACGGATGGCAGACTTGAAAAATTTGGGGTCGAAAACCTAAAGTGGCATCATTAAATCGGGATATATAAAAATATGAAATGGCGGATAGAGCACATAAGCTCCCGCACGACGATATGCTGCCCATAATGGTGTCCACCAGAACCTCTGGTCTGTATCACTGCAACGAGATTGAAATTTGTTAATACTTAGTTTGTAATAAATAAATAAAGTTATTCTGCTATAATCGTAAACAATATAATAGATTTTATTAAGTGTTTATTTGACAAGTATAAAGTTGTCATATGAATTACAATTATTTTTATAAATACAGCAGATTATCTATAAACCTTCTAATATGACTACTATAAGCACCCTCGAAACTTTCATATTTCTTTCAACTAAAAATTCTGTGACCACAACCAACCACTGTTTCTTGTGTTCACTGCACAAGTGATGGTTTCTGTTTTTCGTATTCCTTTATAAGCAACGATTGACTTATGCCTTCTTAAGCTGTGACTGATTGCTTGTAATTATTCTTTTCAATATAACAAAATTAAAAAATTTTTAGAAAAATGAAAAATGTTTTTGAAAAGTAGCAAAAATATTGAATAGAAGCAGAGAAAACAAAAAAAAAAAGAACAAAATCTGGTAATTGTTGAAAGTGTAACCCCAACTCATATTCTTTACGACAATTTGAAATATGGGGATATTTTACTCATTTAAACATATTCTCCTACTCTAAGTGTCTGTTTCATTGTTTTCTTTAAGACTCTCATTTTATAAACGTTTTTATGGCCTTTTAAATGGTCTTGGCAGTTGCCCATATTTATTTTTATAATCATGGTCTTTTCAATGGTTTTGTGTTTTAATGATAGCCTTTACTGGCAGTAAGACTGTACAGACTTCTTTCTATGTTTTTATTTTTTTTTTTTTAAGTATTGCTAACCCTTCTTTAGGTATAGATATATGATTTTGTTTTCAAGCGCCAACTAAATTTTTTTTAAAGAAGTCCTCAATTTTTATTAAAATGGTTGTATTATTAAAAATTTTTAAGACTTTTAACTAAATTTAACATCTTACAGTTATAGAAAAGAAAATAATTTTTTATCTTTTTTACCATTATTTTTTTTACAAAATTTTTTAATTTCATGTTTTTTCACCACTTCTCTTTTAGCTTTTGTATGAGAATAATATTTGTTTTCTTTTACATTTTTCTTCATACTTTTTCTTAAAAATAGAAATTAAAACCAACTTAAATGAAGTGTTAGTTTTATGAGTTAAAAAAAACATTCTTTTTAATTATTTGTGTGTGAAAGCAAAAAGGCCAAAACAAAATTAATTTTTAAAGTGTTGAAAAGCAACTTGTTAATATTTCGTGATGAGGAAGAAAATCATTATTAAAAGTTAAAAAGAGAAAAAAATAATGAGCAGCATAGTTTAGGATTGATGTCTTTAGTAATTAGTTTTCGTATAGAAATGTCTTAAGCAATTATTCAAACAGATATGAAAAGCCTATTTAAGAATTTAGGAATACAAACGGTACGTTCACATTAGGCAAATACTTGATGAAAACAGTGTAGCCATTATTTTATGAAAACATTATTTGTTGTTTAAAATATAATTGATTGGAAATTAAAATATTAAAAGTGTTCGTTTAACCCTAATCAAGGCAGGATATCATTGTGACAAATCCAGTCAAAATGTGCCTTAGAGACATAAATACATAAATACTTTAGACAATATTTTTGTTGTTTGTTTTTTAAGATGCATGAATTAAATATTATTTGTTTTTACATACATATGTAGGCATAAAGCATACAAGAACTTTTGAGCAGTGCTTGTTGCAAATGTTTTTGTGGCAAATACTCCAAGCTTACACATTCTGCGTATTTATTGTGGACAAATATAGCATCACACCGTTTATTTGCCTACTGTGATGGACACGATAAGTATAGAGTTAATATGGGACACATAGCTTTTATTTTTTTTTAAAGATTTCGTCAATTTATATTTGGTACAATAAGCTCCTGAATTAAGTCTTTTATAAATAGTTTTCGACGTAGTTGGTTTTTACTTTTATTCAATTCTGGATATTGATTCTTCCAAATAACAAAAGCAGCAACGTCTGATATGTCTATTAACCCTTATGTTAATTAATTACAAGGTACCCGGGTACCTTTGGCATTTTTAGTCTAAAATTTATAATGGAAATTGACAATCTACTTACATGCCAAAAACTACTTGAGAACTCCTAACTTTTAGTATACCTTATATTTTGGATAGAAAATAATTTTGGATAGACATAGGAAGGAATTTTACAACATACACCCTTAACATTATGAAAAGGTACCCGGGTACCTATAGTTATTGTATGTAGCATATCAGTATTAGTCACCTTCTTTTTGATATTTTTAAGAAATTTTACATAAGAAATAACAGTTGCAAAATAAAATAAATTTATTTGTTAAAAAAAATTCCATACATACACACGTATGAATAAGTATATACGTATATATAATTATATATAGATATATAGAAGCTTAGCTATAAACACATTTTATTCACTACTTTGGGAACATCCATACAAACATAATATTTGGCCATGACAATCCTGTTTAAGGGTTACAGCCAAGCTTCTCGCAGCCCCCATGTTGTGTGTGTCAATTTTTATCCATGAGTACCACGGCTTACAGTTCAATATCGACTTCGAACGACAGACTTGAAAAGCTTTTTAATAGCAATCACTTTCTCTCAGAGTGTTTGCCAGAAGACTGCAAAGATGTAGTCTCCGAAAGCAATATTTTTTCTCCATATTTTTTTATTTTTAAGATGTCAGAGCTGGGGTTGGATATGGAGCTCTTGTCTAATAAGCCAACACACTAACCACTAAACTACGATGACTACTTTGCGAACACTTTAAACATATTATGTTATTCTTGGAGTATCCGTTACAAACAGTTTTCGAACATCTAAAACATCCCTAACGGGTATTTCATTTTTTTTTGCAACTTCGAGCATATAGTACAACAATTTTCTACTACCAAAGTACGACCACTTTCATCTTTTTTTGCAAAGAAAAAGCATGTTTGGATATTTCTTAGGAGTCATTTCCAAGTACACTTTTTGTTTTTTATTTTTTTTTTATTTTTATTTGAGACAAATACTCAGGGGTAAGTCCCTACTAAATGCAGTGCATTGTATTAGAATTTTTAGAAAGGACAGTGCATTTATGACAGAACTTACATTTTGTTTTTTTTTCCTATATTACTAGTGCCATAGGAATGAGACAAATTGTTGTGGATTGATCATTCAAAGGCCAGTTTTTTATTTTCTTTTTTGAGACCAATACTCACGGACAAGTCCTTACTAAATGTAGTTCATTGTATTGGAATTTTTTAAATTTTAGGAATGAGACAAATTGCTGTAAATTGATCATTGAAAGGCCAGTGCTATACCTTCACCCATGAATGATCAACAGGAATTGCCTTATCGTTGCATGTTGATTGTGTGGTGAGTGTCTTCGCTAAGTAGGTTTAGCTGTTATCTGCTGCTTCCCAATAGTTGGCGCTTTTCTCCTGATCAATCATTTTTTGTTGACATTGGTTAGTGTGGAATAGAGTGGAATGTCGGGAAACGGTTTCTTTGTAGATGTTCTTCTTGGAAGGGGGGGGGGGGGGGGAAGAGGACCTCTTATTTGTAAATTATAATTTTCAAAAAACCGCAAACTATTTTTTTAATTTTTCACCTTTGCTGGAATTTGAAACTGGGCCATTGGAGTTTTTGTATGAGCGCTCTAACCACGCACCCCCGCAGTTCTAACAGATTATTTAAAAATAATTTTCAGACTTTTACATCTTTGCTTTACGTTTTTCATTCAAAGTTGGAAATTTAAATCTTTTAAAAGTTTCCTTCCGGTCTGTGGATTTATGCTGTGAATTGTTTCCCACAAATCTAATATGATTTGCGAACACCCACAAAAATAAAAAATCCAAAAAAAAAAGAATAAACATAAAAAAAGATTTGTTTTTCGTTTTACGCAATAGCTGTGTGCCATTTGATCAAGCGTATCAATCCCGCCCTTGGTTTTATAACATACATACATACATACATAACATACATAACTGGCCTTTACAACCCTGTGTCAGGATTACGGCCTAGCTTTTCGCAGCACTCATGTAGTGTGTGTAAATTTTTATCCATGAGTATCGGTTTTATTACAGTCAATAATAATTTTTTGCCTTTTTTTGTCATCGTGATGTGTCTTTTTTGGATCGTCACTTACAATCGTCACTTAGATTACACTTACAAACTTTATCAGAATCTTAATAATGAACACATTAAAAACGCATTTTAATTAATGAAGTAATCGTTAATATTGCCATGTGTGACTGTCAGGCACATGGAGGTTAGTGTGTCCCAAAAAAAATTTTTTTTTGTTCCCCCACCTTTTTTTGAAAGCTTATAGGGTAAAGTATTTTTGTGATTTTTTTCAGATTTTTCGGAAGAGGTTTAGAGGTCGCTAAAATCGAATTTAACTAAAAAATCGGGGTTGCTCGACTTTTTTTGAATTTTGCGCATTACTCGGCCTATTAGCACGATTTTCTTTGTTACTAAGTCAATTTTTTTAAAGAAAACTGTTCAAACTTTACTTCTATGTGCAGATATTATAAGTTTCGGTAATATTTTTGCTCATTTGAGTACCCTTTAAGTCATTTTTTTGTAAATTTAGCATAAATTTTAAAAATAATGCTTTGTAACTTTTAACATTTCTATTGAAGTTAAAAAAACTAATGATTCAGTTTAAAATGTGGATAAATTCTGAGTCATTTAAAAAAATAAATATTGAATTTGCTCTTACCGTTCCAAAGTTATGCCCAAAAAATCTAGGCAGATTAATTCTCATACCCAAAAAAAAAATTAAAAAATTATTTTGTTTATTAGCTTTCAATTGCACTGGTTTACAGCCAAAAAATACTAATAACGCCACATACCTAGATAAGTTAATTGGGACCTCCTGAGTACGAAAAACGCTGTCATGATTTTTTCCTAAGTACCGTTTTTTAGATAACGGTACTTTTGTGTTTTTCGGTGTATGGCCCCACTCAAACCCTTGTGGAGTCCAACCAAAAAGTCCGATCGAGATAAATGCCATATCGATGGAAAGGTAATTGAATGCCTTTTCCGTCGATATGCTGGAAAATTCTATCTGAGAAGAAATCGCTGAGATATGGTACCTCAAAATTCAAAATTTTCCTATTTTTTTACGTTTTTTTCAAAATTTTTCATTTTCATTTCAATTTTTTCCTACGTTATATTGAATATCTGGAATGTTTTATTTTTTCACCAAATAGTATATTTAGTTACCAATATTTAAAGTGTATTTTCAAAAAAATCTGATGAAAAATAGAGTTTTTATTAAGGATTTTGTGGAACGACAATATTTTCATTTTCATTGCTCACACAGTATATTTTAAGTAAAAAATTTAAATTAAAATCACGAATATACTGTGTGAGCAATGAAAATGAAAATATTTTAAGTAAAAAATTTAAATTAAAATCACGAATATACTGTGTGAGCAATGAAAATGAAAATATTTTAAGTAAAAAATTTAAATTAAAATCACGAATATACTGTGTGAGCAATGAAAATGAAAATATTGTCGTTCCACAAAATCCTTAATAAAAACTTTATTTTTCATCCGCTTTTTTTCAAAATACGCTTAAAATATTGGTTATTAAATAAGCTGTTTGGTAAAAGAATAAAACATTCCAGATATTCAACATAACGTAGGAAAAAATTGAAATGAAAATAAAAAATTTTGAAAAAAACGTAAAAAATATGAAATTTTTGAATTTTGAGGTGCCATATCTCAGCGATTTCTTCTCAGATAGAATTTTCTAGCATATCGACGGAAAAGGCATTCAATTAACTTTCCATCGATATGCCATTTATCTCGATCGGACTTTTTGGTTGGACTCCACAAGGGTTTGAGTGGGGCCATACACCGAAAAACACAAAAGTACCGTTATCTAAAAAACGGTACATAGGAAAAAATCATGACAGCGTTTTTCGTGCTCAGGAGGTCCCAGTTAACTTATCTAGGCATGTGGCGTTCTTAATATTTTTTGGCTGTAAACCAGTGTAATTGAAAGCTAATAAACAAAATAATTTTTTAATTTTTTTTTTGGGTATGAGAATTAATCTGCCTAGATTTTTTGGGCATAACTTTGGAACGGTAAGAGCAAATTCAATATTTATTTTTTTAAATGACTCAGAATTTATCCACATTTTAAACTCAATCATTAGTTTTTTTAACTTCAATAGAAATTTTAAAAGTTACAAAGCAGTATTTTTAAAATTTATGCTAAATTTACAAAAAAATGACTTAAAGGGTACTCAAATGAGCAAAAATATTACCGAAACTTATAATATCTGCACATAGAAGTAAAGTTTGAACAGTTTTCTTTAAAAAAATTGACTTAGTAACAAAGAAAATCGTGCTAATAGGCCGAGTAATGCGCAAAATTCAAAAAAAGTCGAGCAACCCCGATTTTTTAGTTAAATTCGATTTTAGCGACCTCTAAACCTCTTCCGAAAAATCTGAAAAAAATCACAAAAATACTTTACCCTATAAGCTTTCAAAAAATACTGGGGGACCTATAAAAATCGAAAAAAAATTTTTTTTTGGGACACACTAATGGAGGTGGGTTTTTATTAAAACCTCAAGCACAGCAACTTTTTTGTTCTTAATTTTCTCCTTTGCCGGGATTTGAACCTGTGCTGTTTTGTGTTGTAAGCCTCACTACACTACCTCCAAATTTTTTTCGTGTCTCATAATGATTACTTCCACCAAAAAATAAAAAACTTTCCCCAAAGACACAGACCAAGACCAGCTAACTAGATTATACTGATGTTCAAAATAAGAAAGCTATTTACTATCTATTTGAAATATATTTATGTTTTATTTTTTTGCCTAGCAGGCAGGCTTAAAGTTTTGCCAATAGTTACAGTTGAAAATGAGTCTTTAAAAAAAAAACAAAAATCATAAATTAATTCATGTTTGTGAAACTTTTAACTCGCTATTCTAACGTCTAAGTAGACTAATGTATGTAATTTTAAACAAAAATCACTAAACTATTGATTTTTAATCATATTCGTAACATTTTATACATTTGCTCTGATTTGCTATAAATTAAATATTTTCATTCCTCTAAATTCCTAAAAAATACAAAAGTTATAAACCACCATGTTGCTGCTGCAGCGATTAAATGACGCGTAATAACTCATAAACATTATTGGCAATCGTAAAAACAAATGTTAGAACAACAAATGCAATACAAAGTGAAAAAAACTTAAAGAGTTTACTGCTTCAGCTGTGGCTGCAACATCAATTCATAAGCGCCAGTTTTGCAGTTGAAAGTAAATAAGAAAGAAAAGAAAAACACTGTTACGGGTAATTATAGTGGGTTATGGTAGAATTGGTGCATCATTACACCATCAAAAATAATACCACCGGCAAATTACAAAAAAAAAATATAATAAACAAGTTAAATATGGAATACCATATATAAAACTTCATTGGGAGTCAAACAAAGTGAGTCAAACTACGTAAAAGAAAAATTAATGGTTGGGACAATTATAGGGTTGTCTTCTTATACTCGTAGTAAATAATATGAAAGAATTTATTGAAAAAATTCACCTTATTATATAAGGGTTTTCCATTTTAGATAATTACAAACAACATAGAAAATCAAGAGTTCCCACACTAAAGTAATACAATTTTTATTACGAGTTTTTAATTATATGCGAAGTATAAGTTCACATCGGTTACACTCCATACCTTATTAGGTAGCTTACTTTTTAAAACGTATGAGTGACTCGATAAATAAGGACAATTCTTATTTGTTAGTTTAGTTATTCAAAAACTAAAAATTAAAGCAGTTTTTGGAATGGAGTAATTTCATCAAAAAAATTAACAGCTGGCCCTCTGTTGCAGTGTGTTTTGAGTTGTTCGTGAATTTTTTTTTATATAAATAAAATGAAATGGTCAGAAGGGTGAGGATTCTGCTCAAAAAAGAAGAGAATACAATCACACTATTTCAATTTCGTTTTTCGGTTTTTAAAGAACTAGAATAAGTCTTGAATTCTAATTATGTCCTTTGCATTAATCATATGGAATTCTAATTGAATCCACAAATTTATTTTCTTATTACATTTATAGATTTTGATTTTCAACGAAATTCTAAATTTTGTTACCAACAACGTCTTAATGTGTACTATAGGGTGCTTCTTAAGTTACTTTCAGGCAAAAAACATGACTAAAAGCATTGTTTTAATGCTGGTACTAGTATGTATGTCTGTCTATTTGTAAAATGTTGTTTTGTGTGCTGTATTTGCTAATAATGTTAGTAATGCTGCTGCCTGCATTCACTTATTGTTGTTATTCGTGCAGTTTTGGTTAAATTTTATTGAACTGTAAGAATGTTTTATTACTCGCAACTGCTAAACAAAGTCATATACGACTACAAACAACTGTGCCTGACATAAGGACGGACTAGCTAATCCAGCAGTTTCTTTCTCTTTTAACAGAGTCGTATAAGAGGTATAGCACGTAAAAAAAACAAGAAAATTAGAATCATATACCACGCATGGCTTACGATATTTACAATTCAATACTTTATGAAGCATTTGATCGTTTGTAAAAAACAAAAAAAACGAATTAAAAACAAAATTACAGCAGTTTTACGGCTGTAATGTTTTTAATTTTTTTTTGTCTTCTTTCTGTTGTGGTTCGATTTTAACTCATTTGTGTACGAATTGAAATGAGTTGCATGTTGCTGGCAGTTGGCCTAATGGTTTGTTTGGGAAACACCAATTTTTTTCTTTTGTTTCTTTTTGTTATAAATTTCTGTTAAGTTTACGAGAGCAACAAAAAAATATATGTCTTTACAAAGGGTCTTTCAACAGGGACTTTCGACATTTGACAGTTAATAACCGCCATTTTTTTAAAGCCACATCTGTCAAATTAGTTGTCATTTACTGAGTATGTTTTGCCAAATCACTATTGATGAATATATAGCACTAAATAATAAAAATATTTTATGAAATGGTGCACTGAACTGGCACTGATTTTTATCAAAAAATTAAATTCAGTGATGAGGTCTATTTTTAAATGAATGAACCATATGAGATACATATGAGATCGGTATTGTTCAATGCCTTCCGTCACTGCTTGATATGGGACTTTGGCTTGGCGGCGTCATCAGTCTATATTTTTTTTTTGTTAAATGTTATACAGGCTTTCCCTATCGAAGACGAGCGCTATGTTAACTTAATAACTTTTGTTTCACCTGAATTAGATGATCTGCAGACTAAGGATATGTGGTTTAAACAGGACGTAACTCCCTGCCACACAGTTAATTAGAGAGTACAATCATCAGAAGGTGATGTGGTATGACAACCAAAATCGTGAATTTTTTTCAAATTAAACTTTTTCTAATTGAGGTTTGGGTAAGACGCAGGTGTATGGAAATAAACCAAAAACCACAGCGGTGGTTTTTGCACCATACTCACGGAAAATTAAAAATTTCATATATGTTTCACGTAGGAAAGCCATGAAGAAAACTTGATAATGACATCATAAGCCCTTTCATAGATACACATGTTGTGTTATTAAAATTTAAAGATACCCAGCGCTTAACGAAAGACCCTATTTAATTTTGCTTTTATATTGCTGCTCAAATACATTTTTCGTATTTAAGTTTCAATGTTATTGAAACTTTTCGAGTGTATTTGGCTGAAGTGATTACGAAAAACTGACTGACTGAATGATTTCAATTAACACAATTCTTATTTATTTAAGTATCTGGGTGAAATACAATTAAATATCTTATATTAATTGGGTTAACTATAATTTTACTTATACTTATAAAGAGCAATTTAAATAAAAATATATAATTGTTGTGTGTGCTGGTCTTAAATTTCTTATTAAATTTAAGTTTGAACTTAAGCTTTATCAATCGTCATATTATTCTACTGCAATATTTAAAAAGTGGTTATTTTGGACTTAAGCAGATACTCGTTCTTATATCTACTTAAGTACGACTATTAAATTACAGTTAAGGAGTAATATAGGTAAAGGGTTTCACTTTTATTGAAAAAGATGAATAAAGGCAGTAGTGCTATTGGTTTTTATATTCATCGAGAGTAACTGTAGGACTGCAGTATAAGATACTTTGCCTCTGAACGTACGTATGCATATGTATCTGGTGTATAGGGTGTGGTTTGCCCTTCCTGTGTTTTCGCAGTTGCGTTTTGTTGTCTAAATCTGACTTCTTCGTTTGTGTGCTGGTAGACCTCTTCCTAAATTTCCAGATTGATGTGTCGCACTCCATAATTTGCTTATAAAAAAGATGGCTTGTACGGTGTTACAAAATACTTTAGGAATATCGGCATACAAAATTTCTGTTTTTAGAGAGAATGTTACATACATACATACCTAATTGGCCATTACAACCCTGTGTCAGGATTACGGCCTAGCTTCTCACAACGCTCATGTTGTGTGTGTTAATTTTTATCCATAAGTACCGGGCCCTACAGTTTTAATGTCGACTCTGAACGACAGATTTGAGAAGCTTTTTCATGGCAATCAATTACTCCCAGAGCTTTTGCCAGAAGACTGCTGAGAGGTAGTCGCCAAAAGAAATAATTTTTTTATATTTTTTTATATTAAAATGTCAGAGATAATATTTGAACCCAGCGCTATCGTCTTAGTAAGACAACACACTAATGAGAGAATGTTATATTACTAAGAAAAGAGCTCCGAGTTCAAACACCAGCTCTGACTTCTTGGAAAAAAAAGAATATGGAAAAAATATTTCTTTCGGTGACTACCTCTTATCAGTCAAGAGGTTGCCTGGCATACTGGTTAGAGCGCTCACATATAGCTTAAAACAGCCCAGGACCAAAACTCCAGATAACAGCTACCTAGCAATTCTCACCACTAGTCAACATGCAACTATAGTTGGCTGTCAATTACTTTTGATCATTCAAGGCTAAAGGTATAACACTGGCCTGTGGGTGATTAAATTGATAGCAACTTGTCTCACCTCATTTGTAAGGCGCTTAAAAAAAAGTCTTTTATACAAAAAAAGAAATCTAATACTATGCACCCATGAGTAGAAATTTAAACCCTTGAGTATTGGTCTCCAAAAAAGGAAACCAACCTCTAAGAGCAACTGATTGCCATGTACAAGCTTCTGAAGTCTATTGTTCGGAGTCGACTTTGAATTTTAGGTCCCGGTACTCATAGTGCGGCGAGAAGCTAGGCCGTAACCCTGAAACTGGGTTGTAATAGCCAAAAATTTATTTATCAGGCAACTTCAGCAGGATAAAAAAATAAAATTTAACGGACAATAACTCGGTCTTGCCTTTAAACAGAATTTAAAATGTTACTACAGCAGTGTTCCCTGCTTTTCTACATTTTTTATTTATTTATTAAATACTGTGACATAGAGTATTGTACTGTCGGACTGGGTGAACAGTAAATTCCATAATTTAATTTTTTTATTTAAAAGTATGGCCACCTTTAAACATAAATTGTTAAATTGCTTTAAGGCCTGTTATCACCAGCTAAGACATAAATAAACACAGGACGGAATAAAAAAAAACTGAAACAAACCCACTTAATTTATGGTTTACATTACACCCAGTTTATAATGCGATAACAACAGTTACCAACCAATAAACCAAAAACTATAGCGATACCGAAAAGAAATATAAACCCGATTAAAAACTGTTTAAGATTTTCCACTAACGATTACAATTCAGCCGAAAGACATTAAAAATTAGTTTTGTGCAGAATTTGTGAATAAAAGGAGTTATTTTTCAATACAAATGAAAAATAAATGCAATCACTAAGAAAACGAATTTAATTGTTATTTAATTTTTTCAACACTTAATAGCTGCCGGTTTTAAAATGGCTGATGGCTAACTAAAGATACCAAAAAAATAAAAAGGCACAGCTTAATTTTATTTAAAAACGACTAAAATAGCAAAAAGAGTTTAATAGAGGCTCTCACTTAAGAAGGCAATTTACATAATTAGCAATAATTTCAAAATCTAACATTATCTCCTGTCAGTTATAGTATAGGCTTGTCTTTAAAATGGAAAAATATAATTTGTATGCCATTTAAAACAACTGTCTGACTTGCTGCTTCAATTGTATGCCCCTAATATTAAATTACAATAGAGTATAAATAAAAACAATGTTAAGACGTAACAACAACTTCACTTTACAGTGCCACTCTGATTTATTATGCCAAAAAAAATTGTATATGAAAAATATAGACTTCGTTTTTATCAAATGCCTAAAATCTTTAAACATTTATTTTATAGTCTAGTAATGGATGCAAATAATTTTTACATACTCGTATAACCATTATGGAAACACGTTCCCATTACCTATAGATACACACACACACTATTATTGTATGTGCTTTGCCTAGGTGGATTAAGTTATCTGGCCTAATAGAAAAATGCTGTTTAAAGATTATTAATAATGGCTGACAAAAAATATGTTTTAAGATACGGACTTATTTCACATACAACATCAAATAGTTGGAATATAAAACAAGACTTGATGACTATAAATTGATTATTATGGCGGCATTTTTGTAAAGTTTGTTAAGTATTGTTAACATGAGTTGCTTAATTAGACAACATTATTTTACAACATAGTGTGAAGAGCTTTATGGAAGATATTAAAAAAAATTAAATTAATTAAAAAAAAAATAATTTATAAAGTTTTAAAAGAAGAGTTGAAAATTCTTTACAAAGTGTCACAGATGGTAGGGATTTATTGAATAAAAATCCCATACTACAGGATGTTTTTTTAGAGGTATAGAACTTCGAATTGAAATAAGACACAAGAAAATCGTTTTAATGTCTCTCAATTTGGCTTTATTGGAAGGATAATTTTATGCCATTAATGTTTAAATATGATTTCGGGCATGTGGCCGCCGCGGCTAGCTCGAATAAAGCCAATTCTACAGGTCCAATTTTCAACCACTTTTTCGAGCATATGAGGTCGTATGTTGGCAATAACGCCACGAATGTTGGCTTCCAAGTCCCCTAACGTTTCTGGTTTGTTGGCGTAGACGCGCGACTTCACATATCCCCAAAGAAAATAATCCAATGGTGTCAAATCACACGATCTTGGTGGCCAATTGACAGGTCCATTCCGCGAAATTATGCGCTCATCGAATGTTTCCTTCAATAAATCGATTGTGATGTGCGCTGTGTGGCATGTAGCGCCGTCTTGTTAGAACCACAACTCATCCACATTTATGCCATCCAACTCGGGAACAAAATAGTCGGTTATCATGGCTCTATACCGGTCTCCATTAACGGTAACTGACTCTCCAGCATTATTTCGGAAGAAGTATGGCCCAATGACTCATGTGGATTCTCTTCACTCCAAATGCGGCAATTTTGCTTGTTGACGTAGCCATTCAACCAAAAATGAGCCTCATCACTGAACAAAATTTTGTGATGAAAATCAGCATCGAGATCAATCTCATTTTCAGCCCATACACGAAAATCACGACGCATTGCATTGTCTCGCGGCTTTAATTCTTGCACAAGCTGGATCTTGTAAGGTCGCAAGCCAAGATCTTTGCGCAAAATCTTCCATAAAGTTGATGGACAAAGCTCTAATTGCTGTGCACGGTGGCGAATCGATTCATTCGGGTTCTCTTCAACACTTTGCTCTACAGCGGCAATTGTTTCTTCGGTGCGCACTGTTCGACATCTCTGCGGATGCGTATTATCACATAGAGTAAACGTAGTGCGAAAACGATCCATGGTTAACCGAATTAATTGCTCTGATGGACGATTATGTCGACCATAAAATGGACGGAGCTTGCGGTAAACTTCGCGAACTGAACCATTATTTTCGAAATAAATTTGCACGATTTGCAAGCGTTGTTCTTTTGTCAACCTGTTCATGATGAAATGGCAAACCAAACTAAATATTAATCACTTGACAGCTGACAAAATGGCCGCCAGTTAAAAAAGTGATGCCAACTTAAAATTCTATACCTCAATAAAAAACACCCTATATTAGACAAACTGAAAAACTGATTAGAATTGGTAATGGTAAATGATATTCTGAAATATTTTTGGCTGTTTCAAATACCCAGCAGAAATTAGTGCTTACCAATGTGACGTGACATCACATAACATGCCTATATATTTACGTATATATCGTCGCAAGAATTAAAGAACGCTGTAACTGACAAAAAATCGAAAATACGTTTTTTGCATCATTTTTGTCAGAAAAAAAAATAAAAAATACGCGTAGATTGGTCCCGTTCCCAGATTTCTACGATGAAAATAAATTCACTTACGCCGTCTGCGTTTTGAAAAATACCAGTGTCTTAGTTCTTCTTCCATACAGGTTTTTTGGCTCTGGTGAACATTTAAGGTTTTGTCAGTTACAGCGTTCTTTAATTCCATCGACGATAATTACTTATTAACAACATGCCTGTACATTAACCTATTAACAATATCGTAGTGTAGTATAATTCTCATCGAGTTGATGAAAGTAAATACATAAGAGGTTGAGTGTTACCCATCGAAAAGAGATTTGGTTGACGGTCAATAACCCCATACAGACTCCTTAGGGAACCAACACGTGTCGTAGTTAATTTTATTACCGTAGATTTGCCGAGTGTAAGAGCTCCCGAATTCTTCTTACATTCGTACTAACCGTAGCCGACGACAAGAATTTCCAAAATCTTCTTGGCGTCGTTATTATTTTATTACCATAGACTTGCCGAGTGTAAGAGCTCCCGAATTTTTTTTTCATTCATACTAACCGTAGCCGACGACAAGAGCTTCCAAATCAGGGCTGTCAGATAGTTTTCAATTTTTATCCACGATATTGAAATACATATCCCCAAAAATCTCCAAAATCCTGATTTTCATCCCCAAAAATCTCCACAGAGACTGAATTAATAACTTTGTATGTACATATATGTTTTATTATTTACCTCTGAACGTAGTGGAATTACCCTGATTTTTAATAAGGTCCAAGAAACGTTTTGGCATTTAGTACACAAGACTTTAAAACATATCAATTGCAATGTTCTTTCACAATTCTTTAACAAATTCCTCGAAGAGCCGCCTTGAAAATTTGCCATAAATTTTCAATAGGATTCAGATCTGGAGACTGTACAGACCTAGACTCCAGTATTTTGAAATCAACTATTTTCTCGTTTCGGTGTGGGTTTCGGGTCGATAACTTGTTGAAACACCCATCGATGTGACATTTCTTATGGAGACATCATGATGCCGTTTAAAATATTTGTATAGCATATGGCACATATCATTTAAAGACTTAATAGATATCCTGTGTCATAGTATGAAAAATATTCCTATACCATTAAGGGGAGAAGAAATTTGTGGTCGGACGAAACTAGAATTATATTGTTCATCTTCAAAAGAAGTACTTCAACTAAAAGAAGACCCTCTAATACTAAATTCATCCGTAAAAAAAACATAAAAATAGGTGACGGAAACAAAATGTTGTGTCTATAAAAAAAAAAACTAAAACCAAAACCAAAAGCACTATGTTAAAAAAAAATTATATGAAAGTCTGAGTTTTAAACAAATTTATAAGCAAGTCTTGCTTATAAACTCATACTTTCATATGAAATTTTAAAAATCGCCGAAAACTTGTCGATTATCCCCAATAAAATCCCCATTCCCAAATGAATTTTTTTATCCCCATTTCAGAAAAATCCCCATTTAGGAGATAAATCCCCTAATCTAACTAACACTAACACTATTCCGCATTCTTCTTGCCTTCGTTATTATTTTTAGCGTAGAGTTGCCAAATAAAGAAAAACGAGAAACCCGATATTATGCATTTTATTTAGAAGTAAAATTTTTTGTGTGTTTCATTTCAAAAGAAGCAGACCTTTGACACCGAATATGAATAAGCGGAGTTATACCCCGGCTAGAAACATAAACATGTAACGGAGAAATTGTGAACAATCACTTAAGCGCGCGCATTAGTAATGCATGATTTTTGCAATATGAAATGAGCCGCTAAAATGCATTAGAAATGCTAATTTATTGCAACCAGTAAGCAAATATTATACAAAATCAAAAATAATAAATTTTAGCATCTTTGGAAGCTTTGAGGTATACATAAACAATATAATGCTGCCATTATTGCTTACAATTTCATTTATTGCTTCCAGAATTCTAGAAATTATTTATTAACTGAAAATGCTACGCAAAAAAGTAGCAAAATATCGCAAAATAAAAACGACAAATATTAGTTTAAATGCGGCCCCATGCCATAATAATTTAATCCATAATATAAATTTTATATAATTTTTTTTTTCAATAAAACTTTAACACAAAAAATTTAATAAATAAATTTCCTTAAAATAAAAAAAGAGAAAAAAAAATAAAAAAAGAATATTCCTTTTGATGTTCCCATTTTTTGTAATAAATATTTATTGAACTGTTTTAACCCACATTTATTTATTACTTTCGTTTTTTATAACCGCACAAAAATGTTATTTCTTTCCCTATATATTTTTTTTATTGCTTTGCAAACAGTTCAAGCATAACTTATGAATATCAGGTCATATGACATGTCATCTTTTATGCTATAACCGCATAGGAAAACATGAAGAAAAAAAACATATATTTTTCATATTTCATATTCGTGATGAGTAAGTTGTTGACAATGTTTAGTCATGGGTGAAACAATATCAAGCAAAGAGAGCAAAAGAAAAACAAACAAAAAAACGAAAAAAAAAATTGTTACCAATTTATTTGAAATTCATATGCATACACTCGTACAAGTTAATGGTAATGCAAGCGCTATGCAGCGGATGCAACAACATCCTTCTCATGCCTAAATTGCAGCAAAAGTCTATATTAATAAAACCTACTGAACCATAGAGGACAGGCAAAAGGAGAAAAAGAAAAAAAAAATCTGAAGCAAATTTCATGGGAAATAAACATGGCCAGGATGCAATGAGATCACAACTCTAAAGTTTACACAGCTAAGGAAATAGTGATATCACTAACCCATAAAATATATAATTTTTTTCTATAAATTATTCATAAAAGTATTATCTTAAGATAAAACAAAACATTTCAACTCTACTGTTGCTAAGCGTTAATAACGCCACACTTTTAAACCAGATTAGAAAGCATTAGAGATGAAAAACTTATCAGCCACTTACCACAACGACACCCACAAACCCACGTTTCCTATTATTGAAATATATGATTTTCTTTAAATTTAATGGCAAGATTAAATTGTTACACATCATTAATATTGGGAATTATAAAAAAAAGAAAAATAGAATAAAAATATGAAATTTTCATTCAAAATAAAATTAAAGCTAAAACGACTACTTGCTGAGCTATGGGGTACAAGCAAAAAATGTATAGTTCTGACAATACACTATTTTAAATGACAAACCTGGATTTTATCTGCAAAGCTGAAGTTATAAATCGCTAAAATATTAAAGTTCGCATAAAGTTCAATTATATGGCTCTTGTTGAACTCTATAGATTTTTACCTGAAGCATTTATTATTGACTCCTTCCACAGAATTGTAAGGACTTTACATAAGATCTTTGTAACACATAATTAGACTTTTTTCCTTTATCCTTTTAAGGCTTTAAGATCTAAAAGTTATCATATTTTTCATTTTTATGTAAGAGTAGAACAAAATTACCCCAAAACAATATTTTCTAATTCATTAGCAAAAACATAATTAAAATCAACATCAAGTAGATATATTCTTGATGAATTTCCGATGAATTTAATATGTGGTTGCCATGTGGGCTTCTTGGAGTTGATTGCTGGTGAAAGCATAACACTGGCCATTAAATAATCCATCAACAGCAACCGATTTCCTGCGGTTCGCATTTTTAAAGTAGGACCATTGTTTTTTTCTGACTAATATCAGATATGATATTAGTAAGTTTAAATCAAAGATCCAGACAATTTTTCCTATTTCCCCTCATATTTTCCTATACCAAAATAATATAGTGCATGAGTGGGGATTATCCCTTGAGTGCCTGGCCTCATTAAAGGAAAAAAAAAAAACGTTTTCCAAAGATATGAATATTATTCGTTTTGCTATGAAAGAAATATTTTTTAATATGAAATTTATGGCCTGTTTCTGTATGACAAATAATTTCAAACGATTGAAAATTTGTATGAAAAACACTCAAATTTTCAAATAATTTTTAGCATTTTTCATACAAACTTTTAATCGTTTGAAATTGTTTGTCACACAGAAACAGGCCATTAGTTCTCTGATGTTAGAAAGCCAACTGTGAGCAAAAAATTATTTTTCTTTCTGGTTATATTTTGCTATGAAATGTCAAAGCACCTACAACCAGTTTTTGTTTTTATCTTGGCTAAACCAGCATAAGATGAGGAATAAATTTACTTTTCAAGGTTGCTTTGGGTATGAAATAATCCAAAAAATGAAATGCTGAAGACCCGAGTTAGAGCCTCAGAAAGAATGCTATTTTTTTTTTTGGAAACCAAAGGAGAAAATGATGTCTGTGAAGGAATAGCACACTTGCCAAACTGAACATGTTTTTGACTCCAGCTATGGCAGTCTCATCAGAGTTCTTTGTGTCCTGTGCATATTCAAAACCAAACATCAACTATTTAACTCACACTTTTCAATAATTTAAGTATGTGATTTCTCCCCCTCCAAGTATTTCATCTACAAAGAAACTGCTCCCTGACATTCCACTCTATTCCACCTTAACCATTGACAAAAAATACGAATGATCAGGAGAAAAGCGCCACCTATTGGGAAGTAGCAGATAAAATCTAAAACTTACTTAGCCAAGGCACTCACCACAATCAACATATAATGATGAGGTAATTGCTGTTGATCATTAAAGGGTGAAGGTATAACACTGGCCTTTGAACGATCAATTCACAACAATTTGTCCATTCATAAGGCGCTTAATAATATAAGATATCAAAATACAAAATATCGTCGACGGAATTAAAGAACGCTGTAACTAAACAAACCTTAAATGTTCAACAGAGCGAAAAAACTTTCATAAAAGTAGAACAAATACACTGGTATTTTTCATTTCGCAGACGGCGTAAGTGAATTTATTTTCATCGTAGAAATCTGGGACCTGAACCAATCGACGCGTATTTTTTTCTGATAAAAATGATGCAAAAAACTATTTTCGATTTTTTGTCAGTTACAGCGTTCTTTAATTCCATTGACGATATGTTCTGTTGTCATAATGTACTGTCCTTTCCACAAAAATTCCAATAAAATGCAAAGCATTAGTAGGGGTTTACTCCTGAGTATTAGTCCCAATAAAAAAATCGTTTCACACGAAACATAATCAAAAAAATGTTTTAGTTCCTAATTCTTGCTTTTGACTAAATATAAATTTATAAAGTATATTACAAATAATCGGTGTAGAGATGGGCTTTTGTGGAAACAAAAAAACTATAACGGAGGGAAATAGAATGATTTCAAGGCTACATACCGTTCAGTTCATAATTTTCCAATGCAAGCCAAAAACCGTTGGTTATCATACTGCAACAGCGCTTTGAATTGACGGTAACTATTGTTCCAACAATATTTTCGATAAAATGCGGCCTAATGACAATTCAATTTATGCGGATGCCAAATAAATAAAAATAATTATTTAGTTTATTAGGCTGATTGATTTTTGGTTATTGAAATAAATTTATGATCAGTAGTGCGATTCCGTGACTTTTAGCAATCAGTGTGCAAACAAACAAAACATTTCCCAAAAGTTTCAACAAAGTCATACACTTTTCAAAATTTTTTAATGGTATTGTACATGAGCAAAACAAAAACAAATACTTTATAAATGAGAAAGAGCGCAAATGAAACAATTAGCTTTTCGCTCTTGTGCTTGCTTTGTTTTTTGTTGTTTTTTTCTCTTCTTCTTTTCTTTTTCTCTTCTTCTTTTCTTTTTCCTCTCATTCATTTTTGTTGTACCTACGCACATTTGAGTTAGTGTATTTGTAGTACTCAAACCAAAAACAATATACAAAATTAAATGGGACAATCTTTCTCACTGTTTCTGTTTTATTTTTGTTTTACTCATTGTAAAGAATACAACAAAATAAGATCAAACGTTCAGTTTTGTTTATTTTCCTACTCTGTTAACAATACGACTTTCGGAACTAATGATTATGAAATTCACTAAATACACTTTAGCATTAGTCGACAACTCTGGTTTTCTTTAAGTTTATACACGTACGAGTATTGGAATCGTATTTCATCTCTGTGAAATGAAACTTAAAAAACCGAAGAGCACAAAGAAATTAACAATATTTCTATTGAATAAAAGCAGCATTTAAATTTTAAAGGTTAGTTGGCAACAACAGCTGGTATTAATTAATAGCAGTATCTAAAATTGTGTTGTTGTTTTACTACATGGCGTACAGGATATGATGCAATGAATGGAAATATCGGCTTAGTTTAAATGCTTACTTTTCTCAAAATATTGTATTTCAGTATTTTTATTTTAAAACTTACATTATATCTTATGACTATTAAAAATCTTGTTAACTTAGTGTAGAGTACCTTGATATTGCCTTCGGTTAAACATACACACTATCAGTATATTCTCCATCAAAATTTAAAACTAATGTGGCAACATGGTCAATAAACCTACAATAACTACAGCAAAGAAAAATTTAGAAAAAAATCAATGTTTCTTGTTATTGTTTAGTATTAAATGTCGTAATATTTTTTTGTTTTAGTATTAAAAAAAAACCGGTAGCAATATGCCTCTAATGATAGTGTTGTATACAGTAATTTTAACTGCTACTTGCAACATGCCACTTTAAAAATTTATGAAGACTATTGGGCTTAAAATGTTTTTTTTATCGCCTAATATTCTTCTAACTTACTTTTCTATTTTGTGGTGTAAGAAACGGAAAAGAAAATCAAACACAAATCTGGCTAAAATGTGTGTGGTCGTTCAATCAACGGTAAAGTTTTTTTTTTTCATACAACAAATAACGATATAAGAATTCGTTGCTACTACTGTTTACAGTATTTCGTTGCCTTAAATAATTACGAGTGTAACTTTTGATAATTTTTTTTACAAGACCTACAAAATTAAAAGAAAAATTTTGTAATTTTTACTACTTTTATATTATTTCTTGAATTCATTTAATTTTCAATGCATTCTTAAACACCAATAAATTCATGAGACTTGGAGGTCGTGAAAAACAAGTAATTATATCAGGTGAGTTGCACCCAATAACACTTCAATAACAGAAAACAAAACTTGTGCTTCTCAACACACGAAACAACCTCGTTGAATAATGCATTATTCATTGGTTAAATCGATCCATCATTTCAAACAAGTTCAATTCTCTCATAAATACACGCTCGTTTATGATAATTCCTTATTAGAATCACGCATGTTCGTGATTGTGTTGGCTTACTACATAAGAGCTGCGGGTTCAAACGCCAGCTCTTACAACTTGAAAAATAGAAATTTGAGAAAATATTTATTTCGGCGACTACCTCTTAGTAGTCTTCTGGCAAGAGCTCTGAGAGTAGTTAATTGCCATGAACAAGCTTATCAAATCTTTTGTTCGGAGTCGACTTTAAACTGTAGGTCCCGGTACTCTTATATAAAAATTAACACACAGAACATGGGTGCTGCGAGAAGTTAGGCCGTAACAATGACGGACGGTTGTAATGGCTAATTTTGTATGTTTGTATGTATTTTTTAAGACCAATACTCAGGGGTAAGCCCTTATTCATCCTTTGCATGTCGGTGAATGTTGATTGTGAGTGGTGAGCGTCTTCACTAAGTAGGTTAGCTGTTATCTGCTCAGAAGGTGGCGCTGTACTCCTTATCATACTTCTTGGATGGATGTTCGTGATTTCACTATAGTTTTTGTCATATAATTAATTGCTGGAAAAGGAAAAATAAACATCATAAAAGCGTGTTTTCCATTTTTAAATTTTTTTGTGTTGCATTACTATAAACTGCAATGAAAGAAACAAGAAAATACAGAAAAGAAATATAAACAATGTTGTCCCCTTCCATTTAATAGAAATAAATAACACCCTGTGTTTATATTACAACAATAATTTTATTTGACTAAATCAATGAAAACTTTCCAGCACTGTCGTATTTTGAGTTCGAATTGTAGATTTTAATGTTAAATATTTTAAATTTTATTTGACAGACAGAGTTTTTTATTTTACTGGTCATACGGGAGTATAAGTGCTCTATCCGCCATTTCATATTTTTTATCTATCTCGAGTTAATGATGCCACTTTAGGTTTTCGACCCCAAATTTTTCAAATCTGTAATCCGTTTTAGGATACCTCGTCAAGTTTCGAAGATAAATAGCCGAAAAGGGATTGCAGATTTTAAAAGTTTTGGTGTCAAAAACTTAAATTAGCATCATTAACTCGAGATTTAAAAAATGGCGAAGATATAGTTACACTCTTCAAACCTTTTGTACTTTCCTATAATATTATATTCGTATATACTGTCATAAGGACTTCAATAAAAATAAAATATTATCTTTAAGAGCAACAACACAAAACCCTGCTTGCCTATAAAGCCTGATAAAACAAAATATAAACAATATAAAACTCGAGTGTTCTTATACATATGTACTTAAGCCTTGTTACGACCGTTTACATTTGAGCTGGCGATTTGCAGTTACCATCATACTCGCATATAAAGTTTGTGTAGGTCTGGTTAAGAAACGAAACTCGATTGAAAATTTGCAAAAATTAACAGTCAAAACATTATAAATTATTAATTAGAATATAAGAGTGAGTATTGGATAAAAAAGTAAAACAAATATGTTAGAAAACAAATATATTTAAGTTTTTTCTATTTATCTTAAACGAATTTAAGAGAGCTAAAGATAAAGAAATAAATGTGCGCTTAAGAGCGGGTTATAGAATGCAGAATGTTTTTTATTGTCGATCTAGTTTGTAGAAGATTGCTTGTCAAGCCTTTACAAATTTAATACATCATAAGCACTTTTCATTAAAGAGATTTTTTTTAAATTTTTTCACTTTTATAAAATATTTATTTCTGCATTATTACTTTTTTCTTAAACGGCTGAGTTAAGGTAGAAATACATAACATGAGTTGCACAAATTGTGTGTTTCGGCCGTCTGTCAAAAAAAAAATAAATAAAATAAGGAATTTTTATAAAACAAGCTATTGACAAAATTGGCGACGCATCTAACGTATAGAATTTTAAAAAAGTTTAACTTTTAGATGAGGTAACAGCTGAATGGATGACTTACATTGTATATTGTAACCGCTGACGAAATGCATGCTATGTACTTCTACCTTTAGTAGATTTATTTATTTGCACAAGCTCTCTCCAAAATAATTACGGGTCGTTTTGAGCAGTGTTGTGAGATTAGGGGACTTATCCCCAAAATAGGAATTTTTTCTGAAATAGAATTAATTGGGGATAATCGACAAGTTTTCGGCGATTTCTAAGACTTGCTTATAAACTTGTTTAAAATATAAAATTTTTTCAACGTGTGCTTTTGGTTTTAGTTTGGCTTGTTTTTTTACAATTAATTAATTTTAATTTTAATAGTTTTAATTGGGGTGAAATTCACTATTAGAGCGTCTTCTTATAGTTGAACTACTTCTTTCGAGGATATACAAAATAATTTTAGATTCGTCCGACCACAAATTACTTCTCCACTTAATGGCCTGGGAATATTTTTCACACTATGGCACAGGACATCTATTTAGAATTGATGGTACAATAGATGCCGTATACTCTACAAATGGCACATCGATGAGTGTTTCAACAAGATAACCACCCAAAACACACCGAGAAGGGAGAAAATGGTTGGTTTTAAAATAATGGTGTCAAAGTCTGCACAGTCTCCAGATTTTAATCCCCTTGTAAATTTATGGCAAATTGTCAAAGCGGCTCTTAGAGGAAAAAATCGTTCTATAAAGTTGTGGGAATTTGTTGAAGATATGTGGAAGAACATTGCAATTGATATGTTTTAAAAACTTGTAGACTCAATATCAAAATGCTTCTTGGATCTAATTAAAAATCAGAGTAATTCCATTAAGTACAGTTTTAAATAATAAAACATACGTACATATGTATATGTAAAATTAGTGATGCAGTTTCTGTGGAAATTTTTGGGGATGAACTAATCAGGGTTTTCGAAGATTTTTGGGGATATAAATTTCGAAATCGGGGATAAAAATTGAAAACTATCTGACAACCCTGGTTTTGAGTAAGAAGAAAAAGAAAATAACTCTCTCGACATATGTCTTGTTTTTTGTAAAAACAGCATCCCGCGGGATTCCAATTTGTTGTATTGGAACAAGCCTAGAATTTCGAAATATTTTCACTGGTCAATTGTGTTTTGACTGTAAATCTCTACTTATCCTGTGTCAACGATTACCATTCTTTTTTTCTTTTTAATTTGTAATTTTTTAAATCTTAACATTTATTTATGAATAATATGTACTGTATGCTCCTATTCTTCTTTTTCAATAGTTTTCTTAATGTTTGTAAAAATGCTGTTTGAAATAGGCTTTAGTTTCTTTGAAAGGCAGTTCTACGTATACATACCTTTAATAACAGCGAAATTCTTTTGACCTGTAAATGTAAATAAGTCTCTAGATATATCTTTGTAAATAACAAATTTCTACAATTTCAATTAAAGAATAGTGTAGTTTTTTTAATATTTTTCCTAAGAAACTAATTTCTTACATAAAATTTTTCTTACAATCAATAGCTTTTCATTCTTTTTGCAAAGTCTGATGCCATACTAATTCAATAAAAATTATTTTTCGTCTTTCCCTACCCAACACTTGTTTAATATTCCAATACAGATATTAAATTTTAACATTTTTTTTTCTTTTTTATTTTATTTTTTCATTTCTTCATTTTAACAAATATTTTTTTAAGTGCTTTTCTTAATACAATTCCATTCATAAATCATGAGTAGAAATTTTTCAACATACATTTTTTGACATTTATTATTTTGTCGTTTTCTTTATTAGAATTTTTCCAGATTTTCTTTATGTTTTTGATTTGAAGAAACAAAAAAAAGAAGAAAAATATTTTTGTAATTTAGCTGTAAAAACTCTTTGCGATTACAAATTAAAAATCTACATCCAGACAGTTTGTGCTTTTTACAGCGTAAGTAAATGATAGATTTTGTTTTCATTAAAATGATGACATTTATGAGTTTATTTATTATATTTTTAAAGTAGAAAACGTGTGAAAAGAATTTTTTTTTTAATATTTTCCTGACGGCATTTGTTCAAATATTTGTACTTGGCAGTTATGAAAGTTTTTGTTTGTTTTGTTTTCATGCTGAAGTTGTTTAAAGAAAATCATATTTTAAAATAAAGAAGCCGAACATAATAATTTTATTATTTAACGAAATTTAATATTGAATAAATTAAAGATAATAGAGATTGTTCTATAAATCTTGAAAATAATTTTATTGAACGAAAAACGTCTAATATGAGTTTGTTCAGAAGGCACATCTTTTTTTAAAAAGGAAAACAACTTTTTCCTGATTTGATCAGAAAACCATTATAAGATGAAGTGAACTTGCAGTACTTATTTTTAGATGTTTTGCTCCGTCTGACATCGCTTACTTTATATAGGAAGCGTTCTGCGCCTCTGAGCGGTATACTACTAATAGAGTTTATAGGTTGAAGGTGAGTCTTAGGGGGTCAATCCGAAATTTCTGATGTATTCTCTTCTTTGATTAGGAGAAGTCTTTTGGAACGAAACAATAACTATTAAATTCCCGTGATGCGAGAATTATCCTTCTCCAAGAATGCTATGGAATTTATAATAAGGGTTGATAACCACATACTCATTATTAGGTTAGAAGGAGATACCGATATTGATATTTTCTGTGGAGAACCCGAACTGGAGCTTTATTATAAGTTGTATGATAACTGTAGCGTTCTTTAGTGTTTATAGCGAAAATGTTTGCTATTTGAAAAGTACTGAGTTTATTCTGTTACTTACTTACTTTGTAATTTTCGTTGACAGTCTGGCGACACTTAGAGCTATTGATTCAGTATAGTACAAACCGAGGTACGTTCGTGCGTATAGTTTATCTATTGAAGAGATTTGAAACAGACCGCATGTGTTTTCTGGTTTCCGGCTCATAGCGATATTCCAGGAAACGAGAAGGCTGATGCATTTGATGGATTGGATTCTCAGTTTCTGGGTTTGGTGTCCGCCATTTTCGGGCCTCCGATACGATGCTCTTATGAAATTTTGGTAAATGAATCCAGATAAAAGGAAAAAAATAGGTCTGATTGTTGTGTGGCTAGGAAACTCTTATAATCGGTTGATGATTGCAGGACTAGTTAGGTTATCTTATCATGCTTAAGAAGTCCAGTCTAAAAATTAGCGTCGCCGTACTGACGGATCATTGTAGTATGATTATCAGGAGGAGATCTCAAACGGACTTTTGTGGAATGTATAAGGACAATGTACAGAGGACATGTTCTTTCGTTGTAGTAAAAGGTGGAATATCTTTAGTAAGGTTATATATAAATATATGTATGTATAAAGCTTGATAGGTTGGATTGTCCATCAGTAGTTCGCATTAAGTCTTTTCTGAAGCTTATTATATTGGTTTATTAGTTGAGGGACATAGATCCATCCTAAAGGTGTTAAATAGTCGCAGTGGCCTAGTGGTTAGTGTGTTGGTTTACTGAGACATGAGCCCTGGGTTCGACACACAGCTCTGACATTTTAAAAAAAAAGAAATATGAAAAAATATTTCTTTCGGCGACTACCTCTCAGCAGTAATTGCCATGAACAAGCTTCTCAAGGCTGTCGTTCGGAGTCGACATTAAACTGTAGGTCCCGGTACTCATGTATAAAAATTAACACACACAACATGAGTACTGCGAGATGCTAGGCCGTAATCCTGACACAGGGTTGTAAAGGCGAGTTATGTATTAAAGGTCTGCACGGGTATGTTTGAAACGATATTCAAGACATTCTAAAAATTTCAAACACACTTCCAACACTAATTCGTAAAAGCGAAACGAATAAAACAAACATAAAAACTGGTTGTTGCAGTTAAAGTGTTAATAATGAGAGAATAGAGACAAGAGAGTATCGAGACATGAGAGACATGAAACATAAGAGTTAGAATGGAATGAATAGAGTGAATAGAATGTCTGGTTTGTAATATGATAGAAAAGAATTTCTTGTACTGGTATTATAAGTACTAAAGAACTGAATAATAAAAGTAATGAACTCAATAATTTTTCATGTTATTTTTCTTTATTTTTTATATTTTTGGCTTAATTTTTAAAAATACATACATACATATTTACAAAAACTTAAAAAAAAATTATAAATAAATTACATATTCAAAAAGTGATTAATTTTTTTTTTGCCTTTAAATGCTTTAATATACACACTATTCTTCTTGCTAGATTTCAATTTGTTTGTTTTCATTCGCTTGTTTGTATTACAAACTATCGCGTTTACTTCAATACATGCTTTCACTCACAAAGGAAATTTAAGACATTCAAGACATTCCAAGACATTCGAATGTCTCTGTAATAATTTAGAATTATGAGAGTAAATTTAGATTTATTCTATTCAATTCTATTCGTTTTTTGAGGCTGTTCGTTTCGTTTCGTTTCGTTGGCTGCAAAACGAATAGAATGAGTATTTGTTTCTATGCTCTCAATTAGAGTACACTTCTCGAATCATTCTAAACTGGCAGAAAAGCAAAAAATTCATGCAGACCTTTATTATGTATGTATGTAAAGGTGTTAAGCCCCTCTGTGACTCTTCCCTGCTTTTCCCCTAGTCTATTTATCCTTCTCTTTTAATCACACTTTTACAGCATAAGCAAAATGTGTGTTTGTGCTGGGTCTGGCCTACCTGGCCTACCCACATGTAGTACTCATAACAAAAATTATAATTTTTCTTAATTATTTTAAAATATTATCATGACTTTAGAGATTATATCCTTTAAATCATTTCGCAATAGTTGAAACTGTTTTAGATTATTATTTTTGTAGAATAAAAGAATAAATGAAAATGAGTATTTATATAATTTGTTTAACTTAATTTTATTTTAAGAAAAATACTCAGCAGTAAAACTCCTACTCATGCAGTGCATTGTATTGGGATATTGAAGATAAAAGATAGATAGATAGATTTTTTTTAGTAATCAGTGAGATAAGTTGCTATCAGTTGATCACTCAAATTCCAGAGTTATACCTTCACCCTTGGATGATCAACGGCAATTGCCCCATTTGTCAATGGATGTTGATAGTGAGTGGTGACCGTCGTCACTGTTATCTGCCCAGAAGATAGCGCTGTACACCTGATCATTCGTTCTGGTTGAATAAACTGGATATATCAGGCAGCAGTTTTTCCTCTTATTTTTAAATTATAATTTAGAAAAAACCGCAAATTTTATTTTATAATTTTTGTCCTTCGCTGGGATTGTCGTTTGAGTTTCTGTGTAAATGCTCTATCGCTGTTTAGTAATAATTGTAAGGCAGTATTACGGATTTTCCTTAAATTCCTTAAGTAAAGTTGTTAAAAGAAGGCTTTTTTGAGTCTTTTTTTTCAACTTCGTTGTATACCTTGTCACCTAAAACTCGACTTATCTTTTCGATAAATTGTATAAAATACATGGATGCAGAATTTAATCTCATGTTATACGATGTATAGAAATTTATGCCCTGCATTACATTCAAAATATATTTTCAGATTTTAATGTTTTATTTTCTTTTTTTATACACCTGTTTTAAACTTATTTCCTTTTGAGAGAAAAAAAACATTAAAAATCTTTAAAACAAAGCCAAAAGCATTTTCCAAAACCGGCAACATAAAATCAAAACGATTAATGTTTCCGAGTTCATTCCACTTGTCCTCTTAATATTTACAGTTAAAAATATAATATAAAAACAAAATCCTCCAAAAGTTGTTGGCAATTTTTTATTTTCTCTTTACTGCTAAAACATTAAAAATCTTTAGAATTTTATATATCAATCATGTATTGGGTTCAAAAACCTTATTTTTATACGCACATTAACCATCTACTCCATAAGAAGCAAACAAATGCATATAATCCACTTAATTGTAGCATTACTGCCATAAACTTTACACACTTACTGCTGTTTTCTCTCCAAATGTATGAGTATGTACGTTGCCACTAATTTAACATTTTTGTTGCAGGTCTTGTTGCTTTTTTCTGTGTATTATAGAGAAAATATATTTTTCATATGATTATTTTTAATTTTTTCTGCATTTGTTTCTTCTTTTCTGCAGCACAATGTAAACATCCTTTGGGTATGGAATCAGGAGCCATAGCAGATTTTCAAATCAGCGCCAGTACAGCACACGATATGGGTAATGTTGGCCCACAACATGCCAGGTAAATTAGAAGTTACAAATACTTAAAAAAAACAAAATATTAGAAATTGTTGTTGAAATCACAACAGCAGGAACATTATCCTTGTCCAACATACATATATATATATATGTACATGCATACAAATAAACATAAACGAGTACATTAATGTACTCAGAAGTGTGCGCACTTAGTTAAACAAATAATGCTAAACAAGTAGTACTAGAGAGAGAAAAAATAAAATACTCAAGTAAAAATATGTTGGAAAAGGTAAAAAGCAAAAAAAAAGAGAAAAAAATGCTTTTACAAAAACATAAAAATCTAAATGAAAACTTTTCTCGTACAACTAGAGACAGATGTATTCTAATAAAAAAAACAAGACCAACTTGTTCAAAAAAAAAGAAAAACAAAATTAAACAATTTTATAAATAACTAATCAATACAAATTCTATAGCAGACTTTTTTCTTTACACATCGCAACCTACACACTGTTACTAGTCCCACTATCGCGAAAACATGAAATTTTTAAAACTTTTTAACTTTTTAAAACCAAACCAAAGATTGAGGCAGAAAGAACATGCCTCATACATTCCACATATAGATTATAAACACAAAAATTTTAATCTTATAATAAAATATTTAAATTATTTACGATTAATTTTGTACAAATTTACGAATGAAATTAATGGCTTGGTGAGAAAAACCTAACAGCCTATTTCACAATGTCGAAACAACCAGTCACTAAAGGTGCTTTTACACTATTCTACAAGTCTTAAGACTCATTGGATTTTGTCGAAAGAAAATCTAATAGTTTTTGGTCTGACTGTAAAAAAATCAAACCTAAAATGTTTTTATTACATTTTGCTTTTACGCTATCAAATTTAAAATCAAATGGAAACAACAGCTGTTTGTGTTTTCTTCTTTCTCCAAGGATGGACATGTTGATACGGCAATATATGTTTTATTAATATTTCATAACACAAGCCATATTTAATTATTTTTTACAACAAATATTTGTAATTTAATTTATGTTAAAGAGAAAGAACTTCAAATGTTAACTATATTTTGTATTTTTATAGTTATTTAATAAAAAAAGGAATAAGGAAAATTATGGTGAATAATTTCCAGTTTACCCAACCCTGATTTTTTCTTATATTTGCGTAAAAAAGCAACTCTGATAAAATGAAAAGTCTAATGGTTTAGAAAATTTTCTAAAAATGATGAGAGCCATACGACTGTCAAATTTCTATCCGTATTTTTTGACAATTCATTCCAAATTGTTTTCACACTTTTATACTTTTTCATTTTATTTGAGTTTTTGACGTGTCGTTATACTCAGTGGGATAGTGTAAAACCACCTAAAGCAAAAGAAAAACACAAGAAAGAAAGGTATTTTGAGTTTCTCTATTTCTTATGCCTTTCGCCTGCTCTTGCAAGTCAACATTTTCCATTTTTACGTATCGTTAAAATAAAGTGATGCCAGATGAAAAGTTTTAATGAATTTCTTTAAAATGAGAAAATAAACTACTATATTGCTTGTGCACAAATGCAACTCTGTTTAATACTGCTTACTTGTACATATCCGTTAATGATTAAACAGAATACAACCGCAACTTCAGGCAAAAACGACTCTCAGAGAAAATATGTCCAAAATTAAGACGACGGCCGCAACTTCACGAACTCTCATTTATTGTTTTTACATTTCTTGTATGTAAAGCTATTAAAAATTAAGTTTATTTACACATTTTTTCAATTATTTTTTGAACGGCCTTTAAAACTTATATGTCCTACTTTTTGTAATGTTTTGATAACAAAGGAAGTTTGGTCAGTGATCATTAAGCTTATAAATAAGAACCAACCACTACTTCTTAGAACAGCAAAGAAACAAGGAAATGATTTTTCTATATTCGTTCATAAATTATTTATTAAATTATATAAATTAAATCTTTTATATACTTATTAAAACTATCAAAATTATTAGCGGTACCTTCTAGGAAGATAACAAGCTAACCTGCCTAATAAAGAGGTCCACCACTCGCCATCAGCAAGCACCGACAGATGGGAAAATTGCTGTTGATCATTCAAGGGTGAAGATATAACTCTGGCCTTTGAGTGATCGAATTGACAGCAATTTGTCCCATTGACATTAGGCGCTTAACATCTACATATCTATCTATACTTAAAAAAAAAAATATTCCCATACAATGCTCTGCATAAGTAATGGTTTTACCTCTGACTTTTGGTCTTAAAGAAAAAAATTTCAATAGAAGGGTTTCACTTTACTGAAATGAATAAAATGATGCTCTCTTTTATTTTGTAATAAGTTCTATTTTAGAAACCTTTTATATATCGAGAATATTAAAAAGAAGTAGTAGGTTTAACTTTACTGAAATGGGTAAAATTAGGGTTCACTTTACACAAGGTTGGTCCTGTTAAGATTTTAATTATTTAAAAAGGAAAACACTAAAAAAGACGGAGTCATTACAGAAAAGGGCAGCAACAACTTACTATAAACCAAACGAGTAAGAGACATTAAAAAAAAGTACAATACGAGTAATACCAACAAAAGCCAAAGCAAACTGAAAAAAAATAAATAAGAGCAGAAGCCATAATGATGTACAGCAAATATACATTAACAAAATGTGACAGTTGGAATTATTTTTCATTATTATTATGAATTATTTTATGGCGTGTTTAAATGCTTTTGATGTCATTTAATGATACAAAAAACACACACACATACACAACCAACCATACAACACACATACAATACATATCTACTTTGTGGCATACAAATTTGTATTATATAAACGTGCATACTCACACACATGAATTAATATCTCTATACACCTAAACAATATTACACACAAAGCTAAAAAAACGAAAAAAAAAGAAAAAGTTATACAGTTAGACAAACATTTTATTCATAATGAATGAATAAAAAAAAAAGTTCAGGTAAATATGAGAAGTGTCAGTATAGAAAGATATGTATATGTGTGTGTGTTTTTATATCACATGTGCAAACAAACCATTACTTAACAGCTATAAAATAAAAAAAAAAATGTTATAAAAAAAGAATATAAAAATAAAAAGAGATATGCAAAGTCAACTTTTTTAATGTTATAAATTAAAATTTTATATATTCTTTACACACATACAATTAAACATAATTACGAGCCATATACACATACACTTTTTTTTTGTCTTTTACCTACACTTAATAAAAAATGTTTTCATAATATTTTTATTCTGCTTCACATATGTACTATACATACATAAATGTGTATATAAATCATTATAATATATATTTCGTTTTCTACCATTATAAACATACACACATTCAGTATGAATGTTACATTCAAATATTTGTTAGCCTGAGTATGAGTTGGTATTTCAACATACATTTAAGAATGCACGCATACACACGCATGTGTGTCCTAAAACTCTCTCATACAAACATGTCACGAAGTGTATATTTTTATTTTATTAAATGTCACATTGTATCAGGCACTTTGTACTCGTTATAATAGAATAAGACAGAACTGTAAAAGAATGCTTAGTAATTCATTAATTTCAATGTATTTACATATGTTTTCACAAAAATTGAATAAAAATAAATAAAGATCATCCCTTACTAATATTAAATAAATTACATATTAAATAAATTAAAAGTTTTGCAATTGAATTCAATTTCAATTAATTTGAATGCAAATTCATAAACTTAGTTTAAAATGTACTATTCGTATAGTCTAAAATGTTTGTTCCATTTAGATCAATGGGTCACGAACATCAGCATTGATACCCTTGTGCATATTGATTAAACTCACTTTTAACATATTTAGTAGATCCAGTCACGGGCATGGTATCACTGCTGTGAATCTTCAGGCAAAACAAGGCATAACATTCTATACAAAAAATAGGGGTTTAACCAGCAGTAGTAGTATAGCCAAAGTCCCAAATACAATCTGCTGCTACAATCCCATTACAGCACGAAAACATTGTTATACCTTTCACTGATGCTGTTAAATATCTGGGAGTGTACTTGTACAGAAAACTGACATATACAACACATATTGAACACATTGTGGACAAAGCTACTAAATGTGTAGAGCTCTCTACCTACTTCTAAGCAAATGATCGCAGCTGAATCCGAAAAACAAGATTATTATATATAAAACTGTTATCCGACCAATACTACTTTACGGGTGCTGTGTCTGGGGCAATTCAGCAAGTGGCACAAAACAAGGCATTAAAAATTATACACAAACTTCCCCGCTTATACCGAACTCGGGACCTTCACCTGAGGTACTCACATCAGATAATTAGGGATGTAATTGGCACCCAGAATCTCGCATTTATCAACAGATGTAGGATTTCTGAGCATTATTTAATCAGAACACTATCTGAAGACACTTTATTAGTTTACTACAGTAAACTAGTTTACTACAGTAAACTAAGAAGTGTCTATATACAAAAACGTACTGTATCTCTAGTACAAATCAACTTCTAATAACTAACAAAGGTTTTTCTATCATTTTTTCCTTTAAATTATTTTTAATTCTTTTTAACTGTTGTTGTATTTTAAATTTTACTTATGATATATATGCTGAAATAACTTACAATCACAAGATAGTAACTCATAAATATAGCTTCTAACACTTGTAAGCTGTTCCATTATAATAACAATAAATAAATAAATAAATAAATAAATAATAAAAATCCAGAAGTATACATAGAGCCTCTAAAATTGTATTTATTTCAATTTCCATTAAAATCTTTATCTCACACCCAGTATCACATACCAAGTAAGCAAATATGATTACCATTGTCATATTGATTAAAATCATTCTGAATTAAACATTTACTTAATAGGCCAATATTACGGACATGGTATCACTACTTTAAATTATCAAGCAAACCATAGTTCCCAAGTCATAACATCCAGCACGAAATTGTGTTTCAACCAGTAGTAGTAGTACAGTAAAATGATGTATCCGGGGCTATTTGCCACTAATATTTCCCGCCGGCCTCGTATATAGACATGTAAAGTGTGTATTGTACTACTAACGCAATCAGGCCTTAAAAGCTAATGTTGAAAATGTTTTAATTGCCCCAGTTACGTTGAGACAAATAAGTTTCGTAGTCTTTTTTCATCTTTTGCTTTATATTGAAATTCGCACATCCAATTATTGGATTCACGGATATCAGTACAGATACTTATAAGACAGTTTTAACAGGTTTTTCCCAAAAATGACACTGAGCAACAACCCAGATGAATAGTAGCCTCTAGAACTGCACACATTTAGATTTCTGTGAAAGCAAGCAAATATGATCAGTTTAAAGGAGCTTGAGAAAACCATTGCTGTACAAAACCTTGGTCCAAGTGTTTAGATTTCATTGTAACTTAAATCAAGGATGTCTTTTTCTTGTAAATGGTAATTTTGGTGTAGTCGACGTAGTCTAATGGTTAATGTGTCGGATTACTAAATAAGAGCCAAGGATTCAAACCGCAGCTCTGATATCTTGAAAGTAAAAAATATTGAAAAATATTTCTTTGGGCGACTATCTCTTAGCAATTGATTACCGGAAACAAAATAATCAAGTCCTTATATTCAGAGTTGACGTTAAACTGTAGTTCTCGGTACTCATGGATAGAAATTGACTTACATAACAAGGGTGCTGCGAGAAGCTAGACCATAATCCTGAAAAAGGGTTGTAATGGCTAATTATGTATTTACATATAGTCATATTAAGTTTTTATTTGTTTATGGTTCGTTCTATTAAAATACATGTTCGTGCAAAATTTCAGATTCTTACGATTAAAAATGGCGGCTTTATTAACGAAATTCATCCGGACGTAACTACAAGTGCGTGTATTTTTAAATGCCAGAAGACAGAATTACATACATGTTTATATGAAAACATTTCATTCAAACTCGTTTGTTGTATATAGGGATGCCAATCCTTATATCACGATCCTGAAAATTATATGATTTTCGGAATTTACGAAATGTTGTTTTGCTTCTCCTGTAAAAAAACAAAAAGTGTAGTTACGTCCATATGCATTTAATATGACGATATGTATGTTCGTAATTTTGGTGCAAAGTGCAAGGAAACATTCACATAAAGAAATCAATCGTTTTAAATACAGTATAAGAAACAAAGTCCAGTATTAATCATTTATTTGATTGAAAATCATCTTTAATAGCTTTTCTGTACATTTTGACTGAACTCGACAGATCTTTTCACATTTCAAGGAACTTACTCCTTTTATCATCAAATTCAGTGTGAGAAGTATAAATGAATGCAAATCTAAAATGCTTCGTCTCATAGGGAAAAAGAAAAATGAAACATTCTTTTTTATTTCTGTAACTGATGGCCTTTTTTGCCATTTGAGGCCCATTTTGCCAAAGCAGAATTCTTCTGCTAAATTGTTTTACATAAGTTACTGAACACAAAATTTTTTGTATATTCTTCCCCTTTAAAGTCCTGTTTTACAATGGCTTAAAGAAAAATTAAAAATAAAAACTTAATTTCTTATGTGTTATACATTTATATTTTAGGCTTTTGACGGCTTAGAATCTGCTATATTCATTACATGTTCAAATGAAAGAAGGAGCATTCCCTATGCCTTAAAATTATTTAATCTTTTAAATTATTCTGTTCACATTTATTCTTCATTAATTTCCTATACAATGTTTATCAAAGTTTTTTATTATATTATGTATTAGTTGTTACACACATCAATCAAATGGAATTTATTTTTTTAACTTTTAAATACAAATTCCATCTGGCTTACTAAGTTAGTGCTGCCCTTCTTAACTGATTATGAACTGAGTGCTTACACAAATATATATATGAGCAAATATGTAGGCTTTAGAAGTTAATGAATAGATTTTTAAATGAAGAGTAATCACTTAAAGTAATAAATAAATATTTATAACAAATAAATTTAATAGCAAATAAATATTTAAAATATTAAATTTTAACCCTAGAACACTAACGCTAATTTTTACGCAATTTTTCAAGTTAGAAAATTTTCAATTTATTTACTTTAATTAAATTAATTTATTTATTTTTATAAAATAAATTTAATAAAAAAATAATTTTTACTATATTTACATTATTCAGTTATCGTTTTCCATACAATTTTGACAAATTAAAAAAAAAGTGCACGTAAAATTTACGTAGGTTAGTATTCTAGGGTTAAGCACTAAAACTTTAATTTTAACAATAACTTTAGGAAAATGTTCTATTTGATCACAATTGCCTTTGACTTGTTATTTTATTACCCGATTCTGTTTTAATAAAAATCATAAAATTATTGATTTTATTTTTTCACCAGTAAAATTTATCATTTGAGACGTTTTTTCATCCATGTAAGTATATCAGTGTGTTAGTATGTTGGTTTAACAACAAAGAAATGCGAAGGCGTCAAATATGTCATGAAAATGTCATAAAATTATTTGTGAACAAAAGCAAAGATAAACAACAGAAATAAATAAAATTTAAGAGCTATTATGAAAACACCAACAACTTTTAAACTGCAGTTGTTTATTGAAGGCTAAAAATTAAAAGAGAGAGAGAGAGACAGAGAGAGAAATAGAGAGAGATCCTGAGTTTTTTTTAATTAAATTTCTGTTTGCAGTAGTGCTGGCCAAAGAAATATTAGCCCAATATTAACGTAGCTTAACTCTTTATATATGTATTTTTGTCACGGTGTTCAATTTCCTCTAGTTTATTGATTTAGGTAATTGACTCTACATAGTCTTAAAGAAAAATATGTTAAATCGCAACATATTGCCAGCTATGTAATACCTAATATTATTCTTTTACTAAAAATTTCTTTGAAATTATCAAACTCAGCAAAGGCTGAGTGACATGTAGCGCCATTCTATAACAGTTAATTATTAAACAGAATACGACCGCAACTTCAAGCAAAAATGACTCTCGGAGAAAACATGCCCAAAATTAAAACGACTGCTGCATGTTAATCTTTTTACATTTCTTGAATGTAAAGTTAATAAAAATTAAGTTCATGAGAGTTTTCGGGTTCGTTTACAAAATGTATGAAATTTAATAAAAGTGTTGTAACATTGTTGAGAGAATTTGTTTCTAAAAATGAGAGCATAAGAAAAATCGCTGTCGAAATAAAATAGATTCTATTTCACGACTGCATTCTCCAACGTTTTCATGGGTCAATTTGTATGGAAAAAAAACGTCATGCCGCAGTTCTGTTTAATTATTTAGTTCATTCATCTTTTCAATAGTTTAATTTATCAAATTCTGGTGTGAAAAATTTTTAGTCAAATCATGATGGACAGTAACATTCGAAATTTTATCGGTTCTGAAGACTCCGTCAGACCATAAAGAGCACTAAACTATGCCTTTTGGTGGATGTAATCATGTTTTGACAAAAGCTTGTTTTATTTTTATCCAGTGCATTTATTTTATCTCAGCACCGACATCTTGAAAAAAGAAATATAAAAAAAAAAATATTTCTTTCGGCGACTACCTCTCAGCAGTCTTCTGGCAAAAGCTCTGAGAGTAATTAATTGCCATGAAAGAGCTTCTCAAGTCTGTCGTTCGGAATCGACATTAAACTGTAGGTCCCGGTACTCATGGATAGAAATTTACACACACAACATGAGTGCTGCGAGAAGCTAGGCCGTAACCCTGACACAGGGTTGTAAAGGCCAGTTATGTATGTATGTATGTATGTATTTATTCGAATAACCATTTCAGTTAGAATAACCACTTAAATGTTTGTAGGCATTTTAATTTGCTCAATTATGAACGGTATAAATTTAAAAATTTATTATTATTGTTTATATGTTCTTAAAGGATTTCGTTAGAATTCAAATGGAGTGGGTGGCTTGCAATCTCGACAAAAAGGTAGTAGTATAAACCTAAAACCAAATTTTGTTTAGCGTGTTGTGTACAATGAATCCTTAAATTTTTAAGCCCATGGTAGTTGCAGAATTATGATCCTTTTTTGTGTTTACAGAAAATAAAAGAACCCACCCGCATTACAATACACTCACACAACGAAAAGGAAACTCAAATCATGATGTTAGCAGGATAATGATATTCTTAATGTCCGTTCAGTGAATCATTTTACTTGAAGATCGTTACCCAATTGACGTCTTACAAAATGACAATTGTCATTATCAAAGGGCTCTTTTTTAGTCTCATCGTTGTATAGAAATTTGTTTATTAACGAGAATTGGACCCATTTTAAAAGCTGTTTGCTAAAACACGCGCTTTAACTGTTGCTACACTAAAATAATTTTTCTAATTACTCAGCCAAGCAATTTAGTTTCTTGTTTCAACGCTAACCATTTCCTTCTGTAGCGATAGCATTTTTCCGATACACATTAATTTATGTATTAAGCGCGAGTATTGATTTGATTTTCAAAAGATGCGTTTTTGTTTGATCGTTAAAGCTTTAAAGTGGTAATAGTGGATGTTAGAAAAAAACACAGTGATCTATCCGAATGTGTGGCAATTTCTCGCAGGATTTATTGGTTTGTTTTCTGGTGTAGTGTACCATCTATTTTATTTATTTAGTGTCATATTGTCGAATTACTTTCTAACTTATCACAAGCAAAGTGTCAAAGACATTCTACACACTACGCCACACAGTGGTTGAAAAGTTGAAATTAATACTGAATTTCATGTTTTCCGCTCATGATGAAGTTTATTAATTTCATTAAAAACATATTGAATATCATGTATCTGAAATGCTAGGGCGATATATTCATTACATTTTTGTAGGCGTTTCCTCAAAGTGTGCCAAGTCTAACATACAACATTTGAAAGAAAATCCTAAAAAATAGTAAGAAACTAAAAACTCTTGGAATGACTTTTAATATGTATTGTTGTTGTGTATTTTCCCATAATTTAGGTATTTAAGATGAAAATTAAAAAAAAAAAAAAATTAAAGAAAAATAATTTTTTTGACAAAAATTTACTTCATCTTAGGAGTATAAAAATTATTATTTTCTTCAACTTTGATAGACTAGAGCTTTTGTGCGCGGTCGAGCGCGGTGCTCTACCTTATACCAAATGAAAGCTTGAAGTCTAATTTATGAAAACAATAAAGTTAATTTCAGCTACTAGTTTTTGCTAACCTTTGTCTAGTAAACGTTTAAATAGAACACAAGCTACTTTTTATTGCTTATTACGCATTCTCTCGTTATATTACGTTTGCTGCTTGCTCGCTTGTTGCCATAAAAAAAAAAATCATTCAAGGCAAATTAAAGTTGAGCCTGGGAATAAATGTTGACATGGTGAAACAAGGAATGGGTACAACCAATGATGGAAATACATCAAGGAGGTTTTTTGAAAATGGAGGAAAAATAATAGCAGCAGCAATTTTACCTATCGGAATGTTATCAGAAGAAGCCCAGGAAGCGAGGAATCGCGATTATCGTGAATATCGAAGGTATCATGCCAGAAAATGTAGTAGGATATCAACAAATGAAGATGTGATGCACTTACTTTTAGCTTCTTCGGATCCTTTTATAAATAAGTTTTGAAAAGTTCAAAAAAGCAGGAATTAGATCTACCTGAAGATGTTAAGGAATTGTTGTTATAATAAAATATTAATTTTATATATACATGTTTCATTTTAATGTTTTTTTATTATTACTAGGATTAAAAGCGTGTTTAATTTAAAACCAGGTTACATGTTAATTTTCTAATTATTTAAAAAATTGATAGGGAAAGTTGGCGTATTAGAGGAGGGGTGTGTATGGAAGATTTGGATATGATATTATTTTTAATAATCCTATGAAGTTTAGGGATTGTAGCATTGATAACAAGGGATATACATCATATTAAAAAATTTTGTTATATGGGAAGTAGGCGTGGTTGTGGGCGAATTTCGTAAATTTTTTAGCCATTGATTTTAATTGCTACAAAACATATATATACCGAATTCGGTTGAAATAGCATAAATTCAAATGAAAATATTGCCATTTATATATCTCACTTGTATGGGGAGTGGGCGTAAAAGTGGGTGAACATATTTTATTCTTCATATATTTCCTAATGATGATAAAAAACATCTGTAAAAAATTTGGATGTTCTACGATGACTCCTTCTATTTTTTTCCATTTCTACTATGACGATAAACCACTGTGCGCCATTGGAACACTTTAAGACAATTTTATTCACTTAATCGAAATATGTATTGATTTCAACACAAGTGACTAAAATTAGGGAGAATATGTTGTTTTTATGCTCAAAATTTTTTCTACGAATTTTACCGCAATACGAACTGTAAAATGAAAAGTAAAGAACATTTTTGAAACAATTTTTATTGCAATCAGTTCTAACATATTTTAGTCCTTACAATTTGAGTTAAATTTGCGTTTTAAAATTTCAAATAAATGAAATTTATATACTTATGTGTACTTATTATTACTTCCACATGTGTAATTCTGCTTCGTCTACTTTTTCTTTTTAAAAAATTCATAAAGTTATCCCTGAATAATTAAATTTGCTTTTGGCTCGAAACGTGTAGAATTTTTCTTGAAATTCCTTTAAATGTTTGGTGTTTAAATATTTCAGAGTAACACCTTAGAGTTCGTTGTTCTATTTTTTTGTTTTTTTTTTTTGTTAGAATTAATACACAGTTTCTTTGCTTCCTATTATCCCTGTCTGCTGATGTTATGTTGTTGGCATATTTCCTGTATTAAATGATTTGCTATTTTCTTTTACTCTCAGGCTACAGCTTACTTTTACATTTTGCCAAAATCAATCTGTAAATTCCTTTTGAGCTGTCTTTCATAATGTCAAAAACCAAATCTGTGTAAAGCTAAGCTACTGAAATACAAACACACACACGTACACACAAACATACACTTCAATACATACAAACTGAAATGAAATGTTAGAATTAATAAAAAGAAAAAAATCATACAATTTAAAATGCAATCTCAGTTAAATGTCTTAGTTGTGGCGTAGCAAATCAATAGATTTCTATGTGATTGTGTATGAAGCAGTGTAACTGACATTACTACGATTGACATTGACATTTGGTCTATTTCACATTGACTTTTGTTGTTTCCTTTTAACGACTAAACACAGGCGTAAAGGGTAATACACAGACAACTAAAACAACAGCATTAAGAAAAAAACCAAACAAATAACAAACAAACAACAACGTACAAAAGGAAAACCAAAAGCCACTATTATGAAAAGTATGCTGGCTTGTGTGTGTATGTGTGTATATGTATGTGTGTTTAAAAATAAAAATTACAATCATTTGTACAACCGTTAACAACGACTACCTTTCAATTCCAATTGATTCCACTAGACTTCACACTAATACATATTAACTCTTATATACACACTGGCTTACATATATACAAATTCGCATACAAATGTGTGTTTATAGGGACTCTCATACACTGTAAAAAGGTTTCAGACACCATCAAACACTTACAACAAACTCACTTTTAACTCTTATTGTTGTTGTTTGTGTTTGCTTTACTGCACAATCTGTTTCAAGTTTTTAATCTGACTTAATCGAACAACGTTTTGCTATCAACTTTGTATTTTAAAATGTGCATGATGTTGATTTTTGTAATCGTATACGTACATATATGCATATGTTTGTGTGTTAAAATGTGTTTTATATTGATGGCTTAACTTGATTTTTCTACAAATCACTCGCACTATACTACCAAATACAATTACAATTATAAAAAAAAAAAAAAATAAACAGAAAAAATTTTCTCTACTTTCTATAACACTATCATTCTATCTCTTTCTCTCTAAAACAATTTTCGTTTTTGTATATTCTTTCTCGTCTTAAGTGAATAACCGTTAACAAAACAAAAACAACAACAATTATATTAAAATCAAACTTTCCCCCATATATGGATGTACAGTCAAGTCGCGAAAACATTAACACTCGAAACAGTGAACGTCTCAGAAATGTGAACATTATTTTATACAGACAACTCTAAAACGTGAACAAAATGTGAAAACTGTTAGGCGTGAACACTCAAGCACGTTACATTCTTTAACTCTTTACTTTACTTTCCAAATGGGTAATCTTCAAAAAAGCATTTCTTTTTCTTAAATCAATGAACTATTCTCCGTGGTCTAGTGGTTATTGTGTGGGCTTACTAAGACGCGAGCTCCTGTTCAAACCCCGCTTTGACACCTTGAAGCAGAGAAATATTAAAAAAATAGTTCTTTCGGCAACTCCCTCTTAGCAGACTTCTGGCAATAGCTCTGGTAGTAATTGAGGGTCATGAAAAAACTTCTCAAATATGTCGTTCGGAGTCGACAATAAACTGTAGCTCCCGATACTCATGGATAGAAATTTACACACACAACATGAGTGCTGCGAGAAGCTAGGACGTAATCCTGACACAGGATTGTACAGACCAGTTATGTATGTATGTTATTTGCTTGACATACTAGTTTTACATTCTCTACTAAAACATTATTTCTGATGGTAAATAGAATACTTAAAATTTGACATTTGAAATTGTGAACTGTCTTGGTAAACATTAGTTCACGTTATCGCAAGTTCACTGTATTTCAGATTTAGCACAATACCAGCACAGTGTGCCGGAACATATAATTAAGGCAAAAATATTATCAAATGAAGTCTAAAATTATTAATTGCTCTGATTACCTTAAAATTTATATTCTAACAATGATCTTGTGGTTAGTGTGTTGGCTTACTTCATTCTGTCGGCGACTACCTCTCAGCAGCCTTCTGTCAAAAGCTCTGGGAATAATTGATTGCCATGTAAATGCTTCTCAAATGTCAAATCACACAACCTGGGTGCTGTGAGAAGCTAGGCCGTAACCCTAGCATAGGCTTGTAGTGGCCAATTATGTATGTGTGTATGTACGTAACAATGGTAGACATTGACTCCATTAGAGTCAACCTGCTAACTTTCTGTGACTTTATTTATTTATTATGTGATTTAGACCTAGCACAACTGTAACCAATGAAATCTATTGGGTTCATTTGAATCTACTATTTGCTGAGCCTTGTACGAGAGACGCGCTTAAGCGTTAAAATTCTTTAAGTAAGTATTTCTCAATTTTTCATTGTCTTTTAATATTGAGAATATTAGAAAGCAGTGCTGCACAGGGTTCTGGACCAATACAAGGTGTGTACTGATCGCTTCTTAACCAACGCATCCGCTTCTTCGTTTCCGCACATTCCACAGCGGATTATGCAATACCGATAAAAATTTGTTCCCTAATTAAAATATGCAGTGACAACAGTGTCCTATTTTTTAAAATTTAAATCAATAATAAAAATTGTTAAAAAATATTAAACAAAAGAAAAAAAAATCACTACAGCAGTAACTGCAAAATTATTTATTTTTTACACTGTGTGATCAGAAAAATTTCGACTTCACCATCCCCTGTACTATTTTTCCATTTTAAATCAAATATAGCTTTACATTTGGGATGATTTGCGAATAGGATTATTTATAAGGGTATTTGTAAAGGTATATTATTTGTAAAGGTATAATACAGGCCATTGAAGAATTAACCAGCACTGACCTTTTCCCTTGCCTTCCGTATTGTGGAGAAGACGATTGATTTAAGTTTGTTTATGATCATGATTTTAAAAAGTTTTCGATTTCAATTTCGCAACGTTCCATTATTCCTCTCCCTCACAATATTATTGGTGTTTTTAAAAATAAAAAATTACATGATACGTACTAGTTTTAATGCTGAAACTTTAAAGCCGACAAATATGATGATCTCAACGCTAACTTTAAATTTAAAGTTTACTTGTGGACGAAAAACAAATTATATATGGTGAAGGCTCAAGTTCGAGCCTCAGGAAAATTAATTTTGATTCATCAGAAACGCTTTAATCAGATCAAAGTTACATTCTATTAAGAATTTAGGTTTTTCCAATGAATTTTTTTTTTTTTTTTTTTGATAATTCAAGGAGAAAATGATGTCCGTGAAGGAATATTACACTAGCCAAACTGAACATATGTTTTCGACTCCAGCTACGGCAGTCTTATAAGATTTCATTGTGTCCTGTGCATATTCCGCATATCTGGCTGAAAACATCATAATTTTAGATAAAAGAGAGGGGTTGTAAAGGCCAGTTATGTATTTATGTAATAATTTGCGAATTTTTTATTTTTATTCGTTTTTTTCTGGCCCACTGAATTTCAATAATTTCTTCTAAAAATATTCCAACTTTTAAAGTAAAACTACTTTAAACATAACACTCACACCTTTAAAAGCAAAACTATGTGTATATGGAGGTATTTAGTACATATTTCTATGTATGAGTGGGTACATTCAATTTCCTGTACTTTTACCCCCGTGATTTTTTTGGTTTTGTTTTCTTTTCTTTGTTATTGTTGTAATTCAATTGTATTTGTTGTCTTTTTTTGTTTATTTCTATTTTGGTGTGTCTTTCTATTTTTTCTTTTTTTCTATATTTTCAATAAAATATAATGTGAAAACAATGATTGTGTGTTCAGTTCCCAATAAAACGTAACGTTTGAGTGCAGATTTTTGATTTTCAATTCCTTTTGTTTCAATTCTTTTTATTTTTCTATTCGTTTATTGAATTTGATTTCCTTCAATTGACAATACTATTATAGTATAACTATTATTATGGGGTTTATTTTTTACATCTTTTATAACTTTGATTTTGTTTCCCTCACCCTTTCATTCCCCATAGGTTTTCATTAACAATTTTTAGTTTAAATATAGGCAAACCAGAGTTGGTGCAAAATTTTTCTACAAATAAGTACATATTGGCCTAAAATAATAAGTACGAGTATTATTGGTATTAATTTGTTTAATTTTTATTTCTTTATTGTAAAGTTTTGTATGGGACATTTAAAATACCAACTTATACGAACATTTTTTCTGGTTTCGTTTTACTTCACCGAAAATTGTGTGCTAAAATACTACATGTATTATGGGTATAAATGAAAATTCAACATTAGGTGAATCTTGAATCTTACACCTTGAAAAAAAAAAGAAAAGAAATAAGAAAAGCTGGGGAAAGTTTTGAGACTAACTGATTGCCAAGAACAAGCTTCTAAAGTCTGTTATTCGGAACTAACTTTAAACTGTAGGTACCGATACTCATGGAAGAAAATTAACACACACAACATGGGTAAAGAGAGGAGTTAGGTTGTAATGGCAAATTAAGTATGTACACTCTAAAACTTTTTCCAAAATTTAGGTCCATATTATGTCTAAATTGGTGTTGAAAATTTGTTGTTGTCCAAAATTATATAAATTTAATTCTTAATTTAAAAAAAAAATAAAAAATTTACACAAAAAAATAAATTTGCTATTAAAATTGTTTATGTTTAAACCAGTTATGTTTAAATTTACTAAATAACGTTTAATATTAAGCACATTTGCTTAAAATCAGTATAAAAATTTGTAAAATTAAGCACTTTTGCCTAAAAATAGTTATAAATGTGTAATATTGAGAACATTTAAATTAAAAAAGGGGAAACACGTAGTAACAAAGCGACGAAAAAGAGAAGAAGCATTTATTTGCAATAAAAACTTCAAAAGAGTCGCGTCGTATTCTGAAAATTTTTAAAAAGTTAAATTTTCAGTGGCTGCAGCATTTATATACTAAAAAAAGTGTAGTGTTTATTGTAATTTAGATTATAAAATATATTTAAGTGTATATTAATTATTTACAAAAAAGTGTTTGTTGCAAAATTTGCAGAAAAAAATGATTAAGTTTAAGAGTTTATCATCTACATACATATGTACATATGTACGTATGTACGTACATAAAGAAGAAAAATGCAATGTGTTTAATTTTTTTGTATTCAAAATGCGGTAAAATATTTACAAATTATAATTCCTATGCAGTTTATATAACACGGAGTTGGTTTACTAAAAGTCGAAATTTTATTGGAAGGCATTTTGAACCATTGGACAATGATATTAATGGCTTTTGCAAATATTTCATGGAAAATGATTAGCTTATCTTCAACGAATACGAGGTTTTAATTTCTTCAAAACTATTCTGAAATATGTCAGTATAAATGTTTGTTTAATTTACAGTTTAGTACCACATTTGATAAGATAAGATTTAATTTAGAAGAAATTACTCCATAGATATCAATAGTTGGTAAGAACTCTTTTAATATTAATTCTTTTATTTTATAAAAAAGTTTTCGTATTTATAGAAACATCAATAGAGGAAAGTTGCAAATCTACTGCATACATTTGGTTTGAAAAGGAGTTAATGTCGAAAAAGAAGGATTTCAATATAGAGGATCTATTTCTACAGTTGCTTTGTTACTATTATATTTTTAACATTGTTTATCCTAAGGATATATCTCAAACTTTTAGTTTTCTTTTTGAGATTTTTTTAGATTTTAATCATATAAATAATATAAGAAAAATTAATACTTTAATAGTAAGCTCGATAATGCTATAAAAAAGTGATTTTTTATATAAATATGACCATTAAGAAATAAAATTAAATTTTTTTTAATCCTTTATATATAAAAAATATATTGATTTATAAAATTTTATGTTATATAATTCATACGGTATTTAGATTTTTTAACCTTTTATAAATTAAAATAAATATTATTTTACGTTATTAATTTATATTTTGGGTTTTATGTTTTTTAATAAATTTTTTTTATGTACATGTACACTTGTGACACTTTTTTACAAAAAGAAGACAATATGTATGTAACGTATATGTAATATTATGTAGCTTGTTAAAAGATAAGAGCTATGGAAATATGTTTATTTTATTTTATTTATTTATTTCAATGTCTCATACACAAGACCTAAGTCTTATATTGCAGTATGAAACTGAGCAAATGTACAATAATTTATATATAAGTATATATTGATAGTTTGTAAGATATATAATTTATAATAAATTTAATAATTTTATTGAAAATATGTATTTTAGGCATTTTCATTTAAGGAGTGTTGAAAATAAATATATCAAAGGGGGGAAGATTAGACACAAATTACCTAAAATATTTAAACATTTTTTGTTTAATTTTAGACATATTTTGCTTAAAAACTAACCAAATGTCTAAAAAAACTAGATGTTTAATTTTAGGTCGAAAACAGTCTGTAAAGTGTTGCCTACTATTATCGACCTAATTTTCAGTAAAAGTGGTTTAGAGTGTATGTGATACGAGTTATTAAAGAATATTAAAGAAATATTTCAACAAATATTTGAACATTTGGTCAATGAGAAAATGTTTTTTTCTATTAAGCGTTATATTTGTGATGAGCAGCATGAGTTTTTTCCTAGTCGTTCGACAACCACTAATGCTTCTGTCTTTAATCATTTTTGTGTATCAGTCTTTGGAAGACATAATCAAGTTGATGCTGTCTTTATGGATTTTTGTAAAGCTTTTGATAAGGTGGCGCATAACATCCTTTGCCTTAAACTTGAGAAAATCGGCTTTCACAGTAGATTCCTTAGTTGGTTGCGTTCATACTTGGTGAATTGAAGGTACACAGTTATGATTGAGAATTTTGCTTCCTCACCATATATTGCCACCTCGGGAGTACCTCAAGGTAGTATCTTAGGCCCTTTGTTGTTTCTTATTTTTATAAATGACATTGGTCACTTTATAATGGATATGGGTATTATTTTAATATTTTCTTGAAATTGAAATAAACGTACAATCAAGATAACTTTGTCAAAATTACAAATATACAGTCTGAAAATAGAAAAGAGAATACTTGTGACTTTCATAGTATTTACAAGACCTCTATAAAAATCCAAATTGAATACAACTCTCAAATATAAAACATTGTCCCAAAGTCTGTCCTGGACCTTCACGAATGCGTACATGAAAAAGCGAAAGTGCTTACAAATAATGCTAAGGCATCCAACTCTATGAATTCACTAGAGAAATCTTGAGCGCATTTCATAGCACATACTTTTTTTTTGTTTTTTTTTTTTGTATTGAGACTAATACTCATGGTTAAACTCCTACGAAATGCAGGGTATTGTATTGGAATTTTTGTGGAAAGGACACTACATTATGACAACAGAAAATATATTTTGTTTTCTTGTATTATTAAGCGCCTTAGGAATGAGACAAATTGCTGTGAATTGATCATTCAAAGACCAGTGTTATACCTTCATCCTTGAAAGATCAACAGCAATTGCCCCATCATTGCATGCTGATTGTGGTGAGTGTCTTCGCTAAATAGGTTTTTAGCTATTATCTGCTACTTCCCAATAGGTGGCGCTTTTTCCTTATCATTCGAGTTTCGTTGTCAAAGGTTAGTTGGAATAGAGTCTAATGTCAGAGATCCTATGAAACGCAAAATGCAGTATAGAGAAAACCTGTTCGGTAGATGTACTTTTTAAAAGTTTATGGAATATTCTCTTCGCTAATGCTTCTGTTGTCAATTTCAATGTATTTAATAGATCAAGGTGTCATCCGCTGAGTTTTAGTTTCTTAAGATAATGAAGATGTTAAGAAAGAGAGGAACATTTGTACAAGCAATTGTCATGCGTTAGTATACGTCTCTGTGCTTTGGTTCAGCATATGTCTTAAAAAGCTGGAAAAATTAATTTTAATTTTCTTATTTTAAGAGTAATTGTGCTTTACATTTAAAAGTGAAACACTTTTTAAAGTTTATAAGTATATATCTAAATATTAAAATTTAGTTCAGTTTCCTTAGATATATATATAAAAATTACCATCTCGTTGTACACAGTGTCTAAGTTTGTTATTCCTATTCTTACTCAAACGTACAATTTATTTAATCTTCTGAATTCTCTGACTAGTTATCGAATATAAGGTATGGAAAGTTTTAATAACATCGGTCTATAGCGGGTAATAAACTTGTCAGTTTTTTGTCCCATATGCTAACGAGTTGATAACTTTTCATTATGCAAACCTCCGTTAGAATCTAAAACATACTTGCTCACCTTTTATTTTGTCCATGTGTGTACATATGCTGTTGCTTCGTTTGTATTTTTGGATATTTGTGTCTTTTGTTTTTATAAAAAAATGTTTATAGTTTACGCCACATAAAGTAAATGGGTCAATTGTTAAGGAAGTCATAAAATAAAACCCCAAAAGATATGGTAAATATTCGAATATAGTACAAATAAAGGAAAAAAATATGTAAAAGTACTGGGGTAAGTATTAGAGTTTTAAGTAAGGCGTTGGTTTTAAGGTTTAAACAAGAAATATATTTAAAAACTATATGAAAAGAAATTATTATTAGAAAATTAGATGGATTTAGAAAAGAAAAAAAAAAAAATAACAAGCGACTATAGCTATAGCAGACTATAATCGCTGTAGAATATAATGCTCTTAAAGCAGACTAAGGACTGGAAAAAATTACAATAAACAAATTGAATTTTGAAGTACTTTTCGTATTGCACAATACCACTATTTTAAGGACTTATAAATTAAATATATTATTAGATAGGGTAATGCTTTATGATTAGATTGTGGTTGTAGTCGCCGTAGTCTAGTGGTTAGTATGTTGACTGAATAAGCCTAAAGCTCCGTAAAAGCACCGGCTCTGACATCTTGAAGCAAAGAAATTTATAAAAAAATATTTCTTTCGGCGACTAACTCTTAGCAATCTTATGGCAAAAGCTCTGAGAGTTACCAATTGCCATGAACAAACTTCTCAAGTTTGTCGTTCGGAGTCGACATTAAACTGTAGGTCCCAGTACTCATGGATAAAAATTTAGACACACAACATGGGTGCTGCGAAAAGCTAGGCTGTAACTTTAACACAGGATGGTAAAGCCCAATTAGGAATAAGTGTATGTATGTATGTTTATGATTAGAAGGTACGAAAAACGTTTCCATTATAATTTATTACAACAGATAGCAAATTAGAAGTTTTTTTTTTTAAACAGCTTAATGCAAGAAATAAAAACAAGCAATAAATAATTTTTGCTGAAAATTTTAAAATCCTTTTAAAATCTGAACTAAAATTTAAATTGTTTTGCTTTTAAAAATGTCTCATATTGTACAAAGATTGCAATTTTGTAATATAAATAAAAAAATTATATATTTTTACTAAAATATTCTATTTCTCCGCCCCATTAATTTCTTTGTACACCTGAACGTATGAGATATATTGAATTTTCTATAAAGAAAATGTTATTACTTGTACGCCTGATTGTTAATGTATATGAAAAAGAAAAATTTAATTTTTACCTCAAAAACGCCCTCAAATATAAAAAAAATAAAATTCTTAAATTGTAAATTTATTTCTTTTAATTGAAAACTATGCTTTCACAAGTGCATACTACCTGTCATTGGGATAATAATTTTAATTTTTTTTTATATTTCTTTGTTTCATTAAAATTGCTTTTTTTGTTTTCATTGATTTTTATTTTTTATTGTTTTTAAAACAAAATTGCTTAACAAAAATTTTTGTTGACTTTTTAAAATAAGATTTCTTTTCTATAAAAAATAAGAAGCTTTTAAAGAACAATCAATTGAGCTTAATAATAAAACCTAAAAAAAAAAAAATAATGAAATTCAGCATATGAAAAAAATAATAAAATCTTATGAAATTTCTTGCCCATTTCTTAATCTTCTTTTTTGTTAGAGAAACTTATTGAGCAAAAGTATTTATTAAATTGTTAGTTTTGTAAAGTTTTTAGAATAAAGTTTTTAACTGCTTATGTTTTAAAAGTTTGTATCAAAAGTGTTACTGGAGTTTTTCGGTTTTAATATCACATGTAGGACCTTTGGTTAGTGAGGTAGAGCACATTAGTTATTGATGATAATTTGAAAGGAATATAAAGGGAAGTTGATCGGAAAAGCGAAAATTTGTATTGAAAACACTAAATTTTTTAAATAATTTTGAGCATTTTTCATACAAATTTTCAATAGTTTGAAATTGTTTGTCAGAAACAGGCCATAAATAGATCAAAAGAGCCTTTTCAATATATCATGTAAGAATATTTGGACATACGAAGGAGGTATTACACATATATCGTCGATGAAATTAAAGAACGCTATTACTGACAAAACCTTAAATGTTCACCAGAGCCAAAAAACCTGTATGAAATTAAAACAAAGTCGTTGGTATTTTTCAAAACGCAGACGGCGTAAGTGAATTTATTTTCATCGTAGAAATCTGTTACCGGGACTAGTCGACTCGTATTTTTTTTTTTTCTGATAAAAATGATACAAAAACGTATTTTCTATATTTTGTCTGTTACAACGTTTTTTAATTCTTGCGACGATATATACATACATGATTTGCCATTATAACCCTGATTCAGGGTTACGGCCTTGCTTCTTGCAGCACCCATATTATGTGTACCAATTTTTCTCAATGAGTACCGGGATCTGCAATTTAAAGTCGACTTCTAATGACAGATTTGAGAAGCTTGTCCATGGCAATTAGTTACTCTCAGAGCTTTTACTAGGAGATTGCTAAGAGTTAGTCACCGAAAGAAAATTTTTTTCTTTTATATTTCTTTTATCTTTTACAAAATGTCAGAACTGGGAGTAAAAATAATGTTTAGCAATATTCAATCGCTATAAAAGTCGATAGTTTTTACACATATTTTACTATGTGTAAAACAAGTACACTACAGACTTAATTCGGCAATCAATCGCAATGCGATGACCCGAATTTAAAGCGAGAGTGCAATGACTCAACAGTCATCTGAAAAGATAATGGCATCAGACCTCTGTGATGCACATGGTATTATATTTACCAAAGACCATCAGCAGTGTTTGTTAATTGGCGTTGTTTAATCGTTTAAAATGTAAGATAAAAAATGGATTGAAGAGAAAGTACTGTGTCATTAGGATAATGCATTGTTACAAACGAAGCAGGTGGCAAACTTGCATGAAATAAACTACGTCCTGGTACGACCATCTATTGTATTACTCAGAACTAGAATTTGGGGAGTTTGTACTGTTGGTAGAAATGCTTATTGAATATAAAATTTTTAAGAAATATTATGAATTCTCTATACAGTACAAATGCTATTGAAAACTCTAGTTTTACTATTGTCGTAATTGTTGTCTTGCCTGCGTAGGCGTCACTATATTGTATTCGACCAACCAAATATGTGTAACAACCTATGAATTTTTCACCTGCTCAATTTGGACTTTTTCTATTATTCTTACATGTGAAGCCAGTAAAGAGTACTCCCATTTGTTAAGCCACACCATTAGTGTGTGTATGACGTTTTTTTTCACTTCTTTTTTAATACTCTAGAGCATCATTTTACTAAGTAGATAGTTTTTACCGCAACTATTTATATTAAATAAGATCTATATGTAAAAAACAGTGCTTTTTGTCTCTTCGCAAAGAACACAGTGAGCTTTGGACTCAGGGATTAGTTACCAATAATAGTTATTAAGGCACTTTATATAAAAAAGCATAACTCATGCGATAATGTTTTTACCAATAGCAGTTTTAGCAAAAGAAGTACCCTGTTTTGATAGCTAGATTTTTAATCTTTCTTCTGTTTCATATAAGTCCTGGCTAACATACATACATACATAATTGACCATTACAACCCTGTGTCAGGGATACGGCCTAGCTTCTCGTAACACTCATATTGAGTGTGTTAATTTTTATCCATGAGTACCGGAACCTACAGTCGGTCCCCAATGACAGATTTGAGAATCTTTTTCATGGCAATCAATTACTGCCAAAGCATTTGGCAGAAGACTGCTGAGAGGTAGTCGCCGAAAGAAATAATATTTTCATATTTTTTTTTTTTTCAAGACTGCACTATCGTCTTAGTAAGCCAACACACTAACCACTCGACCACGGCGACTACAAGTCCAGGCTAACATTCTTGAATAACTGTGAATATTCGTGTTCATGTTTGTATGCTTTATTTTAACTTCCGTATGAAATCAGACTCAAAACATCTGTTGCTTTTCTAGAACTTTGAAGGCTAATACGACTGCGATATGAAAAACTTTGCCAAACTAATTTCGCCAAAGAATCAAAAGGCAACTCCAGCACAAATTAAAATTTTTCTAATTCTATTCTGGGAATTGGTAGCATTTGCACTTATGCAGCTGAAGTGTATACGTATTAGTCCACCTCAACATTTTGAAAATACTAACACATAATGCCTTTGATAAATATTTACTTAAATTTTTTTAAATATATAATTTTTTGGAATTTAATACTCTTCTTAAATATTATTAATAAAAGTTTTCCCCGAAATATTTCCTTAATACAACACAGAAAACTTCCTTGCAGCCACAATAATATTTTTTTTTCGTTTGTTGTAAATTATGAGAGAATATTTTTCACTTTTGAAGTATTTTTCCTTTTTTTTTTAATAAAATTTTGTTCCAAAGAAAACTAGACTGCAGAAACAGACACACAATGCTGCACTGATATGGTTGATACGAAATATTATAAAAGAAAATTCATCTTTCATTTAAAATAATTTTATTTATGAAGAGCAACACACCAAAGGATATTTTCATTTTATTACTTTACAGACAGTCTTACAAAAACAAGTTAATACTCGTATGTATGTATTTATGTATGGATGTATATGCTAAATAAGAAAAATCTATTTAAAAAGAATTTTAGGTAAAATGAAGAAGTTAAGCAAGTGTTTTCGTATGTTCTCATAATAAATATAAAGAGGAAAACGCCAGCTGGCTGCTGATGCATGAGAACGTATGCATACATAAGTGTGTGTTAACTCGTGTATAGAAGAATATGTTTAAAGGTTTTTTAATACAACAAAATATACAGAGATATACACACATATATACATATATATGAATGGAGTTATAATATTTAAACAAGCAACGAAAGTGAACCTTATAATACGAGTAGTAGTTATTCTTATAAAACCAAAATGAGTATTTTTTTAATTAAAATATCTTCTGCTTAATTGTTGAAATGCATATAAACGTACAAGTAATACATATTAATTTATTTTTATATCTATCAAACTTTATTACTCATACAAAAAGGTTTATCAAGATATGTATTTAGACTGGTCGAATATTGGGAAAGTTTCTATGCAAAGTCTTATGTTTGTTGGTGACCAACCCCGTTTGTCTACATTCTTAGCAAAACCGTGTACTGACAACAATATGTAAAATAGAAAACATTAATACAAAATTTTTAAACATAAACTTTTCTAATATCAGCAGCGAAAAAAAAAATTTAGAAGAAAAATCGCACGAAATTGCTAAAGAAAACTTTTCCAATATGCGACCTGTCTAAATAGATATCTTTATTAACCTGTGAGTATGAGTAATATAATTTGATATATTGTTATATTTAGTGTTTCATTTACCACAGACTATTATAATATTAAATTCTAAATAATTCACAGAACTAGACCAGACTCAGACACATTATCCATGCATTATCAGTTAAATACACTATATTTGTTGACTGTGTTGCTGAAGATATTGAAGTTGTTGTTTATGGAAATGCATTTTAGTAAAGTCGCCGTGGTCTAGTGGTTAGTGTGTTGGCTTACGAAGACGACAGCGATGGGTTCAAATCTTAGCTCTGACATCTTGAAAAAAAGCAATATTGAAAAATTATAACTTTCGGCGACTACCTCTCAGCAGCCTTCTGGCAAAAGCTCTGGGAGTAATTGATTGCTATGAAAAAGCTCCTCAAATCTATCGTTCGGAGTCGACTTTAAGCTCATGAATAAAAATTACCACGTACAATATGAGTTCTGCGAGAAGCTAGACCGTAACTCTGACATTGGGTTGTAATGGCCAATTATCTATGTAAAAAATATCTTGTTATAAACTAAAAATAGATAATAAAACAATAGAATGTATTAATTTTTAGGATTAATATACAATTATTCTGTTAAAATTGTAAACGCTTTGCTACTAAATTTAATTTGTAAATCGTTGGATTAAATGATTCCATTCTATCTTGCAAAGTGTACCAAGAAAGTGTTTAAACAGTCTGGTATTTCTAGTGATAAATTTCATTTACACATTATTAGAGATTTGTGTGCTTTGGAATTGCTTTCCTACTCTTAAAAACTAAATGCTTCGATTAAATTTATTTCATCCTGCCTTTCAATTCAAAGTCTATTTAGAATAATAGTATGTATACTTAACAATAAAAAGGTATACTTCTTAGCGAGGAAGCGATTTTCATTCACTAAAACATCGAAAATATGCGCATAAAATATGCACTATAAAATGAATAATATGCACTCAATATATGTACTTTTAAAGAAAAACAAATAAGACCCTTAACATGATTTTAATTTTTTAATATTTGTCCAAATATGTTTGGACAAAAATACATTCTTGGAGCAAATTGTTATTAATACAAACGAGCTATATTTAAAATTAGAATTTATTTAAATATTTTATGATTTATGATAAATATTAGGAAAGTTTTTGCCCTTACTGTAGATATACAGTACTCGTTGCAATTGTCAATTGACACTTACAACGAGTTTATTTGTTCTTTGCTTTATTTTCGTGTATTTTTCTTGTTTTCTCCTGTATGACAGAAAAAATCACATTCTATAACCAGTCAGTTAGACATACAAGCCATGAGCGCGAATTTAGTTTTTAATCGAAACTTATTTTTATTACATTTTCATAAATTTGTTGTGTAAGTTTCATAAAATCAAAATTATTATCCGTTTTTAAGCTGCACTTACATTATAATGGATTCAGCACTACTCAATAAATTTATAAATAAAATTAAGCCTTATTTTGGAGCTAAAATTTAATCTGTACACAATAAAAAGGAGAATGGCAAAAGAAATACTATCTATACGCTCTCTTATTTTGATTTCTGTGTTTACCTAATTATGATTAACCCCTTCTGGAGTTATTACACTCATTCTTGTTGTCCCGTAGCAAACTTCCCTTTTCTCTAAATAAATATAATTAGATTGGTGTCTTAACCCCACACACCAATACAATATTATTTTATTTATTTTATTATATATAATAAAGTTAAAAATATGCAACAAAAATCATAAAATATGGACGAAAATATGGTATTAAAAGCAAAATATGCATTTATGGGAAAATATGCAAAAACAAATCGATGTCATTTTCTTGCAAATTCTTCAATCCGGAAAAGTATTTGGTCAAAACTACGTTTGGGCTACTGACTACAAATATGCATTTGCATGAAAGTCGCTGCCCTGCTTATTAGTATGTATACTAAGAAGAGTTTCATTTATTACATTTGTAAACCATAGACTTTATGAATAGTGTTGTAAGCATTTGAATTGTACTAAAATTACTTCAGCGTTTTATAACACACACAATAGAACATCAGCTTACCAATTAAGATATTAAAATATTAAAAAAACTACATAATGCCACTATGAACGTTCTTACTATTTCGGTTTTTTAAATAAATTTCGTTTCCTATCTCAATGCAAAAGTAATTGCAAAAAAAGCTGTTAAAATTTTTAAATATTTTAATTATTTAAATTTTTCCATAGAATTTGAGTTTAAAATTAAATTTTAAAGGCAATGTACTTATAATAAATACTGACTTTAAAACCTTAGAATCTCTTTAATAGTCTCTAAAAAAGACAAAAACTTTGTAAACTTTAATTCTATGTAATTCACAATCCTACTTTTGATAACCATTTGGCTTCCTAAAAGTACAGTTCTTGTTTTTTTTTCTATATTATAACACTAAATCATTGTTAGACCATATTTCATGGATTTCACCTTGATTTCAATGTACGTTTTTGTGGCTTGTCATGTTTAATAAAGCACATAAAAGTTATTTCTATAAATCTAGAAATGCACAATACGAGTATACGAGCATAAAGAAAAACAACAATAACAGCGTAAATCAACCATTACGAATTTAATAATCACAGTAAAAATAACATGCTAAGAAATTAAAGAAAAAAACAAAACAAAAGAACACAATAAAACAACTGAAAGTAATAATAAAAAGAAAAAAAAAAGAAATACAAAATCGAAATGAAAATAAATTTAAAAACAAGGAATAGAACAGCAGCGAGTGAAGTATAAATAATTCAATCAGAAACAATTTATGCGCAAAATGAAAAACGACTTCCTAAAATGTTAAGATAACCTACATTTAAACACACACAAACACACACAAATAAATACATAAATACATGAATATATATGGGCAATTTCAAAAATTTTCAACATTTGTTGAAACTGAGTTCAGATGCTTATTATTTCTCCAGTTTTTCGAATTGACCAAAACGGTCAAAAGGGAATGGTAGGCCACACTAGAAAACTGGGAAATTCAAAATTTCAGACCATCAGTTCTTTATTTTTAAAAGTTATGGGCACGCAAATATCGAAAAACTCAAAAAAAGGCTTGAAATTTACAAGAGTTTTTTCATGTTTTATCACTTTTCTACTTTTAGTTTTAAACTTCCGATGCCCACTGATATAAAATAAAGTCACTAGACTTAGTAGATATTTACACTATAAAAGTTATGCCCATACTACTATTTGGGAAAAAGTTGTACAGCGGTTCATTTTTGAAACCAAAATTTTTCGATTTTTCAATTTTCGCAGTTTTTTCTATAGCGTTTTTGCGCCGTTGAAGAAAATTGCATTTCGTCAACAGTATTTAAAAGATGGTATAATTTGCTAAAATTTGCGCCATATCACGTCGATGTCAGGCTGCTAGTTGCTGAGAACGATGACCTCAAACTTTTATAGAATTGGCGTAAATTTTTCAAAAATTACAGTTTTTCGCGCCTGACATTTGCAATCTTATTTAAAACTGGTTTATGTATTGCGTGATCTAAACTTCTTAATAAATGGCACCTCAATGTCAAGAGGCGTTAAAATATTTTGAAACGCAAAAATTTTATAAAGAAAATAAAAATTTTGCGAAATTTCATGATTTTGTTTCGCGTTTTTTTTAATTAATCCGTGGTTTAAAATCAATGTAAAGTATTGGAGATGAAGAGCGGCGGTGAACTAAAGATCAAATACAACTACGGTTGAATTCGGTCCATATTTAGAGGGTACAGTGGCATTTTTCTTCAAACACATTTTGCTTTGTGACATTTGCAGTTATGTATAGATTCCGCCGCGATTAACAGCAAATGATAGGTTTTTTTAAGCTTGATAATAAAACCGAATAGGCATTACAAAATTTTCATGATTTTAAATTTTACAGATCAAAAAAAAAATCCTAACCTCAAAAATAATTCTTATATAATTTTTTTATTTTTTAAATTTGCAAGTTAGAACATTGTTTTCTGTAAATTAGTTATGCGTTATATAAACACATATTATAACAATCGGTGAAACATTCACATTTTTGCAAAAATTCGCCTTTTTTAATGTTAAGAAATTTTAATTATAATTGATATTTTTTATGTATTTTATCAGTGCATTGATGAATTTGGACTGCACTGATAAATTTGAAATGAGTTTCATGCATCCATACAACATTTATTAAAATAAACCAATAAATTTAATTTAAATTTTTTTAAAGAAATTTTAACTTAAAACCTCCATAACTTTCGCGCCGTTTGCAATAAATGATTAACGCGAACTGTTTTGGTATGCTAAAATATCACCCATCACGTGACCAAAGCGTCATTCGTGTCATCCAAAAAAAAAATTTCGAAAAAAAAATATCAAAATGTCGAAAATTTTTGAAATTGCCCATATACACATACATACATGGAATACAGCAAAAGAGTCATTTTTCACACATTTATAAACATACACACACACACATAAACACACTCGAAAAATTGCTTTCAACAGAGTAAACCATTGAACTTTAGGGTGGTTACAATAAGTTCCAATGTGCGAGCATACGAGGGCATTCTGATAATTACTTACTTTCTTACTTACTTAGCTGACCCTAACAACCCGTTAACGGTTTTCAGCCTGCTTCAGCACTAGTCTCCAGGCGCTTCTGTTTAGCGCGCGCCTTCTCCAGTTGGTCACGCCAATCGATGACAGGGTTTCATCAACCTGGTCCTTCCAACATAAACAGGGTCGTTCTCTACGCCTACGTCCAGTGACTTTTGCATCGAAAACTTACCTCGCTGGAGCAGATTCTTCCATCCGAACAATATGGCCAATAATTATATGATTTTAGTGGAAATGTATTTATATAAGTTTGATAGTATGGAAGAATATGGGGGGTGCGTGATATAGTGGTTAAAGTGCTCGCAGATAAACTCAAACGGCCCAAGTTTAAATCCCAGCAACGGTGAAGAAATAAATAAGTTAGTTTGCAGTTTTTTCAAAATTATAATTTAAAAATAAGAGGTCCCTCTCCCCCCCCTCCTCCCCAAGAAATCCTTCTACAAAGAAATGACTGCCTGACATTCCACTCTATTCCACCTTAATAATTGACAGCAGAAAAAAAAACAAACCATCAGCAGAAGTAGCAGAGATAACAGCTAAACCCAGTTAGCGAAGGTACGCACCACACGCAATCAATATGCATTGATGAGGCAATTGCTCTTGATCATTTAAGGGTGGAGAATAACACTGGCCTTTGAATGATCAATTCACAACAATTTGTCTCATTCCTAAGGCGCTTAATAGTAATATAAGAAAAAAAATATATAAGTATATACTGTCTGTACTGAGTATTTAACGCTTTGTTTACATGAAGCGCTTACCATTTCATTTGTATGCAAAAGACAAATATCACAACTTTACTGCTGACAAGCAGAGCTGTCCCTATTTGTTATTGCTTAAATGTTGATAACAGGCGATAGTGGGCAAAATGAGGACGAAAAAAGTACGATTTATAATGATTTTGATCATTGTAAATTTGACAACGTTTCGTTAGTAAAACGATATCGAAAAAAAGTATAAAAGAAAAAATGTTTCATAGTAGAAACAGAACCAACGTCAGTTACAGCCAAAATCTCGACTCATCTAGCCACTGCTGCAAATCAAAAAACTATTTGTTAAAAAAAATCCAGTGGTCTCAATAACAAAAAATAAATAAATAAATAAGTACATATTTTCTGTATTTAAAATTTGAAAATAAATTACAAATAAATATATCCTGAAGACGCTACACGCAGGAGTAGCGAAAAATTTTTATTTAAAAATAGACCTTGAGCTTGAGAATTCCTTTACAATGAAGAGGATAGCTAAAGTCGACATAAATAAATACTGAATATTTAATAAAATGTTTCTATATGGGTCAACTTTTAAGGCCGTCAATAAATTTTCTGGCACTTGGCAATAACCGAAGTCGTTGTTCGCATATAGCTGGACTACGTCTAAGTCTGAAAAACCTACAATTGTTTTGTTCTGCTGAACTTTGAAGCCGAAAACTCAATCATACATGATGTTCTGGGCTTTAATATGGAGCCTTGCCTGTTTTGTAGGGGCAATTTTTCTTCTTTATTATTTTAATTTAAAATACACCCAGATGGTGATTTACCCGCTGCACAGAGGGGTATTTTGACGATCTGGGCGGCCGAAATTCAATTTTTCAAAAGTCAATGTTTTACATAATTGTTTTCTACACGCTGTCAAAGTTTCTTGTTGCTAATTGTGCTATTTTATTGCGTAAATTGGAAGTTTTAGCAGGCTGCGCAAAGCCGTTTGTTCAGTTTAATCACTTAAACAAAATGGAAAGCAAATGTAAAGCAGGTAAATATTATTTAATCCATTTAGGTAAATAAAATTATAAATTTAAGTTCATACTAGTAAAGCAACATTTAAAAATGTGGTATTTTTGTTAATTTCAATGCGTATCAAAAGTGAACTCTGGGCAAAAAGTTATGCACCACCACCCATCTATGGTTAAATGTTATCTTTAATATTGTATTGTACAGATGAGAAAAAAAATTGCGGGTTTTTGGGGTTTCGTGTTTTATAGCCATTTAAAGAAAAAACCATACTTTTTGCTGCTGCTTTACTGTATCACTTTCGTTGATATAAAGAGTGTTCTATATCTCAATTCATTTAGACGAATAAAAAGTTATTGGGAGGTAGGACTCTTGGCATATTATCTTTTTTATAGAAACCTTTTCTTTTTGTATAAAAATTTACAAATTTGAGGTATTTTTTGTTTTTTTTTTTTTTGCAAATCCTATAAGAGATTCCCTCTACACCCCAATTTTAACAAATAATTTTTTATGCCTCACCGAGCCATTTTTTAACATTCTGCTTCGTATATTTACTTCAAATAATTTTGGTCGCTTAGATCGTCAAAATACTCCTCTGTGCGCCGTAGAGAAATGTTACTGGCATAAAGTAATAAAAGTAATGGTTTTTTTTAACCTGTAATGGAGACTTATATGCTTTTTATTGCCCTTGACGAATAGGGCTTTCAATATTGTTGTCTCTGAATATACTATTCTTGTTGCCGCTATTGTATGAGTCAACTCCCCCCATAATGTTTATGATTCATCCAAAATGTTTACTATTCAGTCGGTTTTTTTTTATATTGCTAGTAATTTCCGGCATTGAGCAACTACTCTCGTGTAACATAGAGTATATTTAGGCAATAGAGATTGGCAAAAATTGTTTAAAAGAATGTGAATTTATTACGTTTTTCGTGTTTTTTTTTTCTTTTCGTTTGATTGTAATAGAAAACAAATCGAAATAAACATTAAATCATAAAAATTTGAACTCATTTGTAACATAAAGAGGCCATTAACACATTACTTACATAGCAAGAAAACGATATTTCTACAGCAACAGCAAGAAATAATATACTATAAAAAAACAACAACAATAATAATAATAATAATGAATGTAAATATTTAAAACCCCAAATAGGAACATTTATTGAAGTTAAATATTTTATGGCACAAATCAGGACAAAAAAAAAAAAAAAACAGATATGTGGCATGCACTCGTACTTATAGAAATAGAAGTAGACACGTCAGGTAAAAATAAAGGCAAATTGTTGACTTCTTTCAATAATTAATGATTTTTTAAAGCATTAACTTTTTAAATATATGTATTAGGCCAAAGGTCTTATCTTCAAACTCTCCTAAGCTAAAATTTTATCGCTAAAAATTTATAAAATTGATTTAGGACTTTTTGGCTGCAAATACAATTATTGAACGCGTATTGTCATTTGAAATCTTCTCTCCTAATACCTCTAAAATTTTTAATTTCATATATTCTAATGCACAGTCTGTTTCAAAAACCCAAAAGTTTAGCATTTTAGCTTAACAGAATTACAGAATAGGCCACCAAGCCTATTAAGAAGCTCAACTAAATTCTCAAACTAATTTGAATGAAAACAGATGCTTCGTTTGCGAAATTACTTGTATATTTGTGTTTCCTTTGCCAGTGTTACTATTCTGGAAAGTTTTTTATTTATTTTACAAAATGCAACTCTGGGTGTTTTTTGTCGATTTCGTCCTTGTCATACAACAAAAAAAAGCCTGTTGTATTCTGTGTAATTGCGAATTTGTAAAAATAGATAAATTGGTCTTGATAGTAAACTTTAGACTGCATTATGAGATCTGTTCATATCAAGGGTGTTTTTTGTAAGCAACTGACATTACACTGCGATGTTGTGGCAAATATATTGCCCTACATATAAAACTTTAAGTGTAATTTTTTTTCTGTGTTAATAGTAACTCTGTTTTACTGTACATATTTATATTTTAAGGAATATATATTTTTTAATTAGATAAAAAGAAGAAGAAAATATAAGTTTCAGTCTATTTCAAATTTGGCATTGTCATCAGAAAAGAATTATCAGGGGCACAGACATTCACCGACAGATGGGGCAATTGCTATTGATTACTCAAGGCTAGGGTAAAGATATGACACAGGCCTTTGAGTGATCAAATTGACAGCAACTTGTTTCATCGAAAAAAAGGTGCTTAACCCATTTTCGCCCGCTGTACTGTATATAGTACACAACTTAAAGTTCAAGTAAAAATTTTAAATGCAGATTTTTACTTGGAAAACGCTTTTTATCAGTCAATAAGAGTACTTGCAATATCCACGTAGCTGTTGTACATCATAGTTGAAAAATATCAATTATGGGAATCTCCATTTTGGCTAGTGATTTATTTCTTGTGGAATTGTGAATGGTTATTTAGTTTATTTTACATCAGTTAACTTTGAAGAACGTTAAATAGCAGTTTATTTACTTGATAACATCACATTCTAATAAAAGCAATATAAAACGGTTTAGTTCGTATAGAATTTTTTGAGCTATATAATATTAAGTGCTGCTGTACTAAGCTTAGTACACCTGAAGAAACACAACTCAGAATATTTTATTTGGTTTTTTTCTTTTACTGTACTGTAAAAAATGTTGTTGAAATCTAAGTAGTAATAAATATTGAATTTTAAAAATTGTTTTTGGTTTTCATTTGGGCGTTAATGGGTTAATACTAATTACACAGTGCTACAAAAATGAAGAAAAAAATAGGCAGGGGTTCTGAAATAGCAAACCTGTTTTGTGGAAGCCCAGAGAGTACTGTAATGGTTGTAGTTTTTTTCGATCACTTCGTTAATTGTCTTTTTTAATAGCAGATATAGTGAAATACCCCATATTCATGAAATTACAACATAAAAAAATCGTAAGTTTTTTGGTTTGAAACTGATTTTCAAAAAAAATTTTTTTAATGTGATTATGATAAATTTTCTTCAAATTTCTTCGTTACTAACACTCAATAAAAGATTGTCTCAACTTTGTTGAGCCATATATTTTATTTTTTTTATTTTTTGAAATCCGCATTAAAAACACAAATATAGGTGGTCAACTATTAACCATTAAATAAAATCTCTATAAATTGCGTAATTTCTTATATGGGGTGGTTAAATCTTAAGGGCCGATGTTGATTGCGAACCACACCTAAATGTCAAGTTTTTTTCTGCATTTCATTTGACATTTCCCAACTTCAGACTAACTCAATTTAAACCACGGAAAGATACACAATCGAGCAACGCGTTAAAGTTATTCAGGCTTATCATGAAAATGGGTGTTCAAATCATAAGGAATATCGTACACCTCGTAATTTTTTCGTTCAAATTAATCTTTCACTCCGAAAAATAGTACAAAAAATTTGAGCAAATCAGGTCTGTAGGAGATTTGAAAGCAGCAGAGCATGCTAGTACAGCTTCTATTGGAGAGGAAATATTTCTGCTGTTCGCGATAGTGTGGCTGAAGAGCCATCGACTGTTACTGTGAATGGTGTTCAGTATTGTGAGATGATAACGAACTTTTTATGGCCCGAATTGAAAGATATGGATGTGAACGATATGTGGTTTCATCAGGACGTTGCCACTTACCACACGGCTAAGGAAACAATGGCTCTTTTGCGCTACAAATTCAATGGCCACGTTATCTCACGTGATTTGACACAGTTAGTCTTCTTTTTTTGGTATTATTTGAAAAGGTGTATGACGATAAGCCAGCAATAATTCAAGAGCTAAAAGATGAAATAATTCGGCACATTAACGGCATAGAACCTCAATTATGCCTCAACTTCATAACGTCTTCCATATATAATTGAACCATACCAAGTTATCATAACAAAAATAAATAGCAATAATTTCCTAAATAATTTGTGTTCTATTCAGGCCTTTTAAATTTCACCACCGTTTATTATGTTACGTTGTACTATACGAGTACTTTATTTATAACTGATTCGTATTATATTTGTCCTCTTGAATAATAAAAAAATTACATTTTTTATGTTCTCGTTAAAAAAATTAATAAAAATCCTTGATTGGTTTGACGCAAATTATTAAAATCTTTACCACTTTGTATTTATTTTAATTTTTTTATATTCCTTTAAAAAACTAAAATGTCTCAGAAAAAAATATATGTTTTAAACAGCTTCTTCAAATTCCAGTCGTTTACCATTAGCACGTAGCACGTACATATGTAGGTAGACAGGTTCACTGAACAATTAAAAGGATTCAATGGAAGTCTTAAGAAGAAATTATTTTGCTTTTTTGTATTCGAATTAAAATGTTTATATGGCCTTTGTTAAGAACTGAGTGATTTCAAAATTAAAAGAAAAAAAAATTCTTATAAGCAGCGAGTATTATTTAAAATCACCAACTTTTAAAAATGTCTGGTGTCTTGGTAACTTAAACAAGAAAACACTTTGCACAAAAGTTTTTTGAAAAGTAACAGAATTAATTGTTAACAAAAAGTATGATTTAAAAAAAATTAATAAATAAAAAACAAATTGCCAATTACAAACTAAATGTAACCCTCGTTAATCTAATAATTTCTTGCTTACACCATTACTTATTCCCATTAAATTTATAATTGTATGAATTAAATTTTCTCAAACTGCCTTGTCCTGTCTTATAGACTTGACATAATTTGTATTGTTTTATTATAATTCTATTCACTTTTTAATTCTTTACTTTGCATGTTTAAATTTTATCTTATTTTAAGGCAAGAGAATTAACAAAACAACGAACTTTTAAGAACATCATGCTAAATTGAACGTAAGAACAGATTCACCTACATTCACTGTTGTGCACTTCTCATCACTTTTTATTATTATTTTTTTTTAATATTTTTCTCCCTATTCTAAACCTGGCATATAGAATTTATAGAATTTTTTTTAGGAATTTTTTTTTACTTTTTTTTCTAGAAGTGCTCCAATTTTGTTTAACAAATAGATTTAACAAATAAAACCAAATAATACAAACTGAAGACTGAAGACAAATACGAATACAATTCATTAAAAGAACGTCATGAATATAATAAGAGACACACGGTTAAAAAAAGAGATAATTTTTTAAACATATTTACACTCGTAATTTTTGTTCATTTATACTTTACTTATATGGGTAAGGTTTTTATGTTCTAATGAAAGTAAAATAAACCGAAAAAAAACAGAATTATAAGTAAATAGAGCAACAGTTTGTCTAAAAGTATGTTTAGTTATATGCCAAATAAAAGCTAGAGATGAATAGGGATAAAAATATCATACGAAAACTATATGAACTAATGTAAGGGGAATTTCACATGCTACTGTGCTGAAACAAATTTAAATGACCATGTTTTGTGAATACCATTGGGTATTATACGTACAGTGCAAAACTAAACAATCAGTTAAGCACTGTCTTTCTGGTCTGAAATTTAATAGAAAGTAAAAGTGCAGCAATGAGACGACAGGTTATCAGCATCCCTTTTATATTCTTCCACACCAGTCTCTGTATAATGTTTGGCACAGTACGTGTTCACATCTTAAAAAAAAATATGAAAAAAATATTTCTTTCGGCGACTACCTCTCAGCTGTCTTCTGGCAAAAGCTCTGACACAGGGTTATAAAGGCCAGTTATGTTATGTATGCATCATATCTACAACTATAATGCCATAAAGTCAATAAAATATGTACCGTTTTTATAAAATTAGAAAAATTAAAATTATAAATTTGTGCCTGTATTCAAAAAAAGTATTTAAGGTTTATTGAAGGTTTATTTCACAAGTATTGCATAGAAATATGTCAAATAAACCTTCAATAAACCTCAAATAATTTTTATGAATACGGGCGTTAAAATTTTAATTTAATTTTAGTTTAATTTTAATTTAAATTTTAATTTTTTTAAGTTTTAGTTACAAAATTTATAGGTTTTCTATGATTAACATTTGCTGTAGCCTTCTACGAAACTAATAGGGGTTATTCTTTCAGTAATTTCATTCTACACGGCTTTCAAATGCGGGTTTCAAAAAATCCCCAGAGACATTCGTTGCAGTCAAGGACGGGTGATTTTAAAATAAAATGAAATTGTTACTCTCAAATATTTCAGCATTCAAAATTTTTGAAATCAACAACGTTTAATTTTTGCAAATGCCCTTAAAACTCAGGCAAAATATTATCATCGACATATAAAACCCTCCTGCTTATTTTTCAAGAAAAAAAAAAAACAGATTTCTTTAAAAACATACACTGTCATACAAAGACTGGAAATATTTATAAAGAAAATTATGAAAAAAAAGAAAAAATTAAAAATCTTTTTGTTGTTTTAAATAAAATGAGAGGTACAACACGTTAAGCGGATTAAATTTAAAATGAAAAGAAAAACACAGTACAAACACAAACATATAAATTTTTTAAAAGAACATTAAAACACTCAAACGTACTGTTATGAAAGGTAAACTTACAAACATGCATACATATGTACATATGTATGTATGTATGTATGTATTCATATGACAGAAAAAAAAATATATATTTATATTCATTGTATATAAGTTAGTAGGTTATTTACACATACATTTATACCATTTGCCTCAATACTTATACTTTTTAACATTTAAATAAAGGATATGCTACGAGAGTATTACCAAGGTAACCAAAAAAAAGAAAAAAAATAAAAAAATGTTCTTTTAATCCACTAAACCTATTTTGTAGCAGCATAATATAACAATGTATGAATATACATGAATATAATTTTAGAAGAAAATACTTATTCAGAAGTTACAGAATATGTTCAAAACAAAATTACTATCTTATGTGGACCAATTTGCCTTTGTGGCATCTGAGTATATATTTTACTGAGACACACCAGCAATCTGATTTCAATTGTAATTCTCATGCCTTAATATCCAAATAACTACTGTTTTATATAAGAGGCTCAGTAATGTATTTTTTAAGAACAAGAATGTATGATCTCTACACACAGATACTCACATGAACACCATAAGAGGACAGTACCACACAGTAAGTGGCACACACTCTTTTCCAATAACGAACATTTTAGCCCGAAAACACTTAGAGTAAGCGAAATGGATATAATAGTAATCCAAGTTACTTTGGATAGAGGAAACACCAGATCCTATACTTCATTTTACAATATATCGGAACCACCCTTAAACACCATTGACTTAATTGTGTGGACCATACATACATAACTGGCGTTTACAACCCTGTGTCAGGATTACGGCCTAGCTTCTCGCAGCGACTACATGTGTGGACCATCTGAGAATATATCACTTTGACAATTCAGTAATCTGATTTTCATCTCAATTCCGATGCATTGAGATCCAAATCCATACATAACTGGCCATTACAACCCTGTGTCAGGGTTACAGCCTAGCTTCTCGCAGCACTCGCGTTGTGTGGGTTAATTTTTTTATTCCAGAGTACCGGGACCTACAGTTTAAAGTCGACTCCGAACGACAGATTTGAGAACCTTTTTCATGGCATTCAATTACTCTCAGAGCTTTTTCCAGAAGACTGTTGAGAGGTAGTCGCCGAAAGATATAATTTTATCATATTTCTTTTTTAGAATGTCAGAGCTGAAACATAAGTATTATTCGTTAATCCAGACGCAGTAGTGTATGATGTAAGATCGGGAAAGGCCACCGAGCTCTCCTTCTGCATTCGGACACCATGAGAGAGCAAGCTTTTCCAATAACGAAAATCTTAGCCTAAAAACCATTTAGAGTCGCTGAAACGAATGTAATAGTAATACATGTTACCCTTGACAGAGAACACACCACCCATATACTTATACAACCTGATGCCGAAATTCTGTAGATGGTATTCCAATATGGAAAACAATTTTTGCTTCGTATTGCCTACAGAAATTAAGTTTGCTAGTAGCAGGTGGGGCACGGTATTTTAGTCAGGAGTTTCTCAAGAATCTGATTAGTGCTATATGCACCAATTTTTTATACTACCAAAAATGATGGTAGTAGACCGTACTATAAGCCACAGTAACAACCATAAGTATATCAATTGGGTAGATATGCAGTATCAGATTTAGGGCCTCAGTAAGACAGGTTAGCATTGAACAAGTAATGTTTTATGCAAGCGAACATTTTCAATAGGTACACTCAGGAAAAAAAGCGGTGGAAAACTACCGAAATTGATACCAGTTGGTATTGAAACTGGGTTAAGTCCATTTGTGCTCACTTTGTTAACGGTTGGTATCAATATTTCAATAAGAAGTCGGTATCACTTTATTACAAACCGCTATTTTTTTTTTTTTTGATAACACACTGTTTCCTTCTTGTTACATCTCTGCCGTCTTAACCGTACTTTTATTAGTTTGTCTCTTAATTTCATAGGAACTATATGGTGCTCATGATTCGATAGCAAGTCGTTTCTAATGTAATACTCGTTTCTTTTAGCACTCAGTGGACGATCCCTTCTCTTGTAATGCACAGTGCTGGCCCAAAAAAATAGGCGCGGTAGGCGGAAAAAGTGTGTAGACCCTTGATTTGAACTTACTAATATAACATCTAATATCAGTTCGAAAAACAAGGGTCCTACCCTAAGAATGCTAAACGGAAATCGGTTCCTATTGAATGACCAGTATTATACTTTCACCACTGAATATTCCAACAGCAATCAACCCCAAGATGCCGACACAATTATGTTTAAATTAGGGGACGAATGAAATATTAAATTGATATTGGAGATGATGTTTTTGTTGTTCTCCTTGATCCAACCCCTGGCATGATTCTTGGTTACTACTCTTCAAATGCCTTTCTGGCATGGGAGACCCTGCCAGAGGAGCTATTGCTCTCCGCCAGCTTAGCCAGTTGTGTCGTGGTGAATTTAAAAACAATATATGTATACTTTCACATAATTTTGTTAACCCTGTAACAGAAAATTGTCATATTTTCCATTTGTTTATTTTTTCATATGACATGTACAGAGTTAAAGTCACTTGAAATTCATAGGAATCCCTTTAGGCATATTTTCATTTTTAGTTTCAGCTCCTGTTTCACTTTTCAGGCATCCTTTTTCCTTTTCACAAACATTCCTTTTCATATTTCTTTTCCGGTATGTGTATGTGTGCATGCAACAAAGGGGTGCCTAAAAGAATGTTTTAATGGTTTTTTTCTTTCTCTATATAACACAACTGTTTGAGTGTATTTCCTGTTATGTTTGTGTTGTTATTGTTTAACATACATTTTAAATTGTATTTCCTGTTTTAGATGTTCATTGTTGCTCGGTTTTTTGTTTTTGGCATTAAACAAATTCCCTTAAATTTTATTTTTTATTAAGGATTTTAATTTTTAATGACATTTTTTTGTTTTTTCTTGCTACAGCTTTTTGTTATTCCAACAAATTTTGTTATTTTTGTATGAATCGTAGCAGAGGGTTAGATTTCAATAAAAAAAACAAAATTTTTGTTGTCTTGCTGTTGGGAAAACGTAATAATTTTAAAGGGTTTATTTCATTTCGAATTATTTTAATTAAATATTATACCCTTATTAAATTTACAAATTTTATGATCAACTTGCTTTGTTTTTTCTGTTGAAAACAAAGTTTTTTTTCGTTTTGCTCTGAGGATGTAATTAAAATATAATTTTTATGGAAACAGCATGTGCTGTAGTAATTAAAAGCTAAAGTAATAAGTAATTTAAGACTTGGTTTGATAAAAGTCAACTGGTTAAGTAAGAAAACGATATATTTGTATTTTTAGGTAATAAATTTAACAATTTGAAGTGCCATTATTTCTGAAATAAGTAGCTAATAAGCCCTAAATAGGTTTAAATTTTATCGAATAAAATACACAAATTGTACTGAACGTTTTATAAAATTGTACTTCAAAACCATATTATGTTTAGAACTTTAAGCATGAAAAGAGAACACAAATAGCATTTGTTTCTTTTAAAGAATCATTCATTAGACTTAGGCCTCAATAGATCTAACACATTATATCAATTTTAAGATAATAAATATTAATTATATCAAAAAATTAATCAATTATATGAAGTTGTTGCTGCAGATCCTAGGAGTAAAGCTGTTAGACTGCTTTCCAAAAATGTGTTTAACTGTGTATTACCTTAAGCAGTTGTGTTTAATTGTTTTGGTATGCTGGGTATTGTTAAAATTTTTGTACTACTTAAAGTAAATTTATTTTCAATCCAATTCACTTTTCTCTGCAGGCTAATATGTAGTATTGTATATACATATATGTAATACGAAACGTCAACGTTTTTCGACAAATATAGAAGCGGTTGCTGCATTCAGAATACATGTTTTTCTTTTAAAGTCCAATACTCAGGGGTAAACTACTACTCATGCAGTGTATTGTATTGTAATGTTGAATATATAAGCATACAGGGAGATTTATAGATAGATAGATGTTAAGCGCCTTATATCAATGGGACAAGTTGCTATCAATTTGATCACTCAAGGATATTGTTATACCTTCAGCCTTGATTGATCAACAGCAATTGCCCCATCTGTCGGTGGATATTAAATGTGAGTTGTGAGCGTCTTCACTAAGTGGTGAGCTGTTATCTTCCCAGAAGGTGGTGCTATACTCCTGAACATCCGTTTTTTGGTGGAATAAACTGGAAAGGTTAAGGAGCGGTTTCTTGAAGATGGGCTTCCTGAAGGGGGGAAACTCTTTTTTTAAATTATAATTTTCAAAAAAAAGTAAATTTATTTGTAATTTTTCTCCCTCTCCGGGATTTGAACCTCGGTCGTTTGAGTTTCTTTGCGAGCGTTCTAACCACTATACCACTATTGAGATATCTCAATCAGAGTGGTAAAAGTTCTTCGACAATTGCTTTAAACGCATGCAAAAGTGCACAGATCTTCATGAAGAATATTTTGAAAAACCGTATAGTGATTTTCAATGACTAATATTTACCTTTGTTCCCTAATCCCAAAATATAAAAGGCAACCCTCGTATTGTTAAACGGAAAGCTTAAACTTCGACTCCTTTTAAAATCACTCGTTAGTGGCATTAAAAATAAGGAGAACAAAGAAATAATTTCAGTTTTAAAATCTACCTACCCAGCAGAAAATTTTTAAGATTTGGAAGCAATAAATAAATTCGTTAGCAATATTGGAAGCATTATTGTGTTTTTTGTACATTAAAGCTTCCAAATATGCTACAGCATAAGGTATTATTTTTGATCTTTTGTACTATTTTCTTATTAGTTGCAATAAATATGCATTTCTATTGCATTTTGTCGGCTCACTTCATAGAAAAATCACGCATTATTGATGCGCACTTGTAAGTGATTGTTTACAATTTGCAAAATAACTATTTTCGTCTGGGTAAGTAGTGCCACCACTAGAGTTATGAATTCACTAAACAAAATACTTCACAATATGACATATTTGTACATCCATAAGCCTTCATCTAAACTTTAAAACATAAGAAATGTCTTCTTCTATACTAATAAAAAGTGCAGGATAAAGAATTTAATTTATTAAATCATTCATATAGTATTTAAGCATTTCGAGCAGCAGATTTTGTCATGAGGGAGATGTAGTGTATTTTGAAAAAATCGACCAAAAATAGCGCAAAAGAAATTCTGGTTTGAAAGATGTAGAACGAAACAGACACTATTTATCTCAGAAACTGAAAGAGTTAACCGAAAACGGATTACAGATTTGAAAAACTTAATTTCGAAAATCTAAAGTGTCGTCATTAACTCGAGATGTATAAAAAGGCAGATAGAACAGTTTAACTCCCGCACGATGATTTATTGTACAGCCATTTTGTTTCTCTGACTAACTTCAAAATAAGGATATAGAGTTTCAATATGCACACGAGCTAAAATGTTATCTTATTTTGTATTAGATTTGCAACAAAGTGCGTGTTTGACTCAGAGATCAGCAATAATAATTACAAACAAGTGAATAGAGTTTAATCATAACTAACTATTTCTCATACTCATGCACTATATTTAAATCTTCTTCACAACTTGAAGTGTTGAACGCACTCATATTCAACAATATGTATAGCATGTTGTTGATTTCGACTCTCCTTAACTCAATGTATACAGAAGATCCAAAAAAGTATGTTTCGCTTACGTACACTAAAATACTCAACAGAAGGTTATATGTTTGTTCTGTTTGCTGCATTCATATTTGTTTCAACAAGACGTTGGAAGCACTCTTATTGTCATCTTTATTAATAAATCAACGTTATTATTATGAAAAGCGAAAAAACTAATTACTGCTGGCACCTGGATTGAATGCCTAATATCTCTTCCACAGATTTCAAATTAAAAATTTACAACTCTTCAAAACTAATTTTTATAAAAAGAAAGAAAATTAATGAAACGTTGGTTTTTAGCATATGAAAACAATGCAAATGATTACCCAAAATAAATGTCACGTTGACGGGACGGAAGAATCTGTATAAAATAGAATTTCTAAACGTTTTTACGTGACATTTCCATGCGAGTGATGGGACTATTGTATGTTAAATGACAATGTGGCCCAAATGCCCTTTTTGGTACTTTCATGCTTATTTGCAAATCATTGTCTTCTATTTGTGTACAAAAAGACTTTTTAATTTTTGAAGTCTTTAGATACATATTTATGTGAATAATTTAAATTTTTATGTGAATATAAAGTTTGTTTTTAATATTTTTTTTTAAATTAAAAGTCCATTGTTTTACTTCGACAGACGAATTATATACATACCAAATGAAAAATTATTCGATTATCTAAAACGAATCTTATGGGATGCATGATTGATTTACGTGCTAGCTAGTTACCGAGATAATTCCAACTTTTTTAAAAAGTTCTACTTAAAAATTAACTTATTTCGTTTCCGGTCCACAATGGACCAATGGATCCGATTCAATAAATAATGACTTTAAACCAGAAATTTAATATTCAGTAGTAGTATATGAAGAAATTTTTAGGAAGCATAAAATATAAGAAGTAATTATAATATGTTCTTATTTTGGTACTTCTGGTACCTTTTTTAGCTTTGTGTTAATTTAACAACATTCATCACTGCTCTAAAGAACTGGCTTCATATTGCCGTTTAAAAATTTAAATTTTTTGTTAGTGCTGTATTTTGTGAAAATTAATTAAAAAATATAATTAATTATAAAATCAATATTAATAAAATAACAAATTATTATATTTTGTTTTTAGTGGACGACGAAAAATTAATATTACTGGTACAGGCAAATGAATGCCTTTATAATTTTTTGGTTTGTTTTGTTTTTATTCACATTTTCTGTTGACATATGACGCGTTTGTATAACTGCATATACGTACGTACGTTAACGTACGTACCGTTTTTACGACATCAACGTTTGGCTAACCAGGCCTTATGTGTTGCCAGTTAAAACATGGAACCACTTTTAGAACTAATGGTTTAGCACGGCCCTCTATAGCGTTACAAGTATGTTATATACCAGAGGTGGGGAACCTGCGGCCTCGAGGCCGCATGCGGCCTCCGCGAGGTTCTAGTGCGGCCCTTTGCCACCTAGTACAAAATAGTAGAGTTCGTTTCAAACAGCTATTGTACATTAACGCCATGAAAGTTGCGCGAAAAAATTATTTAGAAGGAATATTGGGAATTACAAAATTGTAGAATTTTTAGTTAAGTGAAAAATTATTTATTCGGAGATTTCAGAATTTCAAAAATCAATTATGATTTTTTCAGAGTATTGCCGAAATGTTGGTTTTATATCCAAATAAACAATTTTTCACTTTACTGAAAATTCCACAAAGTTTATGTAATTTACATATCTAAAAAAACTAATAATGTTTTATGTACTATTTATTTGAAAATAAATTAAAATTATAAAACACTATTTACAAAATTTGTCACACATAGTCAGCTGATTGTGTTTGCAAAAAAAATTTAAATTAGAGCTAGCAACGCCAACTACCTTGTCAAAGAAGTAAACATAACTCGGTTTCAGATCTCCAATTTGAGTGTCACACCTTGCTTTAGCTTCTCTGGCTCGCATCTCTCAACGCTTCCCTGTTGAGTAATTTATCATTTTTAAAACATTGCTTGTGAAAATAAAATATTCGATGAATATGTAGGTGTCTTGGACAGAGTAGGAAAATAAACAAAACTGAACGTTTGATCTCATTTTGTTGTATTCTTTACAATAAGTAAAACAAAAATAAAACAGAAACAGTGAGAAAGATTGTCCTATTTAATTTTGTATATTCTTTTTGTTTTGAGTACTACAAATACACTAACTCAAATGTGCGTAGGTACAACAAAAAATTAATGAGAAGAAAAAGGATAGAAGAGTAAAAGAGAAGAAGAAGAGAAAAAAAAACAACAAAAAACAAAGCAAGCACAAGAGCGAAAAGCTATTTGTTTCATTTGCGCTCTTTCTCATTTAGAAAGTATTTGTGTTTGTTTTGCTCATCTACAATACTATTAAAAAAATTTTTAAAAGTGTATGACTTTGTTAAAACTTTTGCGAAATGTTTTGTTTGTTTGCCCACTCTGGTCTTGGATTGTTTAATAGAAGAGTATACTAATAGATTTTCTGATTTTGTTGAGCACACTCCTGCTATGAAACTGGCATTTGAACCACATTTAATAGATAGATGCGAGGCTCCTTCAGAACCACAAATGGAGTTAATTGATTTAGGGAAATATAGTATCATTAAATCCCTTTTTAATGCTAAAAAGGATCCCATATAAATCCGGAAAAATGCTACTGAATATCCATGTCTTCGAGAACATGCTCGCCGTTTACTTTCCTGCTTCGGAAGTACCTCCTGTTGCGAGAAAATCAGGGCAATTTCTATTCTCGCTTTCACCTCAAATACGCTCATAGAGTTTATTTTTTAATTCTATAATACATTAGTAATGAACAACTTGAAAACATACGTTTTTTTTTCAATTTCTATATATTCTAAAAAACGTTTGCACCATCACAACAAGTCGTTTTTCTTCGTCAAAAATTTTGCTGCTTTTTATATAAACAATCGGAAAAAATATATCATGCATAATTAAAGAGAATGCTTTTTTTACCGAATTTTGCTAGAAGTAAATCTATTAAGAAGAAAGCATCAAAAATTAATATATAAAAATTTGTTTTCTAAAAAACAGTATTTGGTTAACTTATTGGAAAATTGTTTTTGCAATATTTAGGCCTAAAAGACAAACAACGTCAGGTAATTTAAATTTAATTTAATTTAATTTAAATTTAATGATTGATTTTATGATGGGCATTGGTAGATGAGTAAGCACATTACGACCAGAAGATCAAAATGCTTTACGGAAAGAAATTACACAAAATGTTAATATAAATGTCCCTCCTGCTAGAGATGTAGCAGGATGGACAAAGGTAAGTGGATCTAATCAAAGGCTTAAATTTGAATTCTACTTCCAATTATCGACTACATGTGAATATGAGTTGTGAAATTTCTGTAAAATCCCATTTGGAAATGACTTTTCATATCTCCAAACTGGGTAATAGCAATATCCGCACACATCCTAAATTTAAAATATTTAATTCCTAAGGCCTGGCGAGACTAATACAAAAAGCAAACTGTTAATAAATAAACAGCAAATGGAGGCGACAGGTGAAGTTCTAACAAAACCATTGCGTTAAATGATTTAGAAGAGGCAGTTTTTACTATTAAATTATAAAACATCCGTGAAAGGTGTTTCAAATGTAAATTCACTTGGAGTATTTGAAAAACTGAAAGCATTAGAAGAAGGAGTTGGTTTAAATATTAATAACAGTCCTTCTTACTATTGTAGTTATATGACTTCATCATCTAATGAAATTTGAAAAAGACATTCGGCAATATTTTATGGGTAGTACGAAGATTTTCTAAATATTTTTGGTGACAAAAATATGACAGTTGTTTTCGATAATTCATCACACGTATTCGAGAATGTATAGAATTTTAGTTGTCGAAAGTGAATGGTCCCATTCAACATTATAAAAAAAGTATTGCCGAATTGCCCTGAATATTTTTTCTCATGTCAAAAATAAAAAAAAATTAAAGCTGTGTGTTACGAAGCTTGATCCAAATATACAATTACTGTCAAACAAAATCAAAGCCAAATAACTCACGAACTTAGTAAAGAACGAAATATATTTTATTGTATTTTTTTATAATATTTTATATTATTCTAAATGCATATTCTATTTAAAATTTTGTAGTATTATTGTTTATTTTTTCTAAATAAATTGTTAAATCTATAGAAAACTATAATAATTTCACAAAAAGTCAATTTCTTAGGTCAATCAGCTTATGCGGCCTCTCGTATTGCTGACTAATTTAAATGTGGCCTCTAATGGCAAAAAGGTTCCTCACCTCTGTTATATACTCTCATTATTGAAAAAGTCCTCTATCTTAACACCAATAATCACCGTGCTATGCAAGACATCATATCGTTGCAAGAATTAAAGAACTTTCTAACTGACAAAAAATCGAATATACGATTTTTTTGCATCATTTCTATCAGAAAAAAAAATACGCCGCGATTGTTCCCGATTCCACTTACGTGTTTTGAAAAATACCAGTGTCTTCTTTCTATTTTCATACAGGTTTTTTGGCTCTGATGAACATTAAATGTTTTGTCAGTTACAGCGTTCTTTAATTCTTGCGACGATAAGTTTGGTTTCAATCATTAATTTCTTTGCCTTAAAAAACGTTATTTTGTGTTTAAAGTTTTTTTTTTTGTGTAGTTTTGAAAACTTTTTGACACGCACCTTCTTGTCGCATTGATACTTTTGTTTTTAAATCCTGTTTTAGGTTTTAAGTGTTTAATATTTTTTAAATTTGTTTTCTTCAGAAAATACTTAAAATCAGTAGAAGAAAAATAGATACTGATATTCAATGACCTTTAGCAACCTCAATTCTAGCAATTTATTTTACGGTTATGGAACTTGAAAAAATCTACCATTAAAGAGATACATAAAAACATAAAGGAAAAGGAACAGAAAAAGTACAGAAATCCTTGAAAGTAAAGAGAGTCATAACAAATTATAATCATAACAAGCATTTCTGTATAGAGTTGTACTCACATACGTAGGTAGTTTTTTAAAGGCTGGCTACTATATATGGAGGATGTGTTGTAAGTAAATTACTATTTTATATCTTCATCAAGAATTACTGAGAGCTGAATTTAATGCATGAAAACACTTCTTTCGTAGCAAAATAAATACTGTTCAAGTCCTTGCATCTCTTTCCACTTGTGTTTTACTAAAAATTTAACTACTTGAGGTTAATACATCAGAGATTGATTGATCATACACGACTGTCAATTATCCGATTTGAAAAACTAAACATTTGACTCCTGTTGCTCGGTTTTGCTCCCTTTTAGTTCTATTCTATTAAAGTTGTAATTTCGAAAAAATTTTTAGTATAATAGGTATTTTAATATACATACATACATACGTACATACATAATTGGCCATTACAGCCCTGTTTCACCGGAAGCTACGACTGGCAATAAGTTTCCTCTTTTTTTTTTAGTTTTAAGATCTCAGAGCTGGGGTTTGAAACCGGAGCTCTTGTCTAGTAAGCCAATACGCTAACCATATAACTATTTATGTAAAATTAAAATTGTATTTTAATTCAATAAAATAATTTTAAAACTCATTTATATTTGTGAACTAATATTTAGTATGGTCACCTCTGTTAATTTAAACACTTGTCGGCGGAGTATATATTTAGGTATCTCCTCCAGTTCCTATACTATAAACTTGACTTGTCAACATGCTCCATTCAATCGAATTTAAATTCGTTCTGATTGCAGGCCATTTTCTGGCGTATCTAGCATTGTGAGTGTGTATTGTCTTGCTCAAATATCTAGTTATCCGAATATTTTTCACCTCGAAATTCAATGAGCTCGGAATCGAAGACCTCTACATACTGTTCAGCATTCCTCTTGTTGGAAATAAAGCAAATATTGGTCTTTCCGCGATATCAAAATGCAGCCTACAACATCAGATCTCCTCTTGGAAAGTTTAGTGCACAACGCGTATGACGGGGAAATCTTAAATCTTGTCAACTCATTTGATAACCGTCAGGGCCATCCAAATTAAATTTTTTGTCATCTGAGAAAATAAATTATTACCACTCATCGTCCCACAAGTTATGTGCTTCTGGGAAATCCATTCTAGTAACTTTGTGCTTCTCCAACAGCATTGATATTGAAGATGTTCAGTAGTATTTAATATTTCTTGAACTCTTTTTTTTTGTTACATTAAATCCCATTTGGTGCATTATTTGCCCAGCAAAGTTTTTTACTGTGGAGACAAGTGATTATTTAAGGACTAAAGTCTTACTAGTCTAACACACTCATAATATTGAGCCAGCCTTAATGGAACTTTTGCAGAACAAAAGACAAAACCCTTTTCCTTAAATGAAAAGAGAAACAACTGTATGTAAACCATTTCACGCCCACAATTGATTATATTTTATCAAAATTTTTGTGTACCTGATTTTGGTTATATTTGCTACCAAATTGGGTTAAAATTTCTTAAATCTTTTATAAAAAATGGAGAGCAATTAAATCAAATTTTAGGCCACACAGCTTCTAAGAAATATCTAAGTTTTAACTCCTAAATACCCAAATAAATAATACGCATTTAATTGCGAAATAATTTCAATTTGAGTATATTTTTCCATCGAATTTATGAATTTAAAGGAGAGAGAGTGCCTGTGCAAATTATGGTGATTTTTTCTACAACTGCTGAAAGCGGTCTCAGATATTTACATATTAATCAGAACAAGTTATGTGTATGCAATAATTCCCAAACTACCTTCCTGCTCTTTTTTATAGGAAATATTTTTACTGCTTTAAAATACACAATCATACACAGTTTTCTTTCTTTTCCTTTAATACATACACAGCCATACAAATAAACCTATAAAAAGTGTGTAAAAAAAAACAAAACAAAATTGTTGATTGAGAATAAATACAAAAGATACAACAGTAATCAAAAACAAAAACAAAATTAGAGCAAAAAAAAATTTATATATAGAAAAGAGAAGTCTTTAATAATTGTGCAGCAAAAGCAATAGAGAAGAAAATTACTAAAAACACCAGTAGTAGCAACAACAACAACAGGAATAAAAACAAAGGACAACTGTAATAATCCCAGCAACAGCTGCTGCAGTAATAACTGACTAGAAAATCGTAAATGGCATTAGAAAACAGTAAGGGAACAGCAAGCAAAATACAGAAGCTGTAGAATATACGTCTTACTGACATTCTTCAGCATATCTTGTCAATGGAAGGTAAAGACTCTGTAGATTAAAAATATTGTTTTTTTTATTTCAAGTCTGATGCTAAGAAAGCATCTTCTTTTGTGTTAAATTATTTGTTTTTTGTTCTCTGTGTGCCGATATCATTTCTTACAATATCTAAAGATGAGAAAAATATACTTTAAATTTTCAATAATGTTACTGGATTTAGAAATTTATTTCCCGATACTTTCTATCAATTTCACAGTAAATCAATAATTACAAAAAGTAATATCATTTAGTCGCGCGAGAGTTTATGTGATCTATCCGCCATTTTATATTCTTTATATATCTCGAGGTAAGGATGCAAAATTTTCGACCCCAGATTTTTCAAAGTCTGTAATCCGTTTTCGGATATTCTATCTAGTTTTTAAGATAATTAGCCGAAAAGGGATTGCAGATTTTAAAAATTTTGGTGTCAAAAACCTAAAGTAGCATCATTAACTCGAGAAATATAAATTAGCGGATACAACAAATAAACTCCCGCGTGACGATTTCAACTATTGTAGTATAGTGACGCAGTAGTGCAAATACGAAATGGGGCTGAATTTAAAACAGCAGAGGGCAAATTACGGTACTCGATATTGAACGAAATTTCATAGAATTTTTAAAAAATTTTCATACAAATTTCGTTCGATATCAAATGCCGTAATTAGCCTTCAGTTTTGTTTATTCGCCCTTCTTTTTTATTTCGTCCTTACATACGAATATGATATATTTTGAGTAAAACCCAAAATATTTCAAATAAATATTGATATCGAGAAAATAAATAAATTGAAAGGAATTTGTCTGTATCACAATCAGATCTGTAATCCTTAAAATATAACAGATGACAATTGCAAAAGAATATCTACAAAATTGGAAAAATATAAACCATTTTACTTAGAAGAAATTTAAAGGATTAGATAGTGTTACAGGAAGTGTAAATATTAACGTTCAATATACAATAGCTTCTTATTTAAGAATTGAGCAAACCAGGGGCCCTACTTTGTAATTCTGTTAAACTAAAATTCTAAAATTTTAGGTTTTTGAAATTGGCTGGGCGTTAGAATGTATAAAATTTAAAAGTTTAGAGATATAAGCTTTTAATTAAGCTTTTAAATTAGAATAAGAGTTCAGCAATTATATTCGTAGCCAAAAATCCTCAATCAAGTTTTTTTTTGTATTAAGACCAATACTCAGAGGTAAATCCCTACTAAATTCTGTGCATTGTATTGGAATTTTGTATTATTAAACGCCTTAGGAATGTGACAAATTGGGGTGAACTGATCATTCAAAGGCCAGTGTTATACCTACACCCTTGAATGATCAACAGCAATTGCCCCATCGTTGCATGTTGATTGCGGTGAGTGGCTTCTCTAAGTAGATTTTTAGCTGTTTTCTGCTACTTCCCAATAAGTGGCGCTTTTCTCCTGATCATTCGTTTTTCGTTGTCAAAGGTTAACCAAGCAGAAAATTTTTCAAATTTGGAAGCAATAAATAAAATTGTAAGCAATAATGGAAGCATTTTATGGTTTATTCATACCCTAAAGCTTCGAAAAATGCTATAGGATAAGGTTTTATTTTCTATTTTTTATACTATTTGCTTACTGATTGCAATAAATGTGCATTTCTATTGCATTTTAGCGGCTCATTTCATAAAAAAATCATGCGTTATTGATGCGCACATGTAAGTGATTGTCACAATTTTTCCCTTACAAAATAGCTTACTGGTAAGCACTAATTTCTGCTGGGAAGGTGGAACAGTGTGGAATTTCAGGGTCTTCTTGGAGGGGGGGGGACTTCTCATTTTTAAATTATAATTTTGAATTAACCACAAACTAACTTTTTCATTTTTCTCCTTTTCTGGGATTCGAACTTAGGCCGTTTAAGTTTTTCTGCTAGCGCTCTGACCACTATACCACGATAGAGTTTTAGCTTAAGACAGTTACAGAATAAGGCCTCAGAGATGCACACAACTGCAACCTAATTTATAGTTGAGATCTTGACCAACGCTTTATAGTTCTGAAAAAACTTGAAGAAGAATATCACTAAAAACAGTGTCTAATATAATGGTTCTTTCGAAACAACTGCTCTTACAAACAACTACAATATTGGTAAACAACGGTGGACAAATTTTAAGGGCCGATGTTGATTTTGAATAAAACAGAAATTATTTGGGAAAATATTGTCATTTCTTTTTGTGATGATAACTTGGATTAGTTCAATTAGGTGTATAATAAAATATCGGCCAAATGGCGGTCGAGACCTCGGCGGCACACCTTCATCCGGTGGTCCAAATTTTCGATGACGCTGAGATATAATTGAAATTCTATGCCGTTAATGTGCCGAATTTATATCTTGAATTGTTGCTGGCTTATCGACATACACCTTGTCTTTCAAATAACCTTTAAGGAAAGAAGTCAAACGGTGTCAAATCTCAGCCAAGATCTGCCATTTGACATCGCCACCGCGTGAGATAATATGGCCATTGAATTTGTCGCGCAAAAGAATCATTGTTTCGTTAGCTGTGTAGTTAGTGACACCGCCCTGTTAAAACCACATATCGTTCACATACATATCTCCCAATACGGGAGATATCTCACAATAACCGACGGCTCTTCAGGTGCACTATCGCAAACAGCAGCAATATTTTCTGCAGTACAAGCGTGCACTGATGTTTTCGCATCTCCTACAGACCAGAGTGGGCAAACAAACAAAACATTTCGCAAAAGTTACAACAAAATCATACACTTTTCAAAATTTTTTTAATGGTATTGTACATGAGCAAAGTCAAAACAAATACTTTCTAAGTGAGAAAGAGCACAAATGAAACAATTAGCTTTTCGCTCTTGTGCTTGCTTTGTTTTGTGTTGTTTTTTCTCTTCTTCTTTTCTTTTTCTCTTCTTCTATCCTTTTTCTTATCATTCATTTTTTGTTGTACCTACGCACATTTGAGTTAGTGTATTTGTAGTACTCAAAACAAAAACAATATACAAAATTAAATGGGACAATCTTTCTCACTGTTTCTGTTTTATATTTGTTTTACTCATTGTAAAGAATACAACAAAATGAGATCTAACGTTCAGGGGGGGTCGTGGCATACTGGTAGAGCGCTTGCACAGAAACTCACACGACCTAGGTTCAATCCCAGCGAAGGACAAAATTATAAAAAATAAAATATTTGCGTTTTTCTATAATTACAATTTAAATTAAAAATTAAATTTAAATAAAATAAGAGGTTCCCCCCCCCCCCCTCCAGCAAGACCATCTGCAAGAAACCGCCCCCTGACATTTCTAATCTATTCCACCAGAAAACAATGATCAGGAGTACAGCGCCACCTTCTGGGAAGATAACAGCTAATCTACTGAAGACGCTCACCATTCAAACATCCACCGACAGATGAGGCAGTCGCTGTTTGAACATTCGAGGTTGAAGGTATAACACTGGCTCTTGAGTGGACAAATTTACACCAACTTGTTTCATCAACAATAAAAAAGGCGCAAAAATATATAAACATCTATGAAAAGAAAAAAAAAAAAACCTATCAACCATCTTCACATTCCAATACAATGCACACTGCATGAGTAGGGGTTTACCCCTGAGTATTGGTCTTAAAAATTAAAAAAAAAAAAATAACGTTCAGTTTTGTTTATTTTCCTACTCTGGTACAGACCCGGTTTGCTCAAATTTTTGCACGATTTGTTTGATCGCACACACATTTGAACGATATGCATTTTGATTTGAATGTCCATTTTCATAAATAGCCTAAATAACTTTGACGAGTTGCTCGATTGTGTATTTTCCTATGGTTCAAATTGAGTAAGACTGAGATTGAGAAACCTTAAATAAAAATTACTTAAAAAGAAATTTAAATTTAAATTAAAAATTTAACCACCCGATATTAATAATTTCATCAGAAAATTTAAAAAAAAAACTTACAAAATTATACTTTAATAACTTATCTAAAAATCAAACAATTAAAGAGTAATTATGGCTTCAAAGCACTGGCACAGACAAAAATATTTTTAAAACTTTCAAAGTAATCATAAACAAGAATTAGACATCATAACTTGTTTTCACTTTATTGATTTCATACTCGTATATGAAATTAAGTAACGCGATAAAACTATTTTTACCTTTAATTCTGTAAGATATATGTGCACGTAAACTTTTTTTGTGTTCACAATAATTGTAACAACCACTCGTCTTTACTTTATTTGCCATTATTTTACACCAAAAGCTACACATTCGAAGCAAAGGATGCCGTTGACACATAATCGAAAAGGAAAACAAAACAAAAAACAAAACAAAAATACTCATCATATACCGAGAATTCTAAATTCAACGAAGGAGAAAAATCATTTCTAAATAAAAAAGAAATTTAACATTAAGCTTTAAAGGATGTTGGTCTTGTAAGCTATAAAGTCTGTAATGGAAAGTAAGCAGGCAGGCATACAAAGATAGCAGGGACTTAAGTTCCGAAGAATGCATTTGTGGGCCAATGTGTCAAGTGACTAGGCACTGAAGCGAATAACAAAAAAAAAACATTTTTTTCTCTGAAACTCAATATTTTAAAGTAGAAATAGAAAAAAATATAAAAACTTATATAAAATAATAAAAAATAAAGGCTTTATGAGTTCGTTGTGTTATATTCTCTGTTTTTATTGCTGCTCTTTTTATTTTAATCATCTTCTAACAGCTTACGATTTCACCAGTGCACCCACACCCAATGACGACACTCCGTTACACTTACTTGAGCACAATCTTCTTCGACATTTTTCTTCTTTAGAGTCCTTTGGCGTTTATTTTATAAGGCATTGCCATTAAAAAGAAAATATAAAATAATGTCATGATTAAAGCAGATGCCTATGCTGCTGAAATACCCTTCACCGAAATTTTATGTCTTCCATCAGACGAGACTTTTCTACTGGAAAGTTCAATGGATTTGTTGTGAAAATCATGGCGGCAGCAAAAATTCTTGTTAAACAATAGTGAGAGCAATCATCAACAACAAAAAAAAAGAAAAATATCAACAACTTCAACTGAATTTGTTACCTACAAAAAGTTGTTGTCTTCTCAGTTGTTGTAGTAGACATATTAAAATTATAGCTGACAGTGTCTTTTTCTACTATTTTAACAACAATAAAAAGCGTCTTTATGTTTGCATTACAACTTTTCACCTTTTTATTTATCTTCTCTATTTAAAGAAATCCTTGAGAGGTAATGTACCATTAGAAAGGATATAGAAGGCATATATACTCATATATACTCTTATAACTGCCTCAAGGGTTAATGAACAAAAAGATCAGAGAATCGTTAAAATACTAGCATGTTATCAAAAATGTTTACTATATAATTTTTTGTTTTTTAATTATAACCTTCAATTAAAATATATATTAAAAAAAAAGTATTTTTTGTAAATCGTCAGATAAGTATTTTATGGAAGTAGTAATTGATAACTATGGACACTTTGGCATGGATCGTCTTAGAGCATAAGTCGATAATTTTAGCATTTGGTGTGTGGGCAATAAGTGATTGATCTTTAAGTATTGTTAGCAAAGTTAAGACCTGTTTAGCTGATTGTTGACGTACCTGTAATGTACTGCTCATACGCCTATCACATATAGAACAGCTGGACATACGGCGATCTATTAGTTCAGTTGTCTCTATTAAAATATGTATTTAAATTAGATAAAAGTCAAATTATTTTGAGTCTTCCGGGAATACTAGCTATATTCACTTGTGAATATGATTTTCAATTTGTTAAAAATTTACTAACTTTTATACTCATATATTACTTCTACATAAATACAAATATAACTGGCAATTACAACCTTGTTTCAGGGTTACGGCCTAGCTTCTCGCAGCATCCATGTTTTGTGTGTTAATTTTTATCCATGGGTACCGGGACTCTCAGTTGAAAGTCGACTCCGTCTTTAATGGCATTCAATAACTCCCAGAGCTTTTGCCAGAATACTGCTGAGAGGTAGTCGCGGAAAAAAAATTTTTTTTTCTTATTTCAGAGCTGAGGAACACTAGACCACAGCGACTACGATTAATATAAAACTTCTTAATTTTAAACTTCTTAAAAATCTAATCATAAGAACTTGAATAACTAAACATAACAAACTAAAGCTACTTGAATTACTGTAAATAGCGGGGGGGGGTCGTAGTATAGTGGTTAGAGCGCGTTCAAATCCCAGCGACGGCGAAGAAAATAAGAAAATAAATTTGCGGTTTTTCAAAAATATTATAATTAAAAAAAAGAGGTTCCCCCCTCCAAGGAGTTAATCCTCACAAAACCGCTCCCTGATCAGGCGTACAGCGCCACCTTCTGTGAAGATAATAGCTAGTCTACATTCAACATCCAGATAGGGAAATTGCTCTTAATCATTCAAAGGTGAAGGTAAAACACCTGCCCTTGAATGATTAAATTTACAGCAATTTGTCCCATTGACATAAAACGCTTGACATTTATCTGTCTGTCTACATATATACATATTCAACATTCCAATACAATACACTGCATTTAGTAGGGGTTTACTCTTAAGTATTAATATAATAACTTTATTATCCGACCTTAAGCTCGGAAAAATGGCTTTACTATTACTTAAGTATTAATCTTAAATAAAAAAAACAAGTATTTTTGACAAACTGCCATTAATTTGGTATTTTCTGTTTAGTTTTCATATGCTAAAAAAAATTATTAAATTTCTTAAAGGCTAACAAGATATCGTTTGAACCATTTCAAAAGTTTTAGAGAATGTTTAAGGTTACTTTATGTAATAAAAAACAATATGTCTTTAAAAAAGTACTAAAGCAAAAGAGTTTATATATCTCCATAGCATTCCACATAAGAATTGTGCTTCATAGTTCATTTAGGTGAGCTCTGTTTTTAGTTCAAAGAGCAAAGATGAACTACGTCTCCTTTCTGTTTATCTGCAGCTACAACAAAAATCTAATAATATTTGAGTGCAATTTTACAATATAGTACATATGCACAGGACACAAAAAGAACTCTGATGAGACTACCGTAGCTGGAGTCGAAAACAATTGTACAGTTTGGCTAGTGTACTATTCCTTCACGGACATCATTTTTTCTTTGATTACCAAAAATATTCATTTCAGTTAACTTTGATCTAATTAAAGCGTTTCTGACAAAACAAAAATTAATGAAAAAATTGATTATTTTTCCTGGGGCTCGAAATTCGGGCCTTCAGCACATAAAATATACTACTTTGTTTAATGTTTTATTATTACCTGCCCATGGTACGAATGGAAAGCTGAGATTCTTGGCTAAACGGCTGTTTATATTTTCTATTACAAAGCATGTATTGGAATTTTCTTACAATTGCAGAATGTAAGACAGCGTGTAAAATTGCCGCAAAAAACTCAACCTTTTGATATTTTTTCTTTAATATGACCAAACGGCACAACCGATTAAAGCATCCATGGTCCCAATGGAAAGCTGAAAATATAACCTAAGTTGAGATGTACAATTATCCATTAGGATCCAAGTATTTAGTAATTTTTTTTACAAATGTTGGATACAAAAAATGCTTAGTGGCAGCACTGCTAGTGTTTATTATATGTAATAACCCGCCACTAAAATATGTATGTTATTGACAAGTGAATGATATAGAAATATGTTGAAAGAGATTCATGAGTGAAATATATTCAATAAGATAGAATTAAATAAAAACTAAAAAGAAAAAACCAAACTTAGAGATCTTATTTACAAGAACGGCTCACTTAGTTCAGTTCAAAAATTAGTACAATTGAACTGGGTCGTTCATGTACTACACAAGTTTATTCAACATACATATCATCGCAAGAACTAAAGAGAGCTGTAAGTGACAAAAAATCGAAAATACGTTTTTTTGCATAATTTTTATCAGAAAAAAAAATACGAGTCGATTGGTCCCGGTCCCAGATTTCTTTGATGAAAAGATATTCACTAACGCCTTCTGCGTTTTTAAAAATACCAGTGTCTTCTTTCTACTTTCATACAGGGTTTTAAGGTCTTGTGAACAGTAAATATTTTGTCAGTTACATCGTTTTTTAATTCTTGCGACGATATTTACTTACATTACTGCTTAACAAATCGTACTTAGCGTTCTAGTAAAGTTCGGTTTTCTAGCGTTTGCAACATTACAACACCGTTGAATTCAAGCTTTTTCTTTAATAATTATTGCTCACTAAACGAAATATATTTTTTTAATGTTTCCTATTGCAGTACAATAATTATTTAATTTCATTCTACAACTCAATTCCACTCCCTAATTTAATGTTGAATAGTATCTCTTGTAACAAAATTTCATATTTAAATATCATATTTCTCTCATTTTAACTAAAGGTTAAAATAAATATTATCTGTTTAATTTGCCTGCATATTTCTTTGGCCAGTAGCTATTTAGTCAGTCAAGCATGTAGACGGTAAACAAATGACAATGAATGAAAAAAACCCACTGGAAAAAGTATTCAATAAATATGATGTCAAGTGTTACGAAGCAGTAAATTATCATGATGCGCATGCTCAACCAACCAGCCAAGCAGTCAAGCAAATGACAATAAGACGCTGAGAAAACAAAAATGCAATAAAAGAAAAACGAAAACATTAGCAAAGATAAGCAAACTAGCAATGACTGACAACAATCAAACTGTTAAAAGTATGTTTCTTAATATTGAAACTGTCAGTCATACAGTGCAGTCAGTCGAACAGTCAGCCATTTATGTATTTGCTTATTTAGCAAATATGTAAATATGCCCAGTAAGCCTTTAGCACCTTTAAGTTTGAGTAGTAGCAGGCAGCAGGCAGCACAGTAATGCAATGTTTAAAAATGATAATCATTTCGTTGAAGATCATTTTAAATGTATTGTTGTTTTTTTTTACATTTTCAGTATTGTTTGTTTATATAAATAATTGTTAGATAAACATTAGCCCACTGACTCCCGTGTAACGTGAGTACAACAGATCTATCTTAAGAAATTTAACTTATTACTCGTATCTCAGAAATCTCTAAAAGAAAAAAGGTAGTAAAACTCTACAATTGAAATGAAGTTGTCTTAAACCAAAACATTATTACGTACTGTTTTTGTGTTTTTGGGTTTTAATATTTACATTTCCATTTAATACACAGCAGCTGCTTTTCTATGATTTCCTTTTTATCATTTTTTATTATTATTTTTTTTTTTTTCGTTTCTTTACTGTTGGTCTGGTAATATTTCGTAGAAACAGTTGCATTTACAATTACCTGCTGCAATCAGTCATACTTGCAAAGGTTCATTTTTTGTAAGTCCCATCACAGTGATATTATTGTATTGTTGTTTTTGTCTCGTGTGTGTGTGTGTGTGTGTGTGTACGTCTTGTATTGCACAAGTGCATCATCATGCTCGCTTGTCTTAAAAAAAGATTTTTCATTTGTGTCTGCTGCTACTGCTGTTGCTGTTAAGGATCTTTCAACATGTCTTTCTGTATGAATTGTTTTGTTGACAATCAGACTTATGGAAATATAAGTTATGTGAGGTCAAATCATAAGAAGAAGAAGAAAAGAAAAACTATATGACTGTAAGTCATGAATTACACCTACAGAATATTTGTTTTCGTCATAGTGATACCTATCACTTTAGAAAAAATATAAGACAAAAATTAAAAAACAATACTTTTTAAGAAATGTACATGGATATATACTTTTATAATATGTATATAGTATGTATGTCAAGTACCAGCCAGCTTCAATTTAAAATATTTTTATATTTAAAGAGAAAAAATACATATCGTCGATGGAATTAAAGAACGCTGTAACTGACTGTAGTCGCCGTGGTCTAGTGGTTAGTGTGTTGGCTTACTAAGACATGAGCCCTGGGTTTGACACCCAGCTCCGACATCTTAAAAAAAGAAATATGAAAAAAATATTTCTTTCGGCGGCTTCTTCTGTCAAAAGCTCTGAGAGCCATGAACAAGCTTCTCAAGTCTGTCGTTCGGAGTTGACATTAAACTGTAGGAATCGGTACTTATGGATAAAAATTTACACACACAACATGAGTGCTGTGAGAAGCTAGGCCGTAATCCTGACACATGGTTGTAAAGGCCGGTTATGTATGTATGTATGTATGTAACTGACAAAACCTTAAATGTTCACCAGAACCAAAATACCTGTATGAAAGTATAACAAAGACACTGGTATTTTTCAAAACGCAGACGGCTTAAGCGAATTTATTTTCATCGTAGAAATCTGGAACATGGACAAATCGAAGCGTATTTTTTTTCTGATAAAAATAATTCGATTTGTGGTCAGTTACAGCGTTCTTTAATTCTTGTGACGTATATACCTCTTAGTAAGGCGACTTTCCATTATCACAGAAGGCACTTTATTTAATCTCTTTACGCATAATAGGGTTTTCCTTACCACTTATTGTCTAGCATTTATGATCAGTACCTTGTAATAAATCATCATTAATATATAGAAACTTAAACAACGCTATGAAACTTTTAAAATTTACTTTCAAAATCAGTCTTCAAAACTGCAAAATTATATTCCATAATGAGGCTCAGTTTCAGTCAAAAGAGGCTTGTTGTTTAACACAATATTTGTACTACAAAATCTAGTTTTTCGAGGAGTAATTTTAAAATCTAATTCTATTGAAAACAAAGGAGAAAATATTTGTTTTATTTACTACCGATTATTGTTTATAAGAAATATACTAAAAATGTAGGCGTTATTTAGGTTACATACTACTTTTATTAAATTCCTGCTATTTGTGGAACTTAATAAGTGGAAGTTCCCATAATTCAATGCAAACTTCTTGGTAATAGCGATCAAAATATCAATTCCCACAAATTTTCTTCTCTACAACTTAAACTACATACCTCTAAACTGGTGAAACAGAGCAGGAACGGCCTTAATACCTTGGGAGTGAAGCACAATGTTACGTTAATATGAGTGCCGTGGCATAGAAATATTGAAAGTACCGAAAAAGCAGATGAACTGACTAGATGTGGAACTACTATTGAAATATCCCTTGCGAAACGAATCTGGTATATGGGGTATAATAAAGTGCTAATTGGGTAAAGGATTAACACGAAAACAAACTAACCAACCATAACTTAAACTTCTTTATCCTGGATTTTTCTCTGACTTGTATTTTTCTATTCCTCTTGAAGGGAAAATTAATTGTTTGCTTTTTTCTAAAAATGTTGTGCAATCTTATTAATATATATCGTATATATATTTCATGTCGTATTTAATGCACCAACTCCTCAATAATCGACTTAAAGACAGCTCAAACCTAATGCAGATTGTGTATGAGTTCCTTCTGAACAAAAAAAAAAAAATTAAAACTAAATAGAAAATAAATAAAAAAAGAAAAATAACACTGTGTTTTTATGTATGTGTTTTCGTTTCATTTCTTAATTATCGTGGTTTCAACGGAAAAGCGTAATTATTTTAAGGTCGTAGAGCATAGTGACTGTTTTTCATGCAGCACTAGCTCCCATATGACTTGTTGTTTCTGAAATTATCTGCCATGTATCTATAATACATATTAACAGAGAATGTTTTAAATTTTTTCTAGTTCCCTCAAGTTCAAGAAATTTAGTAAATCTTTTCCATATTTGAAGGCCTTTTTAATTTTTTTCTCACAATAGTCTTCTGGAAACAGGCTGTAAATTTATTTATTGGGGGATACGTGGCGTGGTAGGTGGTTAGAGCGCTCGCACAAAAACTCAAATCGCCCAGCTTCAAATCCCAACAAAGGAGAAAAATTAAAAATGAAATAAAAAAAAGAAAAAAAGAGATCACTCCCCCTCCAAGAAGTCTATCTACGAGAAACCGCTCCCTGACATTCCACTTTATTCCACCTTTGGCATTGTCAACAAAAAAAAATGATCAGGAGGAAAGCTCTAACTACTGCGAAGTAGTAGATAACAGCAGCCTACATAGCGAAGATAAACGCCATCCAACACCCTTGCTCGCTCAAGGGTGAAGGTATAACACTGGCCTTTGAGTGTTGAAATTTGACAAGAACTTGTCTCATTTCTAAGACGCTGATTTGGAAAAAAAACTCTATATATCATTATCCAGTACAATGGACAGCATGAGTAGGGGTTTACTCCTCTGAGTCATTGTCCCAATAAAAAAAATTATAATTCAATTTAATTAATAATTTAAGAATAGTTAAAACTATTTTATCTTCATGTGAATATAAACATATTAGCAATCAGCTATGGAACAAATTCTTTGTTATTCATTGTACATTCTTCTTGACAATCAGCTACAAACGGAAGTTTTCCATGGAAAACTATTACGTACTCTAGCTTCCCATATTCTACCTGCCGTGGTAAAGCCCTGTAAACGGCGTTAAGACACCATGAGAGTCTTATTCAGTTCGGAGCAGAAGTAAATGTAAAATAGAAAAAGATAACCTGTAATCACTTCTTGTGACTAATATACCAAACTTTTCTGCCTTCTCAATATTTGTCCATTACCAAAAGCCATGGACCTATACGTTTGTGTCAGATAACAACACTCACTTACAAATGTTGCTTTCATCCGCAAAAGTGCAAATAAAAACATTTATACGCTATAAAGTTATATTTATTAAATTTTTAAAACTTTAATTAATATTGTATTATAATTATTACAAGCTGAGTGACTAAGACCTTATACTCGCAGTAGTGCAACAGACCAGGGTTTTTGGTGGGATTCCACTACTCACTAGACCTAAAGAGTGGAAATTAAAAAAAAATGACTTAGATTTCTCTGTTAGAAGCAATTGGTTTGATTTCGAATAACACTGTATATACATACATACATGAAATATGTAAATCATCTTATAATTTAATATGTACGAGTATATCTATATAAAAGATATATAAGAGCTCCCTAACTTATGCTCTATTTAATGGATGCCAAATTACTGCCAAAAATATGCTCTACTTGTTTAAGTTATTATATTAAAACATGTTAACCTAAAATATCCCCCACTTTCCATAATTGGTTTTTGCTGTTTTAATATATTGTTGTTCACTTTTGTAAATACCAGTATATTCTTTTAATATAATTTTTCAAAGCGCCATAAATAACACCAAAGACCTATTTAAGCCAAATAAAAGAAAGACTATACGCGAAAGATACATTTTATAATATTTTGTTTTTGCATGTCTGTTTATTATACGGAAAATTTTATAAAAATAAAATGTACATACATAGTATATATACATCCACTTCACAGCCTATTCCTAGTTTTTATATGGCATTCACTATTACAGTCTTGAAACTCTAGCGTTTATTTTTGCAACTCATTTTATAGCCGATTTTTTTTTCATATTTTAAAGAATTATGCTTTTTTATATGTGCACATACAGTGAAACAAATATGTTTTAAAAAGTGAATATTAAAAAAAAAATTGACCCAATTTTAGAAAATTAATTTTGATGCAAAAATAAAAAAAAAAAATATAAAATAAAGAAAATATTTCAAAACTAATTGTTGAAAACTGGGTTAACATTATACTTTTTATTTGCTCGTGAAGTAAATGCCATTTGAAGTTAAAATAGTTTTTGTCAAATATAATTTATTAATTGTATGTCAATAGTGAAAATATTCTAATTTTTACTACATTCTACAAACAATCTTATGAACTGAATAAACTGCAATATTACCTGGTTGTCCCAAGTGACAATTGAAATTAATAAATGTCTATTGTTATACGAATACTAGCTGAACTCGGTGTGCTTCGCTACCCCAAATAGCAAATACATTACCAAGATATGACCATTTAAAACTTAGAGTTATATGGGCGGTGCCACGCCTCTTTTTACAAATAAAAACTTTATATAACCTATTATTTCTTCCAGAGTCACAGTAACATGCTGTCAAAATTTCAGGAAGATCTGCCGAAGGGTTTAGAACAGGTCCAACTTCCAATATATCACAAACAAAGGGGCGTGCTCCACTCTATTCTCTTTTGGTACGAATTTCTATACATGCCAATACCATATATGGCAAATACTGCAGACGTCGGTCAAAAAATTCCCAAGGTATGACGATTTTAAATTTTGGGTTATATGGGCTCCTTTGTCCAATCAAAACGTCATATAGCCTATTATTCTTTCCAGAGTCACAGTAACATGCTGCGAATATTCCAGACAGTTCGGTCCAAGGGTTTGGTCTGCTACAAAGAACAAACAAACACACAGACATTCATTTCATTTCCCATTTTACGATATATATTTTTTTATAAACAATAATAGAAAGAAACCAAAATGATCCAATCGTTTGATTGGCTAATACAAGAGTGTCAATTAATATCCTAAGACCCCGTTAAAAAAAAACACAAAACTTGTGACCACCGTCAGAATGGGGTACAGATTGGGGTATTGTAATGTCATTACTAGGCATATAGCAAGCCTTTCTGTAATCACATATTTGTATATAATTCTATATATTATTATATATATATTCTATATATGTATACTTAAAATATTATTCATTCGATATTCATACTCTTGTTAGTTCACATATAGAACCTTGTCAACATTTTTATAAAATTTTAATTTGTAAATTTATATTGAAATATATAATAATTTTATAAAAGAGCAGAGCGTATTATTCTCAAGAAACATAACAGAATTGGCGACGAAGATAAATTATTTAAGAAAGAATATAACCGTGCATAAAACAACATAATGGAAACTCAAATAAAACAATTGCTACAAGCTATTACAGCTATGACGTCTGCAATGCAACGGCAGCAAAATCAGCAGAATCAAGAATCTTCCAATACCAGTATTAACATTATATCAAATTTTGATGCCTTTGATCCAAAAGTTGAACAATTTAAAGCCTACAAAGAACGTTTAGAAATTTATTTTCAGATAAAGAAAATTTTCGATAATAAGGAGATGTGTGCTAAATTACTTCTTCAGTACATGGGCTCATCAACCTATTCATTGTTGACAACATTGGCAGCACCCAAGAACATTAATCAATTGCAATACGATGATATTGTGACTCTTTTGGAAACACATTATTGTCCCAAAAAGAATGTTCTGGTGGAACAACACCATTTTCTTTGTGAAGTTCAAAATGAGAATCAAACTATTGCGGATTTTGTTGCGGTCTTACAAAAAAGAGGTATTGAATGTAATTTTGTGTGCGAATGTGAAAAATCGGTGGCAAATATTTTTCTCAAAGCTCAATTTATCAGAGGTTTACGTGATTCTTACATTCGTGAACAGATGTTACAAAATCCAAAAGCAACATTTAAGGAAATTGTAAATAGAGCAATAGCATTGGAAGCAGCAAAGCTTGACAACAGGTTAATTGGAAATAGTTTTTCTTGTTCAACAAATGACGTGCATCAAACACAATTCATAAACGTACATAATCGAAAAGGTAAAAATCGGAATCGCAACGTATCTAAAAATCAATTAGCTAAATCAAAAACAAGAGTAAATTATAGCGAGCTGGGTATAGAAGGTTTGTGTCTTAGATGTGGTCGTAACAATCACTTATCAACCGAATGCAAGATTAACAAAAAGAATTTGAAATGTAAATTATGTGGAACTATGGGCCATGTCAGGCAAGTATGTATTCGAAGTAAAATGAAACAAAATATAATAAAGAAAAACAACAATGATAACCACACATCAAATTCAATTGAAACATACAGAAGTGATGAAACTAGTTTTGGTGTTAACCAAATCATTGATATTTTCAATAAAAATGTGATTTCATCCGTTGATGCAAACAAATTTTTTATAACAGTAAAAATAGAAAACAAAGACCAGAGATTTGAAGTTGATTCAGGTGCAGGTTTCACTTTATTACCAGAAACACAATTTAGAAAATTAAATATAAAAACATATATTAAAAAAACTAATATCGCATTTCGAGCATACACCGGTGATATTTTTGTACCCTTAGGAGTTGTTAACGTCAATGTTGAATACAATAACAAGGTATCAAAAGAAGAAATGTATATTGTGTCATCAGAACATACACCATTATTGGGTCGTGTCTGGATCCGACATTTAAAAATAAACCTAGCAGACATAGATCAAGAAGATCTAGAACCAGCAAACAATTACAAAATTAGTTCAATTACACAAATTGAGGAGGAATTCTCTGAAATTTTTCAGGAGAAAGTAGGGTGCATTCCTGATTTTGTTTGTAGTCTTAAGCTACATAAAGGTGCAACACCTGTGTTCATCAAAGAGAGGCAAGTGCCTTTCGCATTACGCGAAAAAGTAGATCATGAGCTAAATACGTTAGAACGTGATGGTGTAATTACAAAAGTCAATACAAGTAATTGGGGTTCACCTTTAGTGGTAATACCGAAACCTGATGGTAATGTCCGTTTATGTGTTGACTATAAAGTGGCAGTTAATCCACAATTAGAAGCAGCTCACTATCCTATCAAGAGAATTGACGAAATATTTAACAGTTTAAAGAACTCGATGTACTTTTGCAAATTAGACGTGTACAAGGCATATTTACATGTATTGGTAGATGATGAAAGCAAAAAAATACAAACAATTTCAACACACCGAGGTACATATCTAATGAACCGTTTATCATTCGGAATAAAAACGGCTCCAAGTGAGTTTAATCGTATTTTAGATCAAATATTACAAGGTCTAGAAGGAACAATTTCGTACTTTGACGATATAGTAGTTCATGGAGAAACATTGAATCAATGTGAAAAAAGATTAATCAAGTGTTTAGAAAGATTAAAAAAGTATCAATTACACTTAAACAAAAATAAATGTGAATATTTCAAAAATCAAATTAAATACCTTGGATATATAATAAGTCACAACAAAATTTCTAAATGCCAGGAAAAGGTTCAAGCGATTTTAAACATGCCGAAACCACAAAACGTAGATGACACAAGAAGGTTTCTAGACATGGTTACTTATTATGCTAAATTTATACCACATGTATCAACACTTACGTTTCCGCTAAGGCAGCTGTTAAAGAAAAATAAAAGATTTGTATGGACCGACAAGTGTGAAAAAGCATTCAAAAGGTTAAAAGAATAAATACTAACTGACAGAGTACTAGTGCCTTATGATGAAAAGTTACCAGTAACTTTAGCTTGTGATGCTAGTCCAACCGGTATAGCGGCTGTATTATCTCATAATGTAAATGGAGAAGAACGTCCAGTGGCATTTATTTCACGTTCGTTATCAAATGCTGAGCAAAACTACAGCCAGCTCGATAGAGAAGCTCTAGCTATTATTTTTGCTGTAGATAAGTTCTTTATGTATCTTCATGGTCGAGAATTTACCCTCGTAACTGATAATCGTCCACTTTCGAGAATTTTTCACCAAAATGCCAAAACACCTGCAATGACATCAGCAAGACTTCTTCGATATGCATCATTTCTTCAAGGTTTCAACTATAAAATAAAACACCGTAAAGCTGAAGACAACATTAATGCTGATTGTTTATCTAGAGCACCACTTAAAACAGGAACAAATTTTAAACACTTTTTAAATGAAGAAGTACAGATAATTCAAGAACAAAAAATCAATGAAATATCAACGTTTGCAATCACTGCTACAAGTATCGCAAAAGAAACAGAATTTGATACAGAGTTGTCAAAATTAAAACAATTTTTACTAAATGGTAAAAATTATGATGCTGAATACTCAATACAAGATGGCATTATATTTAAGGGTGTAAGAGTTGTCATTCCATTAAACCTACGTAACGAAATTTTGAATGAACTGCATCATACCCATTGTGGTATTGTGAAGATGAAACAATTAGCAAGAAAGTATTGTTTTTGGAAAGGCATAGATGCTGACATTGAACGTTTAGTTAGATCGTGTCCTGATTGTGCCAATGTTAATAAAAGTCCACCAAAAGTAGTTTTACATCATTGGGAAGAGATGAAAGAAAATTTTCAAAGAGTTCATGTTGATTACGCCGGACCATTTCAAAATCATCATTTTTTGGTACTGGTGGATGCAAAATCAAAATGGCCAGAAATTCGTATAGCAAGAGATCCTCCAACATCTGAAAAAACCATTTCATTATTACAAGATATTTTTTCTACGCATGGATTTCCTCAAATCATTGTATCAGATAATGCATCAATTTTGCAAAGTACAATGTTTAGAAACTATTGTTATGATAATGGAATCATTCAAAAGTTCATAGCCCCAGGTCATCCAGCAACAAACGTTTTAGCAGAAAGATATGTTCAAATACTTAAATCTAAGTTAAATGCTATGGAAGGAGATAAATTACCAATAAATATTAAAGTACAACAAATTCTTTTTCGATACAGGGCAACTCCGTTAGCGAATGGAGAAAGTCCTTCAAAACTATATCTGGGTCGAGACATAAGAATCAAATTAGATGCAATACGTCCGATTAAACACTCAAGATCGATAATTACGAATCCAGTGGTGCGTCAAATTAACGTGGGAGAGAGAGTACAGTTGCGATGGTTTGATAAAGGCAAACCGACTTGGAAATTTGGAACTATAAAATCAAAGTTTGGCCGACTACATTATAAAGTAAAGTTGGACAACGGGTACGAGATAAAGCGACATATAAACCAGTTATTTAAATCAGATGTAATGAAACCTAGAGGAACAGTCACATCTTCTGAATCTCGTGTGCTTCAAAAGCCCAGAATTGAAGAAGTTCAAATAGAAACTAAAGTAGCAAATACTACCGATGAAATTAATCCAGAGTCATGTACTCAACCACAAGCTTTAGAAGAACAAGAAGAGTTAAGAAAATCAAATCGTGTCAGAAAACCTCCAGTACGTTTTGTGCCATTTTAAGCGTGGGAGACTGTAATGTCATTACTAGGCATATAGCAAGCCTTTCTGTAATCACATATTTGTATATAATTCTATATATTATTATGTATACTTAAAATATTATTCATTCGATATTCATACTCTTGTTAGTTCACATATAGAACCTTGTCAACATTTTTATTAATTTTTAATTTGTAAATTTATATTGAAATATATAATAATTTTATAAAAGAGCAGAGCGTATTATTCTCAAGAAACATAACAGGTATCTGAGGATGTTTTGTGTAGCAGTATTTGATATCTAGGCAATATTCTGTATAAACCCTATACGACAGCATTATGATGATAGTTAATGGAGTCGGGAAATTTCAAAGGACGTCTTAACTTTCTTCTGTTCCTCAGTGACTATGATCGTTGGATTGAATGCCTATTGAGCAAGCATTATTACCAATTGGCTAGTGCTCGTTTAGTACAGCCACTAATCTGGACACGTACTTCTTATGTTGATAAAATAGCGATCTAGTACGTCTAATATTAAAAGCAGGTCAAGTCAGCCCCGATATTTTAAAAGAGGCAATTGCCCTCTACCTGGCGTTTGCTTGCCAATGGAATTAGACGAAGACAGCTCTTTTTAAAAACTATATTGGAGTCTAATAAGAAATGTAAGGAACTCGGAGACAAGTTTGTCGTGATACACCGAGCATATGGTCTTCCAAACTCTGTTAGTAAAATAAAGCACCAATAAGGCTATTAATTTGCAAGAAACATTTACTTCGTTATAATGTTAATATATTCATATACTTACCTTTAGTTACTTGAACTTTCGCCTCTGTATTAGTGACGATAATAGTTCCTTTTGGTATACTTATAGTTTTCTACCAATATTTCCCATATTTTTCACGATTATTAGGCGACAATGTGATGTTAATTAGCCTTTAAATGTTCTTGCACTAGTAAAATGTCTAATAAAGTAACTTCGCCAAATCCTAGTATACCAAACAGTCACTTTATTTGAGAACCACTTCTATATTATTCAAGCTTCATATACAATAATATTGCTGTTGATGTAACCGTTAATTAAAAAAATTTTGTTTAAAATAACAATCACACAATTATCAAGCCTACGGCATTGGAAATGATTAGCTTACGTAAAAAGATGATTTGTTGTATTAGTTGGACAAATCATAGTGCATAAAGTGATGAAACCACCACTTAAAATTAAAGAAATAGCAAATAATAGCAATACTACATTATTTTGATTTTAACTTTTTAAGCTATAATGCGTTTCTTTACTACAGGGAAAAAAATAAAACTGTGTTTCAATTAAAAAAATTGTGATATCAATTAAAAAATTATTTATTTTTTCAGAAGTAAACAAATTACATACATACATACATAACTGGCCTTTACAACCCTGTGTCAGGATTAAGGCCTAGCTTCTCCCAGCACTCATAGTGTGTGTGTCAATTTTTATCCATAAGTACCGGGACCTACAGTTTAATGTCGACTCCGAACGACAGACTTGAGAAGCTTGTTCATGGCAATTAGTTACTCTCAGAGCTTTTGCCAGAAGACTGCTGAGAGGTAGTCGGCGAAAGAAATATTTTTTTTCATATTTCTTTTTTTGAAGATGTCATAGCCTGGAGTCGAACCCAGGACCCATGTCTTAGTAAGCCAATACACTAACCACTAGACCACGACGGAACAAATTAATGCTATCAATTAAGCTGATTGTAATATTAATTAAAGGTATTTAAAGTAAATTTGTATAAAACAGTAAAAAGTTAATTAAACCAATTATTTTTTTAATCAAAAAAATTTTTTTTCTCAATTAACAAGTTCATTGAAAAAAAAAATCAAAAATTTGTTCTGTGTATGTACACTGTGGTGCAAATGCAAATGTAAAATATGCCATAATGTGCCGAGGGAAAAAAAACAAACAATTTAGGAGAGATGACTTGCAAAAGGTTTCGCCCTTAGCTAAGGAGTACCTCTATATTCGATATGTTCTAGTATATCGAACTTATGCAAAGGAATATTAAATGAATCTTTCAAAATAGAATACAAAGTAGTTAGTTTTTAAAGCTTATGGCAGCTAAATGTTAACTTAGTTGTTAAAAAAACAACATAATTTTACAAAAAAATAGCCTGAAACACAGCAAACCCTGGCAAGTATTCCAACTTCAACTGACAAAGAGACGTAAAAACAAATTTTACTTTAAAAGGATTAAAATATATGTTAGAAATGGATGAGCTTATCATATAATCCCTCCGGGGGTACAGTGAATGGCTTCTGGTGATACGTCACACCAGAGGACTGTACGCTCCGGAGTATATGGAGTTCACCTCCGTATAGGCAGAGAGTGGTTGGTAATTTATTACTGACGCATTCAGTGACTGACCAGAGACACCCATCTAATCTGGTACTTCGGGCATCAGGAGCCCCCGGTTTGTCTGTGCTCCTCTGTCATTCGTTGAGTGAGTTAAATCGGCCTGATGGTTTGGGTGCGGCCCTTCGAGGACTACACGTAGTGATTGTGGTAATGCTATATAGAAATGGTCAACAAGGGGGTACTGCTGCCTGGGAAGTGGTATGCCGAATTGCTAATCTGATGTCCATGGGCTTTCTTCTGAGCGGCGTGTCTTTGGCATGACCGAGATTAGAAGGCACCGGCTTCGGATGGCGCTGGTCAGACGCGGCGTATTTGACCAGCACCCACGCAACTGCGTGGCGTGTGGTGTGTCTTATGAGGGGTACGCACGATAAACTCAATCTCGTTATCATAGAATGCGAGTATAAGATAATACTGATTAAATTCAGAACCGAATTATATGGCTTTTATAGAGTGAAAAAAGTCAGAAAATACATTCAAAATGTCAAAAGAATCGTAAAACCTACATATTTACAACACATTTTAGAAAACGAATATAATCTAAGTAAAATACTGATTTCAAGTGCAAAGCCTAAATAAGAATAGATAGCGATTGTACAAACTATTTACAAAAGTTTTTTTGTTTTTATTTTTGTTTATTGATAGTAGAAATGTATACAATAGTACTTTCAGTACCAATTTATTAAAAGTTATACAAGAATTTCAAAGCTGAAAAATCAAATTTTATTTTATTTTTTTGTTACCAAATCCTCTTTAATTCTGTTCTCTTTTTTGTTATTGTTGTTCCTTTCTGTTAATCTGTAAAAAGAACAGATTTCGTTACTCAGTCATTTGCTTCTATTTAATTGCATCATTATTATGTTGCACTATTTCCACATTGTCGTGCTAAACAATTTCATTTGACTAAAATTTCTAAAAATTAAAAATGTATATGCAAGTAATTCCATGCAAATTATTCCACCTTATGTTAAAAAGAAAAAAAACATTTTTTGTTATAATATGTACTTAGAAAAAATTCTGACTCATACACTTAAACATGCAACAAAAACCTAAAAAAAAAATACAAAACAGTGTTGGTATTTCAAGAGAAAAATCACCTGAAATACAAAACAAAATGGGATCATAGAAAATAACTACAAAATAAACTTATAAACACATACAAAATATTCTAACAAAAATTCTAATGCCTTTAGAAAAAATCTGATACACAAAATATTCTGCATATGCACCAACATATTCTCTCAAATACCGATACATTTTTACAAATATTTGGAGAAAAGTTCACACAACTGTGGGAGAAATAAATTCGTGTTTTAAATTGCATTTCTTTATAGATACAGACACACATATGTATATGGGCAATTTCAAAAATTTTCAACATTTGTTGAAACTGAGTTCAGATGCTTATTATTTCTCCAGTTTTTCGAATTGACCAAAATGGTCAAAAGGGAATGGTAGGCCACACTAGAAAACTGGGAAATTCAAAATTTCAGACCATCAGTTCTTTATCTCTAAAAGTTATGGGCACTCAAATATTGAAAAACTCAAAAACAGGCTTGAAATTTTCAAGAGTTTTTTCATATTTCATCACTTTTCTACTTTTAGTTTTAAACTTCCGATGTCCACCGATATAAAATAAAGTCACTAGACTTAGTAGATATTTACACTATAAAAGTTATGCCCATACTACTATTTGGGAAAAAGTTGTACAGCGGTTCATTTTTGAAACCAAAACTTTCCGATTTTTTAATTTTCGCAGTTTTTTCTATAGCGTTTTTGCGCCGTTCAAGAAAATTGCATTTCGTCAACAGTATTTAAAAGATGGCATAATTTGCTAAAATTTGCGCCATATCACGTCGATGTCAGGCTGCTAGTTGCTGAGAACGATGACCTCAAACTTTTATAGAATTGGCGTAAATTTTTCAAAAATGACAGTTTTTCGCGCCTGACATTTGCAATCTTATTTAAAACTGGTTTATGTATTGCGTGATCTAAACTTCTTAGTAAATGGCACCTCAACGTCAAGAAGGCGTTAAAATATTTTGAAACGCAAAAATTTTATAAAGAAAATAAAAATTTTGCGAAATTTCATGATTCTGTTTCGCGTTTTTTTTAGTTAATCAGTAGCTTAAAATCAATGTAAAGTATTGGAAATGAAGTGCGGCGGTGAACTAAAGATCATATATAAATACGGTTGAATTCGGTCCATATTTAGAGGTTACAGTGGCATTTTTCTTCAAACACATTTTGCTTTGTGACATCTGCAGTTATGTATAGATTCCGCCGCGATTAACAGCAAATGAAATGTTTTTTTAAGCTTGATAATAAAACCGAATAGGCATTAAAAAATTTTCATGACTTTAAATTTTACAGATCAAAAACAGAAATCCTAACCTCAAAAATAATTCTTATATAATTTTTTTTATTTTTTAAATTTGCAAATCAAAACATTGTTTTTCTGTAAACTAGTTATGCGTTATATAAACACATATTATAACAATCGGTGAAACATTCATATTTTTGCAAAAATTCGCATTTTTTAATGTTAAGGAATTTTAACTATAATTGATATTTTTTATGTATTTTATCAGTGCATTGATGAATTTGGACTGCACTGATGAATTTGAAATGAGTTTCATGCATCCATACAACATTTATTAAAATAAACCAATAAATTTAACTTTAATTTTTTTTTAAAGAGATTTTAACTTAAAACCTCCATAACTTTCGCGCCGTTTGCAATAAATGATTAACGCGAACTGTTTTGGTATGCTAAAATATCACCCTTTACGTGACCAAAGCGTCATTCGTGTCATCCAAAAAAAAAATTTCAAAAAAAAAAATATCAAAATGTCGAAAATTTTTGAAATTGCCCATATATGTACATATATAGTACATATATTCGTATGTAAGTAAATCTGTATACTTCCATATAAAAGTATTAGTGTGTACATGTTTAGGTATATCCACACAAAACGTAAAAGTAACACTTTCTGTAGAGTAGTCTGAAAGTAATATCGTTAAAATCCTCGTAAAAAAAATGAAATTGGAAAAAAAATATTGAAAGAGAACAAAGAGTGTTTTGTAATAAAAATAATTGAAACACATATTTTTCCAGGAAAATTTCTGTTACAACTGGAGTTTCCCAGGGTAATCATCTCGTGCCGAGGTTGTTCTCATTATTTGTGTATGATCTTACATTATGCATTCATGACTCGAATATTTAATTGTACCCTGACTTTATGAAGCCACATATTTATATACGTATTGTTGTGAAACGATAGGACATTTGTTAATGCAGATTATTGGATTTAATTAAACGACATTGCAAACTGTCCATCACTGTCGTATCTGTGGTGTTTCGCAGAAGAAAGAGATAACTATGTAGTTCCTCTACAATTTCGCGATTCAAGGTTAATACAGAATATCATGAAAATATCTCGTATTAATACGGAAAAGATAACTCAATCAGACAAACTGTGAATATGTGAGGCAACGATGCCATTTGATGCCAATTGGCGCTTGTGTATGAGCAGACACTTTAACTTTAACTAAACAGTCCGGAAGTAATATTTTTTTTACTGAGACCAAAACTCATGAGTGTAGACTTATGCTTGGCATTGTATTGGAATTTTCATGTGATAGAGCAGTTTTGTTTTTGTATTATGCACCTTAGGCCAAAGCCCAGTGTTTTATTATTTTTTTCTCATTGACATATAGCGATAAATAAAATTAAAAGAAAAAGTGTTATACCTGCATCCTTGAATGAGCAACAGCAATTGCCCCTTCTGTCGTTGGATGTTGATTATGAAGTGGTGAGCATCTTCGCTAAATAGGTAGCTGTTATTTTCCTAGTAGGTGGCGCTTTTCTTCTGATCATTCGTTTTTATGGAGTGCCAATTTTTTAATTAAACTTTCGAAGAATCTCAAATTCTTTATTCTTAATTTTTCTCTTTTGCTAGGGTTTGAACCTGGGCTGTTTTGAGTTGTATTCGACAGATTTTTCCACTATGCTATGCACTCCCAGGAAGGAATTAGAAATGTTTTATTTGTGTTGTTAATAAATAGATCAAAAATGACATTCTCCAGGTCTCCTGTGAATAATTTTACATATATTTTGAGATATATATTCTTACAGAAGGTGGATTCTGTAGTTGATTTTGGTATTCTAATGAATTGGAAATTGTATTTCAACTCTCACACTATTTGCTCAGAGAATAGAGCGAATTGTGTTTTGGGATTTATTAATGGTGAGGCAAAGGAATTTTTTGGATCCATATAACTAACTGTTTAGTTTGTTCTCTGTTTGTTCTGTAGTTTGGGATTCGCGCCTAGTATATACAGTGATATGATTGAGTCAGTTCAGAAACAATTATTGTAATTTTGTAATTGTAGTCTGCATTAGAGTTCTGTCTTGAATTTGCCTTCTTATAAAATTTGTCTCCGATCAATATGATCATCTTCATTGAAAAGTAGACTTGCTGTGCTTAGTGCAGTATATATTTGCTTTTATGAATATTTTTAGTGTGAGTATGACATGTAGATTGCAATTTTTTGCTTCTTTTCAGTCCTTTCCAGACTTCATAGAAATTAAAAATTTTGCTGCTGCTGATCCAATTAGAAAATTAGGTATTATGTTTATGTAATTCATATCTCTAATGCACACATTTGGGACAGATCATGTATAATTTTGTATTTAAATTATTTCATGTGATTTTTCTTTTTACATTTTAATGATATGTTGCGCATGTTGGGTTGTGGATTCGATTCCTACCAGAGACTCATATTTAAATAATAACTTTATATTTGTTAGAAAAAGTCCCATCTACAACAAGCTTAAAAAATTATTTTAAAGTTAAGTACTTTATTAAAGTCTGAACGTTTGAAGAAGAGTAGGAATTCAGAAAGTTTTTTATATAGAAAGACTTAAGCTATGACTTAAGCTCAATGTGCAAAAATTTTTTTACGAGCAAGATTTAAAGAAAAACTTAATTGGTATCATTTTGTCTTTTAAATTTTTTTTTATTAAAACACAGGAATAGTTTTCTTTTATACATTTAATTCAATACTGTTAATATGTTAATTTACTTTTCGCACATATGTAACTAGAGTTGTTAATATTAATATTGTTTATAAGGACAAAACAAATAATCCAGTTAATTGGTAGTACTAGTATTTTTACTTGAAATCGATTCTCTGTTTTTTCTGTGTAAAATTTGTATTAAACAATACAGTACGGTCTTATGTATCCTATTACAGTCAGAACTTTTCAGTATAGTTACGACCACAATTCCAGAGTGACTTTTTGGGAATGAATTGAACGATCTATGATTTTATGTGGATTGGTAACGTCTCAAATTTAACAATTTTGTGTGCTGTCGTACTGATTCATCCAGAAATTTTCCTCATTGCTGAAGTCATTTTATGATCAAAACAGATTGTACGTATGGTTGAGTACTGTAACCATATGGCAAATGGTTATAATTTGACAGACGTAGCTTCAACAACACAAAGTTTAGAAATTTCTGTTGGGAGACACTTTCGTGGCAATCGAATAAGAAATTTACTAGCCTACTAATGCAGTTCTATAATACCAATAAGTTTTTGACGTTTTTGTCAACTCGCGTGCTACTGTTGAATAAAATTCCTAATTGTATTGCCAGAAATTCAAATCTTTTTAATTTTTTTTTTATTTTCTTTATTATTTATTTTATTTTTATTTTCTTTTTTTTATTAGTTCGAGTTGTTTTTGCGCCTTAAAATTAGCTTCGTTTTGCATTGATGCATATGAAATTGCATACTTTAAGGAGGTTGTTTAGTTTAACTTTTTCTAACTAATGCTGCATATGTATGTGTATAATGTTCATTGTGGCAACACAAATACATTTTTAAACACTCTCACTCCTCCACATGTATTTTCTGACAACCATAACAAAAACCTAAGGTTCTTAGAGTGTTATTTGCTTGTTATTTTTCTACCAATGATGCTAACGAGTTGGGTTACAAACTATGTAAAAAATTGCAATAACAACAAATAGTTTTCAATAGTATATACACACATATACTATTTATGTATGTACTTATATATGTATCTGCTTGAGTATTTGTTACGGTTTCGTATGATCAAAAATGTGTGTTTATGTGCCAGGTAAATGTTTCCTTTTTTCTCTAGTTTTCCATTTAAAAGAAAGAGTTTGAGTATTATTTTACTGATATGGCGTTAGTACCCCTGTATATGTAAGTATAGTAGTACTGTTGAAACAAAACCGTATGAAGTAGAAAAAATAAAAAAATTAATAAAAAAGAAACATAAGAAAAAGAACTGTAATAGAAAAATATTTTTATTATTCTATGCTAACAAGCAAAACAAAAAACAAAAACAAAAATAAAAATATTGGATTTTTTCTTCTTTCTCTCTATAGTCATAAACGTATATGAGAATTTTCTATATTTCTAAATCAAGTACACATATGTAGCGTAGGAAAAGGCTTACAGGTTACAAATTTATGCTTCTATTTTTATTTTTACATCCATAGCTGGCTATTGTTATTTTTTTCATTTTTAAGCAACATGAGTTAAAATAGCAAAACAAACCTGCAAACCATAAAATGTTAAAGGTGTTTTTATGGCATTTTTTTAGTAGCACCTTAAGGTATGCTATAAATATTTAATGGTCAAGCCAGTAATTTACACAGTAGTAGTAGTGGTTGTTCTAGTAAAGCATAGTTTTGAGAGTAATAAACGTGGCTTAAATTAGTGCATACATTTAGGATAAACTTTTGTTTTTAAGTGTTGAAAGTGACCATATATCATTGATTGATAAAATTTTATAAAGTTGTAAGTAGTAAAGGTTTAAGAAGTACATCATACTTGAATTTAGAATTTTCCATAAAAAAGAATGAAATTTTTAAAATTAAAATAAATTTATTGTTTTTTTGTTCTTCTTCTTAAGCAGATGTTATACATAAAATTTATATACCTTATTTGTATTCATTTGAAATGTTCTAATTTATGTAATTTGCATACTTTCAGGCGTTATCCAGATTATTATTTAAATATTCATATTATTTGCCATAAAAATCAAACACGAAAAAACTTTTGTTTGTGTATGAATAATATTTTGTTTTGCGATTTCATTGGTTTTATATAACTTAAGGCTGCCGCTATGCTATTGAAAGCCACATTTCAATATAATTAAATTCAATAACAAAAGCGGTTTGGCTTTATAAAACATTTCGGTTTGACCTTGTGAACTATAACTATGGCAGATCATACAGACAAAAATTAAACCAAAGTTTATATAATAATTTTTTTTTTTTTTTTTGGAATACACACAGATAAGCAAAATCATGTATGCAAATATTTCTTTCTCAATACAAATTTATTGATTGAATTTGTGTTTCTGGCTTGGTAAAATAAGATATTTTCCAAAATAACTCAAACCGTAGAGGACGACTCGTGCTAATTTTTGTTTTTTGTTAAATTTATTCATAGAAATAAATCATTGAAGCATAATTCTAGGCAACCAATTTTGTTTTTTAGTTTTTTGCTAAATTTCATTATTTAGTATTTTCTTTTTACTTTATTCTTCATATTTTTTTACAAAAACTTCATTATGTATTCAAACATAACACTTTAGGGTCTATTTTAGCTCACTATTGTCTCTCTCATTTTTTGTAACAGCAAATATACAAACAAACAAACACACAAATCTATAACCATATTGTCATAAAACTAACATTTATATTCATATTGACCCAAATATTAAAACAATCGACCGATATTTTAATAGAGTTTTTTTTTCTTTATACCATAACAGCACACATTTGTATGCAAAACTTTTTTTTCTCCAGCCTTAATGTATGCTTTCCCTCTCGCTAGGCCTGTTGGTATGCAAATACATACACCAACAGTTTGACTATATGCATATACTTTCAGAATGTCATGACTGGTTTGTTTGTGTATGTTTGTATGTTTGTACATGTAGAGTGGAGAAAGAAAAATAGTAAAAGTCATATGGCAGTTATAACTGTCAGACTAACACGTTTTATTGGATTTATGACAACAAAATTAATATTAATGCTTAAACTCTATTTGTCTTGGTTTTTATACAAACATACCTATACACATAATTCCTTTTATAGATACAATTTTTTTTTTTGTTTTTAGTGTTCATTTTTATTCATATTATTTACTGGTGCCATTTTAATACTTAGAATACACATATACTTATGCAGTATGACATATATTTTGTTACCAGCGTTATTGAGAGTAGTTTGTTGGTCTTACTACAAGCCTCAAAATCAGAAAAGAAACTTACTTGAATATTAGTTGTGAATGGAAAATGTTAACTTTTAACTGGAAAGAATCACAGTAGTTTGTGTGAAGTTTTAAAGCAAACTTACTCTTAAACAATTGAAAAAAGGATTTATTCCGAAAGTTTTATTTTATTTAAATTAAAGCATAGAATTACAGTTTTAATTGAAATTTAATAAAATTAATGGATGAAATAATTTCTAAAAAAAATTTAAGCAAAAATTCTCAAGATTTAATTGAATAGTGCGCGACACTCATCATCCTTACTATTAAGTTGTGGCATAAACCACTTTATTTGGCACTCACTAGCTTTTAGCAGAATACTTGGCATTACAAACAGTGGTGCCCATTAGTCAATAGAATCTTTCAAAGGTTTTTAACAAAATACTTCCAACTGCAACATTTTGTGTAAAAACATTATTCTCAAAATAGCATACCCCAGCATCATTTCGTCTTAAACTCAATGTGACATGCCAATATTCCATGTCATGTGAATCAGGCATACTGCCTTAACATGTCATTGCAAATCAGCTAAGCTTATAAAATTGTTTTTCAAGTGCCTTCATGATTGCTTAACTTCACTCAGAACAGCATATAGTAAGCTATTGATTTTAAATTTTTGCACTATTCTAAGCATTCAGGTAATTTTTGTAGCTGTTAAAGAATTCTTCTAACCATGTTAATCGAAATCACCGCTCCTCATACAATACAAAGTTCTTTGGAAAATGCTTGAAAAATAAATATAAAAACAATTAAATAGATATAAAAAATTTGCTACCAAAGTAGTTTAGTGGGAAGTTAGTTAAAATGCTAGGTTTTTCGACTTCCACCACTGTTACACTTTTCCGAAGTGATGTTTTAGTTATTATATTATTTGGTAACTTACTCGTAAATACAACAAGTTATATAAAATTTATTAAAACGAATATCATAATTTCACACACCTTATCTTGCTTTGTCAGGGTCTTCTTTTGCGTGATTTTGAATTAACACGATTGACAATAATAAACTTGTTCTTATGGCCGTAATTTCAAGAAAGGGACACCTATCAGGGCATAGTTAACTACAGTGTTAACAAAAATTGGTAATTTCTACATCTGGGTAAGACATATCCGATAGATAATACATGGTGTATCTTACACTATGAATTTCGGTTGGTTTATTCGTTAGGTAAGAGTTTCTCGTTTGAAAAATGCCATTTATTTATGAGAAATGAAAAAAATATTAAATTTATTAAAAAAAAAAATTAATAATTTTATAAAAAAAAAAATAAATAGGATTGGAGCAGCTGAGGAATTTCAGGAATTATCTGCTAAAATTGATTACACTGGTCAACACATACAAATTTATAGGGTGGTTTAATTTTTTCGCTTAATTTAACTCCATTGATCATGAATATAACACTAGTTCTCTGTCAATGGGACTGAGGATAAAAATAATTTTTATAAAATTTTCTTGGATGAGTTGACTGTATCCCGTGATCCCGACAAAGATTGTATTTAGGTTTCTGATTTTTGATTTCCAAAAAAATTTGAATCGCAGAAATGAAACATTGCCAGGTACGTTTTTCTTGTTATTTTAAAGTTTAGATTCTTTATTAGTTGTCTAATTTGTGGTCCATCGAAAATGCCTACTTTTCACTTTTCTTTCCTTAGACCAGAGATACAAAATATATTTTCCACTGATGCTTTTCATACTTCAGTTTTTATAAAATACGCAGATTTAACGAAGTCTAAGGTTATATTCACGATAAATTACAAAATGTTATCGGGACCGTTTAAACAATGTCTTCTCTTTGCAGCCATTTTAATTCTCTGTTATTTTTACTACCAGTTGATAGTGACTTATCATACACCGTTACCTTAAGCGTTGGTAGTTTTAAAAATCTCAAAAACCAGATCTATTACGCAAATAGTAGTGTGATTTTGAAAAACACATCGAATATGATAGAGAGATGATATTTGTTTATAAACTGCATTTGTTGGACAGTATTATACAAAGAGGAATGATTTATTAAAATCGAAATAGAATGAAGATTTAAAAAAAATAACATTTAAATTCGTTCTTTAAATTAAAAGAAATAAAAAATTAAAATAAAATCACTATTTGATAAATATTTTTTGTATAAAATATACCGTCGGATATTAAAAATTGCCGCAATGTATGCTTTTAAATATTAAAACATTGAAAATAAGTTATAGTTGCCAGGTTTTTGAACAATTCTAGTTGGTTCATACACGTAGGTAAAAAATATGTTTAGATTACCGAAGCCATTTTACCGACTAGATAAAAATATCTATTAGGTACTTACACCAATGGTTATCATATCATTGAAATTACGGGCATTACACATATATTTTTTATACTCACAAGTTTTGCCATATACATACGAGTACATCAAAAAGTTTGTAAAACTTGTCTAAATGTGTTTAAATTTTTTTTTTTAGAGAAATATATATACTTTTATCTAATAAAAATTGGTGATTTTTTTTTATCACGGTATATACACTGTAAAAATAAGATCAGATGTACAATTGTTTGCCAATGAAAACTATATTAAAGTGTTGGTGTATTTTTAGGCTTTCTTAAATATATTTCTAATTGTTTATTACATTTCAATTAATAAATAATTATTTTAAAAACCATTTTAACGTCCATTTCAAGTTTATTAAAATATATGTGCAGTTAATCCGATGAATAGTACGGATCTTATTATCGATGGACATTTGAACAAGATATATATGTATACATACATACATAATTCGCCATTACAACCCTGTGTCAGGGTTACGGTCTAGCATATATGCATATATAAATAAATGTAAGTGGTAATTACTCTTCGTTCCAATCACATTTTGAAGTCCTGAAAAGCCTAAATTTTGCTGTTATTTAACATGCTTATCCGTGTTTGCAAGCCTTGCTATTCGCTATACAAATATATAAAAATTTAATGTATTATTGCACATCCCTAGTAAAATTTTTACTTTTAATATTTGCCAAATCCCTGAAATTAATTGGCTTACATCCCTAAAAATTGAACAAAAACAAGTGCACAAATTAACTGAAAGTAAAACTGTAATCAAAATCATAAATATTGTTAAAAGTTTATTTAACCTCATGCTTATTTGAAAAGTAAACTAAAGGACTACCCCCTTTTTATATATATGTATGTATGTGCGAGTAATATAGATAAGTTCTCCTCCAAGTGCATACAAATAAACTCAGCGACAATATTTACATTTTTTGTCGCATTATGGTATAAAGTTTTAATACTCATTCGACTACGTATTGGCATGCACTTTAGTCTTCATACATAATGCCCTATAATGTAAAAGAGAACGTATATGAAGCAAAATAACTGGAGAAAAAAAAATATAAAAAAATAAAAACTATAACACTATCGGTAAAAGAATTACGTTCAGTCGACAAAATAAAACTTGCAGTTTAAATTTTTTTTATTTTAAGATTTTGCTATTAAAATTTGTTTTTAAATAGTATTGTGGGGGCCACCTATTGAACCGCCGGTTAGTTTGAATTCAGTCACAAAATTTAGTGTTTTATCTCCACTGATCCAAATGACTCCACTATCGCTTGAGAAATGGTGGGATTTCTTTCCAAGACAGATAGAATTGGTCAGAAATTGCACGAAAATTAAAAACAAATTATCTTTTCGTTAATAAACAAAATGTCCCTACTTGTGTCTCAAAATACCTACACGTGGTCCTACAGAACACAATGCACTCATGACGGGCTGTTTGGTGCAGCTTCTGAAGCAGAGGCATCATATTTATTTGAAAATAAGTACAGTGCAACCATTACGGTCATTAAATATATCCATCGCACCATGATAATAGATTTAACATTGCAACTTACAACACATCTCATGCGACAACCGATTTATTGCATTAAACGTTCGATGGCTGTTGAATTAGACAAAATGGTGATGTCAGTCGGCCACCAAGAAACTGCGATTTGACACCGTTGTTGTATTTTCTGTGGAGCGCCGCTTAAGATAAGTGTTATTTTGTTTTTGAGGGGTAAACATTTACTAAATGCAGTGAATTGTATTGGAATTTGGAAAGGTCAGTACATTTATGAAGAGAACATACATTTTTGTTTTTCTTTTCTTGCTGTGAATTGATTATTCAAAGGACAGTGTTATACCTTCACCCTTGAATGAACAATAGCAATTGCCACATCGTTGCATGTTGATTGTGTGGTGAGTATCTTTCGCTAAGTAGGTTTAGCTGTTATCTGCTACTTCCCAATAGAGGATCATTCGTTTTTTGTTGACATTGGTTAAGGTGGAATACAATGAAATGTCGGGGAGCGCGGTCAAGCCAGAGACAATTTAGAATTTTGAGGCTAACTTTCATAATGTAATTGCTTAGATACGATCCCATACACTCGAAAAACTGCTCGTAAATTGCTTCGTTTAAATTGGGTGTTATGAGACCAGTCTCGGCAACCATATGAGTGAAGCAAATATTCTATATCTAACCAAAACAATTTGAATTTGCTAAAATTTCACACCGTTTATGTTTTATTGCATTTCTAAATGTAAATTTTTAACACGTTCACGACGGCGCGTACCACCGGTGGCTCGCGCTCGTCCGATAGAACGAAAAGCTTTCAGTGCAGCCGCCTGATGGCAAGAAACATGAATTGCAGCGCCGGCGTGAACGTGTTAAATGCCCTACCCTTACATTACGTGTAATAATTGTTCAGTTCAGATTTTTTAAAGAAGAATATATTGCGATTATGTAGGAGCTTAATAGTAGTTTAGAGGTTAGATACTATATTGTTAGTTAGTTGGGGGTGCCAAGCAGCAGTCCTGCACTATAATAAGATAAATAATCTTTATTTTCTTGTTTGCAGGTAATCAACATTTTATTTTTTATTAGGAATTCAACTTCGAATCCTAATACGATTGTTAATACTTCCTTATTTGACTTCCTCCTTACAAAGTCTGTAAAAAAATTGTAATTCCATTGTTGATTTCCAAACAAATCGACTTCAACAAACCAACTTGTTACCTCCTATATTATTAGTTTTTGTTAAAAATACTTCCCCTTAATAAGACTATCATTTTTATTAAAAATATTTAATTTTTATTTATTTATTTTTTTTTTTTTTTTGCTCGTTTGGTTTGTAAATTAAAGCCATTCATTTACAGTTTTTTTTATTAGTTTGTGTGCCCTTCTCTTGTATTAGGTTAACCACTGTACTACATTTCTATACACAACTGTTGTTGTAGTGTATGAGTTTATAAAACCGCAGCAGTTAAAACAAACATTATGACTTTGTACATTTATGTATGCATGTGTGTATGTGTATATGTATATGTTTATAAATACATTCATACAACAAATATCAGTATACACTTACATAACAAGGCAAATACGTAAATAGTGGAATAATAATTTTTTATTAAAAACAGTAGTTTAAATGTATACAAATACATACATGTAGTAGTGTATAAATAAATGCATGTTTTCCATATACATATGTATGTGTGTGGATGGGTTACATACATAGTGTATATATTTTTTATTACATATATCCCAGTTGACTCTGTCTTAAAGACATACTCAAGTATGCGTGCGTAAGAATAGACTATCCTGCCCGACCAATAGACGATAAACAAAACAATTCGCAAAGACATTTTCAGACAAATGTCACAAAAACTGTGTACGATTAGCTGATCGACAATATCACTGAGCTTGTATCATCGACCGCTCATTGTGTGAACTATGCAAGCGTGCCGTCAATATTCTCGTTCATTATTGGCAAATTTAAATAAACAGACCAAAAAATATCAGCTATGTTATCGACAACCTTTACTGACATGTCTTAAAGACATCCCTAATGCCAATGTCTGGCATGAAGATTGTGCCAACTGGGTATACACACAAACGTACATTATCATTTTAACTAATTGTTATGCTTGCAGAAAGGGTAACATAAAATATTCAATACATTGGAACACACAAAACAAGGCGTTAAAATCTTGCAACAACATTATGTAGCTGCTGCTGTTCCTATTGCCACAGTTGTTGTTGCTGCCGTTGCCATTACAAACAAGCAATTGTTGGCTATATAGGGGAGATGGAAAATCTGGTAGAACAAATGTAGGTCACGGTATATTGTAAACAAATTACTAAAGAAAAAACAAACAAAAATGCTAGCTATGAAACTAACTGCTAAGAACGGCATTTAAGACCTTTGTAGACAGTTGGGAAAATACGCTTGAAATTGACAGGGAATAAGCATGCAAAGGGGTATTGCAACCTTTTGGAATTAGCAATCATTATTGATTGCGATTTTAATATCAGCTGAAAAGGATGTTTTCAACAAAGAGTGATTACCGCTAATGAACAAAAATTTTATTCTATTTTGTTTTTATTATTGTTTGTAAAAAAATATACAACCAGAATGTTTCTTTAGAATTTCATGGCTTTAACTTACCATACTAAACAATATATAAAATATATTTCCTTATTGAATTCAAGGTTTTATGTTAGTAATATTTAAATATGAACACCAACTTACAAAATATCATAACCGATTTCTAGTTAATCATCGATCTAGTCAAGTCACTTTCTGCAGCCCTAAAGAAAATAACCCAATAGTATTAAATAATACGATCTTAGTGGACATTTAATTTCAGCATTTGGTGAAGTTGTCTTTTAGTCAATATTGGCGGGTGTGTATGCCACTGAGATGGGTCCTGTTGACACCACATGTAAGCAAGAATAATGCCAGCTACTTGTGGTCGAGAGGTGTAGAAAAGACAGAGGGGCTGAAAAAGAAGTCATGTACAATATCATGCAACTGAAGCATGAAAAAAATCGTGATGTGAATTGAAATAAAAAATTTTGAGAATTTTTTTGAAATTTTCAGGAAAGTATGTTAAAGATTAATTTTTAAAAATAGAAAAATAGAATTTCGTTTTTTTAAAAAAAGAAATGTATTGCTTTGTAAATACTTTTGTTTGATTTTTATATACTAAATGTGATTCGCATTTAGTTTATAACTATTTGAATATAAGTATTTGTATTTTTGCTTACCACCTTTGGAAAAAATTCTCCTGACGAGTCTCTTAAGCAAAGACGAAATGGCCATAGAGATATGCTTATCCCCAAAGCAATACATGTCATATATTATGTAGATTAATTTTTAATTGAAATTCCTCTGATAAACGAAATAGTTTGAAACAATTAAAACGTTGATTGATTTATTTTTTTTGTGACACTAAAAACATTTTTATTTAGGTCAAAGAAATTATGGATTTACTTAAAAAATAATCAATAAAAATTTAATTAGTGAATTTGTTTTTATTCTGTGTTCTTTGTATATTAGCACACACTTCCTTTTACAATATGTCAGGCTATTCTTCTTCTTCTCTCCAATTGCTACCTGAATGTCTGGTACTTACAGCACCGCCCCTTTGGCTCTTTTTCACCTCAACAATGCCACTCACAGCACTATTAAAAAAATATTTACAATCTTATCCAATATACTTTGAATAGTTTTGTTTTATGTTTTCTTTTTTTTTTATGGAGAAATTTTAGTTCTACTAATAATTCATCCTTGAACATAGGTCCTTAGAAAATTTTCCACTCTATTCCAACTTTACCATCGACAACAAAGAGGAATGATCAGAAGACAAGCGCCATCTATTGGGCAGTAGCAGATGAAAGCTAAACTTACTTAGCGAAGACACTCACCCCACAATAAACATACAACGATGAGACAATTCGTCGTGCGGGAGTTTATGTGCTCTATCCGCCATTTCATATTTTTTATATATCTCGAATTAATTATGCCACTTTAGGTTTTCGACCCCAAATTTTTTAAGTCTGCAATCCGCTTTCGGATATCTCGTCCAGTTTCTGAGATAAATAGCCGAAAATAAATTGCTGATTAAAAAAATTTTAATCTCAAAAACCTAAAGTGGCATCATTAACTCGAAATATATTAAATTGTGGATAGAGCATATAAACTCCCGCGCGACGAATTACTGTTGACCATTCAAAGGAGCAGGTATAACATTGGCTTTTGAATAATCAGTTCACAGCCATATGGGCGTATCCGAAAAAATGTCAACCAACAAAAAATTTTTAAAGTTGATCAAAAATTATTCTTGATTATTTAGAGTAATAGAGTATATTTGTACTCTTACAAATATAATCATAAAATATTTTTCTGGCAGTCCATATTACGAAAATCAGGACTTAAGGTTAAGCAACCTTACCTCTTTAATATTTGGCCAAAATATGCATGTTTTTTGGCTGCTGTTAAACAAGCTTTATCCAAAACACGGCTGCTCCATCTTCGAAAAAGTTTTTTTTTTATTAATTTTCTGCAACTTTATGAAAGAAGCGCTTTAAATGCTCTATTGAAACATACTAAATAAAACTGAGTAAAGTTACGTCCACGCTTTGTAACGTCCGCAACGAAAAATAAGGGTTTTTATATAAAACAAAGAAACTAAAATTTTTTTTGACACCACATTAACATTCCAAACAAAACTAAAACTGTTCTTTAAAGTAAAAACAAAAATTCTAAAATATACTAAAGTATGTTTAATTTTTTAATATCAAATTTTGTAACGTCTGCAACGGTATCGATCTGTCTTAAAATTAACTTCTGCTAAAAGTTGTTTTGTTTTCACAAATCTATAATTGAAACCATATACATACATCAATAATTATAAACGCATAAGAATTGAAGGGTTAAAGAAAATTAAAAAAAAATTGAGAACACAGTTACAAAATTGTAATCTTTTCTATTTTTCTTATCATTATTTCAATGAAATTTGGCAAAGGGAGCTTCGCTTATTTTACATCTTTCTTTAACATCTGGTCGCACTAATGTTGACCGTCAAACGGTGCATTTTTCTCTTCGGATCTTCAAAAGAGTTATTGCTAACCTACGTGGACAGACGTACACGTGTCGATTTTAGTTTCTGATCAAAAGTGATATCGATGAGGTTAAACTAATATACGTTACAGAAAACGATATAAAAACCACAGCTCAATATCTAGGTGAGAAATGGCTAAGTATAAAAAATATTACAGGCGTAAAATCTCATCATCACTTTTCTTCACTTAATGAAAATTTTATCGAAATGGCACGCACTGCAGTATCTCCTAAACATAAACTACAAGTTTAAAAAGAAAAATAAAACTCATATTTTTTGAAAATAAACACAAAAATATTTTTTTATTTATATAAGTAGGACAGTGGTCAAAAATGCAACGTCCGCAACGTAACGTCCGCAACAAATATAAGACAAAATTGTGAATAAACTAACAATTATTTTTTTGCTTCGAAAGTGAATTTGATATGCTTAAACGTTCCTCTTTCTTTAATGAATTTGGAGTTTTTTGTTTATACTGTAAAATTCGCTAAAATTTATGAAAATTTGCATTGATCTCCACAACGACTTCTGTATTGTGTAACGTCCGCAACGGCAATTTAAGTACAATTATATCGTAACTGACAAAACTCAGAAAATATTTGTAACTGCCATTTGAAAGTACTCTCAAAGGCCAACGTACCACTGTTGGTTACTTAAGAATATAACGCTCAGAGCGCCAACAGTATTCAAAAATATGCGTACGAACGTAACATCCGCAACGCAGGATTAGCCCATATGTCTCATTCCTAAGAAGAGAAAAAAAAAATAAAAATTCCAATACAATGCACAGCATCTGTGATGGTCTCAATAAAAAATAAAAATCTTGTTGTGAAATAAGATTAAAGAACAATAGATTTTAATGAAGTACTGAGAAGTGAAATTTTTAAAATAAATTATTGCTCGGTTCACTAGTTTATAGGAATTTGTATTCAGAATGAAGTCATTGGTATGTACACATTTTAAATACGAGTACTACAAGTACTTTTGTAGAATTGTGTAAAATTATAGCACCGAATACCTATAAATCAGAGTAAGTAAAAACGCAGCGCAGCGCCGCTCTTTTGGCTCTTTTTTGCTCATTGCGCAAAGAGCAGAGCAAACTTTTTGTTGCTCTTGCTCTGCGCCATTTTTTTTTGCTCTGCGCATTACAAGCGCTGCGCATAGAAGGCGCATTTGAATTTTGAGCTTTCTTGCGCCACTCTTTTTTTGCGCAATGTGCAAAAGAGCCAAAAGAGTGCGCAATTGCGCATTGCTCATTTGCTGTGGTGTAAAATACCAGTAATTTTAATATGAAAAAACAAGAAAAAATTAAATGTAAATATAATTTATATTAGTATTTTCATATTTTTTAGAATAAAATAATAAAACAATTTTTTTTAATTAAACTGGGGCCTTATCCTGCAATTCACTTAAGATAAAATGCTTAAATTTTGGCTTTTTGAAACAGGCTGGGCGTTAGAATATATAAAATTAAAAAATGTAGAGGTAATAGGCATGAAGTTTTTAAATTACAATAAGCGTTCAAGAATTCTATTCGTAGCGAAAAAGTCCGAACTCTAGTTTATATATGTATTTTTAGCGATAAAGTTTTAGCTTAGGAGAGTTACGGAATAAGGCCTCTGCTTATTTTTTTTTTCTTCATGCACATAAATTAGTACAAAAAAATTTTTTCTGAAAATCACACGCGAATATATGCATTAAAATTTTTCTAAGTATACATATGTGAAGAATGAGTGAAAACAAATTTTATTTTCTTCATGCAAATAAACGAGTATCATAAATTTGTTTTTTTTTTCTTTAAAACATACGCGAATGTCCCCATTCATCTTTTTTTAAGTATATTTATGATGAAAATTTCCATCGGTAATACTGTATAAAGTCATTTATTGTAACGCAATGATTGACTGCACATAAAAATTTTTTCGAATGGCACATTAAAAAAATTTGTTGCTGACATGACACTGTGGATATAAAAAGCACATGCGCAATGCGCTACTCATTTTGCTCAATGTGCAGAGCAAAGCGCCAAATAAAAACTTAAAATGCGCATAGCGCAAAGAGCAGCGCTTACAAAAAAAGGCAAGAGCCAAAAGAGCCAACAACTGCTCTTTTTTATTGGCTCCGCGCTTTGCGCATGCGCAATTTTTCGAGGCGCAAGAAAAGAGTGCGCAATGCGCAATGAGCAAAAAAGTGAACAAATTCTTACTCTGCTATAAATTGGTTTAATTGCATTGGTAAGCTCAGTAAGTTAAGGCTGAAGTATAACGTATAAAACCCTTGTGATTAAAAATCGGTCCACAACACTCTCGTTAGTTTTTTTTATAACAAACTTTTGTAAATAGAGAGCTTGTTTGTTAATGTGTTGTTAATGATAGTGGATTCAAATACTACCGAATATGATATCTGATAATAAATCAATATACTTGTAAATCAAAATTTTTTCAAGGCGTAGCATATCAAAAATTCTTAAATATTTTTTCTGCATCATGGCACTGCTTTTTCCTTCAACCTGCATGTTACAATTTTTTTTAATTAATATATACCACCTGTATTTTGCTTGTTTGTTTGTTCATCCGTTTATTGGCACATTCATGTAGTACATAATTATATATTCCGTTTGTAGGTCTTATGCTTTAATGTTTGCTATTTCTATTAGTTTTACTAGGCAGTGGTGGGTGTTGCATTTTTTGCAAACAGTATCAATGTTTATAGTTAATAAAAATATATGGTGGTATTTACGACACATTCGTATTTTGTTTGAATGTGCAACATATGCAGGTAGCAAACAGAAATGGCAAAATAAAGAGGTGAAAATATAATAAATTTTAAATGAATAAATATAGAAAAAAATATAATATTTAAAGACCTTGTGTGTTACAAAAAAATAACTAAAAAATAAACATTAAAAGCCATTAAAATGATCAGTAAAAGAAGTTAAATGAACATGAATTTTTACCATCGAAGTAGTAACTGCTTAATACTCGTCTCTAGAACGCTCGCATCGTTTAACTCTTTGCATATGACAGCACTATTATAAATAGAAAAAAATGCTCTTTTCACTTTGTGAACACTTTCTGTTTTCGAGAAAATTGTTTCTGTAACTTTGTTTGATAAAGAAAAAAAAATTTTTTAAAGTAGTAAAGTAGTGTAACGTGTCAGCTTTTTTTATATGAAATTCCATAGAAATGATTACCAAATTTAAATATAACTTTGCTGTTATTCAGTAACCTGTAGATAATAGACATTTGTTATGTAATGGTGGGCTGTATATATGTTGAATTTTGTAGGTGTATTTTAACTAGGGTGATCAATTATTCTACATTTTGAAGAAACTGCTGTTTGTAAATTAAGTAAATTATGTGTGAATTATGATTCTTATGATATATAGCGGGAGTTTATGTGCTCTATTGCCTATTTAATATTCTTTATATATCTCGAGTTAATGATGACACTTGTAGTCGCCGTGGTATAGTGGTTAGTGTGTTGGCTTACTAAGACATGAGCCCTGGGTTCGACACCCAGCATCTTAAAAAACACCGACATCTTAAAAAAAAAAAATTATGAAAAATATATTTCTTTCGGCGACTACGTCTCAGCAGTCTTCTGGCAAAAGCTCTGAGAGTAATTAATTGCCATGAACAAGCTTCTCAAGTCTGTCGTTCGGAGTCGACATTAAACTGTAGGTCCCGGTACTCATGGATAAAAATTTACACACAACATGAGTGCTGCGAGAAGCTAGGCCGTAATCCTGACACAGGGTTGCAAAGGCCAGTTATGTATGTATGTAATGATGACACTTTACGTTTTCAACACCAAATTTTTCAAGTCTGCAATCCGTTTCCGGATGTCTCACCCAGTTTCGGAGATAAATAGCCGAAAGCTAATTGCAGATTTTAAAAATTTTGGATTGCAGATTTCAAAAATCTAAAGTGCCATCATTAACTCGACAAATAGAAAATGGTGGATAGAGCACATAAACTCCCACACGACGATATGTATAGCCTACTTTTACTTGCATTTAATACATCTAGAATTGTAACATATTTTCAGGCAATCTCGTTGTTTATATTATTTATCAGCAAACAGACATATTTTTTAAATTCATATTAATTGAATCATTTACCACAAATTTTTATATTTATAGAATATTTAAATACATATGTACATATATTTATATACTTATATATGTATATATATTTTTTTTTTTCATTTTTATTTTCATTATTATTTTCCATTATATCTCACGTGGATTATATAAAATAATTCTTAATTAAATTTCTCATATAATATTCAAATAGCAGAGGATATTAATGGTTATTCATATTACAGACAAATATTAAAATATATATAAAAATATAGATTCATTTATGGATATAGATAGTATATGTACATATCTACATTGGTATGTATGTATATAGCATTTCAGGGTTTTTTTTGGTAAACATGTCTGCTCTACAGTACTGCATTTGTCCCATGCGGTAGAGTTAAACGAATAAGCCGTGTATTCCGTATGATATAGACTCATAGAACAGCAATTATTTTTAATTAATAAAATAACTACTGAAAACAACTACAGTACACTACAATAATGGTCAACAAAATTTTATCAATTGAAAAAATATAAAATAAAACCATATCCACACAAAGAAAATGTAAAATATACACAGTTTTGATGAGTAGAAAATGAAGAAAGCCAAACAGATTTTGTTTTTGCGGGCAAATTGTTAGATTTTCAAAACCGAAACAACAAATAGATCTTGGGTACATACATATATGTCACACACAAAAAACAAAAAATATTATAATAAGAGTTTCGGCAGCGAGATATATTTGATGACTTCTCTACATCACTTCTTTAGGAGGAAGTGGCAGCCTCGTAATTACAAGGCACACTTGAGCACGCATAGCGGCCCGTTGTGGACATCACTTCTTTAAATTCGTAAACTATTCTATAATTTGTAAATGAGACTTAAAGAGCTCGTTTTACCTTTCTACTCAGGCTTATTTTAATATATTTTACTCGAAACGTTTAATGTGTCTTGGAGTTAATCTTAAATTTAATTTTTCATTGAATATTAAAAACTGCTTCCTTTCAAGGACCTTCCTTCCATCACTTTTAGTTTCGTCTACACGTTTGCGAGTGACAGCAACTTTTGTCCTCAATGGGTTAGTTTTTTGGAGAGTGGGCAGTATATGATGAACAAATAACATAGTAACAATCTTGGAGCGAAAGATATACAAACAGTAACGATTTTATGAGCCCAAGATTCAATATTGTTTTATGCCATACAGGTATAGTTGTACTGACGATGTTCTGTTAGACATGACTACCGTTACTGCAATCCCTAAGTAAAAATGACAACCGTTTTCTAGCTGTCAAAATATCTCATGCCCATATAATTTGTATGGAGCATCACAAAATAACGCAGCGGTAATGCTTTGCAATTGAAAAATCTAATTTTGGCAGCGCATTCAATAGTAAAGGTGGTTGCAAAAGGCAACTAAAATGTAAACAAATAAGAAAAAATATAACAGGGTTGTAATATTAACAAGTGTTATTTGTATAAGCCTGTTTAATTTGTAAAGGCAAAAAAGAATATATACAAAATAAATAAAAAAATATAATAAAAATTAATAAAATAATACTGTAAAATTTAAATTACGTCACAAATACCAGTAGAATAATGCACTTTATTATTAAAATAATCAGGATTGTTATATAAGCAAATGTTATTTGTTTTAAATGTTTTGACAATGTTGTGTTTGGCGTAAATGCTGAGCTTAAAAAGGAGTTTCACTTGTGGCATTTATTTAGGGATGGCTTTTAGAGTAGATATTGCGGAAGCATGTGGGCTTGGTGTTCTTTTTATTTGATTGTTTAAGGCATAATTAAAGCTGCATTATATGACTGCGAATGTTGAGAGATGTATGTGACTGCTTGTTGGAAAAATAATAATTTTACTTCGTAAATTTTGTTTCTTCGCAACAATATAATAAAAAGAAGATTTTAAGAATTTGTAACAAGCTTTTGTTTTCAGGGAGTTACATTTTTTATATATTTTCAAAACCTCCTCAAACAGAAGCTCATCAGAGTATTCCACTTACATTCATCTTGCTAATAAACTAAGTTTTAGACTACTGTGGTGCTGTGGTACAGTGGCTTTAGATAACGAAATAATTTTCAATATTTTGAAGAATTCATAATAACCATTTACTCTTGAATACTTTAATTGACATAAAAGCCTGAAACAGAGCATGAATAATAAATAAATTAAATAATTTTTATAAATATTTATGGATAAATGTATACTCTTATAGACCATTTTTCCTCATTATAAACACAATATTCTTTTTGGTTTATTGATTTTTATTTATTTTTTGTTATCTTGCTTATCATTTCTATATAAAGCCAAACAGATATGTATTTATCGTCAGCACTATTACGTGCCAAAAATATACAAAAATACTCGTAGTCTGTGTTTATAATATTTTTTTTTTTATTTTTTTTTTAATCCTTTAAAAACATATTTATACGAGCATAGACGCATAAGTTTGAAAATGAAAATAATTGTTTATCATCAATAATATGTTGGTATTGCTACTGATGTTGTTGCTTATCATTCAATATCATCAACAGCAGCGTACAGAAAAACATATTTTTATTAATTTTTTTTAATGCATTGATACTATAAAGACATGAACAAATATTTGGTGAATTCCTTGGATATAAATTTATAAACAGTAGAGAGCAAAACTTGCCAAGAAAAACAAATTGGTTTTCTTAATATCTAAAACTCAGGAGGAAGCCCCTACTTATGCAGTGCATTTTATTGGAATATTTTTTTTTTAATTTTTTTTTTTTTTTTTGATCGCCATATATCAATGACTCAAGTTGCTATCAGTTGATCCCTCAAAGGCAAGTGTTATACCTTCACCCTTGAATGATCAACAGCAATTGCCATATTTGTCGGTGGATGTTGATAGTGATTGGTGACCATCTTCACTTCAATTAAGTTAGATGTTATCTTCCCAGAAGGTGGCGCTGTACTTCTGATCATTCGATTTTGGTGGAATAGACTGGATATATCAGGGAGCGGTTTTTTTCTTACAGATGGACATCTTGTAGGGGGAGGGGGAGGGCGAGGGAACATCTTATTTTTTTAAATTATAATTTAGAAAAACTGCAAATTTGATTTTAAAGTTTCTGTCCTTTGCTGGGATTAAACCTCGGTCGTTCGAGTTTCAGTGCAAACGCTCTAACCACTATGCCACATTCAGTGCGATTTTGAAAAATTGTTTTGATTGAAAATTTTTGAAAAGAGCAATAACCGAATTTAAATGTTTTTTTTTATCGTTGTATGTGGATTCAAAAATAGTTTTTGTTTACTTTTTTTGAATGGGGGACTACTACATTACGTCAAGAGGTTTTTTTTTATTTGAGATTAATACTCAGGTGTAAACCCCTACTAAATGCTGGGCATTTTATTGGAATTTTTTGGAAAGGACAGTACATATATATTTTTTCTTATATTAATATTATATATATATTATATTAAGCGCCTTAGGAATGAGACAAAATGCTGTGAATTGATTCATTCAAACGCCAGTGTTATACTTTTGTCACCCTTGAATGATTAAAATCAATTGCCTGATTGTTTCATGTTGATTGTGTGGTGAGTGCCTTCGCTAAGTAGGTTTAGTAGGTTTAGCTGTTATTTGTTACTTCCCTTTTCTCATAATCATTCGTTTTTTGTTGATATTGCTTAAGGTGGAATAGACTGCAGTGTCGGGGAGCGGTGTTTTTGTAGATGGTCTTCCTCTTATTTTTTAATTATAATTTTGAAAAAACTGCAAACTAACTTTTCCATTTTTGACCTTTGCTGGGATTTGAACCTGGGCCGTTGGAGTTTTTGTGCGAGCACTAACCACGCACAGTGACAGTAAATTTACTTTAATAGTGTTTGTTAGCATGATGAATGCTTTCTCAAACCTAATAAGAACCTCGTGTACCCAATTGAACTTTGTCACAAGCGGCAGCCAAATTAACCTGACTTAACCTAATTGAATCATAAAACTTTTGAATATTAAATTATTATTACTCGTACAATATTTGTAGTTTATTTTCTAAAAGTGCCTGTAGGTAATTATTTTATAGGTTGAGTAAATAAAATTATTTCAGCGACAATCACTCTTCATTACCAACGCACTTACAAGTCTTTCACATCTAGCAAACGCATCAAACAAATACAAAATTTAGGCTTGCTGCGTTTTCAACAAAAAGTTACTTAAGAAAACAAAACCCTCACAAAATGAATAAATAATTCTTTTCACTTTTACTCCTCACTGTATTTGTCTATTAAATGGGTTTATGATTTTATTTTTATAAATTTTTAATTTTTGTTAAAAGTTTAAATATGTTTTCTTTAATTTATTAATTCAGCCAAGCGTACTTATTCGTTTTGTAAAAGGGTTTTATTATAAAATACATACAATGTATACACATACCTTTAATATACAATATTTATATTTATTAACTGTTTTTTTGTTTTTCTTTGTTTTTTAATTGACAGATTGAAGGTCGATAACAATGGTGGTGCCTGGTGTCCAAAACATATGGTATCACGTGGTTTAAAGGAATATTTACAAATTGATTTGCTGCAAGTTCATATTATAACAGCCATACGCACACAAGGACGCTTTGGCAAGGGTCAGGGCCAGGAATATACTGAAGCTTATGTGCTGGAGTATTGGCGACCGGGCATGGAGAAATGGCGCAGATGGAAAAATATACAGGGAAAAGAGGTATGTGGTATATGTATAAGCCTTTAAGTAAACATATAAATATGGTACTCTTGAGGACATAGCTGGAGTATTTGTACTACATTTCCTAAATGATAGATAGGATTTTTAAGCGATAATTTTTAATAAAATCTTTAGCTTTTGAAATTCAATGTCAGTTTCTGTAACATAAGTTAATTTTCACTTGGTCCTTTTGTGGGACATTGGTTGAAAACTGAAGGTTTTTCCCGTCTTGCTTCTGCTGATGTATTACAACATGTGTTTGCAAATTGTCCGTTATTTTTTTTTATGGCACTTAGAAAAATCATCACTGTGACATTTGTGAAAATACACCGCAAATTATCATATATTTTGCCGCGACAGCTACCGTCTTGTCCCATTAGTACAAATAATTTCTGACGATATATGCCGTCCTGTCCCTCAATTTTTCTTTAAATCCGACGAAATTTCCCGTCTTGTCCGCGAATGTGTTAAATACTTAATCAAAAGTCTCTTAATTTCAAAATATTTTTTAAAATTTTTCATATTAAAAAAATGGCTTGTCTTACGAAAGCAGACTGTAAATCAGAATAAATTTCTGATTTACATTTTTAACATAATTATCACTTTAATATGCTGCTGTTAGATAATAATTTAAGATACACTTATGTATGTAAACCCAGGGACTGAATAGATTTATTATAAAAGAAAATAATATTATATAGAAAAGGTGTATAGTGACATCGCCTCTAAGAAATGGTCAATAAGTCAACACAGGAATTTAGCACTCGCCAATATACTTAAGAAGGTATAAGAAAGCAAATTCTTGCGGTATTGATAGAGCTTTAAATAAAACTGAAAGGACCTTAAAAATGAAATCGATGTAATTTTAAAAAGAGAAAACATTCTTTCATACTAAATAAAAATCCTATTGTGCAATAATCTAAAGTAACTGTTGAAATTATGACAAAAAAACTTAAATCTACTTGTGATATAAATAATAAAGGATTTGATTATTTCAAATACCACAGGTCTAGTAAGTACCCAACAGAAAATAGTGCTTAGCAGTAAATTATTTTATAAGGGAGAAATTTAAAGAAAATCATTTTCTAGTGCGCACCAATAATGCATAATTATGAAATTTATTGCAACAAGTAAGCATACAGTACAAAAAATTAAAAATAACACCTTATCCTGTAGCATATGTGGAATCTTTAGTGTTTTGAAAGCAATATAATGCTCCCATTATTGTTTAGAATTTTATTTATTGCTTCCAAATCTTAAAAATTTTTACTTATGCTTCAAATGATGAACCCAATAAAACAATCCCCCTCCTTTTCTGGTGAGAATACCGTCTGGGAACTGCTTTCCGCATTACTTCAGCAAAGTCCAGAGTAACGCTTAAAAGGACCACTTTCACACTCCGATATCTGGGAACTATACCATTCGCCTCTCTTTCTATCTCATTTTGCTGGAATATATCTAGATCCCTCTTCTTTCTTCCAAGTATTTGTTCGATGTATTTCCTTATGTTGCTCCATAGGTTCTTGCTTTCAAGCACATTATCCTCTATGTTGTCGTGATTGAAATCACCGATTTTCTCCCGAAGCGCGTTTCTTTCATATTTGCATTTGATGCAGTGGAAAAAGGTATGTTCAGAATTGTCATTAATCATCTCGGTGTAGATGGAAGAGGGGTGAACCACTTGGCCCATTCGATGCAAGTATTTCCGGAAATAACCATGGTCCGAGAGGAATTGAGTCAAGAACTAGTTAATCTCCCCGAATTTCCTTCGTGTCCATCTCTCTACACAGAGGATGAGTTTTGCCGTTCATATACCGGTTGTCGGGCTTCTTAGCTCAACGGAACTAAAGCTGAGGTTTGCTTTTTTTGCGTCCTTTTTCCTTTGTATTCCTTTTTCGCACGCTGGTCTGTCGATTTACTACTATTAGGCTGCCTATTACTAGAAGAGCCGCGCACGAAACCGTAAAATAAGCTGTGACAACTCTTAGAGCCGCTGTCCGCTGCACTGCCACCAGCACTTTATCTAATCCCACCAAAGACTTTGGTCTGTTGAACTCTACCGAGCATATGTTCTTAGTCAATCAGCTTATAATAAGTAGAATATAATACTAATATTTTATTATAATATAAATTAATTATTATACATTTTCGAATTAAATTCAAATATTTTAATGGATCTTTTATTATACTTATTGTATGAAATTTAATAGCCTAATATCCTAATACTGGTATTCTTATGAGAATTAACATCCGTTAAATAATATGTACAAACACTAGCAGAACTGAACTAGTTTTCGACCCAGCTACGAAAGTTCTCATCAGAGCTCTTTGTGTTTTACATAATTAATATTAAATCTCATAAAAAGACCAGTATTAGGATCTTAGGCTATTAAAATTCATACAATAAATTAATAATTATAAATAAATAAATAGTTAAGAGATTATAAAAACCTGTTAGATAGAAAATGTAAAATAAAAGAAGAAAGGTGTATTCTTTCTTTTCTGGTTTTAAATTGATTGCCAAATTCTTTTTGGCAGCTTTTATACAGCTTCAACAAATTTATCTACTTATACGTACAAAAAATAACCTGTAAGCCACTGTAAATGTTTCATCATCAAAATTCTTGTCCCTTCATATTCAGCATACCTCGTTCTTTATGAGGCAGGTGTTGGCTCATTTAGTTTTCTTATCTTTCAATTAAAATCTTTCAATTAAAAATTATTTATTATTTTTAATTAATCGTTGATATGATATTTTCTTTAATTATCTTAATCTTTAACAACATCTTAAACCGTAAACATTCTCTTACACCCCAAAAAACCAAAAGCTCAAAAATGAAGAATCACATTTTAGCGTAGGAGTCAGGAAGTGATAAACATCTTTGCATCTTTTAAGAAAAAAAACCGAAAAAAAGAAAAGAAAAAAATTTTATAAAATTTTTTCTTATATTCCCACAAAGACTTTAAATACGTGGCCAACTAAAATCTACATTGTTTTAGCGCCAAAATGTTTTTTCATAACCATAAAATGAAAATAAAAAAATCAACAGATTTATGGTTAACAATTTAACATGGTAACAACGTTCATACTGGTTATAACATATGGTACGAGGTACATTAAAAAGTGTAGTCTTTAAGGTAGCGTTGGTATAAGCAGACGTATAATAAGGATTTTGCAAAAACTTTAAAAGAATAATAAAATGTATACGATGTTTTTTTTAAACATGCCTTTTATTTAATTTATTTTTAAACTTGATGTATATTTAATTTAATTTAAAAAAAAATTTCATGAAATGTTTTAAGCAGCAGTGAATTGGTTAGTTTATATTAAATCTGAGATCTATCCACTGGTCTAATATGGGGTCAATTGGACTCTTCCTATGACATCGCCATGCAAAAGTCACAAGTCCCTTTTATATTAAGTGTTAGAACCCGAACCAGTGTCTGTTATTTAGGAACCGGTCAGGTAGCTATAGTGAAAATATATTTTCTCAAGAACTTGAATTCTTTAAAATTTAATTTTTATAATATTCAGTTACTCAGAAAGAAATACAAATTTTTGTACATCTGTTTTTACGATTTCTTATATTTTCCCACTCAAAATAAATTTAAAACCATTCATTAGTTAAGCTTCGCACGAAATTTGATAGGAAACTCATGAGGAGTTAATAAAAATACATTTTCTCTTAAAGGCATTTGTAAATGAAAATCGTTGTTTTTTATCTTTTTACTGAAATCATTATAATACCCTACTTGGAAGCCGCGTGTACATATATTTTATATGTATGTGGTAATCACTGAGAGTAAACGCTTTACAAGAAGTGGCAACATCTTTCAGACATATAGATTTGATTTAAAAATTCACATTATTATATAAGTACTGGTCCTTAGAATAGAAAATTTCCTTTCTTCTGTAATCAGACAATAACTGGGTTTAAGTGATTAAATGCTTATAATTACAATTAAGATCCATTATATTTATAATATAGCTGGGGTTTGGTGGGTTCTCGCGGTGATATAAAGATCCAATTAACACTGTTGTGCCATTTTGATGGCTCATCCTGTCTACCAACGTATTAAAAAAGAAATATTTATGCACTACGTAACTATATCCAGTCCGTGTGATTTAGAAACTACAGCCAGATCCCTAATGTTATCAAAGAGCAGTTTATCTTAAGTTTACAATCCCTCTCTTCATAGGTCAAGACATTCGCAAATAAAAAAAATATTCTCTGCCTTTTCTTCGGTTGTTTATAACTATGACAGTACATATTAAATGCTTTATTCATCTTGGCTGCGTGCTCCCGAATGGCCCAAAAACTAGTCATCACTTCAGTGATCATGCTGGCATTTCCACGTTTCATGCTCAACAATGATCTTGTTCACTCGAACTGCTGATCCTACATATCGTTAGACCAATCCACCTCTGACCTGTGATCAGATAATATTCCATATTAATCTTTACCTTTACAACTCCCATTGGTGGGAAGACCGGTTCTGTATGAGATATTGCTATGGCAGATAAACTTCTCGCCATGTCATCTGCCATTTAGTTACCTCCTTTACCCGTCACCCATATCAAAATAACATTATGGTACACACCCAAGGTGTTAAGGCTGCTTTTACTTCGCCCCACCAGCTTGGATATAGTCACGGCCGATTCTAATTCCCGGACTGAAACCCGGCTGTCAGAGAGAATAGCGATATTATGTTTAAATCTGGAAGCCACCACCAGTAGTCCACAGGACACTCGTATTACCAGCTCTTCAGCTTGGTAGACACTGGAAGTATCGGCAAGACGCACAAACTAGTGAAATCTCAGTCTATGACAGTAGATACTACCAATAGAGGTATTACAATCAAGTATTATTGATATAAAAAAAATCGATTAGATGGTGATTGCAAGTTATTTTCTGTTCTTGCAAATTGATTGGAGTTGCTTGTTTAAGTAATCAAAATCAAAAACGGTGGCTCAACAATTTTTAGCAATCACTCATTGATTGCAACATTTTTAACAGCAGTGAGAAGTCAAATTAATCTTCATAAGATTATTGAAGCTAAATTAGAATCGTCAAAAATAGGATCTTAAAAAATATTTCCAATAGAAAGCATTAAATATATTTTTATAAGGTCGTTTGAGATTAGATGGTGATTGCAAGTTATTTTCTGTTCTTGCAAATTGATTGGAGTTGCTTGTTTAAGTAATCAAAATCAAAAACGGTGGCTCAACAATTTTTAGCAATCACTCATTGATTGCAACATTTTTAACAGCAGTGAGAAGTCAAATTAATCTTCATAAGATTATTGAAGCTAAATTAGAATCGTCAAAAATAGGATCTTAAAAAATATTTCCAATAGAAAGCATTAAATATGTTTTTATAAGGTCGTTTGAGTCTTACAGCCTATTTGACAATGTCGACTGAGTGCTTTTTTTTGCTTGCTGGTTTCTCTATATATCAGGATTGAGTGCTAACGCTAAGAAAAAGAAAAGAAAAAACGTAATGATGTTCATACAAAAATCAATTTCACTATATCGAATACATTGTCAAAACTGTCAAAGCAAATGTCAAAACGATTTATGTTTCCTTTCGTTTGATGTAAAAACACAAAAAATAGTTCGGTATTTAAACATAAATATTTGTAAAATTGCAGCATGTGCCTCAAATATGTACAAACACATCTTAAGTTAACAAAATATGCCTATGATTCCGGTTTTTATTTTCTTTTAGTATAAAAACACACACAAAGACACTTTTGTTTAAGTTTTATGTTGTAATGTCTGATGTCATTAAGTTGCTCATACACGTTACATTCAATTCGAAAACGAGCCAATCACTATGAGTTTTACAGCCTGTTTCTAGAACACGAATGGTATTTGACATTCGTCTTTTTATATGTGAAACAACAACAAAAACACTCAAATTTGTTAGAAGCAGGCTGTTACTTAGAAGATTGACTAAAACATGTTAAAAGTTGAATAAGCTATTTATAATAGATATTAAACAGATGTTAAACAGAGTTGCATTTGTTTACAAGCAAAATATTCATCTGGCATCGCTTTGTTTATACAATACGTAAAATATAAAAATGGTGACACGTAAGAATTGGCGAAAGACATAGAGAAACCCAAAATAATTTTCTTTCGTCTGAATTTCTTTCGCTTAGTGTTTGTTTCTGTCGACAATGTGAAATGAGTTTTTATACGAGTATTTTTTCATCAGCTCAACATCATTGTCAGTTAAGCGAATTTCAATGATCAATTTAATTTTGTTTTTGTCAGAAAACGCTTTAATTAGATCCGAGTCTTCAGCACTTAACATAAATTGCGCCCGGCTATGGCGCTTCGCTCTAACCACCACGACCACCGTCGTACATATCATTCATGTCGACTAATGTGGATAAGGTGGGCAAAAACAAAATAAATTGTAATTCTGTTTCATCAAAATAAGATGACAATACAAGAACAGCAATGATAGTAAGAAAAGGAAAATATGATAGAAACTGTTGTGTGACTTTACTTCGACTAACTCATAAAAGTGTATGTACATACGGTAATAATTTCAGTATGCGATTTCCAAAAAAAAAGTATGAGTTAAATAGTTGATGTTTGGTCTCGAATATACACAGGACACAAAGAACTCTGATGAAACTACCGTAGCTGGAGTCGAAAACTATTGTTCAGTTTGGCTAGTGTACTATTCCTTCACGGACATCATTTCTTCTTTAATTACCAAAAAATATTCATTGCAGTTAACTTTGATCTAATTAAAGCATTTTCTGATAAAAACCAAAAATATTTTTTTAAATTGATTTCAAATAGATTTAATTATGCGAATACCGAAATTGTATATTTAAAATAGACCTCAAACTCAAGCTAATTTAGTCTATAATGTCAAGCAAACTTTCATGTACGAATTTATGAACTCTCTGTATTTCTATGTAAAATTAATTCTCACGTATTTACATGTAACAAACTAACAACATGAATAAGAAAACAAATTTTGCTGTAGGATAACATGTAGTCACTCATCACCTACTATAAGTTTTTCATTATTTTTTTCTAGTTTTTGAAATATTTCACACAAACCAAAGAGAAAAATAAGAAAAAAAACTAAATAAGAAATATTTTTAGTAATAAATTTTTCTTTGATTATCTACATCTTTTTCGGTTTTTATTTCTTTTATTCTTTTATAAATTTATTACAGATATTGCCGGGTAATATTAACACTTACAGCGAAGTTGAAAATGTCTTGCAACCCATTATATTTGCAACAAAAATACGCATCTATCCCTATTCACAATATGATCGTACAGTGTGTTTAAGAGCCGAAGTTGTAGGATGTCCATGGGAAGGTGAGTTTAAAAAAAATTGAATTCATTTATTTTGTTATTTAAAAAAAAAATTATAAAAAAAAATTTAAACATGATTTAAAACCTTTAACCAACACAAAAAAAAAATCGATTTGCGTTTATTGCTTACTTCTCTGTTTTGCCGTTTTAGCCAAGTGGGTGTTTTGCTGCATACAAAAGTATGTCTATCTATACTGCCTTTTAAAATTGTAGAAATATTTTTAGGTAAAAATTAAGTTTTTGCCGGCAGGTGTTACTTTTTATATTTTTGAAATTTAAGATTTTCTTTGTAAATATTAAGCAATTTAAGTATTTTTTTATTTAGTAGGAATTAATTTATGCAAATATGTCAAATATTGTTTTAATAGAAGCCATTTAAAAGCCTACAAGAAATGCAAATAAAGACAGAGTGCATGCAATATTAAAAATAAAATGCACAAAGAAATCTTTCCATTCAAAACACAATTTATTTAATAGGAAATGTAAACAAAAACGAAAAATATTTGATTAATTAAAGGCTTTATTCGTACAAAATATTCAAATTTTCAATTAAAATTTACTTATAATGGGGTTTTTCCAATAAGAGCGCTACAAAAGTTTTTTTTAATAAAATAAAAACATTTTTGGATATCAATGAAATTCTTTATTCCTGTAAAAGTACGTTCGATGCCATAATGTATGGAACTTGACTTCTTTTGCATGGCCACCGCGGGCACGCTGGCAGAAGTTCAGACTCTGAACCCAATTTTCGATGGTTTTCAAGCATAAATCGACCGATACTACTGCAATTTCACGTTCGATATTCGTACGAAGCTTATCAATCGTCGCTGTCTTGTTGGCATAGACCATAGACTTGACATAGCACCACAGCAAATAGTCTAACCGCTAATCAACTGGACTATTTCGTGAGATAACACGTTCTCCAAACTTGGTTTCCTATAAATTGATTATGACATTCGCTGTGTGGCTTGTGGCGCCGTCCTGTTAGAACTACATGTCCTCCAAGTCCATATCGTCCAATTAGGGACGAAAATATTCGGTTACCATTGAACGGTAGCGATTCCCATTCATAGTAACCTGCCGGTCTTGTTAAATAAAAATGATAATTTTGGATCATATATTACATACGTACTTTGTTGGCCATAACCACTATATTGGTGTACACAAAAGTTTAAAAATCTAGTTTCTTAAAAGGAAATACTTCTTTAGAATAAATCCAACGATTGTAAGGAGTAGCTATGTTAGAAGTGACATTCCGAATATCAAAATGAAAGGCTTTTATTCCGTTTTTTTTACACTACATTGTGCTGGTCTAGGAAATTATGTATGTTATGGGAAGGGGAAAAGAGGGAGTAGCGTTTGTGGACATTGGATTTAAACTTACTGATATTGTAATTGATAGAAAAAACATTCTCTAGAAGATTGTTCCATAAACAAGAGGTGCGGCCAAAGAACGAATTCTTACTGTGAGAACGAATGTGCCCTGAGAGGAGTACATGTAGTCTGAATACACTGCTGCTACTTTTATTTTTGTTCTTATCATTTCGATTGTTTTGCTAAAAAATTATAACTACAGTGGGCAAGCAAACAAAACATTTCGCAAAAGTCATAAACTTTTTAAAATTTTTTTAATCGTATTGTACATGAGCAAAACCAAAACAAATACTTTCTAAATGAGAAAGAGCGCAAACGAAAAAAATTCGCTTTTTGCCATTGTGCTTGCTATGTTATTCCGTTATATTCGTATAATTTGCTTCTTTTTCTCTTTTCCTTTTCTTTTTCTTCTCATTAATTTTTTGTTGTACCTACGCATATTTTAGTCAGTGTATTTGTAGTGTTAAAAACAAAAACAATATACAAAACTAAATGGGACAATCGCTCTCACTGTTTTTGTTTTGTTTTTGTCATTGTAAAGAACAAAACAATATGAGATCAAACGTTTCGTTTTGTTTATTTTCCTACTCTGTTTCAAAATATGGAATACCCACACATTTTCAATAAATGTGGATAACGCCGACTGTAAAACTATTGTTGTTTAAAATTCCTTTTCAAACGACATCGACTATTGGATTAGGGTCGATTATTAAAAATAGTTTATATTCTTATGAAAAATTAAGATCATCTTCGAGTTTCAAAAGAAAATTTTAACAATTTTGTTACTTACTTACTTACTTACTTACTTATTGTGAATACGATTGTATACTTAAAGAACGTAAAGTTAAAATTATAAAAGTTAGTGTTTGAAACTACAAAAATTACTCAAAGCAAAACATATTCCAACCAATTCAAATCAATTTTTGGTACCGAATGTGTACAAGGTGTACTAATGCTTCAAATGGAAATATCAACATTTTAATGAAAATACTCTTGAACGAGTGTTGTTTATATTTTCAGTACCGTGAAATTATTTTTTAGCATAATCCAGCTTTATTTTTTATTTAAATGTATTATTTATTTGTTATGTGTATAGGTTTCAAAGAGCACTAATTCACAAAACAACAATGAAAATGTAAGACAGGGTTGTATTCCATAGTATTGAATCAAGCAAACAAGTGTTTTCCACACCTAATAATAAATAGAATGATATTCTTATTTAACCTTCATCTGCTCCTCAAAAAAAATTACATTGTCTACCCTGGCGTCGTTTTCGACGCACATAATATTTCTTATGGTTTTTAGTAGAAAAACGAGAAACACACATGATGAGAAAACTAAAAATTGCTAGTATTTATATTTTTTTAATATTAAAAAATTGTTTTTAGTTTTATTATACATTAAAGTGAATTATTATCGATGCATTTAACACATACGTTTTGGTTATAAATATATGTTTTTACATGCACTTTTTGCACAAAAGCAACAAATAGTAGTAGGCATGTTATTTTTTGAAGTTGAATTCCTTTTAAAACATATTGAACACCTTAGTCTTCCTTTAATTTGTGGAGAAACGCTTTTTGATTTCTTCGATGCATATGATGAAAATGGCATACCAATAAAATTAACAAATGACCTTGACCGTAGCCTTCCTGTTCTATTTGGCATACGAAGGATAACCACAGTTCCCGTCGAAAATATCTTCTCATTACAACTTTATGCGTTGTTTGGCAATTAGGGTTAATTTTTTTGAAAATAATTAATGCATTTAATGCAGCTATGCAACTGTAGCAAGAAAGCATCTTATTGACCATATCGACACAGTCTATATTGAAGTAAAAAAAATTAATTGAAATTTGATAATTACTCAGAGAAAAAATGAATGGGAACGTCTCTATGAATAAGGCTGTGGCCTTGTTATAATAACTCATGATTGTTGGCAGCCTTTTGATCTCCGGGTTCAACTTTTCTAGAATTAAGTAAAGTACATTGTAAAATTGTACACTTTTTTTCTATCAATACATGCATTGCCTGTGAATGCAAATGTTGGTTTGTCAAAGGTGAAAGCTAATGGTATCATCCAAAGGAATAACTTCATTTGTATATTCAAAAGTGTTTTTCGACGTAACTGCCCTTAATATTATACGACTATACTCTGCATCGAATAAATCAACACTTGATTTATGTTTTTGATCTAAAAATATTTTCAACATTAATGTATAATGAGTAGCTAATTTACCTATACTTATATACGCCAGCTAAAATCAAAACACCCATAGAAGCTCTCAACAAGCTGGAATCAATTCGCAAGAAATCGTCGTCATACTTAGCTTTGGTATATACCTTAGAAATACCCTGTGAAGATGCAATTTGTGTTACAACGGGCGGAAGATTGATAACATTTTAAGCTCTAATCCTGCCATCCAATACTAATTACAGGCTTTCTGACATCAGAAAAACTGTAGTTATTTTCAGCTTCACTTTCATTTAGAAGAACTCTTACTTCTTCACTTGACAAATATTTTATTTACTTTTTTTTAATTATTTGATATATTTTGTTTATAAATTAGTCACAAATTACTTTATCGCCTACAAAAAGCACAATGACTAGTAAAAAAACAAAGTTACCCGCCAAAAAACATACGATTTCTCATATGTGTCGAAAACGACGCATGAGGGTAGGCAACGTAACTTTTTAGATACAATACAAAAAAATAAAATTTATAATACGAAAATAAGTCTAAATGTGCACATTTATGTATTCTACAAAGTCAGGAAATTCTATCAACTTTTAGCCAGCCATTTTAATAAAAATTCAAAAATTGTACTGGGTATGCGTCGTTTTCGACGCAAAGAGCAGATAAAGGTTAAATTATTTTAGTTATTATTTAGCGTGGGATTGTTTATCTTCTACCATTTACTTATTTTATTTTAATTTATTGAGCCAATAAATGAAAAATTACAAAATTATTTGAATGCAAAACATTTAAGATTTTAATATATACATACATACATAATTGCCCATTACAACCCTGTGTTAGGGTTACGGCCCATCTTCTCCCAGCACCCATGATGTGTGTGTCAATTTTTATCCATGAGTACCGGGACCTACAATTTAAAGTCGACTCCGAACGACAGATTTCATATTTCTTTTTTTCAAAATGTCAGTGCTGAGATTTGAACCCGGCGCTATCATCTTACTAAGCCAACACACTAACCACTAGACGACGGCGATTTGAATGAATTGCCTTAAAAACATGCATGGGAGCTAATTTAAGGGTACAAAACCTAACTTTAGAGCAGCAAAATAGAAAAAAGGTTAATAAAAGAACAAAAGAAGGCATTTTAATACCGCGGCTGATTGATTTTATTTTAAAATTAATTTTTGGATTTATTTTAATAAATACTTAAAGACTCGAACTAAAACGAATTCCTCGTTAAATAAAATAATTTACAAAAAACCTTTTGATTTTGAAGCTCAGATTTCAGAAAAACATTTTTTTTAACAAACAACACATATTTTTTCTGTCCTAAAATAATTATTATAAAATTATTTTCTTATATTGTGTTTAATTATAACTTTGCATGTTAAAGTTTCGAGATGTTGAGTTTTTAACAATATTTTTATGCAACATTATTTGCTTTTTTTTTTTGTTATGAAAAAAATTAAATGCTTAGTTATGCATTATAAACATTTAATTCAATCTTTAGCAATCACGCCTTTTATTTTTACTTTTTTCAGCTCACAATTGAAAGCGAATAACATTTGAAGTCGAAAACGAATGCATGCAATAAATGACAGACCATTAACACTAAAACAACCGAATATTATAAAATAAAATATCGGGCAAATGGTCTTTCCTTATTTTTAGGCATATGCCCACCCTTCGTAGATATCTCTCATGACGTTTCTGCATAATTGCGGCTGAATTTCATTCATGCAGTATTTGATTTTCTCTTTTAATGCAGGTATGGGTGTAGACATGTAGGTTTAAACCTTTGATTTCAAATTACCCCATGATAGGAAATCGAATGCTTCTTAATCACAAGATCTGGGAGGCAAATAATGGTCAGTGAAACAAGAGAGTACACAAGCAGAAAATATCTCATGTAGTAAATGAATTTTTATTGGGTGTATGGCATATATTACCGTCTTGTTGAAGCCGCATATTAGCCACATCAATACCATCTAATATCAGCAAAAAGAATTGTGGCGGTATCGAGCTTCGTAAAAGTTAGTGCAAGACTAGCCTAATTTTCGAAAAGTATGGTAAAATAATGCCTTTTCTTCAAAATCCTCATTGTACGCCAATTACACTTTGGTCTTGTAAGCTCCAAAAACGATCCTTTTGGCACTTAATAAAGCCATAGAGATGAGCGTCTTCGCTTGGTCTGTGTTGGCACGTAGAGTTTCTTATTTATAAGATAGCATTTTTATTTGCGAATGCGGCGAGGGGTGAAGAAACGCGTACAATTTATCTTGTACTGGTAATTCGCTTTACTAGGATTGTATTGTCTGAACGCCGAAGATAGTTCAAAGAAGAATAAACCGTAATCTTAAAAATAAGAATCTCTACGTGTGAATACAGACTTATAATTTTATTGCTCGAATGGTCAGCATCCACTTGTCCATGGTCATTAGTCTACAGTTTTTGTGAGAATTGAATTTTGTAATAATGGAAACCCAGATCATTTGTGAGTATAGACTATATAGTTAGCTTCTTGAAATTTGCTGTTTGTGCTCACGACGCCAAATTGATGTTTCTGGATTTTAGAAACACTATTACGCATTGCTTCTATATTGGCATTTGAATGGCTTGCTTTTACACAAGTGTTTTGTTAAGTATCTCCAACTGATTCAGGTTGACTGTGTTGTTCGATTGATCTGTTTACAGTTGACGAGATTTAAACACGATTGTAAACAGTTTTTGTATACAATTTTCTAACTGCGGCCGCCAAACCTTTATTATTTTTAAAATTTTGTGCAATTTAATTTCTTGATTGCACCATATTGCTCACCAGTTTTACTAACCGTAAACTCTCAGCTATCAAATGGTCCTTTTTCTATGACTTCCAACTATTTACTGTAAAAACGGTGGTAAATTAAAATCTTGCCTTACATATGAGACTGTCTTTTTATATAGAAAATGTGAACGAACTGGAAATTTAAAAAATCCAAACCTTTTCCCCATAAAATATTTTTTTTCTGCAAACGTAATCTACATTCAAAACAAATAACAAATTGATAATAACTTGCTGCGTAGTGTTAATTTCTTAAATCTATCAGTAGAGTACTTTGTTTCTCAAATCCCCTTACCAGTATGCGCGTTAATTTGTACAGAAGTGTGTATGTATGTATGTATATGTATGTAAGCTATTGTTAACACTTATGTTACGATTACTTCTGGGTTACTGTGGCACCAACTAAATTTATTAAACACATTTGAGGCTACATGCCACCGACTACAGGACTAGAAATGCTGGAAACAATATAATTTTCTTTAAGAAGGCAGCAACGAAATAAATACCTAATCTGCAAACCTGCTTATTCTTTTTCAAAAATTTTACCACATTTTTTTAAACATTATAAGTAGTAATACGTACATATGTATATCATATATTGCGTTTTTAACAAAAATAATTATTATCTTAAATTGGCTACAGCTACAATGGCGTTGGTCTAGTCAGGTAATCATGTGTTGTCGTGACAATAATTATTTTCATAGGCACACATGTTTTCAGTTTTAACGGGTTGTAGTCTGTGGTCTGTGGTCTGTAGTCTTGAATATGTTTACTGACTTGTAAGTCGTGTGCTTACAAGAGTAGTTCACCTTTTGCTACCTTTAAAATATGTAGAGATTCAATGTTTTCAGGCGACTGAAAAACATGATAATACTAAAGTATGCATTTGTGTTGCTTTGCTGCTGTTTATCAACATATTTTGTAAGACATGTAGTGTTAAACCTTAAAAAGTTGTTTTTTCTTTTCATTAAAAAGCAAAGCGAACTTTTAATAATCCATACATGCTACATCTACCAATGGGAATAAAAATATTTAAAATTAAAAATTGTAAACCAATATAAATTGTTGGGGATTCCTGGCAAAATATGTAATTGAAAATGTGTTTGGAAAGTATGAATATAAAAAAATTGCTTGTAATTGGTGGTTGCGGCTCAATTTTATATTAAATTATTTTTGATAAATTTTTGCTCTTTTTTTTATTTAACTGAATTCAGAAAATATTGTATTATAATGTATTGGACTAGCCAACTTAAATACTTCTCAAATTGTGATAATAAGCAACAACATACTAGTATTTAAAACGCACGCACAAAAACTCAAACGACCCAGGTTCAAATCTCTGCAAAGGTGAAAAATTAAAATGTTTGCGTGTTTCATAATATTAATTAAAAAAAAATAAGAGGTTCCCCAAAAACAAATGATCAGAAGAAAAGCCCCACATATTGGGAGGTAGTAGATAACAGCGATGAACGATATAGAAATTGCTGTTGATCATTTTAGGGTGAAAGAATGACACTGGCATTTGTTTGATCAATTCACAGCAATTTGCCTCACTTCTAAAGCGCTTATAATATTAGAGAAACGTATTGTATTTTCCACAAAAATTTCATTACAATGCACATCGTTCGTAGGGGTTTACCCTTGAGTATTGGTCTCAATAAAAAAATCGTCTAAGTTTTGAACTAATTTTTAAACCATTAGCACATTAATTAGTTTTTGATCACGACAACACTCAGCAAGGTGGCATTTGCAAAAAGCAATATTTTAAATGCTAGCTGAGTGTTTTATACAGTGATGAAGGAAATGACAGCTCAAAAAGTGTGAAATCAGCTGTTTTTTTGTCGTGACTCTCTTATGTCGTTGTAATTGTTATAGTTGTTGGAGTTTCGTCACTGTATACATTGTCATTAAACTCTAAGTCCCAGCAGTCATAGATAAAACAATGGATGCATACATTATGGGTGCTGTGAAAATCTAGGCCGTAACTCTGAAAAAGCTTTGTAATGCCCCACTACGTACAAGTGTGTATGTATATACCTGTGTTAGTTTATATTTGTAAACTAATTCAACTGCAAAAATTTAAATAACTTGGTAGATATAAAAAATTACAGCTCACATTTTAATAAAGCAGATTTTAATTTAAAATATGTATTTAAATTTTTTATGGTTTCACTTTAATTAAATCAAATTTGAATATGTTCATTAACTTAATCAAAATTATTTTTTTTTTCTTAATATATCTGTAACACAAATTAATTTAAAATTATGAAAATATAAAATAAAAGAAACCTAGTGAAAGTACTCATATTACCAATTAAAATATTTTCAGTTACCCCATATAATTTTAATTAAATTGATAAATATTTTTTTTCCCAATATTTTATTATAGAAAAAAAAAACAATTTTTCTCTCACATTTTATTGCATTTGTTGTTATTTTCCTAAAAAAAGAAATTTCCTTTTTGTTTTGTGTTATTTGTTTTATTTTCGATTTCGGTTGTGGTTATATACGTTTGGGACAAAATACAGAGAAATTTGATTTATATTTGTTACAAGCAAATATAATTTCCGAATTTGCCATTACCACTGCTGCTACAATGAACACACAATTTCTGCCAATACATATAATTCTACAACTCCAGTATTTGTTTTCATTCATTCAAAAACAATAACAACAATATTATAAAATATAATACAAAATCACAGCAATGACCAACACAGAGCACAACTGCACAATAGAATACACGTCAACCTAAAAAACCACTTATACAGGCCAATATAACATATCAGCAAAAGTAGATGCGAATTTTTAGTATACGAGTAGAGTTATAATTTAGAACGAGAGTAGTGTTAGAAGAACACAGCAAATTGTTTCAAGCATTTTATCTATGCTGGTCTAATGTTCTTATGACACTATACTTTTTTAGTTTTGAATTGTGTTGCTGTTAATTTCAATGTTAATACTTTTAGTTTAAGATCTAAATGTCAATTTCAAAGTCAAAGTATATACTGATTTATACTGATTTTGACAGACTCCACTTTTTATTGATCACATACATAGTTGAACTATTTATACTCCTTAAAGTTTCTTATTATATATAATTCTTTACTTTTATTCAACTTTTGCGAATGTTAGACTTTACAAGTATGTTAACACATTGCCATCGGGCGATGTTTGATCAATCTTGTCTATAAATCGGGGTATTTTTAATGAAATCAAACTATTTTGGTGTGTGAATTAAAACTGCGGTTATTATTTGTCTAAATAATATATTGTTCGTTATCTGTACTTCCTCAATCATCCATATCCATTATGGTAAAAAATAGAACTAAAATAAATGCTTAAAAACTACCAGCAAAGTAGACAAATAAAATTTTTTCGTTTCCCGATGTCTAATTTTTTTAAAAGCGAGACATCTCGTTTCCCGATCGCAATGTGTTAAGGTAGAAATACACAGCGTTACGGCGTTAACAGCGAAAACAATATACAATGTAAGTCAACTGTTCAACGGTTAATGAATTTAAAAGTTAAAATTTGTTTAACTTCTTTACGTTTGAAGAGTTACCAATTTCGCCAATAACTTGTTTTATAAAAATTCCTTATTTTAAGTTGTTTTGACAGACGGTCGAAACACCCAATTTGCACAACGCAACGTAATTCCTCTATTGAATTCATTCACACGCTTAAGGTGCTTTTACACTATTCTACAAGTCTTAAGATTTTCATTGGATTTTGTCGAAACTAAATCTAAATAAGATGGAAACAACAGCTGTTTGTGTTTTTCTCTTTTTCCAACGATGGACATGTTGATACGGCAATATTTGTTTTATTAATATTTGATAATATAAGCCATATTTTATTATTTTTTACAACAAATATTTGTAACTTATTTTGTGTTAAAGGAAAATAACTTGAAATTTTAACTATATTTTGTATTTTTGTAGTTATTTAATAAAAAGAGAATAAGCAAAATGATGGTGAATAATATCCAGTTTTCCAACCCTAATTTTTTCTTACAGCCTGTTTCTAGAACACGAATGGTTTCGTCATTCGTCTTTTTATATGTGAAACAACAACAAAAACACTCAAATTTGTTAGTGTTTCTCATATTTGACATTCGTCTTTTTATATGTGAAACAACAACAAAAACACTCAAATTTGTTAGTGTTTCTCATATAAAAAGACGAATGTCAAATACCATTCGTGTTCTAGAAACAGGCTGTTATATTTGTGAAAAACAACTTTTAAAATGATGAGAGCCATGGTGAAATTACTTACAAGGTGGTGGCAGGTGAATATAAGTAGTACAAAAACAACAGGGAATTTGTTTTTGTTTTTTTCAGCTCTTTAATGTCAAAAGCAGGTATGGTGAATTAAAAAACACATGTCAGAAGTGTGTGTGTGTATTTTTAACAACATGTGTGTCTCTACACCAAAACAAAAACACGAATACACACAAAGCAAAATGTAAACAAAACATAAATATAAACATAACTTTTGACAGGAGCGGTATGACCAAAAAAAAAACCCAGCTGGGTTGGCAACACCACCTTGTAAGTAATTCCACCATGGATGAGAGCCATACGGCTGTCAAATTTCTATTCGTATTTTTTGACAATTCGTTACATATTGTTTTTACACTATTATATTTTTTCATTTTATTTGAGTTTATTAAAAACCATCATATTTCATTAGATCAGGGATGCATTTTTACGTTTTTGTTTGTTTATGTTAAATGTATTCACAATGTCTGTAAATTTTGTGTGCATGTGTATGTGCATTTTATGTTTTCAGTTTACTTTGTTTTGGTATTTACCAACCGTGTAAACGCAAAAAATATCTGTCGTAAGATTTTTACTCTCATCTTTAAAATACGGATGGAATTTCGTAATATTTTCTCTTTGATTTTACGTACGACTTGTATTACCGTCTAAACCCCCCTTTAATGATATTTACAAACTGTATTACGGTTCACTATGATGCCGCCATTTATTTAATACTCACTCTACTGTTGGCAACTTTCGGGTATTTATAATACTTTGAAGTTTCAATAGCAGCGAGAAACGAGCAAAATTATTTTTGTTTAATTTTATTATACTGGCAATTGGCCCTGTATGTTTTATTTGTTTATTATGGAAAGTTCTAGTATGTTTCTGTTGTAGTATGTTTTATTGCTTATGATACTATCTAGCCCGATCCACACATTGTTTATTTTTTATTTTAGCTTTTAATTTAAAATTCTATACACTTCTAAAAATTTAATATTTCTTAATATTTCTAATTCTTTTTTATTCTGTTTGTTTACAATAAACATTTTTAGAGTTATAATTTTTTGTAATAAAAATAACAATTTTCTATGAGCAAAAGTAAACAAAGTAAAATCTACTCCAGAATGGCAGTATTTTATGTTGATAGTATGCATATGGATATATGCGACATATAATGTATAGCAGCGTTGTGTGCTATAGAAACCAAATTTGTTACGTATTTGTCCGTACACGATTGGTTCGTGTTTTTAGTCTAATATCCTCCACAAACAGGTTGTTAATAAATGCAGCATGACCCGCCTAAAATTTTTAAGGCCTTTCTTTTAATTAAGTACATACTTATATATTAACATTTTTTCTATTCATCCTTAAAACAACCCTCGCTTTTATTCAATTTTTTTGTATACATATATGTGAGTCTTGAATATATACAAAATTTGACTTGTTTTTATATGAATTTTTATGTCCATTTAAAGCTTATTTTATATGTATTGGTATTTTCTCCTCATACATTCATACATATATAGAATTGTGGTTAATGGTTAGTTGACCAAAAAATAAAAATTAAACACGCTTTGTTGCTATAAAAATAAGTTATTTTTGTTTTAAAAAGTTTTGAAAGAATTTATTATTTGAAATGTATGAAGAGTAAAAATGTTCTCATTTTTTTTATATGAAAACTTGTTGACAAAAATAATTAATTAAGTCCATGCAAACGGATAAAATATATCTTCAATTCTGATCGAAAGTGGTTTTAATTGCGAAAATCGAATTTTTAGAAAACAATATATCTTAAATGATCAAACTTATATATTGTCCTATTAAATGCAAACGAACCTAACTGCACTTTTTGTTTTTTTCTGGAAAAGCAAAAACTTTGTAAATCCTGAAAATCAAAGTGGAGATATAAGGATAAGCATTCCTATATACAATAAAAATGTTTGAATGTAAGGTTTCCATATGTAGTCATGTATGTAGTCATGTCTTCTTACATTTAGAAAGACATGCACTTGTATTTTGATAAAACTAACCATAATCAATAAAAAACTCGATTTCGAAATTTTGTGTAGTTACATCGGTTTGCATTTAGTATGTCGATATATTGGTATATATGCATATTTGACATAATATAACTGCGATTTTTTTTCAAAGTTATTAGTGGCCTTATTTCAAAAAATTTTTCGTTTTCAAAAAACTTAATTTTCGACACTAAAACCATTTTCGATTGGAGTTGAAATCCATGATATGGCTGAGAGTGTCTGGACTGATTTTAGTAAATGTTTTCCTGACAGTTAATCTACACTAATGTACAAAAAGAAAATTCTATTTAACAGAAAACATACATACAAATATAATTGGCCATTACAACCCTGTTTGAGGTTTATAGACTAGCTTCAAGCAGCACCCATGTTGTGGGTGTTAATTTTTATCCATAAGTAAAGAAATCTGTAGTATAACACGCACTCCGAACGACAGACTTGAGAAACTTATTCATGAAAATCAGTTTCTCTCAGAGCTTTTTCCAGAAGACTGCTGAGAGGTAGTCACCGAAAGAAATAATTTTTTTCATTTTTCTTTTTTTTTAAGATGTCAGAGCTGAGATTTGAATTCAGCGCTATCGTCTAATTAATTGTCAAAAAATACGGATAGAATTTTGACAATCGTATGGCTATCATCATTTTTATACATTTATCAAAACCATTAGATTTTATCAGAGTTTTTTATACAAATATAAGAAAAAATCAGGGTTGGAAAACTGGAAATTATTCACAATAATTTTGCTTATTCTTTTTTTTTAATTAGCTATAAAAATACAAAATATAGTTAACATTTCATGTTGTTTCCCTTTAACATAAAAAAAATTACAAATATTTGTTGTAAAAAATAACAGCTGTTGTTTCCATTTTATTTGAAATGTAATAGAGTAAAAGCAAAATGTAATAAAAATAAAAAACGATAAATTTTACTTTTGATTTTTTTACAATCAGACAAAAACCATTAGATTTTGTTTCGACAAAATCCAATGAAAATCTTAAGACTTGTAGAATAGTATAAAAGTATCTTAAGAGGTACTCGCCGAAAGATATATTTTTTATATATCTTTTTTTTTTTTAATATCAGAGCTCAGAGCTCTTGTCTTAGTAAGCCAACACACTAATAACTACTACTTTATTATAGTGAATCTTAAAATTAGTCCAAATGAACAGGCTAAAAAAATTTTATATTTTTCTTTCTTTCAAAAAAAGTTCTCTCTTTGTGAAGACTAAAATTATTCTGAAAAAGGCAATTTTCAAAAGAATGCTTTATATGTAGTACATATATCGGTTAAAAATACAGCTTACAACAGAACGAGATCAGAAAAAGAATAAATCACATGCAACATAATTTTGTAAAAAATACTTTAATTAAAGTACTACTACTGCTTTAAGAAAATAACCTTAAAATTTATGTATTTCTATCTATAAGTTACAATACCAAACACAAAAAATTATGCCATAATTTCTAATTAAATGGAAAGCCTTAAGGCAGACTTTAATTATTATATACAAGAATGAGTTTTTACTTATTTTATTACCAAAGGCTATTTAAAATTAGAAATATTTTGTAAAATTTTAAAAAGAAACAAATGGTTTTTTAAATATTTCAATAAATTTAATTTATATATACATATATTAAAATAATACTAATTTATAATATACCCTTAAATTTTCATTATAGGGTAAGCAAGTAAAGTAGAAAATAAAATATAATAAAGCTTTAATGTGTCCTGGTTTTCATCTCTTGGGTTTTAAATTAGATTTTTTGCGATTTATTTCTTTTATTTTATTCCACAGTCTAATATAGAAAAAATTTTTTTTTATTTTTTGTTCATAGTCACATGTGAAAAGACATCACTAGAACCATTTTTTTTTCTATTCTTTTGGTACGTCTAAAAGCACTTTCTACCTCTACTGAAAGTATGCATGTATCTACATAGTAAATCACAATCCCATTCATCTCTAAATATCCTCGCGGAACTCTTTATATGCATACGTACATGTATTACTTTGCGAAATTGGATCATCGACTATAGCCATTACTAAGTTTCAAAAATCGAAACTGAACTTACTTACAGAAATCCAGATTCTTTCTAGCAATATAAATATTCTTTTCTTATTTTAGTTCTCATCATTAAATACCTCCACAACTACATACATGTTTACTATTAAACAGTGCAACACTAAAGTACTAAGTACTCTGAATCCTTGGTTTTCGATGATTTAAATGTAATAACCCAAACAATATTTTAACTCCTGTAGATGTCACGTGATGTAAAAAATTGTGTAAAATTTTATTCCACCACTCGGTAACTAAGACTAATCCATCTATGATTGTAATTCATCAAATAAATACACCTAACTTAAGATGAGTTTTTCCATCTGCTTTTATATTTCTTTACTGACATTATTTTAGTTGTTTCTTTTGTAATTATTTGACTACAGCCCATGTGCGTCAGAGAACAACCATTTTTGCCAATTTAAAAAAGCATCTCACAGGATTAACAAATGTTTTTTTTTTGTATCATTAGAAACGCTTTAATTAGATCAAAGTTAACTGCAATGAATACTTTTTGGTCATTAAGGAAGAAATGATGTCCGTGAAGGAATAGTACACTAGCCAAACTGAACAATTGTTTTCGACTCCAGCTACGGTAGTCTCATCAAAATTCTTTGTGTCCTGTGTATATTCGAGACCAAACATCAACTATTTAACTCATACTTTTTTTTTGGAAATCGCATATTGAAATTATTACCGTATGCACATACACTTGTATGAGTTAGTCGAAGTAAAGTCACACAACAGTTTCTATCATATTCTCCTTTTCTTACCATTATTGCTGTTCTTGTAATTGTCATCTTATTTGGATGAAACAGAATTACAATTTATTTTGTTTTTTTTTGCCCTTTATTCCACCTTATCCACATTAGTCGACATGAATGATATGTACGACGGTGGTCGTGGTGGTTAGAGCGCAGCGCCATAGCCGGACGCAATTTTTGTTAAGAGCTGAAGACTCGGGTTCGAGCCCCAGGAAAGGTGTGATCAATTTTAATTTTAATTTTTGTTTCATTTGTTTGTTTTTTTTTTTTTTTTGGTGAGAGGGTGAGAGGTTTTTTCCACCCGTCGTGCCAGACTCCACACAGTCATTGCGTGCCTACCGACTAAAACCCCTCTCTATATGACCTGGCTCCATCCTAGAACTGTCAGTTTATGACATTACTTCAGGATAGAGCCTTATGTTCCGGTTTCTCTCCTTAGGGCGGAGGATACCCCTCACCACAAGGAGATCTTTCTTTATGCGGCGGGATTTCCCACCATGACTCCCGTGATGGTACTGGGGGTCGAGATTCCAAAAAACCTCTCCAGTGCACGCCTTTCCGACATCTACTTCTCAAACTCAAAAAATGTGTGGGAAACGGAGTCGGAATGTGCATCACATTAGACCCATGTGGTTCTCACAGTCTTTCTCATTTTAAATAGGAAAGACCGAAACTACCTTTGGGCCGTCACCGACTGCCTGAGTTATTCATCTACCTCACCGTGCTGACGATTCAGCCAAGCGTCAACTTGAGGGATAAGACCGCAAGTCCACCACAGATTGGCCGCCTTCCTTTCAATTTCACCCTTGTGTTGGTGGATGAATTGCTGCTCCCTGGGGAGGAGGTCGATGGGTATAACGCCCGCGACCACCAAGGCAGCCGGCTCCGATACTGATACTGTGCGGTAGGAGCATGCTATGCGGAGCGCTGCTCTCCCTTGCACTGCCGCTAAACACATTATTCCAGACTTCAGCTCCATACAACATCACAGACTCGACAGTGCTCAGCAACAAACGTCTTTTACAGGGGAGAGGACCACCAATGTTGGCCATCACCAAGCTCAACCACGTCACCACCGAAGCCGCCTTGTCTGCTCTGCTGGATATTTCGCTCCAGAAGTTGAATCTGCTGTCCAAACTGTCTGGACTGTAACATCTCCTACCTGCATGTTTCTGATGAGCATGATGCGCTTCTTAGTATGAAGCAGTATCTCGGTCTTAGTCAGAATCAAGTGCGGGTATAACAAATGTTGGTATCATTTGAAAAAAAAAAAAATAATTACATAATGCTAGAAACAGGGCAAAGGACGCAGCTTACCTTACGTTAACCCTAAACTTATGCTAACTCGTCAGAAGAAATCTAGTCGATGTCAATATTTATAGTGACATCTGACTCAAAGCTATATTTCTTTTTCTAGGACGAGTGCTGACTGTGGTGAGTACGGATCTCCCTACCAATCTAATTTTCTGTTATCTGGTAATTTTTTATTAAAAATATGGAGTATTTAAAAAGATAATATATAAGTACATATATATGTATTTTAAATAATACTTTACAGAAAACAATTTTTCAAAAGTAATTAAATTTTGTTAAAATTAAATAAAATATTTTATTTTTATTTGCATCAAATTTCTTCTGTAATTTGTGGTAATTTGGGTTTCTTTTTTTAGTATGAATTAATTAAAAAAATGTATAAATATTTATTAGTTTACAAATAATAATTGAATATTTATACACACATACCTGGAAGATACTATTAAAAAAATAATTAAACATAAAAAACAGTTTTCTAAAATATGTCAAAAGCAAAAATATGAAATAATCAATTATGTTTTATGTAAATTATTATTTAAATGTTGTCCGTTTTAGACAATTAGAATTAAAAATTATTCAAATAATTTTAATACATTTTTGTACAAATAGCCAGAAGAGTTTAGAATTTATTTAATGAATCAAAACAAAATATTACTTTGTTTCAAAGGAAAAGTTAAAGAAACTAATAAATATATATTTGATTACTTACAAGCAAGATAATCAGACCAATTATGAAAATATATTCCTAATCAGTTTTTGTCTTTCCCTTATTTTTTTTAATATAAATACTATTGTAAAAATTGCAAAGGGGAAAAAACTCCAGATTAATTTTGTTTCATAATTTGGCTGAATGGTAGTAAACAACTTTTTCAATTATTAAATTTTAGCAATTGTCAGCCTAGGCTGTCAAAAATACTATTTAAGTCGTAATAATAATAATAATAATAAAACCATTTAAACCACTTTAAAATATAAATATTAAAACACAATTTCTGGTTTTGAAAACCTTTTTTTTTTGTAAACAAATTAAATTAAAAAGACAATTTTTTCTAAAAAAAAAATTATTTAGATTTTATAAAACAAAATCTCATTTTATGGTTACCTTTATTCAATTTAATTTTCTCTTTTATTTTATTGCAGAGGGTATCTTATCGTATAGCATACCAAAAGGCGTACAGCGTGGTATGGAAATCGATTTATCAGATAAATCTTATGATGGCCATGAAGAGGATGAACGTTATGTGGAAGGTTTAGGTCAATTAGTTGATGGTCAAAAGGGCAAAGACAATTTTCGTTTAGATCAAGGTTTTGGTAAAGGTAAGTGAAATTCAATAACACAAAACAAAAACTAATAAAAATATACTTATACAATGAAAAGAAAAGATACTATTAAGTATGATAATATAATACCCTACAGGTTTTTTAAGAATATAATTCAGTTTTTATTATACCTATATGCTTTTTGTTCTTTTTTCTCTATACACTTTTTATTAGGTCTGTTTGCGCACTCAAAAACTTGTACAAAATTTTTTACTTTTTTACAAACCCTCGGTAAGGAAAGATAAAAAACAGATTAAAGTAACAGTTCGACGCAAGATAACTTATTGGTTTTTCTGAACAAATTTTCTATAGTAAAAATTGGGAAGATAAACAAAAAACAGCTGATTAGGAAACATATCAAAGACAAAACTCTTCGTAAAATAAGTGAAAATTTGAAAGTTAAATTAAACATCATTCCTATAGTTTTCATTTATGAATTTCATATGTTCTGATAGGTATCATCTGAAGAAAAAATAATTTCTGGTACATTAAATTTTAACTTTATTTATATGTCCACTCATTGGTCTTTAACTCTACAGTCAACTGTTTTTATTATATTTCCGTTTGTTTACTTTTTTATATTGTTAGAACGCTTTTGTCAGCACGAGCTCAAAAGAATTTACTAAGCATAGTCAGCTCTTTCAAACTCGGGCAGCGGTTGAACGTTTTCCTACAAACAAAAATGTTCGCTTTTGCAAGCGGGTTCCTGAATGCTTGCTCATTTTGTATAAGAGTTGAAATCGAACTAGCATTATTCCTAAAGCTACGTACAGACGATTGTCTGATCTAACAATATTGGCAGTAAAATTTGCTAAAAATATCTAACAACCGTCTAAACTTACAATTTTTGTCTTACAACGTTTTAAGAAAAAGCATTGTCAGTACATTTTAAGACAATAGTATTTCCATATCCCAGACAATAGTGTGAACACTCAACGATTTTGTTGTCTGATGATTGGTAGTCATTGTAAGCTCATTTTTTATTGGCAGATGTATTAAATTTAATGCATCTGACAATGGCATCATTTTCAGAGAAATATTTTTATTAGCAACTCCGGTTTCAAAACAAAATAACAAAAATATATAAAAGCTACAAAAAAAGCTAAATAGATTAAAACAAAAAATTATAATTAATTTAAAAAAATTTAATGCACTATAATTTACAAACAGAACAAAATTAATAATTTTCCTCAATTGCTTTTTCAGTTTGGCAATGATCTGGTGTGTTGGCTTACTAAGACATGAGCCCTGGGTTCGACACCCAGCTCCGACATCTTGAAAAAAGAAATATGAAAAAAAAATATTTCTTTCGGCGACTACCTCTCAGCAGTCTTCTGGCAAAAGCTCTGAGAATAATTAATTGCCATGAACAAGCTTCTCAAGTCTGTCATTCGGAGTCGATATTAAACTGTAGGTCCCGGTACTCATGGATAAATATTGACACACACAACATGAGTACTGCGAGAAGCTAGGCCGTAATCCTGACACAGGGTTGTAAAGGCCAGTTATGTATGTATGTAATGATCTGGCAATTTTTTATGTACAGCAATCTGACAACCGTGTGAACTGACAATTTTTATTGGGAGATAAATTTATTGTATGACAATTGACTGACAATGAAATTATAAGCTTTTCTGACAATCGTGTAAACTGACAATCATCTGAATGTTGACAATTTTACATTGGCAGTATATTGGCAGACCTGACAATGTTGTTAGAACTGACAATCGCCTGTACGTAGCTTTGTACTCTTAACAAAAGACCACAAGCTCTTACTTCTTCTAAGGAAAAAAAAGAACCTTCATGAAGTAACGCTACTCGTGAAAAGCTTTTTATCATTTTAAAACTCCGGTACACAAAGCTCTCGCCTGTTTGCGTAGCGAATTAGTATGTGCGGACTTATTATAAAAAATAAATAAATAAATAAATAAACAATTCCTGAACGCTTCCTCTCTGGATCTGACAGCTAATCTGCATGTCTGATTAAACCAGGATTTGTCGAAATAGTTTTAGATGTAATATAGAATTCCACCCCCAATTTTATTACATTTACAACCATTTCTGTCATGGAATTAACATTTGAATCAAGAAAATAAAGTTTATAGTTAAAGTGCCGAAAAAAATCATTGAGGTCAGCCCAATGGACTTTTCCTTAAATAAAAACTGAACGTTTCATAGCTGTAGTTGATACGTCAAGAAGCCTGCATAACGAAAAAGAGGCAGAGATAGTACAATGATCCGCATTGTATTGTTATTCATATACTTCACCTTAACCATTATATCATCAATGAAAACCAGCTCACTATACCCTGCAGACATCATACAGCCCAACATAATCACCCGTCCACCATCATGTCAGCAATTAAAACAAGAATTCTTTTATAAGTTCTGATTAAGCTTTTACTAGATCATTTGACGGTCAAAGAAAAATATTAAATTTGACTTCATCACAGAACAGCAGTTGATAATAAAATGCATGTGGTTTATGTAAACATTCTTTAGCTTCCTCCAAACTCTTCGTTTGATAAATAGTTCGAAATAAATGGCTTACGTGTACAAACACGAAAATTAATCATTATTAGATTAACCTTTTTCTCAAAATCTTGTTTAATCTCTTAAGTAATCTGTGTTAAGCATATTATTGGACATACTTTACATATACATATATATATATATATATATACATAATTGTTCATTACAACCCTGTGTCAGAATTACGGCCTAGCTTCTGGCAGCACTCATGTTGTGTGTGTGAATTTTTATCCATGAGTACCGTGATATTCAGTTTAATGTCGACTCTGAACGACTAACTTGAGAAACTTTTTCATGGCAATCAATTACCTCCAAAGCGTTTGCCAGAAGACTGCTGAGAGGTAGTCGCTGAAAGAAATTATATTTTCACATATATATATTTTTTTTAAGATGTCAGAGCTGAGATTTAAATCCGGCGCTATCGTCTTAGTAGGCCAACACACTAACCACTAGACCACGGAAATCTAATGTACATAATTTACTTTTCTTATTACTTGGCTGCATGCATGGTCAGCTAAACATCTAGGGCCACCTGTAAGTTTACCACTTTCAAATAATAAGGCACCCTATAAATGCTGAAAGATATACGAATGTTATAACAATTTCTATCCATCATTTCTCCAATTTCAATATAGGTAGGGCTTTCATTCAGCTAATATCGAAATCATTTCTAACAAAATTTGCTAATCTTTTGCAAATAAGCCCTCTTTTAATGATGCCACAAAAAGTGTCGTTAAATTTACTTCTTGCTACCAATACACTATCATACGCATTTATGTGTTGCAAACATCATTACAAACACAATATACCTCTTACGGTAGTGTATAGATGCAAGCACATCATAAGCATGATTGTGCCTGTAAAACCTTAACTAAAAACTTGTGTAAAATTTTTGCCTATCTAAGCGTAAAACATAAAATTTTTTGCAATTAACTTTCCTGAGAAAAAGGGACGGCAATAAAAAAATGTTTTTATAGATGTGGCGGCTTTTATAAAAATACTAAAAATATTTTTATGACTCCTACCGCTGTTAGCCTTAACTGCTATTGACAATCTGGATTTCTAGAAACGTTTTCATATTTAAAAGGCTTGACGTTGTTTTTTTCTTAAGAAGGCAAATTTATTTGCGCGTGCTTTGCGAAAATATTAAAAAAACAAGAAAAAAAAAATAAAAGAAGAATAAAATTCCATAAAATGCTACTGTGCAAGTGCTACATGTCAAACGAATATTTATTTTTTTTAATTTAAAAGAGAAATCCGATGTTTTCATGCGAAGAATGTTGTCTAAGGAAACGGTTAAAAAAAGCAAAATTTTTTGTATAAAAAAAAAATATTATTTTACGTTATAGAAATCATTGAGCAAAATTCTTGTAAAGAATTTGTTTAATTTTTCTTTATATTTTATATTCAAGGACAAATATTAAACAAAATAAGAATTTTTATAAGCCATTACCAGGTGTCTTTAAAATACTAAGAATTCTTTATGGCACTAGAGAAATAAAATAAACAAATTACGGGTACTCACGATTGAATCTGTTTAAGCTAAAATAAAGTAAATATGATGTTCAAATGGCTATAGATCGTGATTGTCCTTTTATAATTAATTGTATTTTTTTAAGTATTTATATGACCTGGTGTTGCCGGACTTACCGACTCAACAAAAATGTGCCGTCTCTTCCCTAAAATGTTAAAAACACTGCGTATTAAAAAAATAATAATAAATATATTACAAATAAAGATGCCTAAAATCAGCGAAAAGAAAAACAGATTGATGTTCTAAGGCTATAACGAAAAAGTAAAGCAGTGTTTTGTATATAAATATTGTCGTTATCTTGACATGAGTAAATATATGGCTGTAGAACTGTCAAAAGTTTTAGGCAAAAATACACAGACAATTTACTTTAGGTTTTTTCAGTTCAATTGATACAAATTGCGAATGTATATATCTTGTTGTTGTATTGAAAAATAAGATGTTGTTCTACACACTTTGCATCGTTTGCATAGTTTGCAAGGCCCTTCGTGAGTACCCTTAACGTGTTCTCTTTTAGCAGTCAGTTATTATATAACGATATATAGTATTTATATATAATACTACACATGCAAAGATTTATGGTGAACTTTTACTGGTTTACAAACACCAAATATTATTAATGGATAAGGCATACAATATTCGTCGGAGAGTAAAATGCCTTACCTTAAACGAACAAATCAAACTGCATACAAGAAATTGTGTTTCAATTGAAAAAATTAAAAAATTTTGATATGAATATGTGGATGGCTAGGTCGACGGCTCTCTTTTATTTAACTAAAAATTTTACTTTTACAAAACTACCGTTTGATTATTACATTTCTGCTTTCTTAATATTAGAACATACATGTAGTGTACACAATATTAGCAAATCAGTCAAACAATGTCGTTCATATCTTAGCAATTTCTGCCTCTTAACTGAGAGATACACACTGATTATGTCAAAAGGCACTTGCATTCTCTCAAAATTAACTATTGGCGGATAATAAATGTCAGAAATACTTTCAGTCATAATTCTAAATACCAGCTATTTTTTAAGAAGTTATACAATTGGGGGATTCAAATGGTCGTTTTGAGTTCACATATCACAAAACAACAACACAAAAATATATAATTGCTGTGAACAACACGCCATATTTCAGTATGCGGCTAGTAGAAAATCGTTGAGTGGCTGGCTACCAGTCAAATGAATTATAAAAACAAAATACTCTCACTTGCATATAAAAATTGGATAATTTTAAAGCAAGTGTGAACCATCTTTCTACGCTTCGTATATTTTGACGGCAGTTTGTAAACATTATCGCCGGCTAACTAAGTAGCTTTAATCGTTCATCTCTGCATTTTACTGCCAATTTATGACAAAATGATAAACATAGCTTGAAAGGTCTTATTGTTTTATTACTTTATTATTCACAGCTAAACAACAAGTTTTTTAAACTTTTTTAAAAATGTTGTGATATTATGACAATATGGCTTGATAGGATACCTTTTGAATTCCCCATAATGTATATCGTCGCAAGAATTAAAGAACGCTGTAACTGACAAAAAATCGTTTTTTTTTATCATTTCTATCAGGAAAAAATACGCGTCGAATGGTTTCAGTCCCAGGTCTCTATGATGAAAATAAATTCACTTACGCCATCTGCGTTTTGAAAAATGATAGTGTCTTCTTTCGACTGTCATATAGGTGTTTTGACTTTTGTGAGCAAGTTAACAAATTTGTACTTTTAATTAAAGTGTATTTCCTTCGGCGACTAATTCTCAGGATTCTTCTCTGGCAAAAGCTCTGGGAGTAATTGATTGCCATAAAATTCAATTCTGTCGTTCGAAGTAGACTTTAAACTGTAGGTCCCAGTACTCATGGATAAAAATTAACACACACAACATGAGTGCTGCGAGAAGCTAGGCCATATCCCTGACACAGGGTTTTAATGGCCAATTATGTATGTAGGTATGAATGTACTACTTTCGATCAATTAAAATTGTAATTGTATCAAACTAAATAATGCCGATTGATGTTTTAATAGGAATTTGTCCTGAGTACCTTCATCATAAGTGGTAAAGGATAATAGCAATTGACAAGCACTTCAAAATTGGCAAACAAATATGTAACTGACATTAGCTTTGCTTACACTTTTTTTCTTTTTTGTAAATTATTCAAATCAATAAAACTGTCTTCAAATGACTGATGACTCAATATTCATTTATATTGACATAAAAATGTCAATTTAGGAACACGTGAGGTCATTTCTAATGATATCAAGTAATTGTTACAACTATTGTAACAATCTACTAAATGTAGATGTTTAGTTCAAAACAAAAATCGTTATAAATTTTTAATTTTACCTCTACCTTCTCATGTAATGAAATTTCAAAATAAATACATATTTTGGATTTCTATAAGTTGGTATTCTTCTACTCTACTTTTCGTTATGGCTATAGACCTATATATTATCTTTTGTTTTGTGTTTAACCATGAAAAAAAAAATAGATAAACTTTCGTTTTCATTTTATATATCGTAACCAATTATCTTCATGGTATTCTCTAGCATATGTCTTCCATGTCAAGTTATTTATTTTGTTTGTCATTAAAACAATTGTAAATGTCAACTAAAACAAATATAATTTCTATTGTTTATAGTCGATGTACACTTTATTTATTATATTGAATTTAGTTTTCATTTGTAAAAATAATTTCTTTACTACGTTTTTAGTAATTGTGACATGAATTGCCAGTAGTTGGAAATTTCTCATATTCTTCGATGCCAACATTTCTTGTGTTGACTGCCAATGAAGTATCAAACTAACAACATGGACTTCCGAACTTTCGACAGTTGATAACTACCACATTGTTGAAGCTACATCTGAACAAAAGTTGTCATTTATTCAATATTATTTACAAATTTACTTTAAACTGCTATAGCGCCCAACAACATGTGCAAATAATAAACTTTGTTCTCTTCAGGCAACATACAAAATTCGGGTACAAAACTTGGGATGTTCCACATGGGATCCAAGACCGTTAATTTCATTGAAAGAAGTCACTATTTAATGTAGATTTTAACCATATTTCTTTAAATTGGAGTTGATCAGGCTACCACTGTAAATAGCGAGCACTATAGTTCGATGGTTAGCTAATTCTGATTTGTACACCCAAGATATTTAGTTGCAACAGAATAGAGTTACATGTCACACCGTTCGTTCTACATTGGATATTCTGAACGATCGCATTGTTACCTCAAGTGGAAGTGACGTAAACTTTCTAACGAGATTTTATGACTTTTTTTGTAAGATCGTCTTAGGAGTACTAGAATACGCAACAAATCACAGCAATCCTCAAAGCTATTATAATCCATGCCATCAGTGAAATTCAGCCTGATTTATGTGCAAAGTAAAGAAAAAGTGAAGAATTTGGATGCTCTAATCCTAAACAAGTCGTGGAGGACATGTGAGTGATTGTATTATCCTTACATAATGTCATCAATATCTTTTTTAAATGAATAAAAAATTTCGAAAATATATCACACACTCTTCGTGACATATGATTGACTGATATCAATGAATGAAAAAATAAATTACTGCCGTTGTTTCTTTGTACACCAACCTTATAGTCGTATATGGATATCGGCTGTAGTATTGGTGAAGACTTCACTCTTCTCTCTTTTTTACAATATATATCTGCACCGGTTTAAATTATTTGATAAACGCGTATGGAGTAAAATTAAGGAGAAATTATTAAATTAAGGAGAAATTATCATGGAGATGATTTCACAATATTCAAAAAAAATAGTTTTTAGAGTACTCTTTTTTTGTACATTTTGTTTTAACTTTTTATTTTAAAAATTTTATTTTTCTTTCATTTTTTGAGTTTATCAATACAGTACAATACATTCTTTGAATTGGAAAATAAGGCTATAAACACAACAAAGGCTACCGATCATCGACTACAAGCTGTCAAAAATAGAATTTTAATTAAATAATTTTAATTAAAAATTAAATAAAAACTGATGTAAATAAATGAAATAAGTAACTGAAAACTAAACAACAAATGTAAACAAATGATTATTTATTTTCAGTGGTGCAACTTAAATTTTTTTCGCATTTTTAATGCGTATATTTCATATATTGCGTTTTTTAAACACCTTTTTCATGCATCTTATTGTATTGGCAACACTAAACTGTTTATTGTCGCCAAGAAAAATAGAAATTAGCCTAAGTTGGCTACGGGCTACAAAAGTAGTCGTGTGTTCGGTAGTCGTGTTGCCGTTAAAATAATTATTGTGATATGCACACATGTATTCTATTTTTGACAGCTTGTAGTCGATGGTCGGTAGCCTTTGTTGTGTTTATAGCATTATGTTCATCGTGTTTAAACAGATGTTTGTTTTGTAGCTGTAGTCGTTATTATAATTAAGTAGCTGGCTACTTGGCTACTTTTGTAGCCAGCAATTTTTGTAGTCGTGTGTTCGGTGTTCGATAGCCTTTGTTGTGTCTATAGCATAAGAAATGGGAAAAACGGAAATTTTTGACATAAAATCTACACACATGTAAACTATTCCCTCTTCTTAGTTAAGATGTGCATTTATCAATTAAAAAAGTTGACAGAATATTCATCCTCGTCTTTGTCGATATAGACTATATAGCGTGCATCGTTAAAAACGGTCTCTAATACACGTTGTCTTGGATTTCTGTTATTTTAATTATTCCCAAAAAAAAAACAAAAATCCATCTTTTTCACTATTGTTTAGTTGCAGTTGTTTGTGGTGATTCCATGTATTGTCCGTGTTTGCAAATCGGCTCAAAACCTCTGTCATGTTTCATCTGAAAAACGCCAAATATTACTGAAAATTCGCGACAAGGTTTAATATTCAATACTGAAATCGCTAAGAGGCTTCCACAATCTCTTACACTTGCATTTTTTTAATTGTTCCACCTGCAGAAACCTTTACTAGATATCGAGAATCTGTTTTTTTCATTTAATCAGCAAATTTTTTCATAGAAATTAATGGTACATATGCTTCATAGTATTTATCCAGTGGAGCGTTGGTTTGAGTTTTGTTTTTTATTCGCAAAAATAATGCTTTAAATGGACAAGAAAATCACAATTCTAATCACAGAGTAATATTCATTTTATAAATGTCGAAACTAAATAACGCAGCGTGTTAAAATTTTGAAAGTAATTAAATGACAGTTCCAGGGCCTATTCAAAATAATTACTCTTTTAATGCCTCAGTTAATTAAATCAAAACAAGGACTGTTTTAGTGATAACTCAGTTAATTCAGAAGTAGTGAAGATCACTTAGCAATTAATCAATAAATATTATATAAGTTGGGTGACGAAATTTTTGCATTAATATTTGTACTCCCAGAAAATTAAATACCTACAAATCCTATAAACCATGAAATTTACAAAAAAAAAAAGAAGATATAGAAAACACTTTCTGTCTAATGCCTCTCATTATATTTAAAGCTGCCACATACATATTTATTTTAGAAAACAAATGATTGCCAATAAAAAATTATTATATTTGAACTACAAATACAATATTACAACAGTTAATAATGGATTTGTTGCTGCTGAAATTACTTTTAAAACAAATTGCTTGTCTTTATGCTGTCATTGTCTACAATTCTAAGTTATTATGGCTGTATTTTTTTTTTAAATTTAATAACAACAATAACAAATAAAATTAAATGGTTAGAAAATAGATAAAGAATACGAGTAACAAAACACATTTCCATTAAATATGTCAATATTTATTCACAACAATAATAACAACACGAAGAACAGTCACACAAAATAAAATTATGGCAAACAAATGTTTGTTTAAAGGATAATAATCATAACAAAACGTAATCATCATTAGAATTATGGCAATTATAATATGGGGGGGAAAAGTGGTAATGAAGTTGATTTGTTAGAAAGCTTTAAATTTTTTTGTGTTTTTAAATATAGAAAATAAATTTAAATTTGTAGACATCATTTAACAAAACTTTGTGATTAATGCTTAAGCAAGTCATTTAAATGTAACGGATTTAGCATTACAGCCTCCATATCGTTGCAAGAATTAAAAAACGCTGTAACTGACAAAAAACAAAAATACGTTTTTTTTAATCATTTTTATTAAAAAAAATACGCGTCGATTGGTCCCAGTCCCAGATTCCTATGATGAAAAGAAATTCACTTACCCCGTCTGTGTTTTGAAAAATACCAGTGTCTTCTTTCTACTTTTATATAGAGGTTTTTTGGTTCTGGTGAACATTAAATGTTTTGTCAGTTACAGCATTCTTTAATTCTTGCTATGATATTGTTGTTGTTTGGTGTAGTTTTCTGTGATTATAATACTTGCAAAGGCTTATTGGAAGATACTCGCAGATCACTGCTATACATATATCTTTTAATTTTTATACAACAAACTATGTGTACTTTAAGGAATTGTTTAAGTGGGGTTTAGACTATCCAAGAATCTGTATGATATGTTACCATTTTGGAACAATATTTTCTTTTTATAGTATAGTGTTTATAGTGCACGCACAAAAACTGAAACACCCCTGGTTCAAATCCCAGCGAAGGAGGAAAATGAAAAAAATCAGGAAACGTAAATAATGATTATTGTTCGTTTTTTTACATAAAAAAATCAATCACTTAGAACAGACATAAAAAAACATTTATTGCACCATTATTATTATTTTTTGACAACCTTTGCATATCCGTCATAATTTTTAAATTTTTTGATTTTTATAGTTTTCTTCAATGGTAATGATTATTTTTGAGTAACATTATAAAAAATCAGCCATAATCATTATTTTTGAGCAAAAGAAATAAAACGCAAAAATAATCATTATTTATGATTTTTATTTTTTTCGATCAAAATAAAACTCACTTTCAATTAACGACTTTATAATTTTATAATTTTTGTGCAAGAAAGTGATATTTTATATACCAAAATGAACAAGCATTTATTAATATTTTTTTCTTTGACTAGTTCTGACCGAATTTTTTAATGTTTAATAAGTCATAAATTGAAAGCGAGTTTTATTTTAAACTAAATAAATAAAAATCATAAATAATGATTATTTTTGAGTTTTATTTCTTTTGCTCAAAAATAATGATTATGGCTGATTTTTATTAATATTACTCAAAAATAATCATTACCATTGAAGAAAATTCTTAAAACTCATAATATAATTATTATTGTGTAATTTTTATTATAAAACTCATAATGATTACGGTCCCTGAAAAAAAAAAGTTTTCAATTTTTTCAAAATTAAAATTTAAAAATAATCGGTTCCCCCCTCGAAGAAGTTCATTTTCAAGAAATCGCTCTCTGTCACTCCAGTCCATGCCACCGTTGGCTTTGGCGTCAGTGCCACCTTCTGGAAAGATAACAACTAACCTACTTAGTGAAGACGCTAATCACCACAATTAACATACACTGACAATGGGGCAATTGCTGTTGATCAGTACAGGCATTCCAGGTATAACACTGGCCTCTGAGTGATAAAAGTGACGGCAACTTGTCGCATCGAAAAAAATGGTGCTTAATATAAAAGAAAAAAAAAATAATTTTAAAATACGGCAAAGTCGATGCCAAACACGCTAAAGCTATATTTACACTACCTAAGTTTCTCATCTGAGTTTTATTTCAGAAGCGCACTCAGATACACTCAGATAGTTTAATTACAAATCTAATTTAATTTTTATTGTTTTTGCCTGAGCTCAGTTTAAAATAGAACATTTTCTATTTTCAAAATTATTGTCGTCTGAGTTGTAACTGTTATAATCTATTATAATCATATTAGAAACTTAGGTAGTGTAAATATGGCTTAAGGTCAAAACATAATAGAAATATTCTACACTGCGAGAAAAACTGGACTGTTGGAAAAATTGATAACCCAATGTCTCTCACTGTGTTTTTTAAATTTTTACAAAATTAACTTAATACATTTGAGGACTTGCAAAGACGTTTGCTATGAAGAGTGATTACCGCTACTATTTATTTTGTATTTTTTTTTTACAACTGGCGTTTTTAAAAACTTCATAAAATTTTTTTGGTACAATAATATAAAACGTATCTGCGAGCCCTGTTTTTTTGTTCCATAATTTCTCGATTCAGGGACTTTTTTTTTTTTTTGGGTCTTTGTTAAAAATAATGCCCTTACATTTAATCATTCAAAAATCAATATTCAACAACTTATCACCGCGATACCTGAAATGTACGACAGATTGCTTTAAAAGTTCTTCAAAACGATTGACTGCTGCGACTAACAGCCTGTTTTTAGAAGACGAATGGTTTTTGACATTCGTCTTTTTATATGAGAAACACTAACAAATTTGAGTGTTTGTGTTATTGTTTCACATATAAAAAGACGAATGTCAAAAACCATTCGTCTTCTAAAAACAGGCTGTAAGCCAGAGGCGTTTGTTTAAATGATACTGTTAAGGTCCAAGCTTTATATTAAAATAAAAGTTCAATCGAAATAATAGCCTTGTGTGTTATTAATTTAACTCTACTTTTGAAAACAGTGAAAAACATGATCTCTCCATAAAGTCAGATTTTTTTCCTCGTTTCTGACAATGAGTACTGATTTAGCAAAAATTATTTTATTAATATTAGACAACAAAGTCTACTACTACTACTTAATAAATATCTTTTTTTTTAATTTTCTAATAGGAAAATTGTGTATTATTATTAATTTTCTATTTTTTAATAGTTCTTCCATTTATTTCAGGCTATGAATGGGTTGGTTGGCGCAATGATACCCCAAACTTACAAGGACGTCCTGTTGAAATTACCTTTGAATTTGATGGTGTACGTAATTTTAGTGCTGTGGTCATACACACCAATAATATGTATGCCAAAGATGTGCAGGTAAAATATATAATTTTATGGTTTTCTTTTTTTTTTTTATTGAAAATGAAAAACAACGAATACCACAAAATAATTGTTTGTAACGAAAATAATACAAAAAAAAACAAATTAACAGTTAACTTGCGGTTTTCAATAAAACTCATAAAAATAATCCAAAAACTGTTATAACATTTCATTAATAATTAATATGGTGGTTGATTGTCTATTTTTTAATTGCTTATTCTATAAGTAATTTAGGTTTTGATTTATAGACTTCAACTTAAATTATTTTTTATTCTTGTATGTTTGATTAGTTCTACATACACTCGTATATGACACACAGAAAGATAATTTTTGGTTTGACTTAAAACCCATAAATATGTTTTATTACTCGTATGCTAATATTTATTTAATGATAAAACCAAATGCCATAAAAAATTAACTTAATTACAGTGGTTTTCTAAAACCCGTAGTATTTAATATTATACGAGGTTAGTTCGTAATGCTGTGGCATAGTAATGGCGTTATAGACAGCAAAAAGTTGTGTTTAATGAAAACTTTCATCTGTCATATGTTACAATTGTTACATTTTATTTAGATCTGACAACGTATACGTTTATTGACAGGTGCTTAACAAATGCGCTACGGTGATTGCTGAATAATGGAGAAATCAGAAATTCATGACGTGATTATATACATATTTACATCAGAAGGGTTTATTGGGACAAGAAATTCATAATTGTATGGTAAATTTGTTATGTAAGAATAAAACAATTTGTTTGCTGAATTTAACCGTGGTCATAGATGTACCACAAAGTGGTTATGAGATTAGACGATCGACGAGTGTAAATGTGCCTGAAACGTATCGCTGTATTAGAAAGTTTTTGAAGATATAATGATTATGTAGTTCCCTTTAAGCGCCTTATGTCAATGGGACAATATGCTGTCGGTTGATGACTCAAAGGCCTTCACCCTTGAAATAATCAACAGAAATTTACCCATTTATATCATTCTTATATTTATTTATATTATATCCATTTAACATCAACAGTTAATTTTTTGTTGTGAAGTGGTGAGGATCTTTTGCTAAGTTGTTGTTGGTAGGTTTTGATCCTTGCTTTAGTTCTGACCATTCCTTCCCAGAAGGTGGCGCTTTCGCCTGATCATTCATTTGATAGGTCAAAAGATTGAATTCTTAGATGTGTGAACCTCTTATATTTTCTTAAATTAAAACTTCGAAATGCCGCACAAAATTTTATTCTTAATTTTCGCCAGTACTAGGGCTATTACGTGGGCTGCTAAACATTGGGTAATTTTTTATTTTCCAAGACTACTGGCGCTACTGTTTATGCTATTAATACATTCAAACCAACCGACCAGTGACCACATGACTACAAAAGATGCGGGCTAGGAATATAGCAAAGTAATCCGCAGAAAATCATAAATCAAGTTCATATTTTTTTACCGACAAAGTTTTAGCTTAGGAGAGTTACAGAATAAGGCCTCTGGTAGATGTGCACCAAAGACGGCAAAAACAGGACAATCGATTGGTTAGGCAACGGTTTTCTTTAAAAAGCAAAACAATAAATTCGGAATATTATTCCAACTTTTTGAAATTAAATTTAAAAAACAATATGGTTTTAATTATTTATTAATACAACACATCATACCTTGAAAGTGTTTTAAAAATGGGACTTGGGTACCCATTTTAAATTTGAAATGAAATCAAAGAACAATCCTGATTTGCAAATTTTTACCTCAAATGAAGAGGCAATGACAGTTATAAATGATAATTTTGAAAAGCCTTAGGAAAATTATTTTAATTAAGTAATAAATTTGCTTGAAAAACGTTAGACTAAGTGTATTAAAGTTTTAGGAGATTATGTTGAAAACTAAAATCAATTTAATCTACCTCTTGTTAGACTAAAAACTTTACGCACTACCCTCGTATGTATGTATGTGTTTTTAGATATGATACGTAATGTTTTTTGTTTTGTTTAATTTGTTTTGTACTTATATGTGCCACATTTATTGGTAACTATTTGAAAATTATAATTTCTAGTTGTTCTTTGGGATATAAACTACACGCAACAGGGCAACCAGATAATATTAAATGTTCAGTAAATGTTTGTTTTTTTTTTATTTATTTTCCCTCAAAGATTATAAATTCTTTCCAAGTATATTATTTAACTGTACGTTAATCCAAACACATATAATTATTGTCAGGTAAAAATTATATTTATTAAATATTGTCAGATAGCGATTATTAAACTGTCCCATGAATACTTGAAAATGTCAGTTTTAATGTGTTCGCCCCAAAAAAAGGCTACACTTTCAGAAAAACAAAACTAAAACTCTTTTTTTTCTCACTTTGTTTGCTTTAGACAATTACAGACATATTGCATTAAATATGCCGTTGTTTATTAAGTCCCTTTAGTATGTTGGTCGTTACATTGTACTCATTATCTTTAATGATAATCAAGGTTTAAATATTAATGAAAATATTTGTAATAGAAAAAAAGCAAATGGAACAGAACAGAACACCATAACAGACCTCCCAAATTGTTTAATAAAATTATTCTATTTGTTTACGTTTATCTTTTGAAATAAATAAACAACTAAAAAATTTATTAATTTTATAATATCAGTTGGGGAATTGTATATTTAATACTATAGTCGTATTATACCCTTGTGGCTGATGCTTAAATATATAATTTTAGCACCCATACTGAGGTGCGATCTGAGTCTTTAAAGTAATGTGACTAGTGTAAATTTGTGTAAATTAAAAAAAAAATGTAGAAATGTTCATAAAATACACCAAGAAAACAGTTTTATTGTCACAAGAGAATTTTTTGTTAATTAATATATATATTTTAGTTAGATATTAAAAATATTTATTTTTTGTTTTAATTGATAAACATTAATAGAAATGCTTGTGCGAATATTTTGTTGGTTAATACAGTTAGAATTTTAATTGCAATTTTTTGCTGCATTAAGAGTTTCCTATCTTTACACTTATCATATCTGATATCAGTCAGAAAACAACAAGGTTTCTAATTTCTACTAAGTAAAAACGCCAACAGCTAGGAAATCGGTTGCTGTTAATTGATTATTCAATGGCCAGTTTTATACCTTCACTTCTTATAATCCAACAGCAATCAAAGCCAAGATCATAAGAAATTGGAGATAATGTTGTTGTTATTCTCCTGTATCCAGTTCCTAAAATAATTCTAAGTTACTGCTATTCAATTGCCTTTCTGTCATGGGAGATCCCGCCAGAGAGCTTTTAGGCTCCGACAGCTCAGCCAGTTGTGTCCTTGCCGTGTAAGCCTTTACACCACAACAAGGTGATCATTCCACGTATCTTCAAATAAAATTTATAAAAACAAGATTTTGCATGCTCAACCATGACAATCAGTAACAATTGAAATATGGTATTACATTATTAAAACAAACGCTTTGTAACAAAATTATAATAAAATAGTAAAACTTATATTAGAGATATTCAATATAAAAATTATAAGAATGCACATAAATGTACAAAACATGCATGTGGGATTTAAGTCCAACTAATACACTGTGTAGTAAAGTTGTCCGTTTCAGTAGAACTTTCTGGATGGTGCATGGTTTGATGAGACAGGCAGATATTTTATCATCCTTTTTGAACTTTCATTTAAAAGAAGAGGATATAGATATTTTTGTTAACGATTAGTTAATGTTAACAATCAAACGAGTAACGCGTAGACTGAATGGTATAAATAGGGAGATCTTTTAATTCGATGATACATGCATACATACATACATACATAATTGGCCATTACAATTCTGCGTTAGGGTTACGGCCCACAGTGTGACAACGCCGGTATAAAATACAAGAAGTCATTGTAGAGCTCTGAAATTTTGCACAGGTTATTTTTGAGACAATTCCAGTTTTCTAAAAAAAATTAAGAAAATCCGCCCACTTTTACGCCTACCTCCCACACAATCGAAATTTGTAAAATGCCGTATTGTCCGTAATACTTTAGGAATAATTTTCAATTTTAGTATACTTGAATGTTATATTGTTACAAACATTATCGGAAAAAAATTTTGAACTTTGGCCCACTTTTACCCCCACCACCCATACAACCTCAACATAAAAAGTGCCATATTTTCTAAAATATTTTAGGTACAACCTTCAAATTTGATATTACTGTAATTTATATCATTTAAAATGTTTCATGGAAAAATTACAATAACACACCCACTATTACGCCCACCTCCCATTGAAATGCAATAAAAAAGAAAAAATTTGTTTTTCATTCTATCAATAATTTTTTAATATCATCATGGTATTCTAATTTTTTCAATTTCATTCTCATTCTAAGTGAATTAATATAAAAAATTTTAAACAATTAAAAATAAATAAAAGTAAAAAGTTGTAAACATAAGTACTATTGCATGCTAACATAGGTATAGCCACAGAATGCGTTTTTTTGCAGGTTTTTGTACGTTTAAAGTACTTTTGCAAACTTTTGCCATATGTTCTTTACTGAGACTTCAATCTTTCATTTGATATAAGTCTCCACCTAGGGCGAGGGGCTGCTCTATATTTCCTAGTCCATTGAAAAGGCAAAATGTTTAATTTTTACACCACAATTCTGTTGTTAAGAAATTTTTTTTTCGTGTTTTCTTTTTTATATTTATTTTTTTATCTGCTCATTCTACAGCAACTAAATTAAATAAAAAAATAGTCTAAAGTTATATTTATTATGTATTTTTTATTAATAAGCTTTTGCATATTACATATTGAACAAGCATATTTCAAGCGCGTTGGCATACCTCAACTTTGACTTGCTCTAGACCAAAAAGTATTGAAGTTAAAAACCGGGGTACTTATGGATAAAAATAGATGCAGCCAACATGGATGCTGCGAGAAGCTAGGACAAAACCCTGAAGCATTGTTGAAATGGCTAATTATGTATGTATGTATGTATGTATGTATGTATGTATGTATGTATGTATGTATGTATGTATGTATGTATGTATGTATGTATGTATGTATGTATGTATGTATGTATGTATGTATGTATGTATGTATGTATGTATGTATGTATGTATGTATGTATGTATGTATGTATGTATGTATGTATGTATGTATGTATGTATGTATGTATGTATGTATGTATGTATGTATGTATGTATGTATGTATGTATGTATGTATGTATGTATGTATGTATGTATGTATGTATGTATGTATGTATGTATGTATGTATGTATGTATGTATGTATGTATGTATGTATGTATGTATGTATGTATGTATGTATGTATGTATGTATGTATGTATGTATGTATGAATGTATGTTTTTTTTTTTTTAACGAGGTGAAATCATCGAAAGACGTTGTACGGGACTTTAACCCGTTAAAACACCTCAATACACCAACTCAGTCCAATGGCACCGCCGCACAGTGGCGCCTTTTCCCTAAAAGCGTTGCAAAAATCAAAAATTTGACAGAAGAATTTGATAAAATGAATAATTACATCTGATAGAGAACTTATCACTGA